>JAZDUH010000327.1:382500-982500 GCA_036419115.1 Scarus forsteni | reverse complement strand
ACTGCCAAAGCACATCCCAGCTTAAGGTGCTGTGATACTGAACCTTTCTGCCTGCTCTGCTCAGTGAGCTGTCCAGTGTTGCTGTCGAACAGGGATGGACAACTTTGGTTACCGTGAGGACCACATTAGTTTCATACTCATTGCCAGGGGCCCACATTGCATCAGTGCTGCTGTTGGATAGTGCGCTTGGTCAGTGATCGGGAGGTTGCAGGTTCAAGTCCCACTCCAGGCAACGCATGGCGACGTGTCCTTGAGCAAGACACTTAACCCCAAGTTGCTCCCACTGTTGCCTCAGTGGTGTGTAAATGGGCATGAAAGGGCATGAATGTGTTAGAGATACTGATGGACAACTACCACAGAAACTCGGGACCATCAGTGAGTGAATGTGAGAGCGAATGGGTGTGGATGAGTAGTTGTGACCTGCGGTGTAAAGCAGCTTTGAGTAGTCAAAAACTAGAAAAGCGCTATAACAAGTGTGTCCAAACTTTTTACATCAAGGGCTGCATTAAGAGGAATATATGGAAGACTGAGCCACTTGCTGCATCTCTTTAGTGTTTTTAGGTTATGGTTTTATGGTTCAGGAGTGGGTTATCATCCCCAAACTGGCTCTTGTAACCTTGGGCTATACACCTCGTCAGGGCAAAAATGACCTTCTTAGCAGCGGAGATTGGAGACATTTATAGCTAATCTTTACTGTCAGACACAAACCAAGAGTAAACTGAATGATTTTTGAAGATGCATATTTCAACATACATAGTAAATGAGACCTTTTGACGAAGTAAATGTGGCAGAAAATGTTCATGATTAATGGTAATTGTTGCTGTAATCAAAATGTTTTTATTTATTTAACTGTTTCAGGGGCCAATTTAAAATGGCGGGGCCATAGTTTGGACACCCCTGTGCTATAAGCTCAAGTCCATTTACCATTTACATTGTGACAACTGTTGGGTACTCCAACCTCAAAAACTTCAGATACTTATAATTCAATAAGAGGATCAAAGAAAAAGCAGAATTATATCAAGCTATGTGGTTTGGACCAAAACATTGTAGTTCATTTAATGGATTTAACACTAAATTCAGGCCTGTTTCAGCTGCACCTTAAATGTTTTATAATGGGTGTTTAAGTACATTTTCATTTGAAGAACGTTAAGTGGTGCTCATAAAAATTTTACAAAGCAACAATTACGAGACTATTTCACTGTTTAATGTTTTCCTGGTAGAATTAGTCATGTTTACTACATGTGTAAATAATTCTTTCATATTTGAAATGTGATGGTGAGCACATGTGGGGGGGGGGGGGGGTATGTGGCCCCTTTTGAGGCCAGTTGCCCATCCGTGATCCAGTAACATAAATGTTTATATTTTTTATGTTAACTTTTTTCCTGGAATTATTGATTAGAAACCTTTTATGTTTCAAAGAAGTTCAATAACTTCCTGCTGTGGTCTCGCTCGTAGCTCCCGCCTCTTCCTGCTTTAAAGGATGATGATTGGGTTGTCCCACTTTGAGCCGCTCACACTTGTTATAGATTGAAGCTTGGAAAGATGAATCTGTCTGATTACAGATATTGAATCAAATGGATGCCACTGCACTGCAAGGTTATTATACACTCTGCCCCAAGGTTTTTTTAACCACATTCTGTCTTCTGTCTTTTTTTTAAATTAAAATTCAGCTACAACATGCTTCTATACACAAGCGAATCCCTACTGATAAATCCCTTCCATCAATGCACCAACTGCTGCAATTTGTTCCCAAAAAAGTGAGCTTCATGCGCTGTCATTTAAACACATTTAATCATTCACTAGCTTTTGATGTTATCCTTCACCTCAACCCTCTAGTTGTTTTTTTTTTTTTAATTAAGATGTGATACCTTATTGTATATAAGCTTCCACAATTGCAGTTCACCTGATGTAATTACAGTGTAATTTATTTAAGACTGGGGTAATATTATTTGAGTATAATATAGAATATACAAAATAAAATATTGAATCTTGAATCTACTGTTGATAAATACTGTATTACTTATTTATTTATTTCATTAGAGGACAGTGCACAGTAATGAACATTGGCATGTAAATGTGCTAGTTTAATTAGGGATGGGAATTGATAAGATTTTATCAATATCGATGCTGTTAACGATCCTGCTAATTGATCCAATTCTTTAACGATTCCCTTATTGATTCCTGCAGATTTTCCATGTGAGCAAATGTTGGTCTGATCTTCGTGGCAACAATGTCAAACACATCTCACAACATGTCTAACTGCTTCTGCAAATTGCTGGTGAGTTCACTAGGGCTGAACAATTAATTGCAAATTAGATTAAATCGCAATATGGCTTGTTGCAATTTTCAAATCCCAGAAGGTTCAATATTTTTAGCCCAAAATGTGTTGAACATTTTTGGCAACGTGATGTAGTTTTTTTGCAGTTTCATGCCTATTTTTTTTTTTTTTTACCTCTATTCATCCACTTATTTCCCACTTTTGGACCATTTCTACCTTAGTTAACCCCATTTTTACAACTTTATGCCTATTTTGCCCCCATTCATCTTTTTTGACCACTGTCAGAACCATTTTTGGAATTTTTACATGGTTTTTGTAATTTAAATTCCCAATTTTGCTTCCATAATCAATTTTCCTAAGCCACTTTTTGGATTTTTTTTTGCCAATTTTTCCCAATTTTTTTGCAATTTCATACCTTTTTTGCACCTATTTATTAACTTTTTTCTGCTTTCATACCATTTCTACCCAGTTTTTACATTTTCATACCTATTTTGCTTCTGTTCTTCACTTCTCCACTTTTTCTCAAATCTTTTATCCTTAGATTAATTTAATGTCATTTTGGTTTTACTTTAAAAAGATCTACTGCTTATGTTTGTTTAAGAATACAAAATATGAGGAATAGTAAAACAATTGCAGAGTAAATTGCAATATTGGGGAAAGAAATCGCAATTAGACTATTTTCTCAAACCGTTCAGCCCTAGTGTCCACTCACTTAAGGTTGTGTAGTAGGTGCAGGATTAAGTTACAATTCTGATGCTTCTGAACCCTGTCAGTGGATGGAATTGATAAGGGAATTGATTAGCAAAAAAAATTAATGATATCGATTCTTTGATGGAGCTGTTAACAATTCTCAACTGGAATTGGTTTTCGATTCCCATCCCTATAGTTAATAGCCACAGGCTTATATCCATCTATAGGCAGGTTGATGTAATGCATTTGTACAGGTATGTACAATCTTAAAATACATAACGTCAGTAAAACAGCGATAACGGGAAAAAGTAAATCAGCATACACAGAAAGGAAAGCTGGGCAGGATGATCCCACCCTGTTACCCTGCCTTGCACACCTGTCGCCTAGGTGTGGTATATATTTCTCTTGGAAACACCAGATATTCCTTTTTTACCTATAATAACACACTTTCAAGACATTTTTGGTTTTATTTAAAAATACAACTTTTTGCTAAGCTGACATATCCTGGTTGCTTTGTGTTGCTTCAGCTCTTCTGTAAAACAAGGCCTGAGGGTTTCTCAAATGTTTCCAGTCTTCCTTGATGCACCGCGTACCTCTGTCATTTTTTCTCCGCCTGATTGTCTGTGATTGAAACCTGGGTAAGGCTTTGTTTCCAGCCAAGTATTAGTCTGCTGTGGGAAAAAGCCAACAACCAAGCCCTCAATCAGAGAGAACAGAGACCTCTGCAAACACACCAACTAACTTCTTGGCACTGATGCAGAACTATTCAATTAAATCTTTCATATACACACACAGCCAAGCCACCTTCAGAGGTATGCTTCCTCTCTGTGCGAGCTCCAACCACACTCTGCCACTCTCTACCTCTCTTCCTCCCCAAGGTGTTTGCATAAGGAAATGGTCCGTGAAATTTGTTTGATGGAATCAAACTCCATATTAAGACAAATACACATTTCATAGCAGTTGATGGACTGATGGATGGGGCTGTGTCTTCATTTCCTCTGAGTGTCGGCGCCAGAGATCTTAATCAGAAACAGTAATATGAAGGATCATGGCTCGGCTTGTTTTAGGAAGGGGAGGAGTTGTGCTCTTGTTGTGTTCTGACTTTGAATGAGTCTTGGTGTGAATGTCTTGTAATAAATGTGTGCTTGTGTGTTCTCACAGCAGCTGTTTTCTAGATAGTGGACACAAGGGGGCACCAAACTGCCACATGATGACGTCCTGACTGAAAATTCTCCTCAGTCCCTCTGCTGTCAACAGCAACAAACACACTTTTTAAAAACTCACTGAAGGATGACCAAAAATGCATCTGCGACACTGTTTCTGGATCCACAGCCAGTTGATGTGGCAGCAAATGCACATTAGAGGATGCGAGGTGGTTGACTTTTTGTTTCAATCAATTCAACTGTTTTAGCATAACAAGGCTGGCTGACAAACCCGCCCTGACCCTCTCCACCTTGCCGGCTCGCACCACCTTTCATTAACCTCAAACCCCAAATCCCTCCAACTGGACCAGTGACGGCAACTTGCTGCCGACGCTGGCGGTCACACCCCTCTGCACAGCCATAATGGGCCGCAGCACAATTGGGGGGGGGGGACACGTAACCGACAGCATTCCTGGTCCTTCCAAGAGGCCGGTTGCCTGCAGGTTAGCGGCAGCAGCGCGGCTCATCCCTGTGTATCTGTGCTTGCTAAAAGGAAAGAATGTTTTCCCCCACAACATGGCTGTGTGGGGATTAAGGCCCATTCTGAGTGGCCCCGGGTCGTGCAGCAGATGTTAGCCAGGATAGTGCTCGTTGCCGTGCCGACAGTGAGCCGGCGGGATCGGCCCACCTAGACAACTTTAAGCCTATGTACATGTATACGAGAGATGGGGGGTATGGGCTGGTGAAGAGGCTGTCATACATTAAAAAGAACAGCAGTGGGAAATTTTGTCACGGTGGCACACAAATTCATCCAATCTTTCTCTCATCCCTGTGTCATCATCATCATCATTAAGAGAGGAATAGCTGCTCAACTCCAGTCTTATAGTGGTCTGTGTTTGAGTGATTAATATTGTTTTAACCTTTTGACATTTGGCCTTAAAGAGATCATGAAGGGTGGAGACCCCACTGAATCATTTTATAGAACAACAAGTGCAAAAAATGTTTTTAAAATTAATTTTATATATCAACACACTTCAATTTCATTTGTTTGCATTTACATTTACTCCTGCATTGAAAATTGATATAAAGAAAAGTATCTGAAGAGAGACCCTTTAAGTTAGGCTATGTTCTACATTAATAGTTGTAGATCAGAGCCATCTTAATGAGGAGGATGGATGTTTTGATTTATTTGCACAAAATGGTCAGTAGAATTTTGATTATGAGCCTGTAGGGTTTTGAAAAAGGGCAGAAGAAGATCAGGATGAGAATGAAAAGCCTAAGGAGAGAATTAAAGTTGTGTTGAGAACCAGTCAGCTGTCATTGTGACGTAACATGGCTTAAACAAATAAATGTTGGTCGTGGTGGATCTAATGGTGTGTGTCCTGAAGGGTCATAATCCTGCTCAACATATGTGTTAAAGGTATGTGATTATTTTTCTGTCTGTGGTCATCCTAGGTGACTCAGCTCATTTTATAAAGTCTCTGTTCCTTCTTGCCAGTATGTTCAGACTGCTCTGTTAAAATGCTGCTGCTGCAAATGCCATTATGTCCTGTTAACAACAATTGAACAACTGATAGCCAAAGACTTTAACTGTGTAAATTTCACGAATAATCATATAAATAAACTGTACTTTAGCTCATCTACATATTGCTCCATTCATCAGTAACACATTGGGGAAATGCAGTTGACAGGCATGGAGATTTCATTTCTTTTTATGTTAGAGAAACAGTGAAGTCAGTGTCCTTTTAAGCTGGAAATTATTCAACAAATACTACACTGACTGAAAAAAACAGCTCATGCCAAGACACTCCTGACAGTTAGCCAATTTATCAGCAATAAGATCTTGCAGTGTAAGCAAATACTTCAGAAGATCTGATCTGCATCCAGATTTGGATCACCACCATCATTTCTTCATTGTGCCATGACCAACATTCCATTAAAATTTCACCAAAATTCAATCCTAAGTTTTTGAATGATCTTGCTAACAAACACATACTCCAACAAAAACATTCCCTCCTTGGCATTTTAGCAGTACTTCTAAAATGAAGAGCGGGGGTATTAAAATAATATAACATGATATGAAACAGCTGTTTAGACTCACAACAATTTACTGCCGAAATCTGAGCCACAAGAGAACACAAGTCTCTTAGGTGATGTAATATGATGCCATTTTCCTAATTCTTTGCTCTACAGGAACATTTAAATTTAAGAACTGAGTTAGCGGACAAGCTTGTTTTGATGTCAACAGAAATTTCACCCTGCAAAGAGCACATAAACATCCAAACCAGGCATCCAGACAAAAAGTGGTAATCCCCATTGCTGTTTGTGTGGGTGTACTTTGATCTGAATTGACAACATTTTAGAATCTAACAGTTCGTGGTCTGTGGTAGTCTGACAGAAATTAAAAAAATGTCCGTCTGACCTGAAATGACTTCTCTCTTGTCAGTCAAAACCTTGAATGTGTTTTTTATTTCGATTTAAAAAAGCATCTAAGAGAGTTAGTTAGCCAAACAGTATATCAGTGCTTACATCAATAAAGACTGACTACAAGACAAAGTTGAGCTGCTGTGGTCATATTTACTTACACTAGTGCTTAAAGGTTTTTTTTTAAAGGGTTAAATTATATTTTTTCCTGCAGAAATTGCAATTTCAATTTGATTCACAATTTTCTTCATATCAAGCTTCCGTGCAATATCCACAGTGTGTACAATAACATTTACAAACATGACATAAAATTACATCATACCATCAAGCATTAAAAGCTATTACTCTAAGGCAGGATAAAAACTAAAGATAAGAATCGGTTCCAAATGTAATAATAATAACCAGAAACATGCAGGAACCCTCTTTAAAGTCCTCGACCAATGACAGTTATTACAACTGAAGAACTTTAAGAGCCATCTTTGACTGTCTTAACTTAAAAAATGTAGTACGAAAATCCTTAATTGTATTAAGTTAAAAATGTTTAATAAATGCAACAAAAAAACAGCCAAACAAAAAATATGTGAAGTTAAGAAAATTAAAATTCAACAATTTCAATAAAGGAAAAAAGCAGCCATGCCAAACCAGTATGTCAGCCTTTGTTGGTTTTGGACATGAGTGCTGACGTGACAATATGGCCACCAGCAAATATTTAGCACAACACATCCTGGATCAGTCAGGATTGTTGCAGTAAATTGCAGCTTCGGCGATCACACGGTCATGTTGTCTGAAATCGTGATTGCTATCAGAAAATGATTAATAGGTCAGACCTAGCTTACACATCTGCTCAGCCTGATTATTGTTCCTTCAGTTAGGTGTGTGTTAAACAATCTACATAACAAGGTTTTAAACCAGCAGTCGCACTTCACCTGTCATGATCACTCTCCCTGTGAGCAATGACTCCGACCCTCCCTGAAGATGTTTTAATGTGATGTGTTATTTTTACTGCTAAGCCCTCAAGTGCTTGTCAAACTCTGCCTCTAATGAAGATTATTAAATGCACAGATGTGTCATGGTTCACAGATAAATCATTGTCTCTTACACAGGCTCAGGGGACACAGGTATCCAGTATGGGTTTTGGAGCTGTGATGATTACTTCACACATCGCTTTGTCATCTGAATAAATACATTTGATCATTACATTACTGCTATAATTTTCAAACTTTATGGTCAAGGATTTTCTGCGTTCAACTTTTATAAATGTAGGAATTGCAGTTTCTCTTTCCTTTATTGATAGCTAATAAAGAATCTTGTTTTGGACTGTTAGTTAGTATAAAGTAACAACTTCATTTTTATTTGCACTTGTTTTTTTTCCTCTCTGCCCCATACTCAAACATGCAGTACAAGCAATACTAGAAATGACAGAGTTGTAGCAGCTGTTCAGCAGGTGTAACAAAATATTCTTTACAGCTCAGAGACTACAAAAGACAAAATACAGCCTAGAGACTAATAATGCATGATTGGCATCAGGGTTGTACGGATGTTATTTGAAGAAATATACATAAATTCTTCAAAATTGAACAAGATTGGTTTTGTATACTTTTAAACTGTTCTATCAAATAGTTAAAGCCACAGTTTTTGACGTTGTCTTATCTTGCATCGTTAACTGTTGCCTAACCGTTGACCTAAAGCTATGTTTGAATTGTAGGTGTTTGGTACGTTTGTATGTTCGTTTGATGTGAAAGACGAGACTGTTCTCTTTGTGTCAGACAGGTCTGACTGCAGGGTGAATGTGTTTAACATGGGGCCCGGTAGAGGCCCCTGTGGTACTCAAGACGTAACCATCAGCTTCAATGGAGAGAAAAGACAGTATATGACAAGACATGACTTGACCTAGCAGTCAATGCAGAGACGTGCTGTTGTTCTAGTAGAATTCTCCTTCTTCTGATGGTATGTTGAGATCGAGGTATGGGTGGGGTTTGGACGTCATGGGGTGCAAGCTGTGACTTTTGACTTACCAATGACTGCACCCTCTGAAGGAGGGTATTGGGACGGGATTGGGTCTAGTTTACTTGTGACTTGCTGTTTGGAGGTTGTGACAGGTTGAGCATAACCAGACAAGTGTATTCATGCATGTGTGTACTCAATTTTATCATTTTGTGGTTTTATTCTGCTTATTCTAAACTACAACAGTAACTCGACCGACCGCTTTCTGCAGACAGCAAATCATGAGATCCAACGATCACTGACATCTTTTTTCCAGTGTGTCTCCTTGCAGTGTAGAAGCTTTTACCCATTGCTCACCATTTTTAAAGGGTATTCACAGTCAAGATTCAATATGTGTGCTCATCAGGATCTTCTAACTAAATAAGATAAAAACAAAACAAAACTTATAACGGTGATGGACAAAACTGGATCTCTGCCAGTTTTTGGAATGGCAGTATTTTCCAACTCCTCTGGCTTTGCATACTTTCCAGCTTGTTGTAGAGACTTAAGGGTGGCAAGTTGCAACACATGAGGCAATTTTCAGATCCTACTACTTTTTTAAAACACGAGAGACCATTGACAGATGAATAATTTTATTGATTTTCTATCTTATAACCCTCCAATACAATGGATGATTTTGCCAATCAAGGAGGATGAAGGGATCAGCATGCCCTTTTTTCTTTTTAATTTTTGGTCAAAAATGATCAAAACATACAAGGAAAAACACAGAGCAAACAAACAAAACCCAAATTAGAACTGCTCCAAGGACACAAACCTTTGCCAAAGCCTTTACATTGTTGTCTTTAGCAAAAATTGGAAAAACATTCTTACTGCGCAATGTTAATAAATATTTTTTTTAATTCCTGAACCTGAATTTGTGTAGTGATCACCACCAATATATATTGACTATGGGGAAACATCACTGATGATGTGCCCTGGCTTTGCATCAGAGTTGTACACCTGTCCAACTGAAGAGACCCTTGACTGCCAGGAAGAGGCTGGTGACAGTTGGAAAGACAGACGACAGCCCGGAAAGACAACTGGGGCAGCATGGGTCAGCACCCCTAACCTCACCTTCTGTGAAGGAGGACCCAAACAAACTATGGAGGAAGTGAAAGAGATATACCCACTGGGGAGCCTGAGAGGGGGGCAGAATGACAAACAACAGCAACACACAACTACGAAGAGAGAGTGTTGCTGTGATAAGATCTGCAAAAACGAGAAAGGCCTAAAGATCCTGCTATCAGAAATAAAGTGCAAGGAGCAATGGCAAACACCACAGTGGGAAAGAAGAAGGATCAAATGGCCCAAAGCCTCTAAAGCATCAGAGTGGCAGAAGTTTGACAAGGATACTGATGCAGTGCTGAAAGTAACAGCAAAAGTGTCATAGTGTGTTGTTGGCTATGAGGAAACTTGGTGTTGAAGAAGAGAGGGACGCTAGGAAGCCCTACTGCAAGTATCAGCACACAGCCAAGATCCATAATATCAGAAATGAACTTTATGAGCCTTAATGACAATTGTCACCATTGGCAGAGCTACGTGCTGTGCTCAGGAAGAAGCTAATAATCCTAAGCATAGCATAACACCAAAGGGGTGGCACCGAAAAGAGCTAGAAAATGCACCAAATTCATCAACAGCCCATTAAGGTTCAGCAAGGAGCTCCTTGGGCACAGGTGTTGTGGACACCTGGGCTGTGCAAAGGGGGAGATAGACCAGCACCTTCAGCCACCCCCCCAGAGACCAGAAGGTCAGTGCAACACTGTGATAAGACCACCAGAGCCCCTGGATTGATTGGACCTGAGGGAACCGCTCCTGAAAGAAGTACAGGCGTAGCGAGGAAAGCAACTTTGATGCCTGTTAAGATCATCTAGAGAAGGGAAAAAGCAGCTCAGGAGTGGTGTTTAGCCGTGGGAATGTGGATTTCGAAAGAAGAGGGCTCCATAGGAGATTAGCCAGCTCAGAATCATCTCATAACTCAGTGTTGAGGGTAAAATTTTCTTCAGCATTGTAGTGAAACGACAGGCTGCCCTACCCCTGAAGAACAGATGCATCAACACTCCAGTGCAGAAAGCTGGAATTCCTGGTGTTCTGGGGTGGAACACACAGGATGGTCCCACAGCTCCTCAGAGAAGCAAGGGGGAACAAGGGAGATCTGGCACTGCTCTGACTGGATCTTGCAAATGCCTACAGCCCAATGCCTCACAAGCTGGTTTTGGAAATATTGGAGAGGCACCAAGTTCTGTCCTCAGTACTAGACCTCATTCTGGATTATTTCAGTAAGTTTAGACTGAGATTGGTCACATCTGAGTGGCACAGACTGGAGGTCTCAGGTTTCACTGTCTGATCCTGTTCGCTCTTACAATGAACATGCTGGAAAAATCTGCTGAACCAGAATGCAGAGTTCCAATGTCCAAGTCAGGGATCCGGCAACCATCAAGCTGTCCCTTCACAGGCCTGTCAGAAACCTCAAGTCGCTGGCTGAAGGTAGACAGATCCTGAGTGGATTAGAGAGGCTGATGAGATGGGCCAGGATGTCATTCAGGCAATCAAAGTCAAGACCCCTGGTGGTCTTGACTTTAGTGTGAATATGATGTCATTAACTTTGAGTTAAAGGAAGCAAAGTCAGGTGGCTCAGTAAAAGTTATATCAGCACCTGCTTCTGTTTTAGCCCAGTTTTTCTGCTTTGTGTCCCTTTTTAAAATGCGCCACAAAATGACGTGCTGCTCCTGGATTAAACTTATATCAGCACCTGCTTCTGCTTCTGTTTAAGCCCAGTTTTGGCTTTGTGCCCCTTATTAAAATGCGCCAGAGCATGACGCGCTGCAGCCACGGCGGGAGTGTGCCCAGCGCGCCCGGCACACCTCCAAATGCCCTGCATCTTAAACCATTCATGGGACTCCTTAAGTGTTTCCATACAGAGTTCCATATTAGCCACGTTGTCCACTACAACAGACACTTTCTTTTCTGCTCGACCTTTGAGGCATCGGCAAGTTCATATAATCCGCAGCGATGTTTCTTCCGGTGTCCGCCTCTCCTTTTTTACCTCTCTCAAGCAGAAGACTCTTTGCTTTCCAGTTTTCATCAATAAAAGGGGCAGTCACTGTCATATAGGACTCCATTCGAAGAGACGTCCACATCTGTTATCTTTATCTATTAACTCAGAAACTTTCTCTTTTTTACTCCCTCGTATTTTGCCGTATGTGCGTGCGTAATTGTGTGGCGCGCTGCCACTGAATATCCAGGTTCCAATGTTTTTCTTGGCCTTCCACGACACCAATGGGCCTCATACCCTCAGAAATAAAATTGACAATTCCATCTTTGATGTCGTTTTTGCATTTGGATATTTATATGAGGCATAAAATCCAGCGCGGACAGGGTGAGGGATCCCGCCGCTGCAGCGGGCAGAGTGCATTCAGCAGCGGCATGCAGCTATAAAACGAATAAAGGATTATTAGACTAGAATATTGAAAATTTCTTAATATAATATTGATATTGAAATGAATGATAAATACATTAAAAGACAGGCTGTTACCTGTGAAACGGTTCACTTGATACATTTCTCCTGATAAATGAACCATACACTGCAGGGGAAAATATAAATTGATACATTAGGTCGACCAATCAGAATTTTGGTTGACTGAGCACGCATCGACCAATAAGTCGACCAGTCGACTTGGACTTTACAGCCCTAATAATTCTTCATAAAGGGTTCTTTTTGAAAGACAGAGAGGTTTGTTTACAGCCCTAATGTCCACCAGGGATGAGCTTATACACAATACCCACGAGTCGGATAAGTTCCTTAGTTTTTCTCTGAGTTTCTGGTTCAGTTCACTTTCAGCCAAGAGTGTGTTTTTCTCTCTTTCACAATTATGAAAAAACATGCAGTAGGTATTTTAAAATCAGCAGGATACATGTTTCTAAATCTTGATCTCAATTTTATCAAAATGTGTGCATGATTTTTGTCATAATCGAGCAGCCCTGCTTTGAATTGCTTTTAACCCCAAGATATCAGTTCTCAGAACCATTGATTACTGTTGATAATTAATAGAATTATGCAAAGCCTCTAAGCTAATAAGGATTCCTGCTTCTGCAAACCCCAATTCCAATGAAGTGGAGTTGTTGTGTAAACAAAAAAATAAAATCTTAACACATTGATTTGAAAATCCCTTTCTTCCTACTGTCTACTCAATTGTATTTACTACAAAGACATGATATTTTAATGTTCAGACAAACGTTTTCAAATATTATCTCATTTTGAATTTGATTGTCTGTATCATGTTTAAATAAAAGCTGAGACAGGAATATGCTTACTACTGTGTTACTTTACCTTTATTTTTAATAACACTTTATGATTTCAATTGTTGAAGCTTTGGAGGCAGAATTCTTTCCTGTTCATGCTTGATATTCAAACGCAGTTGCTCTGAATTGTTCTAATTTGCTCTCCAAAACGATATTTAATATTTGTAATAGTTTAACATCAATTATCTTGTTTTTGTAGGGTATTCAATTGGATATCGGTTGCAAATCATTGCATTCTGTTTTGATTTACATTTACACAGTGTCTCAACTCCATTGGAATTTGTGTTCGTTTTTATTTATTCATTCAGTACCTAGATATGGGTCACTGCAACTTATAATAAGAACACCTTACTGCCCATAGTCAAAATGACGGGAGGAATTCGACTGCCAACTGGCAGGTAAATAAAAAGGAGCAGAACACAGGGACTTCTTTGACTTGTAGGTGGGGGTGAGCATCCTACAGCAGAGAGAAAGTGAAGAGAGATGACACTAGTCCGTCTCTGAGGTCACAGCAAAGAGAACAAACTTCTCAGACCAAGTGCCATCGACGTCCGACCACTCTGGGCCATGACAACCTGTCAGAGAAAGGCAAAGAGAGGCACTGCCTGCTGAGAGGTGTCCAAGATGTCATGGCCTCGTCTGGGAGGTGACAGACAGCGTGTGTGTGAGTGTGTGACGGGGACATAAGACTGCTGAGAAGCATAGGGGACGTTTACCGTGACCTTTCGTTTTGCCAGGGTCCATCTCCCTCTGTGTGTCTGACAACAACTTTAAAAGACCTCGTCCTCCTGATCCGCTGACAGCTGTGTGTGTCTGTGTCTGTGTGTACACCAATAGTGGGAAGCTTAAACCAAGTAAACACAAGAGGGGCAGAGGTTGACAAAATGATTAAGTTGCACATCTTTTGATCATGCAGGTAAGTAGTTTTTATAAGCGCAGTTAAACTAAATATTTATTTATTCTAAACTTATGTTCAGGTTACAGGGTCAAGTGGTAGATGCAAGTTTCCTTGCTATCACATCTTTCCACTAACTGTTTTCCCAACAGTAAAATTTTGTCTGTATTTGTGTAGTTTCACTTTTCTTCACAGCAAAGGTCACCAACCTGTAGATCTAGATCTACTGGTAGATCCTCTAGACATTTCTTGTAGATCTTTAAGATGGTTTGGTCTTCATCAGACATACAGAATGGACTATATCACTCATATGACATAAATTGATCTGGTGAATTCAGCTGCTTTACATGACTAATTGGGTCTAACTGACCTCCCTCCACTTGTCTAGGTTTAAGTGTTAGCAAGATACTCAGACAAATTCAGATGTGTTTGATTATAATTGCTAGTCACCAGCTCTTAGTGTCAAGAGTTATTTGCATTTGGCTGCAAAAGTAGTAAAAATCAAAATGTGACCCAAAATCCATTTATCCTACATATTATATTGCCAACCTTGATAGTAAATGGTAAATGGACTTGAGCTTAATCAGCACTTGCCTAGTCTTTGACTACTCAAAGCAGCTTCACACCACGCATTACATCTACCCATTCACTCTCAGATTCACTCACTGATGTTAGGAGTTTCTTTGTCAGTTGTCCATCTGTACCAATTAACACATTCACGCCCTTTCATGCCCATTTACATGCCACTGATGCAGCAGTTGGAGCAACATCTTTGATTGAAAAAATTTGGGGATCCCTGTTTTACAGCATTGCAAAGTGCAAGAGACAACTGGTGAAGAAACAAAGTTATTGGGTTCACAGGCTCAAATTATAGGTCCCATTTTATGCATAATACTCTACACAATAAAAAATCAGAAAGCTCTTTATTTCTCAATAACTCCTTGCTGTAAAATTGGCCTAAAACGCCTCTGAATTGAATAGAAGAAAAAGGACTTAACCAAACACAAACACTTTATCAGACAAAAGACATACTGAGCCATTGGCTGAGTATCACACTGAATCCCTAATATATACCATTATCATATGCTCAACATTGACCATGGGAAAGTTAGCACACAGCTAACTGGTGTTCTATAGAAAATATGAGCAAATTCAAAGTTCTGTAAATTTCCCACTCACTCTAAACTTTGCTTTGGATGTGGGATAAATTTTTTCCTGCTTGCTTATTGTTACATCTGAGAGCAGACAAAAGTGCTCGTTTTGCCAGTGCGGTTGTGCTAATGCTTAGCATTTATACTAATGTGCCAAACATATTCATGTTTTACATATAATCAGTCAGTTCTACTTTCTGGGCCAAAACCCATATGGAAACCGTAGAGCAGGCATAGAGCATCCAGTCCAGTCTTTTTTGATTGAAGAGTGAATGTGCAAGAGAATCGTCAATAGTGGGGTAGGTATTAGGGCTGCAACTAGCGATTATTTTCATTATCGATTAGTCAGGCGATTATTTAAAACATTAATCGGATAATGACACATTTTTGCTATTTTCTTTAGAATTAAGCTTAAAGTTGTTTTAGGTATTTTCTAAACCACAATAAAGACGATAAAATACATTTTTCCTTCAGTAATAATATTTCATTCCAGCTTTTTTTTTTTTTGACTCACTGTGCAAAACTAAGTACAGTAACAGACCTGTTTGCGTCTTGTTCAAATAAATGCTCACAAACGTACTTTTTTTCTTGAAACAAAGTAGGCAAAGCAGTCTTGTCATTAAAGTATTCAATAAAATAAGGTGCTGCTGAATTTAACAAACAAAAATAATCTTTATACTGAGGCGAGTCTTCGTCCGTCTCCAACACGCCGATGTGCTTTCTCAGCAAGTGCTCTTTCATAGAGGTCGTGCTCCCATGCCAGATGAAGTCGGCCTTGCAATGTTTGCAAGTGATCGTTTGCTTTGTTGAGCGTGAAATGCTCCCAGCTTTTTGCAGTTTTAGTCGCTCGCGACGAGATGCTGCCGTGGACGGCGCCATTGTGAATCCTTCTGCATGTTGTTATGTGCAGTGACAGTCGCTAGTGCGCATGCGCACCTCTCACAGTAGCTTACGACAAGAGAGCGGGCTCATCTCCTCCTAAAGAACTGACTGTAAGCTACAATTTTATGTACCAAAACACCCAGGATTCATTGCCGATGAAAATCGATAAATTAGTTGACAACAAATTTAAATATCGATTGTCATTGATTTAATCGATTGGTTGTTGTAGCCATAGTAGGTATTGTTCTTTGTTAGTTGGTAGAGGGCAATATCAGCTAGACTTGTTAACATGCATTTTTAAAGTCTAATACTATCAGACTGAAACAGTTATTCACCTTTTTTTTCCCTGCACATTAATCTATTGGGAGTTTTACGTCTGTTCTATCTCCTCGGGCTGCAACAACACGTTGCAACTGTTCTTTCTCCATTACACTTACAGCATGCAACTTCCTCTATCGTTGATTCTTGTTGTCCCACATCTGACTGTCACATACATACTTTTTGCCTTTACATATTAAATGTAAGAGCCATAAGAACATTGGCTAAATGTTTTCTGAATGACTTTTACCTCACTTTTGACAAAGATACAGTGGGTGTAGAGGGAAGCCAAGAAGATTATTTCACAGTCTCAAAATTACAAGTTGATTTTCTTTTGCCTTAACAGTAAAAGCAATAACCTGCATTTTTCTTAGCAATGTCAAACCTTGTGCAAGGACCAAAAAATGTCACTGAGCTACAGCCTTGTGCTTGATAATAATATAAATTACAAGTAAAGGGTTACCTAAAAAGTGAGATTTTTCAGCTCTAATGTCTCTGATACATTACCTTATGTGTTGGTAACATTTGTTAATAATACTGACTTTAGCAGTTTAACAAAAAGATCCTGCTGTTGTTTTTCTTTGGATAAAAGGAGGTTTTATTATTTAATTTAAAAGACAAACAGTAAAGAGCATTTAGATACATGGACTTAAGTGTTTTTTGTGTATTACTGTAAACAACAAACTAATTTTATTTAGTTTTGTGAGCTCATGTATGTGTTTATAAGTGTGTTTGTGGTCAGGAGGTGAGGGGTGAACAACAGGGCACCTAACAGCTTTAAAGGAAGAAAATCTAGATACATAAACAAAACCCTGGTCAGTGTGACACGCGTCACCTTCAGTCTGATAGGGACAGACACCGGAGAGGCACACTGGCTCTTTGAAGTCAGCCAGCAATTGTGCCGCTGGTTTGGAAGTATTGTGTTTCCTGCCCCTGGGCATTGCTGTAGGGCAGATGAACTCGGCTTTTAGTGAAACACTTGCCAGGATTAGGCCTATTAGCAGAACAGGAGTGAAAGACGATCATTATTGCTTTAGTGGAATCTGGTTTTAAATGTGGGATTTTTTTGATCATTTGAGTCAGGGGATCCTCCTCTCTCTTTAGGTTTAATCAGGCCCTGATCAGGCAGAAAATGTATGAAACACACAAAAAGAAAATATATATTTTTTCAGTCTTTTTCATCCCCTTCATCTCAGACATTACTGCTGTTGTTTGTGTTTCCTCTCCAAACGTAGGGCAAAACCTCTGCTTCAGTAGTTTCCCACCCCATGCAAAAGACGTCTCACCTTCCTCCCCCATTGCTCCCCCCAAGAACATATGCACAACTGCCTAGAAGAACTTCCACTCATCTCTCCATCGTATTGTGTCCATCTTTCTCCCCAAGCCTTTGTTGCATGAACACTAAAGCACACAGATATGCTGAGACTGCAAGTTTGTGGTTATAAGAACCTGTTGTTTGTCTTAAGAGTTAGTATCTACAGGGAAGTAATGATTATTTCCAAAGCTTATTCAGAGAATCAGATGTTTTACTTAATGGAGGTGAGGTACCTTGATCAAAGTAAGTTTTCTTCTAAAAAGAGCAGTTCTTTCTACACATATTAAACAATAACGCTACAAAGAAAAAAGTCAAACTATGTTGCGACATCAATATTTAAATATTCACATTTTTAGCAACATATAAGCAATAAATAGAGATATAATACCCACAACAGAAATATAAAAGCAATATCAACTTGTAAGGGTGCTCAACAGTTCTGTCCAATAGGGTGCATAAAGGGTTAGTAGTCCAACTTAATCCTGACTGTAATACTTGACTATTTATTGACTTTTTATTGAATCTCTTTTTATCTGCTTTATCTTGTATGTTCTTCATTACTGTATATTTCTCTACTGCACAGCACTTTGATGACTGAATGCACTTTATGGGTTTTGCCTGATTCTTGGTCTTTGGCATTTTGTGGTTTAAGTGCTGTCCCTTTTCACTTGAGTTCAGGATTTTTCCGCATTTAACCGTATTTTTGTACTGCCTGTATGATTTATGTGTTATCATGTACTATTGTACTTTTGTGCTGATGCCTGCTGCTGAGAAACAATTTTCCCACGGGATTATAATAAAAGTTGAAGTTGAACTTTTCTGTTTAGTTTTTATAGTTGTCGTCACTGATGTTGCACAAATAGCGTCTGTTTCCTGTATGAGCAGCCTACATAGCAGCCCCAGAGTTCAACAGCCTCACAGCTGTTGGGAAGAAGCTGTTTCTGAAAGTACGTCTCATAGAAAGGATATTCCACCTCCACTATTGAAGTGTTTTGAAGAGTCTGTTCTATGAAGTGGCTAGAGTTTTGTACTTTTCGCTGTGGCAGCAGCACCTGCCTCCTACATTATCTGATTGGCCTGTAATGTTTGATTGACAAAATGATCATCCAGTCTCCTGCTGGATATTCTTTTGAAAAGTTCTACCCATTCTCAAACACTTTCTGTGGGCTGTTTCCCAGATGGACTAGAGAAATATGTTGAATGGCTCATCTGTTGTGTCAGGTTATGAAAATGATGTGAGTGAGTGTATTAAATATTTAAATGCTGAATGATGAAGCATTGCTTACTCTCATTAAGCATACACATTGTATTGAATTAATTGTGATACATTTTGGATTCTTTTCCACGTGATTTATGAAAATGCTTGTAAAGTGATGAATAATAGAATATCACATTCTTGTGCAGCTAGTTGTGACCTATCCTTTGTCATTTGATAGAAAGGCTGTTTGAATAATTTCAAAGTCTTATTTTTTACATAGTGTATGTCTTCATGTCTCCTTTGATTAAATTATTAGAGCAACAAAAGGATGGTCTAATTTAATCCACTTGGACCACTGAACTTTTCAACTCCTCACCTCCACTTGCCCCCCAAACAGGAATGTTACTTCAGGTGATCTACACACTCATTTGCATGCACATGTACAAACATGCACACACACTTTCTGAGAAACCTACATACTCCCAAACATCACTCAGTGAGGAGTATAGCCCAGCAGTCATGTCACTCAACTTCATTTTCCTGCTGATTGACATGTCCTGTTAAAACACTCACACACACATCAAACACACAAATGCATACTGACTGAGTGTACCTGTCACCTCTCCCGAATAGTATTACCTTTACCTCATTTTGTTCTGCCTATCTATCACCTCTATTCTCCTTCCTCCCCCAGATGAATGGGCTCCTGTGGAACTTTGTGAAATGTGTATGTGTGAGTGTGTTTATGTGTGTGTGAAAGGTTTTTAGCTTGCTGCCTGGCGCCACTTTGCCCACCCTACACTCTCCTCCAAAGTCTGTCTTATAAGGGGACAGTTGAGCATGTACACCGTACTTCCCTGTGTGTGTGTGTGTGTGTGTGTGTGTGTGTGTGTGTAAGTGAATACTCTGCCGGCAGGCCTCATAGCACTTTCACTCTGAACAAAATAGTTTCCAGCTCGTCCCCTCTTTTTCTCTCCTCAGCAGATTGAGTTCTGTAACGCCTCAGGTCCTCAACAAGACCACTGAAGAAGACTGACAGAGAGACAGACGGACTGTGAGGGAGGGAGGATGGAGGCGAGCAGCATCAACTAATGACCCATTATGAACTCCAGAGTTTGATACCCACAATTGTACCACACATGTGAGGGTGATAATTTAGACTTTACAACAGTACTAGTGGTAACCAATTGGTACCGTCAAAGGGGCAAATGCACAACTGCCTAGAAGAGCAGTTTTGGTTATATTTAGCAAATATATTTAGCAAAAAATGTTTGATGCCTTAAATCCATTATTCCAAAAGTGCTGAAAAATCTTCCATGTAAGGCAGAATTTTACTCAAATCAATATATAACTGAAAAAAAAGTTGTCAGGGGTTTATAATGCGACCAACAAACTAATATAGATGTTAAGATATACCATTGTGACCACAAGCGCTGCAGCATCAATCACAAGTTTAACACAATGTTTTGTTGGTTGTTTGCTAACAAGACATGCCAGATGGACAGTTCCATATATCTGCCATGGAAATATTTCACTTTTCCATCTGGAAGGAGCTGTTTGAAAATGTTTATAACCTTCAAAAACAACAGCAGCTTGTAATTGGACAATTGTTCGGCTCTTCACACTCATCACGGGCCAATCCATATCAAGTAACGCTGCTACATATGACGTAGCATATGTAGCGGCTATGCGTAGTGGCTAATGGCAAACAACAGTTAGGCATTAGCTTAAACTACTTTAGACTATCGTCTTACATTAAATAATACCACACAGAGTATCATTTTACACGTATATGTGACATGAACCTCATTAAAGACAATCCATACCAAGTTTTCCCGGTAAACTTCTGCTGAGAGCATATTTAGCCAAGTATGACTGTAACTGTGACGACCATAGACTAACCAGCATGTCTATGGAGGATTTCTGTGTTCTTTCCCAGTTTCCCAGAAGTGATCCCGGGTCAGGCTAAGAGCAGAACAGTCAATTCCTGGCATTGTCACGTCTGAAGCCCCCGCCTGTCTTCTCTGATTGGGCCTTCAAGCTTTTAACTGAGCAAAGTCGTTGGAGAATGGAGGTTTGCAAGACGGATATGCAGGATTTCAGAATCAGGCAGGCCTGTCTGCTCTGCAAGACTAAGTGTTTGAATCACTACTCAAAATGAGCAGGGAAACAGCAGTATAGAATTGGCAGGGGTAGGTGGCAAGTGCAGACAGCATTTATGCATCATTTAGAGACAATTCTGATTTATGTTGGTATTAAGTATATAAACAATGTGTACTGGCAATTCATTAGACTTGTTTGCAGCTCTGAGAGCTCAATCTACAACCAACAGGTAGCAGAAGTACAAGCCAGTAAAGCAAAAATGGAGGTTATACTTTGGACTCTACACTGGTTTCTTTTTAAATTCTGGTCTATTTTAAAAGAAAAGTATCTGCAGCACAGACATTTTTTTACGATTTTGTAAAGAAAACTGTTCACAGTCATCATAGGTGATGACATAAACCTCTACTTTGGAAAATTGCTTACGAAAATGTCATCTTCAAACTCCGCTCTCATGCATTGTGAAGATCCATGAGTTGAAAATGTTGCATGCACAGCTGTGTCAGTTTGCACTCACTAATCAGTCACATACAGTATGAGCATAATGACAGATGTGTTGCATGTCAACTTATATCAACAATGTATAGTTCATTGGTATATTATAAAAACAAATTCCACAGAGCAAATGATTCACTTTATCTACAGAACTGAAGTTTGTTATTCATTCAATTTATTCTTCATTGCAAAAATAGAATAACTTTTATCCTATTTAATACACATATTAAAGACATATAACCTCACCCACTGATACCACTCATAATTATTTTTCATGTACTTCTCTAACACACAGCTCTTAACACACGTTATCTGTTGTCTCAGTGGTCCTAGCCCTCCTATAATGAATATTAGCCTCCTTTCTGAACCCAGGCTTTTTGTTTTATCCACTTTTTCCCCCCTCTTTTATCTCATTCTTTCTTCATTTGCATGTGTCTTTAGATTTTGTCCACCTTACTTTTCTCTGATATGACACTGGAAGCTTGAGGACTTCTCCCTCAAGAATATACCAAAGATAAGGGCTGGTGGAAGTCAGTGTGCATGGTTTCATATGTATGTAAATGTGTGCATGTGTACATTTCCTCAGGTATCACAAGGTTAAAAGATAGGAGAGCATGCACCGTGCTGCATATGCCTTTTCATGCATACCTATGTGGATGTGCGCAGTAGAGTTCACATATCAGGAGTCGGGGAGATTGGAGTGTGTGCTGTGTTGAACTGACTTGAAATCCTGAGTGTGTACTGAATTGAAGAGTATCTGTGTTCATGAAGTCCTGCAAGCACTCTTGGGCTTCTCTGGATGGAATATTTGTACTCACACCTGCACTTCTACTCAGTTTTAGTACAACTATCTCTCTGCGGATGTACTTTCAGGTCATGTTCTGTATGTTATACATGCCCACCAAGTTTCTGTCCAAGAGCCAAAACAAGACTAGACAGTAGCTGAGAGGAAGAGCGCCGACAACAGATAAAGCTTGCAGAGGACAAAAAGGCAGAAATTTTTATAACTCTTGCCTAGAAAAGAGAGGAGACAATAAAGAGTCAAGTAAAAACTGTAAGAGAGAAAAAAGGAAATCAGACACACTGAATTTCTGCCCTTTGAGAGCGACAAGACAAAGACTGAGGAGAGCAAAACTGTCAGAAAAGAGAGAGTGAACGCTGGCAGACAGGGTCAGAAAGCTTAATGCATTTCTAATAGGAGGTACCTCAGAAAAACATGGGAGACAAGAAGAGAGGAAAAAAAGATAAAAGGCAGGGGACGAGTAAGCAGAGGGATGATAAGTGAAGGTACACGGGGGAAAAGAGAAGAAATAGAAGGACAAACTGACTAACTTAAACACAGCCAGGTAAGAAGAGAGAGCCTGCCTGTGTGTTTGTGTCTGTGTGTGTGTGTGTGTGTGTGTAGGGGGGGGCGGGGGAATAAGACAAGGCAGTGATGGCCTTGTGTCAGTCACCCTATGGCAGCTCTTTAACCCTGTAATTTACCACATCACTCTTTCCTGCTCTGATGAGACCACTGCACCATCTGACAGCACTGCCTCTGGCTTGTGTGTGTTTGTGTCAGTGTTTGTGAAAATGTGTATACCTGTGAGGAAGGATTCTTGAGATGTCAAACTGTCTGTGAGCCAGCATTCATTTTAGACCTGTCTCTCTTTTTGCAGTGGTGCTCCAGATATCTGGACTAACGCTCTGATGGCCCCAAGTAGATAAACCTGCGTCATTCTGAGCTCATTTTTCTAGTTTAAGGTGCAATTTAAACTACACATTTGTAAATACCACAGAGCCCAAGACTTTGAAAACATTTGTACAAAGAGTAATTAAACACCATGTCCCTTATATTTTTTTTTCTTGAAAATTTAGTCAGGAAAAATCAGATCCTGCATATTGTGTGGGAAAAAATGTGCTTTTTACTACTTACTTAAGATTCAAGAGCTGATGTAGTGCTTCTCATTATTGTGTTCTTTTTATGAGTTACATGTCTCCATGTGACAGAGTATATTTAGACCAAGAAAAAGTCTGAACCATCAGGACTTCTCTCTCTCCCCGTGTTTACAGTGCCAGTTACTGCCTGAAAGGGTTCATTTCCCCCAAATATACCTACCAGTGTGATGGCTTACCATTGGTTGCATAACACTTTAAGCCCATTGGCTTGGGCTAGCATAGCCACAGACAGGATGCTAAGCTGTTGAAAACATGATGTTGTGTATGTATGTACTGATCTGTTACTACTGAGTGGACCATGTTGTGAGGTAGGGTGGGTTTGGGACCCAGAAGCAGAGCCAGATGACTTCTTCACACATTTTATTCAGTGAAAGCTCTATGAAGGTAACAATGGAGATCCAGGTGTTGAGGCAGAGGTTGAGCCCAGCATGGTGAGGCAACAGACGGGGAAGTCCAAGGAATGCTGATTCTACGGCAGGGAGAGTGACAATTAGAAAACAATGCCATTGTTGCAGCTCTCTCAGAAAGTGGGTGGTTTAGTAAGGACACCCTCGATTGCATGCAAACATTGCTTTCCGTAAGTGAGTCTTACAACATGTACACGCGTACCGCTATTCGAAACATCTCAAGGAAATTTAAGACAAATCAATTCAATTAAAGGGCTGCATGGTGGGGCAGAAGAGTGGTGCTGTGCCTCAGAGCAAGAGAACAGTTTGACCTCAAGGGCTTTTCTATGTGTAATTTACTAGTTTTTCCTGTGCATGCATGGGTTTCTCCAAGTACTCTGGATTCCTCCCACAGACCAAAAAATATGCTCATTAGGTAAACTGGTAACTCCAAATTGTCCTTATGTGAGTCTCAAATTTTACCACTTTGAGACTCTTGGTAGAGTATCATGGTCAATCAAGATTGCAATAAATCTTGTGTCTGTTACAGGAGCACACACCATCGTATCACCCACGTAGCTTGATTTTGGTTTACTGTGGATGGCCATAACACAATGGTCAATAATCAAACACAAATGTGATGGGTTGTGGGGTGCTGTGGCTGATAGAGCAGACATGAAGGAGTGAGTTGGCATATCTTAACACTCCCCCTTCCCAGCCCTGTTCATGATACTGTGGCAGCTCCATTTTTTATTTCCTCTTGCAGGGTAGAGGCACCTATGCCAACACCCTGTGGTTGAGTTTCTCCTCAATGAAACAAGTAGGTAAGAATACACCTAAATGTGACTGACAAAATGATTGCATTTTTTTTATACAAGTGAGGTAACATGAGGTGAAGTCTTTTCTGGACTTAGCAATCATCAAATAGTTATGTTGTTGAGAGGATCTAAAAGCACTGGAAACAAAAAACAATGCATTCAATAATGCCTTCCTCCTTCCCATGTGTATGTCAGCGATTCCCTCTATATTTAATTGTTCAATTGTTTTGAAAACAACATAATCTTAAATGTGCTCCTGTCCCAACTGGCTGTAAAGAGAGATGCACTCAAAGTCTCATCTGGTCTTAAAGGTATAGAAACATACTGTATATAAAAAGCTTTAGTTTTAAGTTGAATGTAGTAGTTCACCTTTATAATACCCCCACATCTACAAAAGGTTTTGCTGGGTATTTTTAGTTGTAATCCCATTAAATCACTGGATGATATCAAACAGTGGTAACTCAGGGGAATTGTAGCTCCCACATTTCCAAATGTAAAAGCAGTGAGTTAAATGGCAGTGTGAAGTAGATTTAGAACAGTGTCATTTCACCAGCAGAGGGTCCTTGGCTGAAAAGTATGTGAAGTGGCTAAACTTGCTTATTTACAAACATGTATAATGCTTACCTTTAACTTAAAGGAGACATATCATGCTTGTTTCTCCTTTTCACTATGCCAGACTAGGATGCCTGTAAAGCATTTCTGCCCTCAGTACAAGTCATTTAGTTCCTTCATTGCCCCACAATTGCATTCTCAAAATCCTCATTTTAGGCCATTATCAAGCTCTCATTGAAACACTCAGATCTCAGGATGACCTACATTTACCTAGCAACATCACAGCCCTTTGTGCTCTGATTGGTCAGTTCTATCGGGGTAGAGCCAGCCTGTCCTTCTTCTTCTACTGTTTTCAGGCAGGCTCAAAGCAGCGACCTCCAGTCCCTCCACAGGCCAGAGCTGGTAATGAGTGAGTGTGAGCTAGGGATCTATATACTGCTGCTGGACAAATGTGTTCCTCGGTGACAGTTTTGTGGCTAACGGACATCACAGAGGAGGAAGTGTTTTATCAGATTACTCCAATAAAAAGAAAGGTACCTTGTGTCGTCACGACGATTTAAATCTCGCGGACATCTCGCAATGACCTATTTTCAGAGGCATCAAATCTCGTTCTAGGATATCAGAAAAAATACAATATCTCATTTTTTGAAAATTAAGGGGGTGTAAGGTCTTGTTTTCAAATTTATTACATTATATGTAAGTATTAAATTATGCATCAGCATGATATGTCTCCTTTAAAGCTACTTCAGTAAATCACTAGAGTGCACTGAGCACACCTGTATGCTTCTTTGGCCCAATCAAAGAAAGATTTCTTTGCGCAAGGTTTGTGTGCATCCCTCCCAGCAAGGTGATTACTGGTTCAACACCCTCTCTTGCCGAGGACCTTTCTGTGTGGACTTGTTCTCCCTGGGCTTGTGTGGGCTTTCTTTGGGCACTTTGGTGTCCTCCAATAGACTGGTGACTTTAAGTTGCCCAGCGGTGCGAATGCAAATTGTTGAACGCTGCAGAAAACAGTGCTTGTGGTTGCAGACACAGCCAGTGCTTTTGAGTGTGGCTGCTCCTGCTCCAATGTAAAGGTTCACAAACTGCCTATTAGTGCCTCTCATGATCACAGACTTACAGTTTTGTTTCATTGGTGAGGCTTGTGCAGGTAAGGTCAAACTCACCTCACCGTAAAATGTACTGAATGAAGGAAAATAATTTTCATTTTGTTTTCTCAAACTAATTGACTTTTTAAATCTTTTAAGCCCTCTGGTCTGTTAATCCCCCATCAAATAAGTTAATATTATTCATATCTCTAACTTCAAACTAAATATATGCATGCTTCCAGCAACGTATTAAACATTAACAAAAAGTCTCAACTCTTCACCTACCTATCCTTGTATACATTTGCCAGTTTTTATCATCCTCACACTGTCTATTTGTAAGACCCAATCAAGACATATTTGTAATAGACAGACTTAGCGTTACATTTTAACTGTCTTTCACACACCATCCTTATCATGTCTTCACTTTTCTCTCCCACTTATAATGCAACAATGAACAAAAATCAGCAAAATCACAAAAACCAGTTACTAAATCCCTTTGAGGGATTTTCCTTAAACAGTATTGACCACTCTAACTTGAAGTAACTTGAATATATTGTGGGATTTAAGGATCAGATCCCTGTAACTTATCCCACAGTGATCCTCAACATCAAATATGAATTAATAGTATTAAAGCAAAAAGGTTTATCTACATTACATTATAACACAAAACCAGCAAACTCCTCTTCTTGCTCAACCTCTGTGCTTTAAAGTCCAATATACCTCAAGAAGGCTAGTGAGGGTGTTGTCTTGTCTTGGGTATTGTTTACATGAAGGTGGTTATTCTTTCAAAATAACACTTCTCCTCTTCTGTTTTCAAATTAATCTCTCCACACAAGCGATGTCTTTGAAAATATCTGTCCCCAAATAGAAATGGATGAATACACAGTTGATAAAATTCCCATAATGCAGTTTTTCTTGTCTTCACACGAACACTATGAACACTATGTGTTTACACGGAACCGAATACAGTCAGATCCGATAAGTTTTCATTGTGTTTTGGCCTCACGTTTAAATGAAAACTCTTTGCGTTTTGGCCACAAATGGTAACTTTTGAAGACCGGCTCCAGAGGGAAAAGTTTTGAATACGCTTTCCATGCAGCGCCGTGTTAACCTGAATCAGAGTGTTTCAGGATGAAACGCTGACATCACCGCATGCACAGTACTCTTTCACGTGAAGGCTGCTCGCATACCAGAAACAACAACAGCTTTGGCCTCTACCGAGTAACGTGTGAGCCTCTTTCCGTGCTTGGTTTGTTATCCAGACAAAACTATCCAGACAGATTTGTTGACTGAACTGATTTGTTGTCCAGAAAAGAAACTCCTGCATCTCTGTGCGTCTACTCGCCATTGTTGTTTGTGAAAAGTTTTTCTTCTTCGTATGTGTATTGGAGCAGCGCTGCCTCTCTGCAGACCTACACCGCCACCTACTGAACCGGCAGGCAAACTAAAACGGTTACATTCGTCTCCAGCGTCTCCGTCTGAACGTGGATCTACTTTGAAAACGCAAAGGAAAAATTTTTGCAGGAGTGTCCATGTAAACGTAGCCTAAGGTTCTTAAAACTTCACCCATATGGAAGTTTTTTGCGGAGTCAGTGCTCTATAGTGTGTACATATTTATAAAGGTACAAAAAACAATTTTTAAAAAGTATGTGTCTAGCTGAAGACATGGCTTTTGTTTTTTCCGAAGTTTTCATTATGTTTTAGCCTTACGTTTACATGAAAACTCTTTGCGCTTGTCCGAAAACGTTGACTAAAAGTTGAACCAAGCCTTATTTTGTTCAACTTTTGCTCAACAAGGATATATCAGTGTTTTTGTTTGCTGGGTATGTTACTCAACTTAAATTTTTGTATTGAAATAAATGCTTCTTAAAAGAGATGTCCTGATCAGCTACTGATCCCAGTCAGAATTTTTTAATAGTATCAGCCAAAACCGAGTCCTGATCCATAATTTATGTTTACCTAAACAGTACAGCTGTGCACTTTTTTTGTGTGTGTGTGTGTGTTTGTTAACCTAATTAAAGTTAAAAAGTAACAAGCTGCTGGTATTCGGTTCCATTGAACTTTGTCCAACTAGACTCAGTTCATCATTGTTCATTGTTGAAAATCTACTAAGAGTGGAATATCCGACTGGTGAATGACTGGTTAATTAATAAGTAGTTTTACAGACACTGAAAATGCCTGTTGGGCTGTTTTTGCAGTTTAAAATAAAATATTTCCACACTGCTAACATATTTGCCAGTGGTTTGCTACTGCTACATCCCTTGTGCATTTACAGCCTGTGCTCAGTGTGCTCAGCTAACAAAAACTGACCTAATCAATAGGGCTGGGACGATTCACTTTTCTCCCGATACGATTTATTGCGATTTTTTTAGGTGCCGATACGATTTAAATTGCGATTCTACGATACTGCCGATTTTTGCAATCTTTAGTTAGCTTTTTTAAAACCAGTGAAAAAGATGAAAAATGATGATGCAGACTATATCAGGAAAAATACACATCACATGTGAGTCTGTTTTTAGGATTTATTCAGCAATATATTTTAACCAGCTGGTTATGCCCCCTCTCTTCAAAAGCCTGGATTGCATATAAAAAGTGGCTTATTATCCCTTCAGGCAACAGAGTTTTTTCAAGAAATATTCAATTTTGCTATCAAGATTTAAAAAGGCTATAGTTTCAAAGTGGTTGGTTTTCCCAGCCATCATCATCACTGTAATTTACGGGCCGAGCATGAACGCCTCTGCTGCCTGCACTGTTTACCCCCGGCTTCTCCCTCGTCTGACCAGAGCTCCGCGGTCTTTCTCGTTCTCCGCTAACACCGTCACTTTTCGCGGTGTTTTGAGCTTCCCTGCATCCCAGACATTCTTAGTCACCGGCCATGGAGAGGAAAAGCTCTCGATATGTACTGCTCCGGGACTGTAATGGCGCGCGGAGCCGCTCCCGCTGCGCGCACTCGCTGCCAGTTTGGTTCTCACTGGACGACTGACCGTCATCCTCAGAGAGTAAATATTCCTCAGATTCAGAGTCAGACAGTACTTGACAAAGTACTCTCGGCATCGTGAGTACTCTCTATCACTCTGTGTCTCTCTCTCTGCTCCGCTCCACAGCCTCTGCAGCCACACTCGCGTCCCTCGGTCCGGTGTGTGTTTTAAAATAAATATACGCCAAAACTTTGAATAGAAACCTGTCACCTGTCCACTATCTGCTGGTGAAAAGTAGTAAATCTACTCAGCACTATTTTAACAGCTATGGCCTATTTTATCCGACTGGTGTGTGTGTGTGTGTGTGTGATATCGATTTTTGCAGTTTAAAATAAAATATTTCCACACTGCTAACATATTTGCCAATGGTTTGCTACTGCTACATCCCTTGTGCATTTACACCCTGTGCTCAGTGTGCTCAGCTAACAAAAACTGACCTAATCAATCAGGGTGACATGATCAGAATAAATTCCAATCCCTGATCGATTTAAACATGCTGGTACTTATCTAATATGGTATAAGGACATCCTTAGTTTTGAATGTAGAAATTGTTTGGAAGATTTAGACAAAAACCAGAATGATGCAGCTTTGTGAGACATGCTTCTGCTGTGTGCCAGCAGACGTGTTTCCAGGCAGTTTGAGTACTGTACTATTTGAGTTATGAATGTCAGGACATGTCATTCGTCCACAGAGATGGGATGTGGAGACAGAAATGGCGTCAGTCAGAATCAAAGCGAGTACAATATTTGTTCAGTACCGACATCTTCTGTCCAGAAATACACATGGAGCATGTATAACAAAAGCTCTATGTCAGTTTGTCTGTTAGCTCAAAGAAATGTCTGTTTGGGTTGTGCCTGTGAGAACATGAAAGAGTGAGAGATGGACAGGACTGCAAACCAGAAGCTTATGAAGGCTCCCATTGTTTCCGTCTTTTACTTTGAGTCACAAATAAATATTTACTCTTAATTCTGTCTTTTACTTTCTCTTTCATCTCTGTTACACAAATATTCAAGCACACTCTCTCAAAGACACTTTTTTGTCATTCTTGTTCCTGTTAGTGCACTCAAACACACACATACCCACACACACAGTCACCACCCGGAGGGGACGGTGAAAGAGGAGCAGAGAAAGAGATGCAGAGAGCAGACAAGGTCGTGGTTCCTGCAGACTGTCTTTGAAAGGGGAGTCGAATGTTTTCCGTCCTCGTCTTTGATGTTAAAGCAGCCTCTTACCTGTGTAAAGACAGGCTACAATAACCTAGACCCCCACCCACACACCCTTGCTACAGCCTTCAGTGCACTGTCACTTCACCCCCGCAAAGCTCTGCAGGGGGGCAGGAAACCCACAGCAACCCAGGCTAGAAATTAGAAAGAGTGTGACAGCTGTCCAGGACCTGTGCTGCATGCTGGGTTTATAAAGGCAACTTGTAGCCGAGACACATTGTGAGCACAAAGGACAGTCATACTTAAGGTGTTGTTGATCAGATGATTAGATGTTCCTTAGGTGCCCAACAGATGACCCAAAAGTACTGTCAAATTTTAGTGAAAGATGCATTAGCAGTAGACGAGGACAAATGCTTACTACCATGCTGATCACCGTGGTCACCCTTGCAGCCCGACCTGTTGTCTGTGGAGGAGAAAATCACTGTGGCTTGAGCTGTCAACCATGAAGTATCAGGCACATCAGTTTTTATTGTTTGATCCCATTGGTTGAAACATATCACCCCATTACTGGAATCTGTGTACAAATCTGAAACCTTTAAGAGCTAGTTTGCCAATAAACGAGGTAAAAAAAATCCCATTATAATATGTTTAAGCTCGGATTTGTGGAATGAATTTCGAAGTTCAATGAGGTTAATACAAAATTGTCATGATGAGTTCAACTGTATTTTCAAGAAAATAAAATTTAGGTTTTGGTAGGGAGTTTGAAGTAGATAAGTAGATATATGGAGATGAAGCTAAGATTCTTAGCTAACTAAAATGATGACATAAGTGCACTATGCAACTAAGTGTTCCAGACTCGATGTAATTTATATTTTAGAGCATTTCAACTGTTTACCAATGATTTGGTGTAATATTTTCTCAATTTAATATTTTATTTTGGTACAGAACTTAAACTTACAAAAAAAGAACATATAAACATGACTAAACTAAACTTTTTTTCAATAAGAAAAAAAAGAAAAACAATTCAAAAAAACAAAACAAAAAACAATGAACAAGCTCCTAACTCCACCAAGCTATTAACTCCTGCACTTAATCACATTGAGTTATCTCACTGTTTAATACATGCTGCTTTACTTTGTAGCCTATACATTTTTTTTGTAAAAACATGTTGATGGCTGAATAAGGCCGACTTTTGTCAGGTTTCACTGTCTCGTTTGTAAAATCATGATGCACAGCAAAGCTAAGTGGACTCACTTACAGCTAAATCACACACAATATCAGAACTTTAAATATAATTTAGTGTGTCCCACTCATAGAAAATAATTGAATGGGCCACCCAAGGGTTTTTAAAGCCACATTTTTTTCAGTTAAACAGTTTAATCATAATCTACTCATCTACATGCACAAGACAGACATGAGTATAAAAAATACTGAACTGATGAAAAAAATGCAGTTTCTTTTGCAAACGTTTCCTTGTGTACATGTAAAAGTAACGCTTTGTTAATCTGATAAATTAGCCCCTAATTTAAAATATACTCAAATTATCGATATTTTTGTACATTTTGCTGTTGTGTGCAAATAGGACAACAGCTGTGTTTTGATGAGTCAATAAAATAATCAAAGGCTTCAAGATCAATCCTAATTTTATTTTGAACTTGAAATGAGAATTTTAAGACACAAGTTGAGACAGTCTGGCTATCATTTACTTTGTAAATTGAAAACAACTTTTTAAGTATGGTTGAGCAAAGTTCTGTGTCATGGTGGCCCTGCTTTTACATCTTTGTTGTAGTTAGATTAAGCTAAAGCTGGCTATCCAGAGCTACCTCTAAATTTGTTTGTGCAAGTTTAGTGGAGAGAAGGTGTCTTGGATTTCTTTACGTGTCTTGGATTTTTTTCAGATACAGAATGGTGCTGCTGCAGGTGTTGTTAAAATGGTCGCACAGGCAAGATAGACATTATGCCCTGTTAGAAATGAGACCACAAAAAATATTCAGAAGTGTATTTTTGCACTTCATGTCCAGAATTAACAGACAGTTGCAAAATGTGATCATCCCTTGTGAACATCCTCTGAACTAGTGGGTATTTATTTAATTTCAAGAAATGTATCAGTATCAGTAACTTTGATAGTATTCCTTTTTTACTTTAGTATTGAAGTTAAAATTATGATTTCTTTACTAAATTTGATTTTGGAAAACTTGTCCTTTTCTAAATTATTTTTCTGTAGCTTTTTGCTGTATCACTCATCCAGTACAGCTGCAACACACTACCTCATTAGAAAAGGTTTCACACAAACAGCTAGCTTGCTCTTATTACAATATGTCAACAAATTTGTTTTAAAAAACCATGTATTGTCATCTGCATCTCTTCTATAGAATGTCCTAAAATGGGAAAAAACTTTGTAATAAAGAAGCCTGCTGAAGAATGAAAAGACCACCCCTGCATGTCCACGTACTATATCATTGTGTTGGAAACACATCTCATCATAGATGATCAGCGATCAGTATTGGTAGCATAATATCTGACAGAGGCAGATTCCTCTTTTAAGCTTTTATACTTAATGAGAGTATTTCACATTATTAGAAAGAATTGGATGTACATTTTTGTTGATGGAATTTTGAGTCAAATTAAGAAACTTTAATGAGAATAATGCGTTTTGGAGTTGTTTTCCAGGGCTGGTCAGATTTGCCAAAAATCATAAATATTAAGAGTATAAAAGTTCTCAAGATCCTAATATGCAAACTAATGAATCAAGAACAAAGTAAGCTCAATGCAGTGTCTGAAGGGATCATTTCAATAACATGCTGTACCAATAGAAGAAGCTGCAGCATTTCTGGTCAGTATATTTGACACTGATTGTTTTGGAGCCGATACTTGTGATAATTTTTAAATTAGTGGTTATTGTTATAAGTGGTTATTGTTCTAGCAGTTCTTGGTGTTTTCATTTTTTAACTCCTGTTTAGGGACTTATTAGAGCTCAAACTCCAGCTTAAAAATGAGGACCCTATTTTTCTGTCTCAGGATTGACACATCGGAAAAAACTCTGTCAGAAGAAATGCTCCTGCGACATACGATAAAAAAACATCAGTGTCAAAGGGAGGGGAAAGGAGAAAAGAAAAACAGCAGTCTAACCCTCAGGGAACATAAGTTTACGGACTAAAGAATAAAGTCTGTGATAAAGAAGGCTCACAGAACCGCCCTGTGTTCACAGCTTGATGTGAGGAATGCTGTGTGCTTTGTCTCACCTGTCAGACGCAAAGTGTGCATCCATCACTGCTCACCTGTGATGTGTGAATGAAGGTCACTGGCCTTGACCTTGTCTGTGAGTCAGTCTGAGTTCATGTGCAGGTCTGTCTGTGTTTGGTAATGCATTATGTGGTCAAATTGTGGTTTTGTACCTGTAATGTGACCCTCTTTTTAATTCCAGCACTCTGGTATTACAGGAAAAACAGGTACAGGAGAATGTGCTGCAACAGACAGTTACTGCTGCCACTCTGTTGTTTAAAACCACAAATGTTTTTAATAATACCAACATTTTCTACTACAATAAACAAGTCCTAAATTGTAACACTTTCTTACATTCAGGGGATTTTATTTCTCTGTCATCCACTCGTAACAGTATTTTACAGAATTTCTTGTTTAATTTTCATTTTTTCTTTGAGCAGAATATTTCTGAGCCTTCATTTTTGAAGCATTGTTTTAGATTCAGCTGTATGGTGGTACGGTAGGTAGTACTAGTGCTTTATAATGAGAAGTTTCCTGATATGAATTCATGCTTGAGTTGGGCTTTTGGCATTGGAGTTGAATGTTCTCCCTGTTCATAAGCTCTCTGAGGAACTCTGGTCTCCTCAAGACCAAAAAGATACCCAATAGATAGAGACTTTAAATTGCACTTGGGTGTTAAAGTGTGAGCTGTTCTGTCTCACTATGTCAGCCTTGTAATTGACTTGATGGCATACAGTCTACTAGGGTGTACCCTGCTTCTCACCATTAGACAAGTGTAATAGGCTCCAGTAAAGTTTTAATCGTGTTCAACACATCTTAATGGGTTTATATGTTGTCTCTTTAAATGATAAGATAAACTGTATGTCCGTACTTTTAAAGACCGTGGACACTCACACGTGTTTTTAATCACTCCAATTGACCAAGAGAAGTTAAAAGTAGTGGGGCCATGTTTAGAGTTTTTGATGTCAAACTTTTTAAGGACCAGTTGAAATAGTAACAGGTCAAGTAGTCCAACCACCAAAACAGATTTTACAGATTTCACAGGGTTGTTGAGCTGACAGTCAAACTATGGCTGTTTTCAAAATCACATACTAGCAGTGTGTACTGATTTTGCTACAGTATGCCAAAATACCTCAATGTCATATGACTTCTGTAAAAATTAGCACCATGAATCAGATCTGTCTACCTCAGGTATTGCTTCCCAAAATGTAAAGTCTAGACATATCAGGGGTTGAAATGGCAGAAAGCCTCAGCATATATCCATGGCAACAATCTTAGCATTATTAGTATTAGCAACTACTTGTTACAAGTATGTAGGTGATTTAAAAAATTGACAAACTCTGATAATCCCGAAGAGAGGTCTAATCAAGGTAATAACACCAGTGTGGGGATTAAGGGCTTTCAACATAGCAAATGTTTTCTGGTTTTGTTACTCACCTTGTGTTCATTACATTGTCATCATGTTTGATTTGCTACAATTACAAATATTTGGCCTTTCCTTTCGCCCCTGCACTATCATTGCAGTTCTTGCTTTTAACTTCAGAGGGTTAAATAAAGTTCAATACATAGTTACTCCAGCCAACAGCACATGTACAGTAAATTAGTACGACCCTGACAAACAATCTTGAATGACTGCTGCTGTGGACCTGCTTGACTCAAGGTACTTTATCCTGCAACAACCATCAACAGAAATGACATCATTTAACATAATTTCATACTTTTGGACCAGTTAAACCAAATTTACGTTCATTTCAACTAGATGCTTTTGTATTAATCAACATCTTTCCTCTCCAGTTAATAATCACATTAGATGTCAATCTTAATATTAGAATGACCTCTCTATCCATGGTTGTTATTGATTATACCATCATGATAAATGTCTTTACAACCATATAGGCATGTAGACACTCTTAAAAATGAGATAACACATCTCAAGGGGCTAACCCTCAGTAAATCTATATTCAGCAGAGAAAAATTTGGTGTGGACAGATTTATGATCTGGGTGTCCATGGGTTTGTCACTGTCATAAATTCTTATAACTGATTGTCTCTGCCTGGATGGATACATCACTGGATGTATAGATAAGTGCGTATGTGTATATGTGTATTTTGTATGTATGTAAATTGATACGCATGTGTATCTATAAAATGAGAAGTATTGCCTCAGCCTGCTCTGTGAAGTGCCTTGAGATAACACCTATTATGAATTGGTGCTATACAAACAAATATTGATTAATTGATTGATTGATTGATGCTTGTTTTTGCTCTGCCATCCGTGACAAACTTTTGAAACAGTGGTATATGTATCTACAGATGTCATCCTTTGTGGCACATGCTTAGGCAGTAATTTGCGGTCACACAAGTTTGTGTGATCATAAGCACTTGTGCCTACATGCATCCTTTGTTCGACCCCTGGGCTGCTTTTTGTCAGTCTGCTTTGTCGTCTTGTCAAGATATGCATCTGCGGTTGTATTCGTTATGCCTCGTCTCTCTCTTTCTGTTTCTCATTTGTTCTTTCTAACGTTCTTCCCTCTCTGCAGACTCGGGTTACGCTCCTCTGTTAGATGGCGTTCTGCCTGGCTGAGCTGCACTTGTGGTCCACCAAGAGCTCCCTCCAAGTCAAAGGTAGTACTTAACAGCATGTTCAATTGGCCTCTCCCTCACCAATTCTCTCCTCATCTGTTTTCTCTGTGTCCTCTCACTCCTTCTTGCCCTGACTCTCTCTGTCATCACTCACTTTGTTTTCACACCTTCACCCCACCTCACTCTTATCTCAGTCAGGCTCTCAGTCAGCACCACCTCTTGCCCCATCTCTTTGCACTTTCTTTTTACTCCCTTTAAATTTCAAGGCAGACAATGACTTTTTATTATTATCAATAATCATAGTAAAGACCATAACTAAATGACATCAAAAATTTGTGCAAGTATTTTTTGGAAGAACAAGATAAACTCAAGTGACCTTTCAAATGTGTGCTTTGTTGTTTCTGACAATGCAAATAGTGAGTAGTTTTGATATCAGAATTTTCTTAACTTTGAGGCAGACCACACTGTCCTTCGATATTAAAGTATTGAACAAACCTTTCTTGTTGTATAAAGAGGCATCACACCTGTATAACAAATTCTAAAAGTTACTTTGCGTTGTTCCAGTCCAATGTATTATTTTATGATTAAGTTTAATTCATTTGTTGATATTTGTTGATATAACAGTGGCTTTTAAGTCGTCCTATCAAGAGTTTTGATACACCCACCTCACCTGTGAACATGCTGTTGCTCCCTCTGCTCCTTACTTAAATGAGAAAGAGAGCAGTTTTGATGGGAGGGCCAGAACACACACTTTGATGTGAGGAAGGTAGGGTGCTCTCTCTATTGATCATATATGTGATGAGATCTGTTGGCAAAAAGCAAACTATTTAACTGCATTGCCATTGGAATGTAGAAGTCAAAGTCATTTAACAATATTAAAACATTTGCTTTATTAAATTTAATCTGCTCCTTTTATGGTGATAGTCATCTTATAACATCATATCTAACACCATGATGGTGTTAGATATAGATGTGAAACAAGAAAAGCATAATTTATTCTTTAATAAATTGTTTGTAAAAGTGGACATTTACTGATGATGTAATAAACCATTATGGCACATTTGTAAATGCTGAATATGAAAGCCAATATATGAGATATACAGTTTATGGACAAAATATCAACTGTAAATAATGGCAACAAATGTTAAATCTAACAATACTGAGAATTATTTTGGCAATTATCTGATTATATCCATTTGCCCCAATGATGTAGTACATCCCTAGTAGTTCAAGGTTGTTTATTTTTTATTGCTGTCATTTACATTTAGAATTGCTTTTTACTTTTTTTTTTTACCAGCTGGAAACCTGGTAGTTCCATGATTTTGTTTGGGGTATAGATGGATTTAACAGCCTCCATATGTACATTTTTGACCTTGTTTGACAACCGCTCTGGGCGAGATATTTAACATGTGTAAAGATTCTTAAAGGGACTGTGAGGAGTTTCTAAGTAATTACAAAAAAGTCTCACTTTTAGATACATTCCTGATCGAAATACACACTTTAAGATGAGTTTTATAGCATCAAAATAGATTATCTATATATGCTATTCCTTAGCTTCGCGGTCGGGTCAGACAGGGCTGGACTGGCCTGGATACTCAACTTCGGGAACAAGACAATTAAAACTAGAGCAAATTTATATTATTCAGACACGTCTTAGAGCACCAGGTTGTAAGTAGCGATATATAGCCGGCTACAAACTAAGTTTTACAATACTAAGTTTTCCAAAAATTGCTTGTTGTCACACATCAAAAACTACCGCTACGTTACTAGAAAGAGATACATTACCTCGTCGCTTTGCATCCTGTAAGTTGTTGAAAAAAGAAGTTGTAAAGCAATGCAGAGTTCAGAGGAAGGTCCGAGCTGCATTTTTATTAGCATCACAACAAACACACGCTTTGGCTTGGGTCTTTATGTCGCCAGTAATAGATTCCCCTCATAGCACCTTTAACGAAGGGAGAAAAATGTTCAATATCACGCCTGTTTTTATTTTATGAATCATTTCTGATTTGGTATAGGGCTGCACTTTGGTGCAGAGGGTAGTGCAACTGCCTTGTAGCAAGAAGGTTGCTGCTCTGATCCCTGTACATGCATGGGTTCTTTCTGGGCACTCCAGCTTTCTCCTACAGACCAAAAACATGCTTGATGAACTCCAAATTGCTCTTAGGTATCAGTATGAGCATGAATGGTTGTCTATCTCTCTATGTGACCTTGTGATCAGCTGGTGAACGCTTCAGGGTTTGCCCCGCCTCTTGCCCGATGTCAGCTGCGACCCCTATAGGTGTAAGTAAGGATGCACCGAATATTTGGTGGCCGAATATATTCGGCCAAATATTGCAAAAAAATAGTACTGTGTGACGCGATGATGAAATCAAATACCTCATTGCGTGTGGCTGTGGCTAAGGAGACTTGTGTTGAAAGGACAATAATTCATTTGTTGCAGGTTAATCCACTTCAACGCACCTTAGGTTCGTTTTTAATGCATGCTTTGTTGTGTTTGAAGGCCTAATATGAATGAAAAACTTTGTTGTGCTTTTTTTGAAAAGCAAAGGCTACTGGAATATTAAAAAATGTCATAATATTCAATAAACAATTACTTTCTTATAAAAACATGTCTAAAAATGCATTCTAAGCCATTTATGCACTGTTAAAAAGTATAATGAACTTCTTAGCCTCCGCATTGGACATCTGGTATGCGGTATTTGGTATTCGGCCAAGCGTTTATATTTTATTCAGCTTTGGCCACAAATTTTCATTTCGGTGCATCCCTAGGTGTAAGCGGTATAGATTATGGAGTAGTGGAATGGTTTGGTATATTTGGGGAAAAGTGACATGGATTCAGACCTGTGTAATGTCACTTTGCCGAGTTAAGTTCTGCCTCAGCTCAGCCTTTCTGTGTTTGAGTATGTTATTCAAAAGGTAGGTTGAGACAGCATGTACTGTGTGGTTGAGGCCATGGATTGGCCTCAGCAGTGCTCCAAAGACTTTTTCAATAATGACACGAATAGCGTCAAATGGCATCATCCAATCCTTTCTACAGCAAAGGAACCGGATGCAAAGCCACCACATTTCTTTTATACCCTATAAATACTCCTTAGATATGATTTTAGGACTTTTTTTTAGCATTTTGCATTCATTTGGAGTGGACAGGTCAGTGGGTGCCATAGGAAATCATGGAAAGATATGGATGAGTGCAGGAAGGGCAACAAGTCTTGAACCAGAGTCTCCCACTTGGCAGACCAGATTTTCCGGATGGGGTACAACCTAACTGCTATTCCACTGGGTCTCATAAAATTCTCAATTTCAAATGAGAAATAAACACCTTAGAGCAACAATTCATGAGCATTAAATTTGACCTAAACTCAAATATGGATATTCTTCCCTATTCCCTGTAAGGCTCACCATCTAATATTTTGTAATCTTATCGTATGCACTATAATAAATTGTAATAAATTAATGTTTTCAATGAACAATCATCAATCAGTCCAAAATTAGTGAACTGCATTACACCTTACCCATCACTATCTTTCAGAACTCTGGAAACTTTATGATTGGTGACCACTACATCTCTGTGAGACAAGGAGGGCAGTGCTCCAAGTTTGACTTTTCTGGCTTTTTTTGTGTGCTTTTCAGTTCACCACCTATCAGACCATCTCTTCCTTTGAAGAAACCAAGCATTTCCATCTATTTTCTTGTTTTCTTCTCCCTTCCATTCTGTCTTGTCTTTCACAGTCTGCTGAGCTGTAGACGGAGATAGTGTCTCTCAGAGACTGGCTGTGTATGAGTGTGTGTGTTCAGATGTGTATACACAAAGGTACGACAGGGTGTATATCCTCAGTGATGGTGACATATCCTTATTTGTTTGTTTTTTCCTGCTATGTGTGTTTTCTGCTATCTCAGAAATATGTGGACAGATACATCTGAGCACAGAGGCCTGGTTGCTGAGGTGTGACATGGCGTATCACCAACTTCCCCCATATACATCCACCTCCAAAACAAAAAATATATAGATTCTTGAAAGCATTCACCACATGAAACCAAACCATGACCAACCATTTGTTGTATGGGCTGCATTTGTTTAGCATGGTTTCATACTTTTCCATGAAGCATTGTGTTGATGGCTGGAATCATGCTGAAGTTGAAATGATCATGAATTTAGAGGGGATGCCCTGGTAAATATCATTGCTGCTTCTACCAATCACTACTTAACATCTCAAGTGTGTGATCAACAGTGAAGCACAAAGCCATCTTAAACAGCAATGCAGCAGATATCCTGCAGTAAGAAAAACTGAAATGCAAAATGTTGATTCATTAATTAGCACAAATACCAGTAGACTGGAAAAATAATACAACCTGTCTGGTGAGCTTTACAGTTCATGTGGGAATGCTTGACCATTAGATAATTAACTAATATTAACAGTGTTGGTGTAAAAATGACAGGTCAGACAGAAATCAGACAAGACTCCTGCCCTACATGCCATGAAGCTTTGGCGGGCACACAATAGGGCCCTGTATCTTCCTGAACGCATTGACCATTAATGGTAAAAAAAAATCTACATTTGTACAAATCTCTCAGCAATTATTGGTGCATTCCAGTTGTAGTCGGAAGTCGGGATTTCTGAGTTCCGAGTAGGAAACTGCAACAGGAATGCCCCCGAGGTCGGAATTTCCTGCTGGAAACTCAGGGGAACCTGGCCACCCCGGAGTTGACAATCGAAGATGGCTGCCCCCAGTGTTAGCTATTAAGCCCATGTAGTAATCTGTTTATTAGCACTTCTGACTGGGGTGTGTCGCTCTAAATCAGCTGTATACATAGTATTGTTCGACTTATATTTACAAAAATGCTGCCATAGTAATATTCTAGATGGTATTTGTGAACAATAACACAGGGTGTGCTAACAATAGCCTGGTAGATTGGCATGTTTTGTTCTGACTTTGTAACTGGAGTGCTGATAACTCGGAGATGACGTCACTCCCAGTTCCCTCTTCCCAGTTCCGAGGTTAATGGAACACACCATATGTCACACTTTTATAAAAAAATTTGTAATGTTCTATGTTCTATAACAGATACATGTTGTAGTCATAGTTAGTACTAGGTCTATAAATCATAGTCTTAGCTGATGTACCAAATTTTGACAGTCTCTGAGTTGACTGAGCCACATGCTCCCCAGGACGCCCCCCCCCCAGTCTGTTTGGTGTGTGAAGTTATGAAACAACTTAAAAGTCTGCAGTCACATTTTTTAAATTTTAGTCCAAAATAAGTCCCAGAGTGTGTTTTTTTTCCCTTGCAAGAGGTTTTAATTCCGGATGGCGCAATGACTAATTCCACCCACATCATATCCGTTTTCAGCTTTTCAAAGGCTGCTCCACACCACAGCAGCAACATGATAGTTATACAGGACAGTTGTACAGTAAGTTTAAAGGGCTTTCCAACTGCTTGCATGTGCACTTTCTGCCATGTCTAGGTCTGTTTCCCTTCCTTGGATCAAAAAAGGCTGGCGTTGTTTCATTAATTAACGGCATCGTGTCATATTAAGCCACCTTTTGCTCATTGACACCTGGGATAGTCTCCTGCCCATAGTGACCCAGAAAAAAAACAGTATTGAATTTGGATGTATGATGGCTTGTTACATTTTGTTAAAATATAAGTCTCACTTAACAATCTGCAATTGAGCAGAAAAGTCGGCATAATTATGTACCACACCTGTGCTAATTGTTGTTTGTTCTCCAGTGCAAAAATTTGTCTTAATTTTTTTCTGAATGTGTACTAAGCAGTCTTGAAAAGTCTTGAGGACAATCTTACGAGTGTGTAGGGACCGGTACTAATTTCTGTTAATTCAGTTCATCATTTTTGTGAAATCACAAAAAGTATCTGGTTGATACTCAAGGTCACATGAGACAAAAATGAAACCAAGTTCTTTCTCACTGTTATGTGTGTGTTTGAGTGTTTGTGTGTCTGCCATCAGCTCTCCTGTTGTATTAGTGTGACCTGGCCTCAGGAGCAGCAGCAGCGGCAGCAGCAACAGTCATGAAGCGATAAAGAAACGATGTGTTGTGCGAATCCGAGTCTGGCTGCTTATGGTTTTGGGCCTGCAGGAATAACACTGACAAAAAAAGGCTCACCTCAGCAGTTTACTTGTTTGTGTGTGTGTGCCCATCAGTCCATGTGTCTGTGCTTGTTACCCGCTGTGTGTGTGTGTGCATATTGCTCATATGTTTTTAAAGCTATCTGCTGATTCGACTTTTAAATGTATATGTTGCATGTGTATAAATCAGCCTGCCCCTCAGGTGGGACGGGTTCAGGCTCACTCCCATCTTTATTAATACCCCTCTGCTCCCCCTCTCCCATTCTGGCTCGGACCCCCCTCTCATCCCCAGCCCTTTCTCCCTCCTCCTCTCCTCTGCCCCCCTCACAGGGCCTTATCTCAGCTCAAACCGTGGTGCTGGCAGACGGGACAGGCCACTGGCTGATAGCGATTGTTTATCCCACGGTGCGAAATTGCTGATCTGTCTTCTGCTTTTCCCTGACAGCAAGATGTTCATCATCCTCTCCCCCCTCTTTCTCTTCCCCTCCCTCTCTCGCCCCACAGATACAGATATTGGCACCTATCAGTACTACGATAAAGGAGAGCCAGGTAAATAGTGTTTATATTGGATGTCTGTTTGTCTTTAAGATAAGTTGCATTTGTCTTGTTTTTGGAATCATGTGCTTTCCTCATATATAAGGAAAGGCTTTCAGCTGCCTCCCACGCTCACATAAGCCCTTACAAACACACACCTCAATGCACAAATTATTGGTCCAGCTTATTTTTGACTCTTACACCCAGTAGCCACACAAATGCTCATCTGCAGGCTATTAGTATGAAGGATTTACACCCTTTAAACCTTCTGCACATACCACACACAAACATGCCAGTTATTAGGCTTGCGTGGTCCTATCTCTTACACTCCCTGTGTTCCTGTTGACCCGGGGTCCTGACACCCAGTGATAGGAAAACTAAACTGTTGACTTTCTGCTAGATCACATAGCATGAGGCCCCATGTAGTCCATCGTCATATTGCCTCAGGCAAGGAGGCTTCACTTACCATCAGGAAGCACTCAAATTGCTCCCCCCTGGCCAAAGCAATGTAGAGGCGAGATGCTTATTCCCTGTGCTTTAAATTGTTTCATAAATCCATTTTTATGGTTCAAAGTAGAATTTTCAGCAATTTTTTTATGAATTGAAAATTTAATAAATTAATGCTCAAAACATATGATGCAAATATTCCCTAAAGTTTTTAAAGCCAGAGAAATTTTCTATTTACATAGTTGTAATGGGAAGTGTCCGGTTGTTGCAACTGTGATGGCAGAACCACCATGAAAGACACAGAACATGCTTAGACTTGCAAATATGAAAACATAGAATATTACACCAGAGACTGCTACACAAGGACCTGCTGCTTAATTATGCAGTTCTGTATATTAATCGTATCATTCCTGGTCCCATCGTAGATATGTGTCACTTGCTTGTGATTGACCCGAGTTGTGTTGCCTGTTCTGTCAACCATGACCCCCATAACAGTATGGCTAGACGAGACATTCAAAAAGTCAAAAAGAGACCTACTGTCACCTCCAACCACCTGCTCTAATTAGTTTGTATTCTAAAATTTGTTCTTAAAAAATAACACTTCATGCAGTTCATCCACTAAACTGCAAACCAAAACCTCCTTCACGATTGCAAAAAAAAAGCCTATTAATCCTTACCCAGCTGAGCTGTATGTGTGAACGCAAACAGCCAAGTTTTTCACCAAGACTTTGCCTGAGTACTTTCCTTGCAGACCTCTTAGCATTGTATCTGCTGTAGTCTGGATTGACCTAAGTGTGCGGTGTGAAAAGCAATGTTGTTTTTATCTTGCTGAGACCTTTATTTGTTTACCAGGAGAGCAACACATACTCAAATGTGCATCTGGACATTTGAAAGTATTGTTTTCACCGCACATCTTCAGAGTCCTGTGGTACTTCTGCTCTAAAACAATCACCACCACATTTCTCACAAGTACAAAGAGACTCCTCTTTGTGCTGTTGAATACTAAACTAAAACACTGCAATTTCTTCCTGCTGTGTCATTGTTATGCATGTAGTCAGACTACTTCATATTCACTTGTGTGAGCTTTAATGATCCTCTTAACTATTTTGTCGATGCTGTTGATACATATTTTAACAAGTATCATCATGGGAGAATATAAGTTTTGATTAAAGTGCATCCACACCGAACGTGACTGATGCAACCTCAGCAACCACTCCATGCAAAGTCAACGTACAGCTGATAAGACACAACCAGATCTTACGCTATGCGATGGACGCAATCTGGGCAACTTAGTTGTGTCTTGGGAGACATGTGGCAACGTCCTTGTCCATTCAGGTACCCTTGGGGTTGCCTTGGACACTAAACGAAGTTGCGCTGCTTGGTCGCCAAAGTTAAAAAATTAGAACTTTTCAGGCGACATTGTGTGTGGCTGTGCCATGACAGCCAATCAGTGTTGTGTGGTTGTGTGAGGATGACTGTGACAGACGATGCTGTTACAGGGCCATCAGCTCCAGCGTTTTGTGGTTGGTAGGTGAGTGAAAAGGACACAAGTGGAATGATGTCAGCTAATACATCCTAACATTTAACACTTGAATTTTAGTGAGTTTCAAGGGAAGATGGCAACATTAAGATATGTCACATCTCTTGTATGAACCACATTTTTTCCTCTGCATCAATCACGCACTGATAAGAATTAAGTTTCACTGGCTTTGAACACTGCAGTAGGTATTTCAAGCATTTCACACAGAATATATTTTTGTCTTGAATAACTTATGTATTCAATGAATTCTTATATTTCATTGCAAAGACTCTGCATCATGTGGCATGTTGTATCTAAAGGTTCTTAGTATTCCTGAGAGCAACATATTGTTCAGTTATATGGCTGAACATGTAAATTCAGGACTGAAGCACTTTTTCTTGCTTTTCTTTGCTTACATTGAAGTGAAGCCTTTTCCCCCAGTGCTGTTTTGCAATGTGTCCCAGCTGAAAGCACATTAAATCACTTTTTTTCTATGTAGTCTGTTGTTAGCCCCTCCCTGTTATTAGTCTATTACTAGTCTCTCCTTGTCAATCATTTTTTCACACATAATATGCCTGATTCAGATGTCTGTGCCACACTTTCATTGTTTTCTTTCCATTTTTTGTCTCTCATTTTCCCTTTTTTATTTTGTTGTTACTACTTTGTGAACAGCATCTTTCTTTTTCTCCCTTACCACCCCCCACCCCCATCACTGGTTTTCCTCCTTCCTCTCTCATCTGAGAGAAGCTGCTTTCTCTTTAGTCCCAATCTTCAGTGGAGAGATGATGCTCTCACTCCAAAATCCTTTCATTTGGAGGATCACTAAAGTGTGGCTAGATATCAGAGTGGGGGAATGCAGAGCAGGGGAGCAGGGTCACTATCCGAAAGTATAACATTTTCACACGGCTGTGTAATAATAGCTCATATCATGATACAACTCAACTAATACTAGATTTCAGAAGATGAAGTCAAAATGTGTTGGATCTTTATTTTGTATGGATACAGCTGGAGGCTGCCTGAATGCATGAAATAGCATTCTTTTACAGACTATTGAAAACATTTAGTCTACTGTACCCCATATTTTTTACTTATTTTTTGTATTTTGAAGACCATGCTGCATCTGAGTTCTGCAGCTGCTGCACTCATGTAAGTTTTTTTGGCAGGTTCATAGAGAGGATCTTATGTACTGGCACATAAGATGATTTAGATTATTATTTCAATGACTTTGCTCTCACTAAAAACACCCAGGATGCTTTTTAATCTGATTTAAATTGCATGGAAATAGCAAGAAAGACTATTTTTTCCTCCAGCATTTTTTGTTTAGTACCAGTGTGTTACCCTGTTATTACCCTAACTCATGTCAGTTTAAGAACAGATGTGGAGCAGACAGTTAGGAATCCTCATTCTCCCATATCTTAGTTAAATATCAGCATTTTTAATACCACAGTGTGATAATGAAAGGAAATCATGAAACATAAGTTTGCATTTATTGTTGTTAAGTGTTCTTAAGTGCATTCATTGTAGTGAAGTAGTTTTGTCTCGGTAGTGTTGTAGTTTGGTTTATGTGTGGCAAGCACACGCTGCAGTTCTTACATTTGAATACTAGGTTCAAAACTAAAGAAAAACAGTTTTCATTTTCAAAGAGGGTAGGTTTTCATTATTACACCAGCTACATTCAATTTAACCAATATGTAATAGTTTTATTTTCAAAGAGATTCCAACACAGTTATATTTTTTCATTGCTTATAATTTGGATTAACTAGATTATACTTGGCTTTTTGTTCCACGTAGCTGGTGGCCTCCCAAACACCTACCACTTTCCTTCTGCTCATTGGTCTTTTGTCTTTTTACTCTAATGACCGATAATCAGAATCTATAAAATTGTGGTGTTAAAGTACCTTGCATTTGTAAGATTGGATATGTGCAAGATTTTTTTAGGGTGTTTCTCAATGAAATTACTTTGCAGCCCCATGAACATTTTAAGATGTCAGAAAGTTGTGTTTATCAGTGAGAATCATACACTGAGTCTAGTTTAGCCCCTGGTCCCTATATTATTAAAACAGACAACGTGTAGTGTCACATCTCCCCACTAGAGGTAGACCCAGGCTCATTGGAGCAGCTCGAGGGGTCCCCTGCAGCTCAAAAAAGAGAAAACATCCCCTACCCTCCCTTACCCAGATCCAAAGCAGGTGCCCATGTCTGGGCCTGTCTGGCCCCTCACCCCCTTATCTGATTAATACTACTAATCCTGGAGGTGTTCCTGCCTGCCAGAGAGGCCGTCCACCAGACCAGCCACTTTCTTGCTTATGGCAACCAGACCATGAGGCACATTTATGGGATACACTATGCCAATGAGGCCCTTTGGAACAACAGGGGAATGTTTGAGCTCCAGTTTAACCTCATGTTCATCATTATCTGCATCAGACTGACAAGCTACTGTTTTCATGAAAAACTGCTTACTCCATATCTAACATTTTGACTTTACCTTTTCTTTACAGCCAATCTTGCAGAGCATCACTATTACAATGAGAAAGTTCATTTCTGTGAAGGTAAGTCCCCAGTCATGCACTGACACAAACTAAACAAGTAAAGAGTTAGTATTTTAAGAATCCAGGTTATTTCAAAGTCTGATGGATTTTTGATATGTTTTCTACAAGATACCCAAGTGAGGACTAGAGCAAATGCATGCTTAAGAGTTTTTCAGGGATTTCTCTTTAGAACATTTAACACATTGCAAAGTGCTCCACAGAGTAATTTTTCATTAAGGTTTATGTGTCTTTCAGAAGGCAGTTGCTAACAAGTGGCTAAATTTGACCATAGAGTTTGCAAAGGACATTACACATCTTCACAAGAAACAAGTGTAACTTTGGTTTGTAACATTAAAGATGTTGAAGCAAATGAAAAAGAAGATATTTACCTGTCAGATCTATAATGATTTACTCACTCACTTACTCTTTCTGTCAGTGACGCTCAAAAACTTTGGTGGCTTTTAAGAAACAGAAACAATCATCAGTAAGAGCCTTATAGGAATTTCAACTTTTGGAAATGGTTTGGATGAAATATACTTGATTATTGTATCTATATAATGATTGGTTGTAGCTCAATTAGAAAACACATTTTACAACTGTTTTGTTTATTTAGTTGTACTGGATAGAAGTAATGCAACAAATGTGTTAAAAAAACAGTTTAAAAACATGAATAAACTATGAATTATCATCAATTCACCTGATTTTTGTTTAGCAGAGATAGATACATCAAGGTTTTATTTCGATCCTAAACTGAGATGTTGTGGAATATGAACTAGGAGAGCTGCTGTAACAGGCATCTGATGTTAAAAGATTGTTTAAGGGGAACAGACCATTTTTACAGCCGAAAATAAGCATCCATACAGCCTAGTTAAAAAATAACTTAATTTCAAGTATTTTTACTGTATGAAGAGGCCCTCACTGCATGGGGGTGTTTTTTGTTTTTTTTACATTTTGATTTTGATTAGGATTTTGGGTTTCAGTTTACTATGGGTAAGATTGACAGTGCTGCCAAAAGTGTTTTGTTGATCGTATCATCTAAATGTTTTATTATCATATAAAATTGTGCTAGTGGCCAGACAGCCTTAAGTATCATCTCAACTTGGGGTGCTGGTTTGGCTGAGTGGTTAGCAACCTTGCACGTTCCATGTGCATGCTTCTGCCGGTCCGGGTTCGAATCCCGCCTGTGACTAGTTTGCAGGGTGTCTTCCCTTGCTCTCTCGCCCCCTTTCACGGGCCTGTCCACTGTCTCTCTCCAATCAATAAAGGCACAAAATGGTCAAAAAAAATACATCAAAAAAAAAAAAAAAGTATCACCTCAACTCAGCCTCTTGGTCTGTAAGTAGGTTGATCCAAAGTTAGGAGGCATTCACAGAACAGCTGCATCCAGTTTTTAAAGTGTTTCAAAGGCTACCTCGATAACCACAAGACTGACATCACATTGCTTACCATGCATGCCAGGCCAGTAGTAGAAGGTCATATCGGTGTAACAACACGTGTACGCTTTCCAGTAAAGACAATCTTTTCATTAACAACAATGGCCAGTGGATGCACAAAGGCAGGAGTTTCTTGTCTGGACGACAAATCTGTCTGGATATTTTTTCCCTGGATAACAAACTGAGCACAGTAAGCAGCACACATGTTGGTCAGTAGACGGTCAAAGCTGTTGTTGTTGTTCCTGAGATGCTCATACAGCTGTTACCTAAAAGATTACTGTGCATGACAGCATTTTCTCTGGGACCTCTGAATCCCATTTACATGGAGACGGATACGAAAATTTTATCAGAGTTTTTCACTCTGGCGTTTTTGGCCGTTTTCATGGACATTTATATATGGCCTTAGAGGAGGACAGACTCAACAGGCAGAGACAGAGCTCATCTTCTTCGCCATCCTGCCCTGTTCATCTGGCTGTGAGAGAAGAATACCATTTCTAAATAACGTGCATATCCAGAGTTTGAGGATACAATTGATCCACGTCCCATTTCTTTTAAGAAAAACTGAAAACTTTGAGGTTCTTGCAGTCAAATATTAAAATGTGTGAAGACTTGAGGACAACCAGAGTAACCTGAACACACACAACCACAGTGATACATAGTGTAATAATGTATCACAACTACAGATGCACACACAAACACTACTTAAAAAACATGTGGTCAAGTGATACAATTTAGGTGGTGATCTGAATCAGGATGTGGATTTGGGATATTTTTCAATGATGTTTTTTTAACAATTCAAGATAAGGAATTTTCTACATTTTTAACAGCCATAAACCTGACAATGTTGGAAATGCTTTTGCAGGGTTGGTGCTCTCAAGATGCTTCAAGGTGTTTTAATTTCAATGTTGAAACCAGGTGGGATGCTCACTGGGGTTAATAAAAAAAAAACTCAAAATGTAAATATTTCATCTAATCAGTTGATATGTTTAACCATTACATTCTTTTAGGATGTAGTCAACTTGCAGATATTTTATACTTTAGTTTTGCATTAACACATAGTTTACTTTGGAATTACACACTGCCTGGCCAAAAAAAGTTGTCACCTGAAAATAAGGTCACACTCTAATATTTTGTTGGACCACCTTTAGCTTTGATTACAGTAAACTTTCACTGTTGTATTGTTTCGATAAGCTCCTGCAATATCACAAGACTTATTTCCATCCAGTGATATATAATTTTTTCATCAAGATCTTGTGTTGATGATGGAAAAGTCTGACTACCGTGCAATGCCTTCTCCGGCACATCCCAAAGATTCTCATTTAGGTCTGGACTCTGTGGTGGCCAGTCCCTGTGTGAAAATGTTGTCTCGTGCTCCCTGAACCACTCTTTCACGAATTGAGCCTGATGAATCCTGGCATCATTGTCTTGGAATATGCTCAAGCCGTTAGGGATGAAAAAATCCAATGATGGAATAACATGGTCAGTATACTCAGGTAGTCAGCTGACCTCATTCTTTGGGCCATAGTGTTGCTGATCCCAGACCAGACCAACTGCAGCAACCTCAGATCACAGCACTGCCCTGACAGGCTTGTACAGTAGGCACTAGGCATGATGGGCGCATCACTTCATCTTCCTTTCTTTAGTTTGATTTGGCCCAATACCGCTGGACACTGATCTGCCTCGAAGATCATGGTTCGTCACTATCCTTCCAGTTTTTAATAACGTTTTTAACCCAATTTTAGTAGTTTCTGAAATCTCCAGAGTTGTTTTCTCTGGTTGATGCATGCCAATGATTTGATCTCTCTTAAACAGACTAACATGTTTTCCAGGACCACAGGATGTGTCTCTCGACATGGTTGTTTAAGAAATGAGAAGCTACCCATTGATTCAGCTGAGGTTAAATAACTTGTTGCCAACTGAAGTAATATCCAATAGGCTCCTCTCACCTATTTGCTTATATCCAGGTGGAAACTCTTTTTGGCTAAGCAGTGTATATAATACTACTTCTTTTTTTTTTTTTTTTTTTCAATTTTTCCTTTTATTTATTTTGTTTTTTAATTGATGATACTTTTACTCACTGAAGAAAGAAGATAGTCACTATCAAAACGTTTCTGTTTGTTGTTGAGTCTCTTTTAATAAATGATAAATGAGGAATGCTAAATATTATTTTGTAGCCTTTAAGTCAGTCACCCCTGATAGTTCCACTGTTGCCTGACATGTCTCATTACTTTTGAAAACTATGTGAAAGCTTGAAAAATCATGAACTAGTGTTTATTTGTGAATAATTTACTTATTCCTTATTAGCCAAAGAACCTATTATTAACTCATTAAGCAAAGAGAGGAGGAAACCAAGGCACTAATGCCAACTTCCAAGCTGGACTTAAAATATGTTTTCCTAGCAGGACTCTGAAAGATTCAAAAAGACTAATTAAAATGATCATTTTTATGAACACCACTTGATTTATGTTCACACCCTTTATTATCTAATGAACTCATCTTCCAGAGCCTGCTGTCCACATCGCTCGACCCTTCTTCCTCTGTTCCTTCTTTCCCTTCCTTCCCTCTCCCTCTCTCTACTTTACGCCCAGTAGTGGAATACAAACACCCTTATCAGGAGACAAACACTCATCCCCCTACCCTCCCCTCCCTCCTCTCTCCCCAGACCCCCTCCTTCCTCACCCTCCCTCACCCTCCACAACCCTCATTTGCATGCATCTGTTTACCTCCTCATCCCACTTATTCCTAATAGAGAATACCTCCTTAATGGTTCGTTTCAGCAAAGATGAAAGGGGTGACAGTAAAAATACAGATTAGGTGAGCGATTGCACCTTATTGAAAACAGCAGTCTTCCCTCTTCTCTTTTTTCCTTCTTCTGAACTTTTTGTATATGCGTGGGTAGAAGCAGTTGCACAAATTCAATTAGCTGTTTTTTTTCTACATCCATTCCTTCCTCCGTTTAACCACTAGAGATGGAGGGGCAAAGGGAGTGCAGGGAAATTAAATGAAGGGGCCTTGGTGTGGTACGTGTTGAGATATGTGCTTCTAACTGTGAGGTTGCATTTGGGAGATAACTCTACTCAAGAGCTCCAAACTCCTCACAATTAAATATTTGCTTCTCCTGGGGGACCAGTGTGTTTGTGTGTGTGTATGTTGTAAAAGGGACATTTTGCTTTTAGAAGTTTATTTCCCCCATTTAAGTGCCACTAAATCAATCTGTAAGCAGCAGACTTCAGACCTCAGTTGCTCTGGGGATGTGGTGGTCAGGAACATAAAACATATGACTACATCAATGCATTTTCCGCAGTAACATATAATTACCTTCACCAAGGAGTTCATGATTTTGCTGGCATTTGTTTGCTTGTTTGTCTGTCAAATGGTCGGTCTGTGAGCAAGATAACCCAAAAAGTTCTCTACTGGTTTGAATAAAATGTTGGTCATGTCATTTGGTAAAACAGACTAGATTTTGTTGGTGATCTGAAGCAGAATGTGGATCCGGGAATTTCTCAAAGGACCTTAAAGTTGTGATACGGGGCCTTTCCGCCAGTGTAGCTCATGCCTTGGCAGCAGTTTGTGCTGTCAGGGCAATGCTAGTTTTACATTGTTTTGATCGTTAATTTTAAAAGGATGCAAGTTCTCATGCTAAAAGTTAGTAAAGCTGGCAGTGTACTCACATTGAATACACCATACACTCAAGACACAAGACCAACTTAATCATATCAAAAATTCATATTGTTGAAAAATGAATTGCATTAAAACCAAAACCCCAAAAGTGATGCAATAACCAGATGACAAGAATCTGCCTCTATGAAAGCCTATTGTTATGGTAATTATGTCAATAAACTGCATTTCATTTCAATTTTGTATTGCTGTACAGATGCCTTAGCCTACACATTTAGCTCTTTTCTGATTGTGTGTGTTTAGTAAAAACTCAAACAATATGTCTTACCATCATGATTACCTCCACCAAGGTGGTTATGTTTTCGGGAGAGTTTGTTTGTATGTCTGTCTGTCCGTCCGACTGTCTGTCTGTCTGTCTGTCTGTCCGTCCGTCTGACTGTGTGTCCGTCTGTCTGTCCGTCTGTCTGTCTGTCCGTCTGTGAACAAAATAACTCAAAAAGTAATGGATGGATTTGGATGACATTTTCAGGAAATGTTCAGCATGGGAAAAGGAAGAACTGATTCGATTTTGGTGTTGATCGAGATCAGCGTCTGGCCGCCATGGCGAAAAATGTGATTTCTGTGAATAACTACTGAACTAAAATAGATATCATTATGAATCCAATTGATAATGGTATGTTTTCATGGTCAAGGAATCTAAATATTTAGCTGAAATAAAGGTAGGACTAATAATTATAGTGAAAATCACAATATGGGTGAGGACTGTGGCGTTGGCGGAGGTCTGCGCTCTCCGAGTGCTTTTCTAGTTGAACTTGTTTTTAAGTTTTTAAGTTTTATACCTGCACAATGTATCAAAGCAGCCAGACTTAAGCGTGCACGGGCAGGTCAACAAGGAATAGGGTGGTTTTTGTGGTTGAGTAATTAATAAAAAATTACAGGCACTGCAACCTTGGCCTTTAAACTCGTACCCCCAAAATGATATCCACTAAGGGAGTCAGGGAAGATGTTTTTGCAAAGTTTGACAAAAGTCTCTGTTAATCTTTTGATAGCATGCTTACAAGGAAGAGGCGATTATGAGACCTAAAGATGCTTCATGCTTGACCTTGTCCCTTCAAAATCTTTCCAGTTTATCTGTGAGTTTGAGCTTTCTTGAGATATGACATTCAGAGCAAAGGATGACCAGGGAATTTCCCAATGTTTAACCCGTGATTGTCGAATTAGTTTTTCTTTGTGTGATATTGGGCTTGTCAGAATCAGAATCAGTTTTATTGGCCAAGTACATACACAACATACAAGAAATTTGGTTTTGGCAGGTGGTGTCGCTCGCAGAATAAACAGCAGCAAATGTCAACATAACCATAACAGAAAAAATGTCTGTGTAAATAAACCTAGTTAGAAAAGAAGTACACCTAAATTAGACAAGAATAAAATATGTAGAAACAAAATGTAGATAAAAGTACTTTTTGGATTTTTGTGACTTTGTGTGCAGAAGATCACATTCACAAGCTCAGAGTGATAATGACAAGACTCTATGACCTTGGACCCATGACATTGAAAATCTGATCAGGTCATCCTTGAGTAAAATCGGACGTTTGTGCAGTTTGATGAAAACCTCGTTAAGCTTAGGAGGCCTTTATGGCTCCTCTGTCTAGAGCTTTGACCTCCAATATGCCATTAGCTTGTCCTTGAGTGATAGTGATATGACATGAGTGATAGTGATATTACAATCAGATTAAACATTTAAATGGAAATACAACTGAGATGGATTTTATTAAGTCACTGAAAGCATTTTAAAGTGACAAACCCAAACCACACATCCCTTTTCAAAGCTAACTTTACCTGTACGATCTGAAAAACAACTAAAAATCATTTAGATATATCAAACACATTTACCTTAGTAGAGGATCCAGTAAGAGCAGTGTCAATGACCTAAGCCTTGATTAGCTGATAAAGCGGGTGTCCCTTGCTAGATTTGAAGGCATAATACAGAGCGAAAAAGGAGCACATGTAGCTAATGATCTTTCATGAGGCTTCAAAAATTAGATGTTGTCAGGTAATCAGTTTTTTGGGGGGTCAATGACACAAAAAATAAATCTCATACTAAAACTTTAATAACAACATTTTAGAGATTCAGTCAGCTGTACTGTTAAATGTTGTCTCAGGATGTAGCCATTGTAGACCATTCATTATTTATTTTTTTCATCTGTTACTTTTTAATCATTCAAGAACACTGAGCATTTTCACACAACTCTTTTATCCCAGCTGTTTGTCTGTCATCACCTCTTTGCCTCATGCTACCTTTCTCATACTCAAGTACGAATAGAGAAATTAAGAGCAACCTTTTGCCCTCTCAGTTTTTTGTGGCATATTCCTCTGAATTCCCATGAGTGTCTCTTGATAAAGAAAAAAATATCTCCTACGTCTGCATTCAGATTTCAAGTCACATGATCTTTAGAGCTTTTCTTCTGTTGTTTCCTTTATAGCTCGAGGCTACTCGTGGACCCCCAGGAACCGCCGACCGGAGAAGCTACGTGATTCGCTGAAGGAGTTAGAGGTACCCGCCTCCTCTGTTAAACCCACCATCAGCCTCCCCCTCCTTGTCTTCTTCCTCCCTCTGGGGATTTTCAGAGTTTTCCCTTTCCGAAACGGCCGATTGATTAACAAATAGGGGCATTCTCTCTCTTTTCTCTCTCTCTCTTCGCTCTCCCTGTCGCTCCCGTTTGTTCTCCTCTCTCTCCCCTCCTCTGTCATCACCTCGCTTTTGGCCAGGCTCTGTCATCGAGGGGGATATTTGAGGGGATCAGGGGGCTGCAGGCTGCCCCCTCATCCCTCCTCTTCCTCCCTCTTTCTCTTCCTCCTTCTTCCTTTCCTCTTCTCCATTCATCCCCCTCTCCCCTCCCCTCGTCCCCTCTGTACTTGTGGCTGTACAAGCCGAGCTTTGTTTGCTGGGACCTGTCTGTGGCTGTTACTCAGACACACACGCATGCACGCATACAGACACACACACGCGCGCTCACACACACAAACACACACACACCTCCTTTCTCTCACCCGTAACCATTGTCTGAAACGAGAAACACCCTGACTCACCTCCACACCCCACCCTCCTCCTCCTCGACAGTCCCTCTCTCCTCCCATCCAATCACCCCAGCTGGGTTAGGAATGTGGCAGGAATGACTGACCTTACACACACACACACACACACACACACACACACACACACACTTGCAGTTCTTACCTGCATCTTCTTTCAACTCTACTCCATCCCTTAGTGAGCAGAACCGACTGCAGTGGCCACCTGTAGGGGTAAGTGTCCAGTAATTTAAATCAGCAAAAATGTCACTTCAAGATTAAGTGACACTGAGATGCATCAAAATGAATACATGGTAAAGATCATTAATAACTCAAAGTTTTCATCCACATATATTTTCTCACATTTTGTTCTATAGCAATACTCATGGAGAGATTTGAGTTTAGGACTACAAATATGGAGGAACATGCTGTTGCAGTTACATTAATAAATGCATAAAGACATTGCTAAATTATATAAAAGTGTGCAAACTCTGTCACGTAAAATTTACATTACAATAGGCTATCAATAGAATGATTGTTTTTATCTTTTCACGTGTCAGGCAAACAGTAAGTGCCCCGCCCTCATGGGTGTATAAGACACCACAAAGTTTGTATGGATATATCACGGCACCTTACTGCACAGTTTTAAACTGGTACAGATATGGATAGTACAGCTTGAATTGACAAATTATAATTTGCAAATACCCTTTCTTACCAAAAAAAAAAAAAGGGTGCCACTGGGGTGCTGGTTTGGCGGAGTGGTTAGCGACCAGACACATCCCATGTACATGCTTTTGTCTGCCCGGGTTTGAAGCCAGCCTGTGGCCAGTTTGCAGGGTGTCTTCCCCTATTCTCTCATCTCCTCTCACAAGCCACTGTCATTCTCTCCTATCAATAAAGGCACAAAAATGCCCCAAAAAATCCTCAAAATAAGGGTGCCATGTTCTTTTAGATTTTTGTTAGATGTTGGCCAGTCAAACAAACAGCGTGTCAAAGTGCTTTGCAGATAATAAAAAATGTTTTACTATCACCAGTATTAAGATCATGGTGGAAATGAAACCATGGAAGATTTTGATGTTCAGGTGTTTCCTGTGATGATCACTATCTTCAAGTTAACTATTTTTACTCATTAACTGACCTTAAACCAGGGGTATTTAAACTAAAACCAGGGAGCAACTGCAGTTTTCGTTTTGACCTGTGGCTAGTTCTTCTAAAAACAAAAAATATATATGGCACAGATTAAGCAGTAACAGCAAGTTGAAACTGAGTGACAAATTAAATGGAAAGCATGTATTCAACTTAAATGATCTTAACTGATAAACCCCTGATGAATAACAACAAATTATTTGGCATGGAAGCACTGATGTATGAACTGTGCTTATTTGCTCTTCTGTCTTTTCAATCTCTAAATTTAGTCTATTAGACACATGCATGTTTAATTTTGAAACACAGACACATACATATATTCTGTTGGCTTTGTGCAGTTTGCTCTTGTTATATGTTTCAGTGTGGAAATGAACAGTTAGTGTCTCCCCTCTCCCCCCTCCTTAAAGTTACAGTGTATTAAAAGAGGTCCAGCCATCCTCATATTTTTCTTATGTTGGCCCTCAGTGAAAAAAGTTTGGACACCTATGCCAAGGCCATTTTGTCCTGACCTCTGGCATCATCACAACATTTATGTCCAGATAGCTACTGCTGTTTTTCAGACCATTCTCTGTAAACCATATAAGTGGTTGTTTGAACGTCCCAGTAGATTTGTTGCTTGTGAAATACTCAGTCCAGACTGTCTGACACATCAGCCAAATCAGCTGCTGTTTTTAGATTGAAGTTTATTTGATATTCAGTTGTAACAACAGCTGATCCAGGAGTGGATGAGGATGTTTTCAATGCATAAGACAGTGACCAAAACTTACCAAGCACAGAGAGTGTGTCCTGCAGAAACTGTTAAAGTGACAGCTTTAAAGGTTCCTAATTTGCATTAAATGTAACTGCTGTCCCATAGACTAAATAAACAGGGAATGACAGAGTAGCAAACATCTGTCTCTCTCTCTCTGTCTCTCTCCTTCTGGAAACTTGACGCATAGTCCTGAGACTTAGTACTGTCTACCCTAAGCACTGGTTAACTCTACACAGAACGGCTTTGTCAACTGCAAAATGGAAGCTGCACTACATCACCCTTTTGTATTAATTTTGAAAATTGTAAAGAAAAGCTCTGCACTCTATTTGTTGTCTCCATCATGCAGCACCCCAGTCTGACATGTCAGTTACATGTAAGGAAAAATGACTGACATTTTTATCAAGTTCAATGAAGCCACACCAAAGACTGACATCAATGAAGAACTGTAGGTGATGGTGATCTTGTGCAAATGGGGCTTTGTACTTTTTTTTCTGATTGTCTTTACTGGAAGATCATGGTAAATATGTAATGAACCCAATATTTCAATTTTATTGACTTTATACAGTTAATGAATGCATAGCATATCGTGAGCTGGTGTGCCATTACGTTTGTGTAAACTGCACATAAAGATTCACTTTCACTCAACAGTCACTTGGACTGCAGTTCACACTTTCTTTGTTGTAATTAATGTTTTTTTTTTTAAATCTATCCTGCTCATTCAGGAGCTGTTGCAGACAAACACCTGTATACAGACCAGGTGGAGGAGCAAACACCTCTGCCAGGTACGCATGCCTCTTATCCTAGCATCAACAAACATAAGCACACACATGGACATGCGCATTTTTGTTTGTTTGGTTTTTTTGTTTTTTATTTCTTACTCCTGGCAGAAGCTTAGTAGAGCCTGTCTGTCTGTTCAAAGTCATTAAGGAGAAATGTACTTTTGTTCTAATGATGTTAACTCATCAATCTGGTGACTTTTGTAATCATATCTATTTTTGTGTTACTTACAGGTGATGCTGAGCAGTGGAGTTCTGGTGACCCTAACCCTTAGTGGACCTGAACTTGAACAAGTGTATATAGACCGAACGTTAGTGGGTCGGCTACCAGCCAATACTGTGACTGATGGTTAGTTTCACACAATGGCAAACACGCCCATACATCCAAACATAGATCATAAAACAAATGTTTCCCATAGATCCTGAAAGAGTTAGGATTCTTCTTAGTTTCAATAGAAAGTCCAATATGACAGAGGTCTCAAATTAGATTGCACTTTGACTCAATGCATCTGATCTTTTTCAGTTTGAAGTAATACAGTTTTTGTGTTGGCTTTAATGTACCTGAAAGTTTGTGAGGTTTAGTATGCTAGAAAGTAATTATTTAACATATATGTTTAACCAATAAAAAGCCACTAATATGTATGAAAGACTGTGAAATTCTGCTTACTTAGAGCACTTATGGTTGTACAGTATACAGACAGATTTTTGATTGTTGGGGATTGTATTCCCATGACATCACAGTCAGTGCAAGTGAGACGATTTACAGCTGCTGAGTGCCGGAAAACACAGAGTGGTGGCAGGAATCAATGGTAAGTTAAGCAGTAACGTTTTTTTTGTTTTTTTTTTAGCTGTTTTCAATATTATTTTTTTACAGACAGCATTTGTTGCAGGAAATATAGAGCCTCAGCTAATGTAATATTTTAATATTAACATTTGGAGCCAAAATATTATGTGAGGATTAAGCTGTGATGCTACAGAGGCATACAAACTGTATGACTCATATCACAGAGCATAAATAAATTATTGATAAATACTGTATGAGCCCCTCTTCATCCCCCCTCCTGTAGGTTCACCTCAAAGGGAAATTAGGATATTATATTTCCACAAATTATTTGTAAAGCATAATAACAATATGTGGCATCTAAAGACAGCAGAGGATGTTTTTGCACTGCAATAGCTCCATTCCCAGCAAGTGTGTTGGTCTAATTTCAAGTCAAAAACATCCGTAGGACTTCCTAAAATGTTCTAAATCTCTTTGACAATTCCACATATCTTACACAAGGACTAAGAAACAAAAATCAGAACTGAATTGTTTATATTTATCAGAAAATTCCATCCAGTGAAATAATTGAAATAGTTCCTCCACAAGGGTCTTAAATTCAGATATAGCAACTTAAGATAGCACCTAATTACCTCAAACCAGTATAATTTGTCTTGTCATTGGCAGAAGTTTTTTTTTTTTTTTTTAACTAATCGAATTTTGTTTCTTTTTATTAAAGTAAGTCGTGAAACCTGACATGTCGGGTATTTTTATCTTATATTAAGTCTAATGAGATTTTCAAACAGAAAACTGGACAAATAAGCTTTCATAGATTTAAGTTTTGGCCGTGTATACCTGTACATAAAGCTCTGTGAAGTCAAATTACCATGGCTGGTTGGATAGCAGACGATAAGAAACCTAGTAAGTCCATGTTTTTTTTTTAATATATTTGATAAGTAAAATGAATGTCAACATAAAATTAAGTTTTACAGAAAGCTGCAAAGTGACAGTGTCAGAGCAATATCCTGAATACCAGCTCTCATTTTGGTTTATTGATTTTAGTCAGACTGGTTTTGTTATTTGAAGTGAGACACTGATATTGTCATGTAATAGAATCTTATTTTGTGAAAATGGCATTTCAGTGAGTAAACAGTGCAAAACACTTGTCATGAATAGAAATCCTAAAGCTGAATACTTTGGACTTGACTCAAGTTGTCTCTCTTTTGACTTGATTTGACCTGGGAATTGAGAGCTACTCGAGTCTTGTAAGATGATGACATGATCTCACTTCCAAAGAAAACAGCCATGTAGGTGTTGAGGTTGTCTTTTGTTTTATTCTATAACATGTGTAGATCCTAAAGACATTATTGTTTGTGTGAGTCTCCTGTGTTTCTTCTACATTTAGCTTCAGTGAGATTTGTTTTTGTTGCCTGTTGTGTCCAGTATACTCTATGTGTTCAGCTCTTTACAAATGCTTTTCAGCCTTTAATCCAGCCTTAGTGCATGCTGTTTTAATGCCCTCAGTCATATTTGTCTGTGGTTTTGGTTACTTTGGTGCCGCTGATGCTAATTAGAGCTGTTGCATAACCATCATGCCTGGTATGGAGGTGAAGAGTTCATTGTTGTGATTCTGTTCCATTCACTGAAAGAAATCATGGTTTGTATGAGACATAAATTTCTAAAGGTTCACTGTAATTTAAGCAGATTGAGGGACACAAACATGTTTGTCACAGCACTGGGCCACCTATCTTGACCTACAGACAAAAACTGACAAAGCACAGTGACATTCTTATTCAAATGCTCAGTGTTTAAAAAAAACGACAAAGCCCATGAACCTCAAATTCTTTTTCATAATGTCAGCGCCCACTGCGTTTTAACACTTGCTCTCCACACGTTCAGCTTGGTGCCCACACTTACAATCACCTCTCCCCTTGCCACTTTGTCATATTCATTCGCACATACATGTACGCTGCCTCACACAAACACATAACAGGTGCCACAGGTGAGCGAGGCGGCTCTGCTAGCTAATTGCGGGCAAATCCTTTTGTGCTGCGTGTGTCCAGGGGCCTTCCCTTAAGAGCATCCATCAGTGTTTTTCCTACCTCGCGCGTTCCTCCAGGGAGCCCCGCCCCCCTCACACTGCGCTCCCTAGCCCCAAAGACCTGGCAGGAGAGAACAAGGGGCTGTGGACGGAGGCCCAAATCTGCTAATTATTTCTTTCTTTCTGTATCAATTATTTGTTCATAACACCACCCTCTTCTCTTCCGTTCAGAGTCTCCAGACACTTGATAAAGCCCTCGTAGTTCACACACACACCAACAGCACACACAGGGTCTCGCTCACATACACAAGAACAGATGTACAAACGCTGCAGCTCTTACATACATACATATGTAATTACAGACGCACAACCTTTTTTTAATAATGACAAGCACTTACTCTGTTCTCTCACATTTACAGGAAAACACACACATACACATGTACACAATAGCACGCATATAGGTACACGCACACCCACTCACCTCCCACCGTGCTCCATTCAAAGCCTCAGAGGCACTAATTATTAGAGTAATGGTTGTGAGAGGGCGGTTTCCAGGGATTGTGTGTGTTAGGGTGTGTGTTTCTGTGCGGTTTTGGAGGTTGTTCCCACATCTGTCACTTTTAAATTAACCCAGGACAATTAGAGAGATTGACAAGATCACTCCATCAAATACATTTACAACATACAATAACCAAAACAGTCAACAATTAAACCAAGGTGTGTCTGAGCTGCCTGTTTGTGAGGTTCTGTGTGTGTGTGTGTGTGTTGTTGTGACAGGTTCAAGGTCAAGTGAAAGTATGAGTTTAATTAAAGATAATCACAATTAATGATTAATAGGTCTCTTTTACATTACTCATAAAAAGAAAAAGCAACAATAAAAGGGAGCAACTTCAAAGTGAGATCCTGACCAAGAAAGCACAACTAAAGACTAAATTATCACTTTCTTGTTGCAGAAGATGCCTTTGGAGTTTCGTAACTTTTTCACTTTAACTTATAGAAATAAAAATCTAAAATCAATGACAACAGATTTACATAAGGGCTGTCACCAAAACATTTGACTGTGATAAATCTCTAATTTGATGGTGCACTCAATATTAGTCACAGTTTAGTTGTATTTTTAGAATCTTATTACTATGCCAATTTTTAACTGTCAAGTGCATTTTGACAAAGTAAAGCTATTACTTTTTTCTTTAAATTGTTGGTTTTTCCAATCTTTAATGATAATGGAGAGACAACTGCATCGATTTATAGGGGGAGAGACCTGCCAAGAAGAGAGCCACAACATATAGTGTGTAAATATTTGCTACCCATTCACTGTACTGGCACCCCCAGTGAAGCAATTCTTACTGGTTATTGATCCGAGACTCAAATTAATACAAATTGTTTTACTTTAGAATCTGAAATACACACTAGTACTTCACTTCAACATAAATGCATTATTAAATAATTTATTAGAGAGTTGAGACAGCTTAACAGTGTCTTCTCTATCAATTTCATTACTTTACATTAGTATTTTGAGAAATAAACAGAAGTGCATATATCAAATGACTAACTGACTTTCAGTAATTCTCTGTGTTTGTGACATTTTTACAGTGATTTGTCCACAGAGCTGTCTATGAGTATCTTTTAACTGAGATGTGAGATTCAAAGGAGTAGCATTGTCCATACTTAATATCAATGTGAAAGAAAGAAACACCCACAGTGAGTGTGCTACCTACTGGGGCCAGAGTGGAGCATGACTTGCCTTTTGCGTGACGAAGAGGTCTCTTGTTATTTGCTTGATAAGCTGACACTGAGCAGTTTGTAAGGCTCAAAAAACAGCATTTGTATTGCATCTCATATCAAGATGCGGAAAAACAAAATTTCTTCTGCTGTGTCACTTCCAGATTTCTCAAACAACAGAGAGTCTTTATGCAAAATTAGTGCTAGCCTTATTTTCACATCATCATAATATCCATTTTGTTAATTAGCAGTAATACAATGCTAAAACTTCAAAGAAAAATACATTTTCAGTCAACCTTAAAGAAAAAAATGTGTCTAAATTGGACATATTCATTTGCAAAGTATCAAGATGGTGCCAATGTTGTGGTGTTCACGAAGTCTTCATGAGTACCTGATGTTTTTGGCATTTAAAAAACAGTTTTACAGTATTTTTTCATTGGGACAATTATTGCTTTACAGGTAACATAATGATATTTACATTCTAATCGTTTCTTAAGAATGATATCAAAGTTTTGATATCAGGTATCATGATAACCCTGTGAGAAATTGCTTACGTTTTTCAAACTTATCCAAGTAAAGATGGACTTAAAGCTTAACAGTCAGTAAAACTTATATCAGGTTTCTGTGTCATAATTGGAGCATTATGAGGATTTGGCTTCTGACACATATAGGGAAAGAGCATGACTGATGGTTAATTGGGAAGTGAAGGGGCCCAGTAAAACAGCAGCTTAAACCGGGAAGAGTGGAACAGTAATAAGTCCATACAAGTTTGAGAAGTTCTCAAGCTAACAAGTGTCACCTGTATGAAAAAAAAAGATTTCTATTCTTGTCATAGATTATTTATTTATTTTTTTTATCTTGGAAGTCATGTTCCACACTACCCAGCCTTGTGCATAACAGAACTGTTCAATTTAAAAAACAGAATTTGACAACTTTCTTTTGTAAAAAAACGATCCCCATGCTCTGAATGGTGGAGCAAATCCCTTTTTAGATTTCCATGGATGCAATTGAATGCAAGGCCTGGTGTGTATTTTCGTCTTAGAGACAACAAGCGACACCAGCCAGGTCTGTTTTTGTTTCACGGTGTGACAAAGCGGACAGCTTACTGTCCTCTCTTAAACTTTGCATCCTAAATGCTGCTTACCTTTCTGTCTCAGCCACGAGCCCTGATTGCATCATGCAGAGCGGAAGATTACACATATTTTACACCATCTAAGTATCACAGGCTTCCTTTGGATGACGGCTGGGCCAAGCTGCACATATGCTCCGCGATTAAACATCCTTAAGTGATTTTTCATAGCCGGTTTCATTTACCCGTGTTTAAATGTGCTTTAGTTAAGCCTATTGGCCTCTTATGTCAACATGCGGCTGAGGAGATGGCATTAAATGGATTCAGAGGACTGTGTGTGACTGTGTGTGTGTGCGCACATCTGTGAAAGACGATGTACGTGCTCTAACATGCTTGGTTTTAGGCTTGTGGGTGTGAATGTGTGTTGGTGTGTGTAGCTTTGAATGCATGAAGCATGGTTGCAGGCTTACATGAAAAAATGTATATTTATATCCATCTGTGTAGTGTTAGCAGGGTGTACCAGTACTCAGGCTAAGCATTTATCTGACTGAATGTGTGTGTTGTTGGCTGCATCAGGGTGGGTCATAGAGGTCCAGCCCTTAATGCTAAATGAGCCACCTGGTCCCAGATTGGGCCACAGCCTGGATTCATATCCCCTCCTTCATTTAGGAATGAATGGGATTAAACCTAATCCCGTTTATAGACACCCGTAGAGATCAATACTAAACTGCATTTAACTTGATTTGTCTGTAATCTATCACAAAGACGCTTACTATTGCATTAAATCTTGTAGGGAAAGCCAAGGCATCATTAATGGCCATATTTTGTAACAGTTTAAGCCATGTACCAGTTTTTATTACAAATGCCTCATAATCCAACTTCAGCGTGTGGACAAACTGACTTGTTTGACCTGATTCGAGATGCTATTTTTTTCTCTTTTCAAGCAATACTTAACTCCTCTTGTGAATATTTGCATATTAATTCAACATTTCCACACAACAGGATGATTTATACCCTCACGTTTATAAATACTCACACGCCATGGTTAATTGGCGGTTAGATTTCTAAATCTCGGGGTGCAGCTTTACCCGTTCAACTCAAAGCAGGATATCTGAGAGACATGTGTAACAACCCCCCTCTTCCTTTCTGTTTAATTGGTTTCATAAACAGATTAATTTGAAGGAGAGGGGGGCTTAATTGCTAATCAGCGTTTCCATGCACCTCCTGAAGAGTTGAACAGGATCAAGTGTGTTCTTCTACCACAAAAAGGCCTTAGAGCCTGCTGTACACCAAAACGCAGGAACAGAGTAGAACAGGGGAGAAAAAAAAACAGACTGTAAGAGGCAAGTGAGAAAAGAGAAACAAATTTAAAGGGTAAGGTAGAAATATAAAAATGGAAAAAAAACAAAGGGAGAGTGCACCGGTGCCTTTATTTTGTTTCCCAAAAAACTCCTACTAGCCCTGATCCCAACCAAAATATCCTTTCATAAAACCCAGTAGATATATTTTCTAAAATAAAAAGTTCATACGTGTTTGTCTTGTTGTACCATGTTGAGTGAAGCTACTTAAAGCAGATATCCAAACCACATCTTTTTTCAGTGCCTTTTTATTTGTGTACTAGTTAACAGGAGCGTGTTCGCTGTATACTGATTCACCCATTGTTGACCTCCCACCTTGACTGCTCTGTTTTTGTCTTTTAACACAAACAAACTCTCCAAAAGTCTTTTTCTTAATTAAACATTGTTGTTTTCTCATGCTAGAATGTTGGTCAAGGGTCAGAATAGTTGATCTACCTATAAAGTGTGCACATGCACACACTAAGTTCACACAAAGTCAAGGCATGTCACTCATGTTAGTCAAAGAGTGACATGCTGCCATTGAGTTTTTTGTTGTAAACCAAAACAGCAAATACTCTAAACTGATGTTGCCACTATCAGTTCAAGAGTATAGGAAGCCAAATAACTGACCTGTGCTGTCTCAATTTGTGAAGGGGTGCTGAGCACACTAAACTGACCCTCAAGGTTGGAGCCAAAAGGGCTGCAGTTTCTTGATTGGTCACAAAAATCCTCAATTCAAAAACACCATGCTCAAGTGAGCTGTGCATTTATCATGATTTGTTCGCTACTGTTCTTAGAATGTCAATCACACTGTACTGCAACCCACTGCACTGTGTCACATGGCTGTGACGCAATGCATTAAGTAGCCAGCGAGCCCCTTACTTCCCAGCTCACATCTCTGCCCTCAAGGGCAGGTATACAGCTGGCAGTGAAAACACAAACCATTCTGACCTGTATTAAACCAAACCATATCAGCATTTTTGAAACCACATTCTATACTAGCAGTACATACTGATTTTACCAACATGTAGTGAGTAGTATACCGTTTGTGATTGTTTGCGAATCTGCAGCATGCCAAAAATACTCAGATGTCATACAACCTCAGGAAAAGTTAGCAGTTGGCATCAGACCAGTCTGCTTAGCGTAGTGTTACCCATAGTGCAAAGTGTCAGTGAGTCAGGGGTCAAAATAGCAGACAACCAGGCTTAGTAATGGTCATTTAAGTTACTACACTACAACATTTATAATATGTGTATTGTGTGATGAAAATCATGAAAAACCAAACAAATCGCACTGACTCCATTTATATCGATAATGAAAGTTTTATTTGGTAGCATTAACTGTTAGCTAAGCTAAGCCATATGGAGAGTTTGGGAAAGCATGGTGGCCATAAACACAAAATAAAGCTTGAAGCCATGGAGTTTTGAGGTCAATAAACACACTGGTGAACTCCGGCAGAGAGATCCCAGCATTGCCAGTAGAAATGCGATTTGGGAGGCCATCTGTGAAAAGCGCATAGTTCAAAACTGACATGGCTGAATAGACAATATGTCTGTACTATTTGTGCCCAGATATTTTTTATCAGCCGTTTTTAATTTTCCTTTTCTTATCCCAACAAAATATCATATATATATATATATGTATACTTATGTATATTCCAACATAATCTAAATAATAACATTCACATACTTACACAGCTGAACCACCACTAACCTCTCATGTGAAGAACAGTCTTACAGTTTTGCACACGCTGACTGAGCGTCTATCTTTAACGTCCTTTTCCTGCACTGACAGCAGAGCATGTCTCCAGTAGGATGATCTGTGCAAATATCAAATTGCATTCAACCTTGTGTGTGGGTGTTCTGGTTTAGAAACTAATAAGAGGTAAAAAAAAAACAAAGAAAAAACACTTGTAATCTATAACTAAATAAATGATTAACTGTGATTACAAGCACATGCCACAGCGGGAGAAAAATCAGCCACACTGGCAGCTCCTGCGCCCTGTGGCTGACTTGAAGCATTCACAGATCCTACACCCACTGTCAGTGTGTGGATGGTTTGACGCACTCATCTCTGAGTGACAATCGAAGTGAATCTGGCTATGAACGGATCTTTTTTACATTGGTTTACCTCCTCCACTGTGTACTATGGACCTGATCGACTAAAGGTTTGGGTGTATAAAACCATGTGCAAACTTGATAGCGCACAAACCTGATCTACTAACAGGGTGCACCAACAATTGCGTCTCTCAAATAAACAAAATAGCACACGCAATATTTTTATCATGTTTGCTAAAAGATAATCAGAATGCACAAAACACAGAGAAGCTCTCTGTTAACAGTTCCAAAAGTTAAAACAAAAACTTACGGTGAGGCATCTTTTTACTACTATGGCCCCCGCTTATGGAACAGCCTACCTGTAGACCTGAGGGCTGCATCTAATGTTAATGTCTTTAAAAACAAACTCAAAACCTACCTTTTTAGTCGAGCTTTTACCTGAATTACCTTTTAGTGTTTTATTTATTTTAAGTACAGACCACTTTTTATTATCTTATCCTGTCTTATTTTTTATCTTTTCTTTTTTAAATCTTTTCTATTTTCCTTATTTTATTCTCTAGTTTTCCTGTTTTATTCCTCATTTATTTATTATTATTATATATATGTATATTTTAACTTAATTTCAAGTATTTTTTATAATGAATTTTTATAAATCATTGTCTTATTTTATTTTATGATATATTTAATTTTATACTTTTAACCTAACCTCCAGTGTTTTCTCATTTTTAAACCTTTAAGACAGCATTTCCTGAGTACGTACTGGGTACAGCAGTGTGCTTTATTATTGTCTTTTATCTATGTTGCTTTTTATCAACACTGTGTATGGATTGCTGTGTGGGTGGGTTCCGGGGCTGGGTGGAGTGGGTTTGGGTTATAATTCCTTCATTTAATTCATTTGTCTGTTTGTAAAGCACTATGTGCTACATTTATTTGTATGAAAAGTGCTATATAAATAAATTTTGATTTATTGATTGATTGATTGATGCAAATGTTATCCTTTAGCACCCACAATGTGATTTATCAAACCAGAAACTGATTGCGCCCTGTATTTTTGCCTCTTGTAGCCAAGCAGTGGTGAACCTTCAGCACAGAGGTTTAAACAATGATGTGGCAAAGATACTTTGATACTGTTCATTTGTAACTTTTTTAAAAGGGAAAAACAAACCAATTTGTCTATCTGCTACACATGGTTATTTAACAACTGATGTGTGGTGATGGATTATGTTTGATTAACCAGGAACTGTCTCCTTGTCTAGGAGTAGCAGCTGCACTTAACATTGTCTACTTCACCCATTTGACTTTATATGTAGATAGGGAAAAATCAGTTTTGTGAATTCTGTATTAAATGAATTAAATGATGGGATGCAATATGAGCATATAAGATGATAAATTCAAGCTTAAAGATTTTCTTGATGTTTGTCAAAAAAGTTAAAAATAGAAAATATAAAACCATGTAGCCCACATATCATCAATATAAGGATTGATGCTTGAGTTACGGGTTCCCTTGCCTTTTTTCTTCTCCTCATGATAAAGCTTGTGTTTGTTTACTATTGCGTTATTCCACAACATCACACTGTTATCCTTTATATTCTTGGAAGTTTCATATTTCATTTACAGAAAGACAAATGTAAACCTTTAAGTGTTGTAATCAGTATATGCTGATATATTATCACGATTAACAGTGTTAAAGGTCGTTGCTGACTCTTTCTAAATGCCACCTGAACAATCTGCTGTTGTTTTCTGTTTAGAGTCATGACATTGACTGAAATGTACAATGATGTCATCCCCAGCGGTGCTGAGCGACAGGCTGTTTCTGCTGTCCTTCCTGGAGCAGAGCCAAGTGGCTGCGGTCTACCTCAACCAAAAGAACCAGGACACACCAGAGACGGGCAGACGAACAGACAAACTGTCACCTTCTGAAATCAAGGTACGGTGGACAACATATATGAAGTGTGTGTCAGTGTTATATGTGCTTAATGTGTGTGTGTTGTTGAGTGTCTATGTGTGTGTGCATCAAGGCTTGTGTTTGTTTGAGTGAAAGAAACAAAGGAAAAAGAGAAAGAGAAAGAAGAAATGGTAAAATTACCTCACACATCATTGTCCAAATCCTCCTTAAAGACCTGCATTTCTAATGTTTTTCCTATTTTATCATGAATCACGTGTTTTACATAAACAAAATGTAAAACAAAAACTACGCTGCCCACTTAAGTCATTTGTTACAATAAACTCAGTACATTCTCCAAAAGTGGGTTGCAGTACCATTTTCAGCAGGCTGAGAATGTGTGCAAAAAATAAAAAGTGGCAAAAAGTCTTTGATGCATGGGTACCAAAAGAACACATATCCCTACATTCTGTTTTGCCTTTTTTGCACAGAGAAGAAATATGTTTTGGATTTTTTTTTCCAGGATCTTTTTATCTTGTTTTCATTTACATGCCTTAGCTGTTTTTCTATGATTGTTTTGACTTTCGAACTTTCCGTATGTACACAAGGAGAAATGGTTCAGTCAAATGCATGAATACTCATCCAGCCTCTGTCAGGATGTCCTTTTTTAAAAGGGTTTGGTTTTTTCCTGTCACTTTGTTTTGTCATGTCTTTTGTTCCAGCCTCTGCAACATTTTTACATTAGGTAAATTTAAGTGTTGGAAAATTTGGTCAGGATTTCTCATAAAGGAGGTAAGGACATTTGTGTAAGTTTGCTACTTATGAATCAGGTTATTTTTGCTCAATGAATTAGTATGTAGCCTTTTTGTCAGAGACAGGATTGTGTAGGATGGTCAGTAGGATTGAGAAATAGATGGGAGAGTGGGGATCAAAATGTAGGATAGAGGTCATAAGCCAGATTGAAACCAAGGACACTTTCTTTGTATACACCTTTTGTATATTGAGCGTTAAAAAATATTCATGCAGGTTACTTGGCTTGATGAAGCTTTATGATGGAAAGGTTTGACTTTCTTTCACATATTTATACTACATGTGTACATATGTTCAGGTTTTAAAGTTTTAACCCTGAACTTTGTTTCAAAATCTGTCTATTTATACTTGTTAAAGGCGTGTGCTGGGGATTCCTGATGAAGGGATGTTCCTGTAGGTGCAGTAACCTGTAGTAGCAGGTCTAGTTATGTGTCATCTTCGTCTTCCTTCCTTCTAAAAAACAAACCAAGGCTGTGTTCTCTGCCAGCGGCAGGCTAACAGCTCACCCCTGGCATTATCACATTACTGCCAGGCCCTTTTGTTAAGGTGTGTGGGGCTGTTTGTGCACTTGCATGTTGTCTGTGTATGAAAGTAATCGTTCCTTCTGTGTGTCTGTCTCCAGAAGCATAGTCCTGATAAGACACCCCCCCGTCACCTCCACCAACACCACCACCCGTCCCACACTGCCACCCTATATCGCACAGACCTCTGTCAATGTATGTGCATGCAACCTGCAATATACACACATGTGCACATGCACGCCCAGCAACCCATCCCCCACAACCAACACACACATGCACAGCCACATACACATCACCCTGGTCCAGTGGGCTAAGCTGGAGAAGGAGAGTGGGGGGTGATGAGGAGGGGGGAGCTAAACTAATCCGGCCCACAGAAAGTGGTTTTTGATTATTGCTGACCAGCAAACGCCAGCAGAAAAAAAAAAAGACTGGAAGAGGAGGAGACGGGTAGGGATGGAGTGATGGAGGGGGCATGCAGGGGTAGATATAGAGTGTGTTATTAACCCTGGTGATTTTCTTTTTTTTCTTTTCTTTTCTTCTTTTTCCATTTCTAATCTGTTAGTGATCTCCTATTTAGCTGTTTGGGGGGAACTCTTTGCTCACTTTATCATTAGATGTACTTCCATCATTTTAATTTGGCTCTGTATTTTGTGTCCAAAGCAAATATCCCCCTCGAGGGGGCAAGAAGGGCAGACATGGACCACTGAACCTTAAATCTTCTCTACTCATACTGCACAGCTGGTCGATTTATTAATTTCTTGGTGTTTCTGGGTTTGAAACCATTTTCTGGACTGAGGTGAACATTCTTTTTGGTTTGTTTGTTTTATAAATTTTCATAAAGGTATTTCTGTATTCTGTTTGTAGCATATCAGGTTGTGACTGTTCCTAATGTGTGTTTGCTCCCTTGTATCTGCTCACAGACTCTCTCAGTTAGCAAATGTCACCAAAATCAAGAGTATATAAAGGCCATCAATGGTGAAGGCACTCTGTGTGCTTTCATGAAGAAGAAATTATCCATAGTGAAAACCAAGTCCTACAACATTATTTTCTGTCAAAGTGCTCCGGAGAAGAATTCTGTTTGTGCTATAGAGTTTTTTCAGACATTGTTATCGTTAAAAGTGTGCGTTCATGTACACTTTTAACACCGGTGCTTCTGCATGTATGTTCATGTGCATTTGTGTGCATACATGCATGCATTCAAGTATATGTGTGTGTGCTTTTTTGGGAGTGTGTATGCCCCCCTCAAGCACCACGAGAGCTCATTACTGTGCGTTTCTTTGTTGTGGCCCGTAGAGCGTGGCGGACCTTCCTAAAAAATATGCACATCACTAAAACAACAAGCCCGACAGACCAAAACACACACACACATTAATAATGGAAGATAAAAAACAACCTTAGACATCAACAAAAACAGAATTGGGGAAGGACAAGAGAGGGTAACAGTGGGCTACAGATGTGGGAGATTTAAAGCCTTTCGGTGTTAATGCAAGAAAATCCAAATCGTATTGATGCACTTCCAATTCTATGTTCTTCAAAATTTGTTTAGAACTTTTTGCAACAGACTTTTAGTCTCCGTCTTTGTACTTTCATTTTTATGTGCAGGTGGTGTGTGTCGACGGGAGTGGGCGTGGTCGTAGGCTTCAAAGACGTGTCAGTCTCAATCGTCTCCAGGATGTGGCCCTCTGCTGGTGGAGCCTGGAGGAGCCCGATGAAGAGCTGTGGCCCTGGACTTTCTCGAATACAAGCAGGGCCAACCTCGTCCTAATGAGCTGTTCCCCCACTGATGGCCTTAAGGTACATATAAACACGCCCAAAAAGTTTTCACTCTGGAGGCTTTTCATTGGTTTAAGTTTCACAGAAACCTCCCATTAAACAGTATGCTTCCATTCATAATTAAGATGAGTTATAAGATTATACCTTCAGCAAGCAATTTAACTGCAAAATACGCAGTTTCGTAGTGTTACACATTCAGAAATTGGCACATGTGAAGTACAAAATGATACATAAATTTACACTTTTCTGAAGATCCAATTTAGTTGATTTCTCTGTTAGAGTAACCCAGTCAGGACTAGCAATCACAGAAGGCATGATATTTTCTTAACAAATAGTTCTTAGTTATTTTTTTCTGCGTATCTTTCTGTGCAAGATAGCTAAAAAGGGTATCAACAGATTATTTTATGAATATTCCCTGAAATGTTGGACATGGCCCAAGGAAGAAGTTTTAGATGGCACAGATTTTGGTTGTGATCAATTCAGAGCCAGCTCCAGAAATTTCTTGAAGGATTTGTTAATAGGTTTTGACTTTGTCACTAACAGCTTGGCTTCAAATATCAGTAATGCTTTTAAGAAGTCATGCAGAGGTCCATCTTGTGGGTTGATGTTAAACTGAAGTTAAGTTTGAATTCAGAGTAAAAGCTCTGACAGAGGTTTGTGCTCTCCAAACACTTGTAGTTTGTAAATACTTTCTAAAGTAACAGCTTTTCAGATTTTCTGAATAAGGCAAAGAAGTGTCTTGTGTTTTCAAAAGAAGTTTCCTTGATAGATTTTCTTTTTGTTTTTGCTGAACTTGAGAAAAAAAAAAAAAGCCGAGTTCTAGGGCAGACGTAGATCTCGGTTTCAGTTAAATCAATCAGTCCTAATGTGTACAACATCAATTCTTAACAGATGAGCAAGTCTATACTTATTATATATTATTGTTATAAGGTTCCCTGATGACAGCTTAAAGTCTCAAAACTTTTTATTAAAAGTTTTTATGCTGTGCAAAAAACGGTCCTAGGAGTTCTTAAGAAGGTCTTAAGTTTTAAACACTGAAAAACACTGTTGCAGCAAAAGGCCCTGAAACAGTAAATTTCTCTGTTCGTATGGAAGCATTCGCCATCTTATGTCTGCATCTCTTTCTTTTTTTGGAAGATCTACTTGGAATGTAAAAAAAATAGCATAAAGAATATTTTTGAAATAAAAAATGTGTTATATGCCACACTTTAGTTCAAAACCATTTATTATACTGCTCTAAATAGTCTTTTCTTTTCAAAGTTTGTGTCTCAAAAGCCTCAAAAGTCTTAACAGTCCCAAATTTGATTGCAAATGCCTATAGGGAGGCTGCTTTACTTAAGTCCAAACATTAACCCACCTTGAGCTTAGCACTAAGCAGTATTTGAAGAACAGGTTAGAATGATGAGGAAAAACTCCTTCAAACAATCAGAAACCATGAGCAAAACCAGACTCAGGTTGAAATATTATCTGCATTGGGGGTGGAGGAAGAATATAGGCATATATAAACATAGACATACAAAGATGAACAAACAGAACAACAATGAATACGATTATTTTAAGAGTGCCATACATTCTCCTTATTGTTTTTATTGTTTTAGTTGCTTGAAAGACAATAATGCTGGTAAAATGTTGTGCAGTACCAGAGAGATAAATGTAATCTTAATATTTGCAGTTTTAAATTGTAATGACATAACGAATGCAAAATAAACGCCAGCACAAAGGAGGCCTCTGTGGCAAATTAAACATAATGTACAGGCGCTGCTTGTTAAATACCTCTGTAATATTCAGTAAAAAGACACCTGTCCTTTTAGTAGGAAAAAATCACTCTTGATCAGATGAAAACCGTAAGACTTCAGGTCCTATGGTTTTATTTTTTATTTTTTAATGTATTTTTTTTTGGCATTTTGTGCCTTTATTGATAGGAGAGAGACAGTGGATAGGCTTGTGAAAGGGGGCGAGAGAGTAGGGGAGGACACTCTGCAAACTGGTCACAGGCGGGATTCAAACCTGGACTGGCAGAAGCAAGTACATGGGGTGCTTGGTTGCCAACCACTCCGCCAAACCAACACCCCAGGTCCTATGGTTTTATGACTGACTTCTTAATTGAATAAATAATGTAAAACATTCCAGTGAAATGAGGCCATTTCCTGACATTAATCCTCAGGATTCTGTCAATCAGAGTCTGACTTTGATCGTGAGGTGGACTTGGTGGGCTTGTTTTTAATTCAAAGCATTTTATTTCACTCTTACAAAACTTAATGCCCAGTGGTTGCAATTCTGTATACAAGGTTTATGAACCTGTAGGCAAAGATAAAACAGAAAGAAGACAGCAGAGTTTGAGCTAAATTTGATTTTCAAAAAGTTATACAAATTTGAGCAAAACCTTACACTTTACACACATTTATAAATATTCTTGATAATGATTGAGAATTTGAAAAGTGTTATTGCACTTTGCATCTTTTTTTCATTTTGTGTGTGTCTAACAGACAGATGTTTCTGAATTATTGGTACTTTAAGTGGTGAAGGAAATTTAGAAAATTGAAGGATTACAGTACTATATTTTGATCAGCATTTACAATTTACCCCCCACCCAAAAGTAAATCAGCAATAAAAATAATACACATTATTTTTGGTAGTCATGAGCTCTAGGCTGAAGCATTATGGCCACAGTATTTAAGAAAAAATATATTCACCTAAGACCGCCTCGAGGTCTCTCAGTGTCAAGGCATCTTCACTAATCCTGCTTTTACCAGTTCACAGAAAACAAATCAAACAAAAAAAAATAAGTCAACACTATCATAGAAAAAAACAGGAAATCAAAGCACATAAAATAGATCAACACATAGCAGAAAATTGCACAAGGGCCTTTTTTGTTTAAAAGAAAATGCTTGTTCAAAAGTGTGCATTATTTTGTACTGTGGTTATTGGTCATAGATGTGTTTTTATTATATCAGTCAAACCAATCAGCATTGTACCACCAATTCCTTTTGAAAGTATGCAGTGATATGGACCTGAGTGCGCTTCATGCTCTGATGTTTTGTGCCAAGTGTAAAAATAGAGCACCCAAAGTTTTTCAAACTTTTCTCTGTTGTTCAGAATCCCATTGAACAAATCCAACCTCCTGAAGTAATCGATTTATTTTCCCACACCTTGGCACAGTTGCATACATTCACATACACATACTGAGGGTAAACATGCCCAGTGTGAGGACACGCGGGGGGAAAGACAATAAAGCTGCTGTTTCCTGTGGGGACCTGTGTTGTGGTGGATGGGATCGGGGACGGTGTGTTAGTCACCTCAAGGGTGGCACCTCCGTGTTGCACCTCCATGCATCACCATATGAAAAAATCAGGAGTGCTAAGCTGTGGTACTGTGAGAAGTGGAACGCCTACACACTCATGCACACACACATCTTCATGGCCTTTGGCAAAGCCCCATCTGCAACCTGATTCTATGGAAACCTTAGATTGGCCTTGTGCCCAAAGCCGATGAAAGATCCCAAGTTACAGAACTGGGGCTTAACTCCAGTCCTTGTACGGCGTACTTTGGTAAACATAGGCAAAATCTTCAGCGCACCAGAAAGAGAGAGAGAAGAGCATGTGCAAGAATGAAGGAAAGATAAGCATAACCAATCGCATGCTAGGGAATCAAATTTACGCAATAGACTGAGGGAGGGAGGGGGATGCACTTGAATATTGAAATTAGCAAAGCAGATGTTGTTCACTGTTTTTTACGCTTCTTGTTTTTGGAACGCTTTCCACGTTTATCACACTCCTTCCCCTAGTTTATTCTCTCCATCTTCTTCACCCCCCCCAAACACACACACTCCTCATCGGCCTTCCTCTCCTCCTTCCTTCCTCCACGCTTCAAGAACATTAAAGTCTCTTCGTGGGGCTGCAGCATCGCGCTCTAATGAAAGCGTTTGTTGTCATTTTTCAGATGCACGGTGTGAAATTAAGCGAGCAGTTTATGTAAGAGCCGTGGCGGGAATCAAACGCCAGGCACACATCGGTAGACGCCAACTACTTCAATCACTTCAAGCTCATATATATGTTCCTTTTGTTCAGTTCGCTATCTGCAGTACTAAGCCAATTTTCTAGCCAGTCTCTCGGCATTTATAAAAGTCTGATTTCTTTCCCTATGTGGTCTTAATTCATACAGACCCCCCCTCACCCTCCTCATGCTGATAAGTGGAGCCACAGCATGCAGGGGGGCGGAGGGTGGAATGGAGAGGAAAACATGCACATAGTTGGTTTTTTTGCAGCCAGTTAACATTTTTAATTATACTTCCTTCATGCCCCCACCCCCTTCCCCGAAAACAAACACACAAATATACACACAAACCACTACCTGGAATTTAATAATCTTAATAGAAAGAAACTGCCAGATGTTTTTCTTGCTGTATTTGAATATGTTTGTATTTTTGAAAGCAGCTTTTTTGTTGGTTATTTTAAAGCATACCTCTATCCTGTTATCTGTCTCTAAACAGTTTCTCTGCAGTTGTTTGATCTTCATTTCTGTGATTCCTGTTGTGCTTTTATTGACGCGAGTGCTGAGAAAAAACTGAAGCAAACTATCCTTAAATGAAAAACCCAAAGGGAGTTTAAAATACAGAAAGTAATTTTATTTAGAAAATAAATATATGCTCATCTGCTCCTAGAATGCTGTGATTTGGACTTTATTTGAAGCCAAATTAACAGTGTAAAATGGCTAATTTGGACGCTAAAACATAAAAAGCTGCAGCCTTAATGTGCTGAATTAAAGCATGTAGAGCAGAGCAGCCATAATTTGGACCATGAAAGGGTCGGGTATGGAATCCAAAGTGCAGAATTACCCCCAAGCTTCACCGCTTTGTAAAAATCACACAAGAAATGCTGCTGCTACAGTTTCAGGTCTGGTGAATTATTTCACTCTGCGCACCAATTATGTTCAGCGCACCAATTATGACATTTAAGGTATGAGGAATATTCTGATTGGTAACCCTGCTGTGCCTGTGCATCTTCTCACATCGGTACCTCAATGCTAACCCTATTCATACCCATCTTGAAACTTCCCAGCAGTCCCTACCTCCCTCCATTCTCCTCTGAATCTTCCTCTCTCTCTCCCTCTCTCTCCCTGTCTCTCTCTCTCTCTTCCCGTCTCTCCCTGTCTTTCTCTGCTCCGTGAGCTGGAAAATTGGCTTCAAAAGGCCACTGCTGTGAACAAGGGCCAGCCACACAGTTGGGCCCGTCCGCTTTATCTTTCACGCCACGGAGAGGGAAAAAAGGTGCTGCCGAGAGAGAGACAAGAAGAATGGAGAAGAATAGTTTTGACCAGTCACTGAAACCAATAACCAAGAGAAAGCTTCTTACTAGAGGCCCCTCTCTCTGTCTCTCTCTCTTTCTGTCTGTTTCTCTGTCTCCTCTACTCACTCTGTCTTGCTTGCTTTGCATCTCTCTCCCTATCCTTCTCTCTCACCTCTTGCCCGCTCCACCATCTTCATTCACCTCCATTCTCCCTCTTTCTCATCATCTTCAGCATATATTGTGTATGTATGTCTTTTTCCTTTTCTATTCTCTCTTGCACATCATTTCAGTTATGTTCAATCTCCATCCCTACTTCATTCATCATTTCATCATTACACAAAATCAGGCAATCACAGTATGTTCCCATGCCAAAATTTACTCTGGAGGGTTTACAGCCAAACAAACATTTAGTTTTGTAAATATATTTAAAGCATGCTGTTACTATTTTTAAATTCCTGTCTTTGTCGGTTGTACTAGTTTTAGAATCTCTTTTTGTGAAACTTTATTTCAAAGTGTAAATATTTGTGAAGAAATCAAAAGAGCTCCAGCAACACCTGTGGTTCAGGAAACAACTTTATTAGACCATTTCAGTTTGTAGCATTCATCAAGGTAATCAGATCAGTAATAATGATGCATTGGCACACAATTTTGGCTCTGCTTGCCTCTTCTTAGACAGTATTGTTTTTAATCCAAGATTCTTTATAAAAGAGACTGTGCCTTAGAAAGTTACTTGTTGAATGTTTAACCAATGCTTCAGCTTGACTGAATGGCCCCCTCAGTTTCTGCTGCAAGCACCTAAAGCTTAATTGCTCTTGGTGCAGACTAAGAAGGTCCCTTTAACAGCTTTTGCCCCTCTTTATAAGATATCCTCCAATGAAAGGAATGTAATCAAGGGTCCTTATTTGATGGCTTTGGAAGTGTTGTCTAAGCACGCTGCTCAGAGTGTCTTCTGGTGTGTTGGTCTATATTTTTCTGTTTAGACAACCCAAATTATTGTTTAAAGTCCTAGAGCAGGATACAGGTAGGTGGGTTATGTGCCTTGATTATACATGGGAGTGTCTTGAGTAAAACACAAATCAAAATCAATCAGAGTATTAGCTCTAATTACCTTTAAACCAGTTTTCAGTGGTTGGCTGCCCTTTTTGTTATTCATGCAAAGATTTTACCGTCTGGTCCGAATTACCTTCCCGTCATTGCGCCATTAAACACACAGAAAACACATGGGACACTGTTTAAAATGTGTGGATGCAAAGATCATTACATTTCTTTAAATAGCCAACATTTTTCTTTAAGCCATGTTCATATGTTTTATGTAATGACTGCAAGGTTGTGTTTGCATTCACTGGCATTTTTCATATTCAGAGACTCTTGTAGAGCTGGATACTCTCTCTCTGTCCTAGGACCTCTGTTAAAGCTTCAGCCCCTTAAAGGCTTCCTTCCCCACATGGGCCCAGTCCACTCTGATTGGTTGACTGGTCCTCTTTGTGGCAATTGGTCAGTTCAGTGCTGCTCAGCATCATTTTGTCAATGACTCTTTATTCACTGTATGGTGTATGCCCAAGAATGGACTTGTTACTACAAGCCAGTTTGCTTAAACTGGCAAAACAATTTTTGGAATTCACAATGGTAGATCTGTCCAGGGATCAGGGGAACAAGACATTTTGGCCATCAATGTGAAGAGAAGAGTTCTGATACCGTCAGCCTTGTACTTTGTTTAAATGAAGTGCTCTATCACATAAAGGAGATGTGTTATACACACTGAAGGCCACGTAAGCATGGACTAAGACTAAAAAAAAGCATGATTTGGGCTCATTGTCATCCCTACAACATTCAGAATGATGAAAGATAAGTTAGATACCTTCACATTTGCGTAAAAGAAAAATACCATTAGTTATTAAAATCTCCAGGTTACACGGACAGTATCAGACAGGTTTATGCTAATGATAGATATGTTAACCGTACATAAAATAACTGTTGGCTGTAAGTATTTTCCTTTCTCTGCTTGAATCACTGGCTGTATTCTGTAGTGTGTGTTTAAAATGTGATAGACGGCCTATATTTATGTATGTAAGCGCAGTTATTCTTGGCATTCATAAGTATGTATATACACATTATAAATGAAGCTTGGTGTTGCACAAGAAACTTTGTGTTATGTGTGTTTGTCGTTCTGGTTTCTAAGTAGCACAGGTGCTCGAGAGCACTTGAGGTAGTGCACTACCATGCTCATGCCCTGTTGAGCATCTCTGGTGTGTACAGCAGCATTAAATTTTGCCATTTAAGAGTTTACATTCCCACATATTTAGCCCTGTAACCCTGAAGTTCATAAGAGCCATGCTCTAATCTCCTAATCAGCTGTGTTGCCTTCAGGGGCCTTCTGCTTGCGTCTGCTCCGTTCTTGAGGAATGTAAAAACGAAGCACAACATTGCTCTCAAAAGTGACCCTGAGCCAAAATGCTGCTGTGCAGACTGTTAGAAATGATGTGACAGTAAATTTGTGACTGAAAATATGCTGGTTTTGATGTTTGTCTCTGCTCTCTACCACACTGCTTGTGGGATCTGAAGACTGCTTTCCTCAAAATGTTGCTATATTTCGCTACATCTACTTCACACCAAGTTCAACATTTTCTATACACAAGGGCATTTATATTTAATTTAGTGGACTGTGGGTGGTGAAATTCATATGCACAACCTTAAAATCTGAAGACCTTGAACCAGATCTGAAACAATTTGGAAATCAGTGTGGAAAACACCCATGCAAACTTCGACACAAATAGCAGCAATGATATGACACCTTTTTAACATTTAAAATGTTGTGTTGCTCTTTAAACATGGTTATACAAATTCAGTGAACAGCACTTTTCATGTTTGTAAATCCAAAAATACCCCTCCATGTACCCTCTACTCACCAGAGCACATATAAAACTTTAAATGTATCCCAGGTTGACAAAATAAAATACAAAACATAATTATGTGTAGAGCAGATGGCTACAGAAAATAAATTTAGTGTTTGTTACATTTTTCCTGCTTTACTTTTTCTTCTCTCATAATGTCTTTGGGAATGCTTCAAGTTTTTACATTGAATATCTAATCAAAAGCAAAATTCTATAAAAAATAATAGCCTTATTTTGATTTTATAGTTTGACCATGACCTTCCGTTTACGTGAAGTACGCTGGACTTATGGCACACACTGAGACCAGACAGCAGAGCAAACGTGAACTATTTCAGCTTCACTTTCAGGAAGCAGTTGCACATACATCTCAGGATACAGTCCATAGTCAAGTTTCAAGCAAGTGGAGTCACATAGCTTAAGTATTTTTATTTTTTTGTGCTAATTGACCTGCATCTTTCTGATTTTACTCATGTAGTACAGACAGGTCCAAGCTAAATATCATCTTAAACACTTCAAATGAAAGATGAAGAAAGAACAACATTCACCACAAAGTGTTTAAGCTTCCCTGGTGGGTGCTGTGGAACAACTACTTACTTGAAATATGATATGAATTACTTTTTTAGCAACTTGTAGTGTAGGAGATTACAATTCAGTCATAATTTTGCACTTACAAATCAGAGTATTACTTTATTATTCAAATGCTTTCTGTCCAAATGTAAAGCTATGCTGAGGACATACGTAAGCAACATCTAACACAAAAGTTCAGCTCAATATTTAAGCTCTATTACCTCCAGCAAGGAGGCTATGTTTTTGCAGGTGTTGGTTTATTTGTTTGTCGTCTGACTGTGAGCAAAAAAGAAAAAAAAATTGACTTTGGTTAAGAAAATAAAGGCAGTGCTGTCATAGAAAAAAGAAGGATCAGTTAGGTTTTGGTCGTGATTGGAATCAGTATGTGGATCCAATTATTTCTTAAGGATTTGTTTACATTGCGTCACAGGGCAGTTTTACACATTTTCAAGGGTAGCTCAGCTAAGACTATCAGAAATGCCTTGGTGGGGAGTTGTGCTTTTCTTATTTTGAGTTTGTGTCCATGAAAGATGCAAAGAATTCTTGTCTCTAAAAACTTAATTTGAACGTGCTTTCTGTTAGTTTCTGAGAAGAGAAAAATATACAACTCAGCTTAATTCAGTATTTCTTTACTTTTGATACTATGTAAAAAGTCAAGAAATGAATCACATTTTACGATGCAATGAGTTAAAGGTACCTTATATTTTTGTGTACAATACCCAACGCTGTAGGGCAGATACACCAATAATACATTTTTAAAAGAGGACTTGATCATACTGTCACATTTATTCTATTTTGTATCAAATAAACCGTCAATCAGGATTCTTCAGAAATATTACTTTGATTAATTCAGTGTAAAACACAGAAGTATCAATGTAATGTTTTTTTTTTAAGTTATTTTTTGGGGCTTTTATGGCCTTTATTGTATAGGACAGCTGGAGTTTTGACAGGAAAGCGGGTGAAGAGAGGGGGGATGACATGCAGCAAAGAGCTGAGGCCGAGATTCGAACCAACAGCCGCTGCTGGGGGTTGGCAGCCCCCATACATGGGGCGGACGCTCTACCAACTGAGCTAATGTCCGCCCCTCAATGTAATGTTTTTAGACAATAAAAATCTATCTGTATTTTAATCTTGTAAGCCCTGGAAACAAAAATCAACAAAACATTTCCAACTATGACTTTATTATCTAATTTAAATACTATTTACCAAACCTTAGAATTGTTCTTTAGACAGTAACTAAAATATTGACAGTTAGTTGATTTTTGCCACAGCCCATCACATTGTGGTGTCCCGAAGGTAAACTCAAGTGGATCAAATTGCATCTCATCACTCTGAAGCTCGGGAGCACATCTGGTACCCCAACAGCTCCAGCAACAGTTGTGTATTACAGTGAGTAATGTCCCTCATCGCAACTCTTTCTATGTTTTGAGTCAAAGCAAATGCGACTATATCCATACAGTCTTGAGAAATCATAACTGTAAAATAAGCTGTTTTAGAACAAGGTTATTTAATACTTTGAGATGGTTTTTGTCCCTCTAGTTTTCAAGGATGCTGAATGATGCTTTGTCCTTGTTGATCCATTGTTTGATTCAGCTGAAATAATGTACTGTTTTACTACAGGTTGTGCTTTAATACAGAGTTTTTAGTCTTTACAAATAAAGGCCAGTCCTTCTTTACTGGCCAGGTAAACAAACATTTTGAATTAGTTTCTATTTCAAAGTAGAGCAGCTTCTAAAGTTTTTTTGCAACAGTCTGTCGCTCACCATTCAGCTTTTTTCAGCATTACAGTAGCAGTCATTAAACCTAGTGCTACTAGTCCAATCAGCTTCATTGCTCAGACCAGCCTTCAAATGGACTCAGTGTCTTGATGCAGAAGCATTTAGAGAAAATTTGCAAATGTAGTGTAACCAAATTCAAGCACAAGCACATCAATTGCACTTTCTGTTTCAGGTTGACCTGGGTGTTCAGCTTTTTCCATACTTACGGGCAGTTTACACAAGGCCTAAAACGTTCAAATCCAATAAGTTTTCATCGTGTTCCAGCCTTGCGTTCAATGGGAACGCTATGCGAATTTGCCCAAATCCTGAAACTTTTGAAACCAGGCTCCAGAGTGGAGAGTTTTCAATACACACATCCATGCAGTGCCGTGTAAACCCAAATCAGAGCGTTTCAGGGTGAACAATGATGTCACCACATGCGCAGTACTCTTTCTCATGAAGGCTGCGTGCACATACCAGGAACAACAATGGCTTTGGCCGTCTACCAAGTAACGTGTGTGCCCCTTACCATGCTCGGTTTGTTATCCAGACAAAATTACCCAGACAAATTTGTTGTCCAAACTGATTTGTTGTCCAGAAAAGAAACTTCTGTGTCTCTGTGCGTCCACTCGCCACTGTTGTTTGTGAAAAGTTTTCCTTCTTCGTACGTGTGTTGTAGCAACGCTGCTTCTCTGAAAATCTAAACCGCCATCTACTGAGCTGACATGCATACTAGAGCGGTTTCATTTGTCTCTGAACCCGGATCAACTTTGAATACGCAAAAGAAAAATCTTTGCATTTTAAGGCACAGAGTCTCCGTGTAAACATAGCTTTAGCCTCTGAGCTGCAGCTGAAACTGTCCCTGTTTCCTATCTTTTTAGGGTCACCTATCAGGGGGAGGCAGAGCTGAATCAGCTTCACCTCAGTCCTAATGGTGCCATGGTGGCTTGCTGGCGCAGCAGGTGGTGGGCACTATTGAGCCGGGCACCAGATGAAAAGCTGAGAGGATGAGATGTGGTATTGTGGGAAGAGAGGGGTTCAGGGTCAGTGGAGTCGAAGGAGCTACAGTGAATCCTTTGACAGTGTTCTCTGCTATTTGTTTGTGTGTAAGTTTATCTAATGCATGTGTCACTTTGTCCATGCAGAAATGTACCTATCCAGAGAACAGCACCCTCCAAGGATACCCCACCTCTAACATGAATCAAGCCCTCTCTTTCCCGTTGCCTGAATTAAACACACACACATAAACAGCACCAACCCCCCTGGGAGCAGCAGGAGCTGTCTCTGGGGGATTATCCAGAAGGAAAAAAGCTTTCAGAAGGACAGTCATCTGCTTCTCTCCTGCTGTAGACCATGGGCAGGCAAAAAAACTCCTCTCTTCCTCCCTCTAAGTCCCTTTTTGGCAATGCCTGCCAAAAAACTGGGCCGGGCAGCTTTGTTAAAGGAGAGGAAGGCAGGCAGGCAGCAGATCCTTCTTTCTGTCTGCAAGGCGAAAAGAAATGGGCTCATTTAGCCAAAGCTGCCACGGTCAATGCAAGGCTCTGATAGAGGCTTTGGTAAGGTGAAATCCCTCTTAAAAAGCTCTGTTAGTGGCTATGGAAGTGTTTACTGTTTTCGCCTGTCAACCACCTACGGTTACTGGTTTGGTTGTGGGTGTTTTATCGACAGTACCACCATGACATCTCCCTTAGTGTCAGTGCTTACTTACAAAGCAGGACTGTTGTGCTCACTCCCACCAGGAATGTAAAATAATCTTCATTCTAGGTTGACCATTGGTCAAATATTCCTGTTCTTTACTCATGTTTCTTCCTTTTGTTACTGAAAAAAGCCTTTTCTCATTTCACCCACCAGGTCTACTGTTGTGCCTCTGGCTCCCTCTCAGGTAAAGACAGGGTGTTGTTTATCACTGGATGCTGGGTGCCGAGCTGTGGCATGCTCAGGGAGAAGATGTTGTTGACCTTGAGTATAAATAGAGCTCTTATCATTACTGTAGTTGATTGACAGCCATGTGTTTATAAGTAAATAGAAAGGCTACATTTCTTTTATCTCAAGGGGAATTTGGAGTTGCTGCAAATGTGTGACTTGCTATTTGTTTTCTCTTGCATTTTCTGTCCCTCATCTCTTGTTCTTTTGATTAAAAAAACATTCCATTTATTTACAGTGTTGTTAAAGCTTTTTATTCGCATTTTAACCCAGCAACACGCCCTAATATTAAGCATCATAATGTGCACCCATTCTAGACATACAGATGTAGACCTGCAGTGCGGACAGTGAGGGCTGATGGTGCTACTAATGGTAAAACTTGCTGCTCCCGGCAAAGTATTTTAACACTGTTTTCCTACTAATTCTGTGTTCCAACACAACAGCACAGCAACAGATGCACAGTATATGGCAATACATGCTTTCCTTCAACCTGGTCCATGTGCCTGATTGTTACTTGTTGCTGACTAGCTATTGGTTTGAATTTTCACATCAGTTCAATCAGCAAGGACATCACTGAGATATGGCTTCAAGATGTAATAAGTAAAATTTTAAGAATTTGGAAAGTGAAACTTCTAAATTACTCACTTAATTCATGTCAATTCTTAGAACCTGACACACCAGATGGACTACTGCATATATCCATGGGATATTTCTCAAGTCCAAGGGAATTGGAAAGGGCAGAGCCTTTCGAGAAAAACTGGAAGGTGCCTGGAAAAATGTTTTGTCTAAAATATGGGTCATCAGAGGCAGAACATCACATCCCACTTTTAGGACAACAAACAATGCTTGTAGACATTGCCCCTTTGTCATGAGGAGGACACTAAAAAGTTGCTACTTTTCTGACCATAAGAAGGTGTTTCAGCTTGATACTTTGCTAGATGGATCTGTCTGATGAAACAAGAAATCTGGGGAATCTGGCTGCTGTTCAAGGTTATAGTTCTGATAGAACTTACAGGATGTGTCTTGTGATGACAGGCAAGGCATATTTACCAAAGACTGCAATATAAAATAGTGGAAACTGTTGTCAGCAGGAGCCACTATTCTGTTTTTCAATTTCATTATTTTTTTTTGCTAAACCATTATTTCGGACTGCTCTCTATCCCCCTGCCTTAGATACCTCTTGTACTGCATTACTCTATCCTATGATCCCCAGGGATGAAATAGCCAACCTAGAAATTTTCAAGTCATGAAGAGACCTGGGGAAGGGCCCTACCAGCCTGCTCTATTAACTGGATTTTAATAAATAAATGGAGCTCTTTGAAATGACCCTCCTACCCCATACTGAAAGATTCTATTGGAGTGGTCAGGGATCATTCACAGCACAAATCAGGAAGTCCCCATCTAATGACTTTTCTCCACTATTATGTGATCTTCATTCAAGAACCGTTTTGTTTGTCAGATTAAGTCCATGTTGAGCAAAAAGTACACTGTAAAGGCGGGCAGAGGTGAATTTTACTTCCTGCATTAAAATGGTATATTGAGGAAATTTATTGATGAATTATTTTTCTAGTGAGATTAACAGTCTTAAACATTTATTTGTTCTTTCCTATGTTTATATCCTCCAACAGGTCCTCAGCTCTGTCCGAACAGATGGTAGTCCTCTTGACTGTAGCTTCAGCCTACTCCAGCCCTACCAACTGCTTACTGTAGAGCTACCTACAGGACCCCAGGGATCCAGAGAGGGGTCCTGGGCTGACACTTGCATGTATGAATGTGCCCGTGAACGTCTTCACCGCCTGACTGTCACCCGCATACCACTACCTTCTCACCTCATATCCTGCTCTCGTCACCCCTCTGAGACCACACTTCTCCTAGGCCTAAGTGACTCATCCCTGGTCCTGTATGACCAGCGACGGGGGGTCTCATTCCTGGCCCCCTGCCCTGTGCCACCCACCCTCTTAGCTTGGCACCCTGCTGGGGCTGTGGCCATGGTAGGAGGAGAACAGGGGGAGCTGCTGTGCTTTGATGTTGGATTGGCACCTTTAGGTATGGCACTGGTAGCAGAGGAGGTAGCTTCAGCGGCTACCTTGAGACTGGCTCAGCACCTTCGCTCCTTTGGAGGCCTGGAGAGACTGTGGTGGGGAGCTGGCCTGGAAGGAGCTTCAGATGGGGCTGATACCCTGATGCTGGTCTTACATGGAGGACCAATGGCAGCCCTGAGATTCAGACTAGGTGGGTAGAAAAGGTCAATATATTTCCAACTTAAAGAAAGAAAATGAAGACACTGGTAGTATAGTATTCCCAACTAAATGAGTAATTATCAAAATAGCTCAGTATTTTTGAAGTAGGGTTGTATGAGGTTTATGTCAGTATATAATATACTGTCTGCAGTGATTTTGTGGATGTGGGTTTCAAAGCTTTTGATCTGGACCGTATCACAGTGCAGATAATTTCTGTAGGTATTGTAATTTATGTTTCCAAAAAGTCAACCAGAGTTGTGTTTGGTAACTAGTAATAGTTTAGTAACCTCCAAATCTGACCTGAGGTGACTTGAGGAGTTGTTTGATGAGTCAGAACACATTGGACTGATTGTACTCTTTACTGAACACGTTAACATTTTTTAAAAACTTTTTTACTAGCAATTGTTTATTTTGGTGCAGCTTAAAAAACACTGTATAGCATGTCCTTCTAAAATTAACTATATTAATCTAGGATCCTGGTCCCATCTGGAGTATTGTTTAGCCTAAGCTTTGTACTGTTCCTCCTTAGAGGAGCAGACTTCATCAAATCACTTTGACCAGTGTATTCACTACAGAAATTAACCCCATACAACTCCACTTCTAAAGTACTAAAATATATCTTTAAGGTAATGTTTTTCCTCTTAAGTCTCCTCCATCATTTGCTCGTGGGTGACTGAGAAGATGTAAAGAAACAGTGAAAAGTGAAAAATAGTAGTTATTGTATATTAGCAGTTGATAGTTTATTTGCAAAACTGAAAAAAATTATGAGTGGTTAAAGGTGCTATGAGGAGAATTTATCGCCAGCGTAATGCTGCGTTCCTGTAACCTCAGAAATGGGAGTGACATCATCTCAGAGTTATCAGCATTCCAGTTGAAGTCAGAAAAAAACATGCCTAACTACCAGGCTATCGTTAGCTGTTGTTAGCACGCCCTGCGCTGTTGTATGAAGAATGTGATTATCACTATGGCAGCATTTTTGTAAATATAAATCTAACAATACTATGTATACAGCCGATCTAGAGCGACACACCCCAGTCAGAAGTGCAAATAAATGGATTATTACAGGAGCTAAATAACTGTTCACACTGGGGGCATCCATCTTCGATTGACACCTCGGGGTGGCGAGGTTTCACCGAGTTCCCAGTAGGAAATTCAGACTTCGGGGGACGTTCCAGTTTTAGTTTCCCACTCGGAGCTCAAAATTCCTACTTCTGACTACAACTTGAACGCACCGGAGACATGAAGCCAAATGTGTTTGTTTGTTGTGGTAAATGCAGCATGGATCTTTGTCGGAACTCTGCATTGCTTTACAACTTCTTTTTCAACAACTTACAGGATGCAAAGCCACGAGGTATTGTAACTCTTTCTAGTTACGTAGTGGTAGTTTTTGATGTGTGACGACAAGCAATGCGGGGAAAAGTTATTATCGTAGTTGTAGACGGCTATATATCGCTACTTACAGCCCGGCGCTCTCAGACGTGTAATATAAATAATAAAATAATATAAATTTGCTCTAGTTTTAATTGTCTTGTTCCTGAAGTTGAGTATCCAGGCCAGTCCAGCCTTGTACGACCCGACCAGGAGGCTAAAGAATAGCATTTATAGATAACCTATTTTGATGCTATAAAACTCATCTTAAAGTGTGTATTTCGATCAGGCATACATCTAAAAGTGAGACTTTTTTGTAATTACTTAAAAACTCCTCACAGTCTCTTTAAAAACAGGATTTTGTCGTAACTATAAGTTCCACATGAAGTGATGCAGAGATAGTGTCTCATAATATCAACAAATCAAACAATAAGTCTTTATTTGTATAGAGCCGGTTCATAACAAGTGTTATCTCAAAACAAACAGAGCAGGCAGAAGCCATAGCCTTTATTTTACAGATACACATGAATGAATGCATATGTCCATATACTGTATGTATGCATATATACATATGTGCATGTATGTACACATGAATAAATCCAAAGATGTATCCGTCCAGGCATTTACAAAGGGACTAAAAATGAGAATTTAACCCATGGACGCCCAGACCATAAATCTGTCCTCATCATATTTGTCTCTACTGAATATAGATTTACTCAAGATTAGCCCCTTGAGATATGGCGTCTCATTTTCAAGAGGGTCCTCATGTCTGTACGGATGTAAAAGTACTCGTTATGGAGGTATAATCATTAACAACCAATGTTAGACTGATTAGTCTAATATTAACATTAACATCTATAATGATTATAAAATGAAGAGGAATGATGTTGATTAATATAGCAGCATCTAGTTGAACTGTCTTTGAATTGGGTTTAAAAGTATGAATTTAAGTGAAATTGTGTCATTTCTGTTGATGGTTGATGCAGGATAAAGCTCAAGCAGGTCCATGACAGCAGCTCATCTGTGATAGTTTGTCAGGGTCTTACTAATATATGTGTGCTGTTGGCAGGAACTACCATATATTTAATTGTTTTGATCCCTCTGAAGTTAATATCAGGAACTGTAATGATAATGGAATGGAGCTGAAGGAAATAGTGTTGGTCAAAAGTTTCAAATGCATTATACAAAAATCTTTATTTTACACATCATCCCTTTGAAACATCTGAACTGCAGGACAACATAAACTCGTGATGATGGTCTTAAACTGATGCAGCTGGATTACTTTGATATCAAGTATGAACAGGTGCATCATGGGACATGCTGCTCTAATAGAAAATGAATGTAAATTAATTTACAAACCTGCCTCACCCTCACAGTCGTCTCTTCGTGAAGGTGCCCTCCTCCCTCAGAGACCCCTCCTCTGTTTATGATCTGACACTCTATCTGAACCCCTCTGTGTAAATATGGCCGCTGAACGTCTCGACCCCTTCACTGCTGAGGGAAGTTAATTTGTTGACGGGCGGGAAGGTTAGCAGGAGTCGCGCTCTCAGAGGTCATTCAATAATCGCCCCGGGGCAAGAGCCCCCCAGGTGCATTCTGGGATGCATTTTTCCGATAAATCGTTTACAGTGGCTGCACAGTCCCTCGGGGCCCCCAGATAAAGTTTGCCAATCAAAATTTTTCCCAAACACAAACACACACCCTTACGGTCTCACACAGGCTTGCACATGCACTCACTCAGCGTCTTTAATTGTGACTTTGGGAAGAAGATGTGACAGTGGCACGCAGCTCTTCGCTGAAGTTTGAAAGCTGGAGTATGGGGGCGGATGCAACCAAGGTAAAAGATTGTGTGTTTGAGTATGTGTGTGTATGAGGGTGTGTGTTTATCCAACTGCATGTGCCTGTGTGCACAGGAGAAAGGGAGGGTGTCTTCCAACAATAGCTTTCCTGCTTTGATCGTCAGCCAAGGTTTTGATGAAGAAAGTCACTGCACGTCTTTTCTCTATGATAATTCTTCCCCCACACATGTGTGTATTCTTCTATTTCTGTGCACACACACATTCACTCACATGCATACGCACACACTCCACCTCACTTGTTTGTTTGCTTGCAACCCTTCTCTGTATTGACTTGTTTCATAAGGCCCGCTAAATGACAGAAGGAGTGAGTCGGGAGGAGCTGAAGAAGAAAGACTTGGCTTCACTCCAAGTTCCCTTTTTTCCATAGGAGGCAGCCCTCCTTGCTGCCCCCCACCCCCACCCTCTTGCCTACACCGAGTTATCTCATCTGGGCACACGTTGGCCGTGGCTGGGCCTGTACTGGTGCAGACTGTGGAAGGGTAAACCAGGGAATGAGCCATGTGTCACCCAGGGAAAATGGTCTTTTTTCATGGGAACTTAGAAAATACATTTTTACGTAACTTTAAATGGGAGGGAGGTAGCACAGATAGTTGTATTTCAATTGACATTTTGTTTTGTAAAAGCAAAAAAAGTAGAAGAACTAAACATATTGTAAAAAAATATATATCTCAAAGCTTTTTGCAGCTCAATCAGAATCAAAGACAATTTATTATGATGTTCTGATTTGGTCAAGTTTAATCATTTACATAAAATAATAAAATAATAACATAGCACGTTTAGAAGCTCTTTTTAAATGTAACTCTGATAAACCATAAATGTTCACCACATAAATAGTTTATGGCTTTGTTATATTAGATTTCAGTGCTTAAATATCACATTTCATCTTTAAAGAAAAACATATCTTTGTCCTTTACTCTTAAGGGTCAAGTGGCAGTTTTTGCCTTTTTTGTATTTTTCCCTTTTTCAATTAAAAAATCATCAAAATGTTTAATATGATAATGTATGGTACATTTTATTCCATAACTATAGGCATGACATTTTCTTTAACTTTGATTTCCTTTAATGTACTCCATAACACTCCAAAAACATTGAACGGATTAAAATATGGTGTAACTTTAAGATTAAAAAGTGGGTCTTCAAAGTGTGGGACAGGGCCCCGAGAGGATTGTTGGACAGGAAACTGTTTCTGGAGTAAGCAGACTACTGGACTTAAACTGCTCAAATGGGTCTTAAACTGCGTGACTGACAATTTTGGGGCCTGTTTTTTATTAATGATGCAAAAGAAAAGTTTTAAATAATAGTAAAACACCCTACCAACAGTGTTTGATAACAAAAGATGTTTACATTTATTTTGAATCTCAACACATTTTATTCAAGTAAGACTACGATGCAAATGCAAAAAAATCCTACCAACAGAATTACAGAAATGATTTCAGATCAAACAAAGATGTTTAAACAATTTTTAAAGTGTAGTAATGCTGCAATCTTTAAGTCGAGGTGTATAATGGGTGATGGTGGTTGCAGGGGCACAAAAGAGTTTTCATATTTCTAGGGGAAACTCACTCTTAGACTTTAGAGAAAATTTAGATGGTCTCAAGACCAAGATTTTTATTTACAACAAAACCAAAGTAAAACATTAACATTTTAGAACATCTTTTCAACTTAAAACACTGACTATGAAAGAATAGAAGTAAGCCAAAATCAATCCAAACATATCTAGTTTTTGTTGTTTTTTGTTTAGTATTTAACTATAAGACTTGATCCATTCTTTCATAAAAATGCATGCACAAGGGCTGTATTTTCAGAGTGCATAGGACTGCCAAACTAAGAGAATATGACAAACCAAAAACCAAAATTAGACCAATAAGGACATGGCTTTGCATCCTGTGTGTAACAAAATTATGTATGAAATGTATATCATATTCTATCACTAAGTCTACAGACCTAAGCCAAAACGTACAGAGAGTTCCATTATCCCTCTTCTCAGATGAACCCAGGCAATGTTCAGTGTGACTTTATTTGTATGCTGTCATGTGACAAAAAAAACATGTGATGACATCATGCTGGCGTGATTGTCGACTCTAAATGTTGAACTTTGTCTTATCTCAGCTTTAGTCTGATCTATGAGTTTTTTTGTGCTGATGCACACTGTCCTGCTCTGTGGTGTTTTGTTTCTAACATTAAGGACCAAGTGAGCTAATAAAGTAAGTCAGCAGAGACTGTGATCGAAGAAAACAAGTGTCCTGCCACAGCATAATGATCCTCTGTCTGTACCCAGAGTTAGCTAAGAGCAGACATTACCAGCCAACTAAAGGACCATTACACACACACACACACGCACAGGCTATGCTCAGCTGATGTATTAGCCACATTAGCCCTCTCTTTAGGGGATTTGGGGGCTTGCTAATTGCCAGCTTGTCATTTTAATTGCTCCAACAGCCCCTGCACACACACGGACATACACACACAACTTCTTCAATTAATTAGACAAGAGTCAGTGGTGACTTTGGCTGCCTGCAGCCAATTCCGTTGACAGTACCGCTGTCAGTGATCGCTCACTCTGTCCACAACAGTGCAATAAGCTAGGTCCAAAATGTGTAAACAAGCTTAACTATATTGTAAAATAATATTATGCGTCACCCTAATGTTTTTAATGTTAGCAAGCTTCTTAATTTTGAAAAATCTTCAAACCAAGAGTAATCAGTCCGAGTAATCTCGATAATCTCACAGCAGACACTAACACTAGCGCATTCAATGTCTTTATTTCCGTTATGAAGCCACTAACACACCTGCACCTCTGCCTTTATATGTTCACAACCAGACACCGCTACTACCAGGAAGAGCACAAAACATCATCCTTACATTATTCAGAAGAGTCCTTTGTACCCACAAACACAAAAGCACATTTAAACACCTCTGGTCTTAAGACTAATTGTGTGTATCATTCTTCTCTTCAGCTGAAAAGATGATAGCAGCTGAGGTTACTGGTCTTACTGACTCAAACTCAGGGTTTTGCCTAAAGTGGGTATGCTGTGTGTAACTACGGCAACATGATTGATAAAATATACACAATAAGAGAACATTCTGGAAATTTTGAATATTAAAGAAATCTACCCTCACTAAACTTCCCTAGGTCACCCAGGGAACAGATAAACAGAATGAAATTAAACAAATGATATATTTTTAAGACACAGTTCTGAAGTATGATAAAGGACTAAGTTGGAGGTTGATGAGCAGCTGATTTGTTTGTTTTTTATGTTTAAATTTAAATGTGACCTTGTTTTTTTTTACATTGATTAGAGACCATTGTGTATTTATCTGGTTGTTTCTTGTACTTTTGTCTTGCAAAGTAGGGGTTGTAAGATAGTATTTTTTATTGATTATGAAATAACTATACTTTTCCTGAAAGCAGTGTCTTAAAAGCGTGGTCTTAAAAATTTATAAAATAATGATCCATTTTACAGTATTTTTTTCATTGTATAAAGCAAATAAAATGATTATTTTTGTATCATCTGTATTTTGACTGTTCAAAATCTCAAATATTACATTTTCTGATATTTCCAGAGTTTAAACTTTACTGTTATTTACTTTACATATGCCTTGTTTTTTGTTTTTCTCTAGAAAATTACTTTTATTGTTTTGCTTACCCAACTAAAAACTTTTTACTTATTAATTTGGCATTCTTCTAGTTTTTGTCTTGCTTTATAGATTTCAAGAAATAATGCATCTTTGGTTTGTTTAAATGTTTTTCATGTTTAATTTTTGCTTCAAATAGGTACAGTCCATTTCAGTGATACTAACTGGTAAAGTCTAGTACAAGAGAGAATAGGTGCTCATTTTTTTCTTTGATTTTTTAAAATTGATTTATGTTTAACTTACTCACTGTCTTTGTAGGTTTTATTTAACATTTTCATAACCTGATAAGATTATTTTCGGAATATAATTTTCATCTCTGATGTACTGGATTAAGCCCTATGAACTGCCTTTTTGCAAAATTATGCCAAACAAATAAACTTAGCTTGCTGTGTATTAGCATAGATATTAATATCAGCTAAATTAAATTTTAAAGTATTGACATGTAAGTACAATATCCAGAATTATGCATCCCCATCCCCAGTGCATGCAAATATCAGTGAATAAAACATGTGCAGATATTATTCAACTGCACCATGCACTATGTTCAAACTGTTGAAGAGAATTGAGATATTATGGTAAATTTAGTTTTTGTCACTGGACTTTTGTGTTTCTTTATTGTGCTGATGCTTTGTTTCCATGCACAATAACCTAAAACTAAGCTTGTCATGACAGGAGCTCTGACTGGAGGTCACCTAGGTCACACTGAGCTGCTGCAGCAGCGGCTGCGCTGTGGTCAGGTCAGAGAGGCACTGGGCATCCTGGAGGCCATGGACTGGAGCATCATGGGAGATGAGTGCTTCAGGAGTCTGAGTTTGATCACCAACCACCTGCTGAGGCTTGAGCTGAACGCAGAGAGACAGGGTGAGACTCTGACTGAAGTTTTCACTACTGTTCCCCTGCCGTTGATATAGAATGGGTAGTGTTGCAGACTCTAATCAATTTGTTAATGTTTAGGAATCCTTACAATGAAAGTTTCAGTAATAATCCAGAAACTGATCCAGAGATGTTTTTTTAGTTACAAGAAAACACTTTTTTAAACATTTTACTCCCGTCTCTCATTTTTAACAAGCACGTTTTAAGTAAGTGTACTGTTTTGGCACTGTAACTCTTTCTAAGTTTTTTTGTGAGTTTATACAAAAAATTGAATCGTCTGATAAACAGAGAAATATTTCACAAATTATTGAAAACAACACCATGAAATTTAAACATCACCTCTATCATCTGCTGTCTCACTTTTGCTTGAGTCTCATAAGTTGTTGGTTCATTGCGTTTTCTGATTGTGTTTATTATTTGTCTGCAGCCCAACTAGAAGCTGCTCTGGGTGTGTTTTACGCCCCGCCTGCTCCTCTTTCTGATGTGGTCATCCTTGAGTACAGGGAGCCAGTCAGCAAGTATGCCCGCCGCTTTTTTCACCACTTACTCAGGTAACCCTACCTACTCTTTGCTGCTTTTTCAATATAAATTATTATGCTTTTCCAGTAATTTATTTTAGAACTTTGTTGATTAGGGGTGCTGGTTTGGTGGAGTGGTTAGCAACCAGGCACCCCATGTACATGCTTCTGCCGGTCCAGGTTCGAATTCCGCCTGTGACCAGTTTGCAGAGTGTCTTCCCCTACTCTCTCTCCCCCTTTCACAAGCCTATCCACTGTCTCTCTCCTATCAATAAAGGCACAAAATGCCCAAAAAATACATTTAAAAAAAAAAGAACTTTGTTGATTAGGGTTAGGAAGTTAACTGAAATAAAACTTAAGAGAAAGTAGACATCCCTCATAAACAGGAAAGGGCTCATGTCCTTACAAAGCTAGAAATACACTGAAAACTAACAGAGATTAAATGTTGTTCATTTATTAAAATTGTGATGAAATAGACACAATTTGAAATATTTGGTCTTGAATTGTAAAGCATGCTATCTCACATAAAAACAGAACATCAGCCTTTTTTCATCTGCATTGTTTACAATGTGTGAAGTTCTGTCACTACACATTTTATTTACAGGACTTTTAGCATAGATGCAAAAATCGTCCACAAGTAGCACATTTAGCTTTTGTAAATCCAATAACCTTGTGCTGTTTTGCTGGTTTGGTTCAACCTAGCCAAGCTTTATTGGCGGGGAAGAAGCTGGATGTTGCTGCTTCTTGGAATTTTTCATTTCACAAAACAATCAGCAGATGGCTAAATGGACATGTCAAAAGTTATTTATATGTTGTGATAAAAACATTTCGCCATTTCAATGCTCTCTTTAGCTTTAATAATTTCCTTTTAAATCCTAAGGCAGTCATTTTTTGTGGTTAAGCCATTGTCATGTCATCATCCTTTGTTTTTCATACTTCTTTTAATAAGAACCTCTCTGCATTATCATAATAGCCATACATGTTTTTGAAGTGTTTAGTGAAACTTGGCTTTAATTTACTGAATCAGTACTTTTGGAAAATTTCTCCAGATGGTGAGTGAGGTAGTTTGGCTCATGAAAGATAATTATTTCAACAGGTGTTAAAATAATAAATAGTTTAAAAAAGGAAGGTTGTAGCCAGTTAATCTGTGATTTTAAAATGAGTAACGCTAGAGATTCTAGGGTTATTTAATGATTTAAAGGGTTTGTTAAAAAAGAGTATTTCTAGCCATTGCACTTGAATTGGTTTCTAAGATAGGACACTTGTTTTTCTTGAATATGAGTATAAAGAACTAGAGTTATAGGCACTTGTTTATGTATGATGTGAACTACCATGTGAATTAATTTTGTTGTTACTCTCAGATAGGCCAATTTTTTGTAGATTGAGGCCCGTTAGAAAAAAACGTTGTTGCTTAAGGGGTTTTTGTTATATTTTGACCTGCCATACTCATTGCTTTGCTATGTTGTGTCTGTGCTCCATGCCGTGTTATATAGGTTATGATCAGTGTGAATAAAATAAAGTGAAATAAACTGAAATGAAAGTGTCATCGTCAGACATCTGATCAGTACCTGAAAGTAGCTGACTGTGGTCATTTTACTGGGATTTTTTTCACTTTTTAAGACATTAGGAAAAGCTTGTGTTTGTTTTAATCATCTTAAATGGTAGAATTAGAGTAAAATGTCTTGTTTCTTTCAGAAAATGACAGCCGTTAAAGGCACAGTTTAGCACAGTTCATTTACAGCTCACATTTGCTATTTTAAAGATATAAAAGAAACACCTTAAAATGTTCTTGCTCACACACCGGCACAGCTTTGAGTCATTCATAAGGCAAAGCACCTCATGTGCACCTGTTTAGACTGTTGTTTCATTTTCCCTTCTGCCATGAGAGCCTTTTGAAATGCCTGTTTGACTGAAATAGACCCTGTTGTTCCCACACACCACTGCTTACCGCTCTCTCTGTCGTGCAATTACCTCCCGTTTCCTCCTCTCTTTTCTTTCCATTCCTCCTCTGTAGCAGAGCTGGAGCAGTGTTTGGCATCCCTCCTCCTCTCCTCTCTTATCACCTACCTGCATTCTTTTTCTCTCCATCAACATCAAATGAAGTAAAGTCCCCCCCACTCACACACACACACACACACCTCCCCTCACCGCTCATGTTTGTTTGTTTCATGTTGGCTCTAGTGGAGGGAAAGTTGAGGTGTTTTCTTTAGGGAGATAGAGCTCTCTCTCTCTCTTCCAGCTTTAATAGCAGATAATAGGAGGAAGATTCAATGCTCAGTTCAGTTAGACACAGTTTTGCATGCAGAGGTGTTTGTGGGTGGGTAAAGGTAAATAAAAGAGGACATATTATTGACCTTTCCTCCAATAAATTTTAATCCAGTGTATGTATTTGTTTTGATAATGATTGTGTTATTTTGTTCTCTTATGTGGTCCCAATCATTTCTTAAATTGTCTTTCCTCTCTCTGCAGGCACCTGTGCTTTGAGAAGGCCTTCCTACTTGCTGTAGATTTAGAGGCAAGAGATTTATTCATGGTGAGTGCAAAGAAAAATGATCTAATATTGCTGTCTTATAAAGTAGTAGTGTAAAATGATCAATGAAAGTTAATGTCAGAATGGTGCCACATGGGCCGGATTTTTTTCTGACCTCCTAAGCATTTCATTTATGTAAACCGTTAAGAAAGTATCTGAAGCCTCTGTTCAAAAATTATATTATTGGTTTTCATAGCCTTAGTGTTTTTTACTTAGCTTCCTTCCTTTTTGCTACCTATACAATGATTATGAATAAGATTGCAATGTGCCTGATGACCCATGCAACTAAAAATTACATCAACATTTATTAAGAAGAGCGAAGTTTTTCATTCAGAGTTCAAATCTCTAGAAAGACTAGCTCAGTATCAAGAAACTGTTCCACTAAAATGAGACAAAAGAATCAACAAATGAAAAATGGCTAATACCAACTACATTCTTCTGTTGTAAATATTTTAAACTTTGCAGGAAAAATGAAAAAAATCATACAAAAGGTAAATATAGATAAGGTAATTCCCTTAACTGCTCATTAAGGCAAGAAAACTGTTTTATTTAGGTAAGTTGTAGTACAAACTTACCTGTACAACTACTTACCTTAGATTTTTACATGTTATGTTATTTATTATCAGAAGAGGTTTATGTAATTAGCTACATATATACACCATTTTTTCCTCATTTAGCAAAACGTGTGTACCAGATCAGCTAGAGCAGTGATCACCAACTTGCGGCCCCGGGGGCCACATTAGGCCCTCAGAGCTTTCCATCCGGCCCCCTGACTATTAATATACAGAAGAGGATTTGGGCCGCTCTAAAGGAAGTTTTTGAGGAGATTTACCTTTTTCTTTGACTGTGAAAATAAACAGTATATGCAATCTTAAGTATGGATTAATGCTCAAAATTCTTGCTTTTCTCCTCATAATTTCTGGTTAAATTTCAGGGTTCAGATTTCTTTTCTGCATAATTCTAAATTTAATCTTAGAATTCTGAGTTTTCCCCCCACATCACTAAAACTGATCTCAGAATTAAAAAAAATCCTTTCAGAATTCTGACATTTTACAGACTTAAAAACAACTTCAACCTTTAATATTCTTTTCTTTTTTAAGTTTTTGTTCGCCCTTTTGGTCTTTTGTATTACTGAACATGAGGAAATGTGCAGAGTAAAACTGTTTTTGTTTTAAGAGAAGCTTTTCGTCATTTGATACCCTCAACTATTAATGAAACTCCATGTGGCTGCCTCAGAACTGGTGGACCGAAACACTTAATTATAAATGTTTTTAGTTATTACTAGTGTTTTCTTAATTCTTCCCCCCAGCACATATGCAAAGGAAAAAAAATGGCCCTATAAATGTACCGGTAGTTGATGATCCCTGAGCTAGACTGTGTAATTTTATGACTTTTAGTTGACTTTATCCAAGACTGTGTTTGCATTAGCTTGATTTCTTTGGCAGTATTTTTTAAATATAAACTTCTGATTAGTCCAGGACTTTAACCTGATGCACCATATGGACTGTTCAATACAAAATATACAGTATTTCACTGGTCCATCTGGGAAACAGCACATAGAAAGTGTTTACGAATGGGCATAACCTTTCAAAAGCATTTCTGGCTGGTGATTTGACTATTATTCAGTCAATCACATTCATTAGAGATTATCAGATACTGTAGTTGGTGGTGCTACTGCTGCAGTATGAAGGACAGAAGTGGACTAAATTTCCCAGTGGTCACTGAGAGAATTGCATGTTTTTGCCATGCGGTACTTGAGTGAGAAAATGGGGCCGTCGGCTATAAATTGTAAAAAAAAAAAAAAAAATCATCTTTAAAGCGTGGTCTGTTAATTAAAAGAATATTGTAAAGCATTTCATGTCTCGCATAGTCTGTAATGTCATTATTCAGTGATGTGATCATACCATTGTATATCTTACTTATTTACGAGATGCTGTTTAAGGGAACACAGGTTTGAAAGAGTCAAATTTAATACAGAAGTCCCCTGTTGTTTTATGATTTATTAAGTCATTATAAACAAACAAGCTTTTTGTTATTGTTCCCTAACTGTTGTCTTTTGTTTGCACATGACTTATGACTCCTTACAAGTGCATGTCGTGTGCATGAGCATGAGTGTGTGTGTCAGTTGGAGAGCAGGTGTGATCTCAGTATGGGCCCCTATCTTTCCACAACCTCCACGGCCTTTTTCCCCCGCTCTCTCATCTCCACTCCACGCTGAAATGCCCTTCTATGTGTTTGACCCCCTTTTTCACGGGGCCCCCCTTTTGCTCCATGCTTCACCAACACCTTAGACATTATTACAGACCCCTGTGCACACACACATGCACACAAATACACACACACACACAGAACGCTCCCTCAATCACACTGATAGCACTGGTTCCAATTACCTCCCTACTAAGTAGTGCTGCTGGGAAGCCGAATTGAAAAGGTGGAGTCGAGCCTATGGACCTTAAAGAGGGGGTGGGAAGGGGGGAGTGGTGTAGATAGGAAACTATATGAGCAATGCTAAAAATAAGAAGCGCATGAAAGCATCAGGGTTTCACTCTGTCACTGTAAAGATGTCTAGACAGAGAAAAGCCCTGATTCTAAAAAAAAAAATGTGAGCAAAAAGATGGAAACTTTGGCAACATCACAGTCAGCAATATTTCAGTTACCCAGCTTTTCACACAGGTAGTCTTGCATAATCTTGTCATCATCCTTGTGTGTATGCAAGCAATAACCACTTCTTCACATTAGGATCATACTATGCTTTTTGAGAAAAAAAAGTAGACATTCATTGTACATTTGTGCATCATTGAATTGGTGATAGCAAAGGCAGATATGTTCTAAACTTCACTGGAGTAGATCCAAGGTACATAAATCTATGGAATAAAATAAAAGCTCACATTGATGATGTGTAATCACTATACAGTTAATCAGGTTATCTCCAAAAGACACATTTTGGCATCAAGCTGCTGCTTTAAATTATACTGTATAATGCCTTTATTCATTGGGTCTCTGGATTATCATGGAAAATGAACTCTGAAGCTAAAACAAGTGTAACCATCCATTTTTGTTGTAATAGGGATCATTTTCACAACTTGATTAACTTTTTATATTTTCTTTATGTGAACAGAATTTGAGACTCCACTCAATGGGACTCAGTATTGTACTACTCTGTACGACATACAATGGAAACAGTCAAAAGAGAAAAGAGAATATGAAGAGTATTGCAAGGTCATAGTAAAACTAATCTGACACACAGCTACACTATTCAATATTTGTCGCTGTAAGGCATAAAAACCTCTTATCTCCATTTGCTAATTTTCAGGAAATTAAATAAATTACCCCATAACTGAATGAATAAATGAATAATGTATTGTCCTGATTATATTTTTTTTGTACTTAAATTCTGTTAAAATTTTATAAAAAGCATTCTCCAGCATGAAAAGTGACCTGTCTCTTCCTGCTCTAAAGGACGGTGATTGGACCGTGCCGCTCTGTGCCCTTCACTATCTTTGTATTCAGGCAGATTCAGCTGTTGCACAAGATTACAGTTAAACATCACTGATTCACTTGTACTACATTGCTTCCTGCATTATTTAATGCATTAACTAAGATTTTGCAGTCACCATGAATCACAAGTTATTAGTAATGCTCATGGTATTTAACAAATTAAAGACAGACAAGGGCTCTGCTTTAGTGGAAGGTGTTGTGACACAATGAAGTCATTGACATTTACAATCAAGTGTTCACTGTTACAGCACATGAAGAGCAGCAGATTCTTTGTTTTTTTGTCCTGTCCAAAAACTCCCATTTTTTAGTGGTCACATTGTCTGGTGTGATCTATTGTACGCTAAGGTGTAACATAACACAATCACGTCTAATTTCAATGTAACTGTTACAAACATTTAAAGCTGCTGTTTCTTTGTTCTTTTTAGTGGATGTTTGAGATAAATTCTAAAAAACAGAAATTTGTTGGCAAAAGGAATGTCAACCGGGATTTTATTGATTATCTATACTGTGCATGTTGGTAGGATAACATAAATACTGTTCTATAAATGTAAGTGTATTACTAATATCCTCATAAAAACAAGTACAAATGTTTGTAACTGTTTCATTGATCAGTTAATTTTAATTTGAGGAATCTAAAGTGTTCACAGTGATTCTTTGATTATCATAGATATTTAGAATAATAATGAAAATGCCTCAGATAGTTTTACAAAACCTAGATGGTGTTACCATAAAAAGGTCGTGTCTCTCAGGTCTTGGGTTCTATCTTTGACTGATGTTCCTCCAACATTATTTTTGTCAGGCTTAAACAGTTTGAGCGATTTGTACTGATCAACATTTTCTCAAACCCTTTTATTTTGCATCAGCGCTTAAGAGAGCAGCGTCTCAGCATCTGAAAGAAGTGACAGAGGGAAAAGAAAGAAAAGAGGGACGTTGACATTTCACCCCTCACTCTGTCCTTGGCTCTAATTAGGTTGTGTTGTTGCTTTAACCTGACGGTTGGCTGATTGAGTTGAGGTGGAGGAGGTTAATGAGGGGGCAACCCCCACCCTCACGAAACCTTTTTTAACTTTCAAACTTGCTCTCAGAACTCAATAACGCACCATCGACCTGAGAATGCACACTTTAAAGTGCACACAGATAAGACACACCCTCACCTCATCTGAAAATGCCCAGCATGATACACCCCCCATCATCACCAGACCCCCACCCCTCTTGGACTTCTATTGTTTCCCAGCTAACAATAGCAGCCCTCCAAGCCCTTTCTCTCCACAACACTGAAAGCTTTTGTTCAAATGAAACACTTTAGTGTCAGGCTAAATTGAGGGGGAGGAGGACTTTGGGTATGGGGGTATTTGGCGGAGGTGGAGGTTGGGGAGTAGATATAGTAGTAGGGGGTAACTGAGTCATTTGTTTTTCCATAATTGGCGCAGTTCTGTCACTCCCTAATTAGCCTTTGATAATGAGTTGATAATGTAACCAATTAGGTCATTCGTCAGCCAGGTCAAGCCATTGACAAGTCCCACCCTCCATCCTTTTTCCTCCTCTTCTTCCTCCTGGCTCTTTCTCTCTTGATGTAGCTTGTTAATTAAATCAAATTGTGTGATAGTCAAGCCCGTTGCCGGCTCTGTAGTTCTCCAATAAGAGCTTTACTGTTTCTTGTCAGATACACGAGCAGTAAGGCGAGCTGTGTCTTTTGGGGCTCAACGTCTATCTCCTTTGAATATCTGACACAGAGTTTGGAGGAGATGGAGGAAGAGGAGGAGAAGGTTGTGTTGCAAGACTTTGGCAATGAGCTCATTGTTGTATCCCAGAAGTGTAATTAGCATTATTGAACATGAAGTCCTTAACAGCTTTCTGATAGAAGTGGAAGCACAAGGCTCCTGGATCACAGATGCGTGTCAGAGGGTGTGCTTTCTTGCTTGTGTGCAGGTGCAGTAATTATTCTTCTGTCCAGAGATTATTAGCATGTATTCAGATGTTTATGTTAGCATTATATTATCTGTGTGATATAGTTATTAGAAGATAATAAATCTGAAGTTAATTAGCTGTGACATAACGTAAGAAAGCATTGCAGAGACAGAATATGTTGAATGTTACTAAATATGGAATCTTGTACGATGTATTCGCCTCAAGTAAAAACTGAGTACTACATCCTCAGGACAGAATATGTCCTCAGTGGTCAGAAATGAGGAGAGTATTGTTAAGTATCAGTACAAAGATGACATATGTGTTATAAACTATAGAATTAGACCCAGTTAAATGAGCTTGAGAAGGTTGTGTTATTCCATGCATTTCCTCAAAATTGTTTTGGTAACTATTATCCAAAGCTGTTGGATAAATCAGAGAATTTTATTTTATTTTAAAATCTAAAAATGTAACATTTTTATTTTGCATTGCTGTCAGTGCTGTCAGCAGGTTGATATAGGGCCAATTTCACCTTTAATCAAGAATTAAAAGCTTGAACTATTACTATATCAAATACACATTACTTTAGTTTTTCATTACTGAATTTGAACTGAAGAAAAACACAACTATCATTAATGATGAAATAAAATGTTTTCAGATTTTTTTTTACCTGTATCATATGTGCCTCTACCACCAGCAGAGTATTACAATAAGACTAACAGGTACACTAAATTATTTTTTTCCACAGTTTTTTTATTTAGTTTTGCAGCAAATAGAAAATGCATCCATTTTCAGAGATATTTTAAATCAGATTTTGAATTGGGAAACAAAACCCAATAACTAACTCCAAAGCAACAGAACACAGAGCTTGACCAACAAACAGCATATAATAAGGGATACAGGTGGGAAGGTAAATGAAATCTTGTATACACTGAAACATATATGCAACAATACAAATACCCATGTGTATGTGCAGTTACATACAAATGAACAGACATTATCATGTAAAGCAAGAATGTTTGGTGAAAAATATTTAGAGGAACAATGATTAAGATAAATAAAAATAAGTGGAGAACAGACAAATCTTGAAGAAAATAGTAAGTTATCTAAACCTATAAAGAAGAAATTCTAAAATAAAAACAATGAAATAAAACAAAACTAAACTGGAATAATTGAAAATTTAAAAAAAATCTTAAAGGAGGGTATGAGCCTTAACATTTAGACAAGGTGAATATAAATAAATTATAGCAAAGTGAAAACAAGCTACATTTTACTTTAAACAAGAGAGACTTAGTGTTCTTTCCATTAGAAAATAAAAGGCGTGTTTACAGCAGCATTCATGTAAATGTGTCTGTTTATTTATGTGTTTTAAGTCCTGCCTGTTAAACATAATCCCTTACTTATTTGGAAATACAGTAAAGGAGTTTGTGAGTACTGACATATTTGATAAGGGCCAAAAGCCCTGGGTTTGCAGCTGGGTCTAAAACACTGTAAGCATTCATCACTTTTTGTGCCCGTCCCAGAGTATCACAGAGCAGATAATTCTCTCTCTAGAGCAGCTGTTTGATGCCAGTATTTTATCTTACGGACAGAATTACATCTTGGAAGAAATACAAAGGATAACTTGGCATCCATAATCCCTTCCTCATTCACTTAATTGGTTTTTCATACATATTCAGTGTCCAGAAAAAAAAACATTGTTTCTAGTTGTATGTTTGTGCTGCTTTTCTAAGGTGTAAATGCAGAGTCACTTTTGCACCTGGCATTTTAAAAAGGTGCTGTAAACATCAACAAGACACTTTAGAATAACTAAATCTTGGGTAGAAGTGGAAACTGAAATGTGTCACTTGCTGATATGGGTTCTGAAAAATATTCTAGATAAAGAAAATTTTTACTTTTTTAAAAGATGACCTTGATATATCTGCAGGTGCAACAAAACCATACTAATTAAAGGTTTTATAAAAACACCTTTTTTGTTGCACCTTCACTTGTAGACAGAATAAAGATTTATCTACATACAGCATTTCAAGGACAGGCTCATGGTGGTCTAAGTGCAGCTCTCCTGCTCAACTATATTGTTCAGAATAACATTAAAATCACAAGGAAAAACATCAATTGCAGATTAAAAACTGGCTCTATACTTTAATACATTAAGCAGCAAATATAGAAAATAGGAGTTAGAAATTTCACAAGTTCAGGCACATGTGGTTAAAATGTAATGCACCTCAAGATGCAAATTCTTAGAAAGCAGAAAAGTGAGAATTGAAATATATTTTTCAGCTATTACGTGGACACTATTTTACTCAAGTACATCACATGCAACAAGTTGTCTCTGACAGCAACGCAGATGTTGCAAGGCCCAAAACTGTAAGTAAGTGAGTGCAACATGATGAAGATGGACAGAATAGGTTCTGCGGTTTCTCACAAATATATGTTCATAGGTATGTCTTGAAGTTTCTATAGAAGAATGTTTAATTCTGCGCACTGTTTAAGTCAAATTTTAGGAATTTACTTTGTATCTTTAATCCTCTTTATGAAATTCATATATGTGGCCGAAAAGGTGAGCAAATTCCCCCACATCACAGTGTATGTACTTCTCAACGATCCTCTTTGACATCCACAGCAAACACACAGACATGAGCCTGTCAATTTATGTCGCAAGTGCTGCCTGTTAAACCTAATCCCTCATTTATTTGGAAGTAACCCAAATATCAGTCAATATCACCCTCTTAGTGTCCACCAACACTAACATTTCCCCATCCCCTTCTCCCCCTTCTCTCCCCTAAAATGGCCCAGTAAAACGGCCTTTTTATCAGCCGCTGCAACCCTTAAAGCTCTTATATAAATAAGATTAGTGTCGCGTTTGAGCGTTGGGGAATAAGAGGTGTAATATCTGATGGTTTTATATGCAGTATTATTGTTATCCCTTCTTAGTCGGGCTGATACTCCTCTCCCTCTCTCTCCCTCTCTCCCAGTCTCTTGTTCCACGTTTGTTCAGTCGTTTATTCTTTCCCTGGGTCCCTCTCTCCAGATTCAGACAGTATTATGAGGAGCTAAGCTGGAATAAAGCGCCCCGGCATCAAATGTTCATATTGTTCTGTTCTGTCTTTCATACAATCTCTCACTGCTGCTCACATGAAAACCCTTGTAGTGAATTTTGTCTTCTTAACATCTTTTATGTCTTGTTCCTGGTTTCTCTCTCTCTCTTGTTCTCTTGTACACCTCGGACTCGTTTCACTGTAATGCCTCAGCTCCTCCTCGCTGGTTTTAATCTTCCACAGCCCTGTTTGTTATCAATTAGGAAGCCTCACTCATATCTAATTGAGGGGCCGTGTCCTGTGAATCAACCATCCCGGTCCTGGGAGCCGATTTAGAGCCTTTTGAGGCCATTTTGTTGTCGGCCATTTTCACATTTCCTCCTAACTCGTCGCCACAGAGGGCAGGCACCACACTATAATTACCCAATCTGTTCCCATTCACACTCTTCAATTTCAGCACCTCTCTCTCTCCTTCTCTCATTCTCCTTTACTCCCCCTCCTCTCCGCTCCCCACCTCTTTTTGAAACCAGCAACCCCCTTTTTCTTTTTTTTCCTCTGGAGGTACAAAAGCAGGGTGACAATATGGGGGTATTAGAGCCGGGTGCAGGCTCGGCTGGGGGGAGGCTTTAGCCAGCTGAGGGTTATCCGTGGCGAGCCCTGAGTCACGGCACTGATGTCCTGTGATGTCGCTGAGGCGGAAGACTTTCCTTAACACGCTGTACCCTTTGATGGGCCCTCAGACCTGCACTCACCCCAAGGAAACCCTGCCACTGTGAGGAGACCCTCGTTGGGTGCCAGGATGAGGGAGTGAATTCACTTTGTGTTAAATCAATTAAGGAGGTTGACTGTGGTTGTTTTTGCTCTTTTTAAAAAGTGACTCTTCAATTACTCTTTTAGGATTGTACTGTATAAGTCTGTCTGCTTTCTATTGATTGACATTCTGTTGAGTTGTTTTTTCATCCTGCCACGCATTCACACTGCGAGCCAACCACTACATTTTCTGTCCTTACTGCGGGTTATTGACGGGCTCCTCTGAGGAAACATGTCAGCCACCGTGAAAGGGTGTGTTTTTCATCTTCTTCACAGCTGCTCAGAGAGACTCAGATCAGTCACCTTTCTGCAAGAGACCAAGTTAAATTTAATCACGCTGGTGCCACAGTTTGTTCTTTAGACTGAGAAATGTGTTACAACTCTATGTTGCTTTAATAGCAGGGTGTTGCAGGGTCATAAAAGGTTTTGTGAGTTCAAGCTAACAAAAAAAAATTCAAAAAATATTAAAGTCTTTGAAAAGTATTGATCAGTCTTAAGTATGACTGTCAAATTTCAATATTTTTCTGAGTTTAAAACATTTTGTTCTGCTCAAAGAAATATCACATCTGTTCTTGTCTTAAGTACAAATAATCATTTCATGTAAAAAGTTATGCCTCTTGAAATAAAGTAAACCCTGCATTAGGTTACCTCGCTCATTTTCTGATGAATTTTTCCAATAGAAAGAGGTATTTTGTCTCAGCTTTACTGTGTATAACATTGAAGTGCATTATTTATATGGACACTGAAAACACAAATGTTAATGGACAAAGCAGGGAGGAACTCATCACAGTAAAATAAGCATTAACAATTAAGTCAGACAAAGAAATGTGTAGAAAAATTAAGCAAACATGCAAGAGCACAATGAGAACACAAAGTTAAAAGACGAAACTAAAAGTGAATAGAAGAAAAATAACACTGGCACATGCTAGTAGACAATTTGAATACAATTGAAAAAATAAAGCAAAAAAGACATCCAGAATAAAGATTAAAAAAATCTTAATTACCATTGTATTTGTGAAGCTAAAAGTATGATCATATGATGATAACAGGTGACTAAGATGCAGACAAAAAAGGTAGTGAATTAAAATAGACAGATACAAAAAATGCAAGTATTCTCAATTTCACATCATCTGTCAGTCAAACCTCTCATTTTGAAGGAGATTTTTTCATTTTCTCAACATTCTTTGCTTTTTTATTATTATTATTATTATTATTACTTCTAAACCTGCTTAGAATGAGGACACAGCTTATTCCTCTCACATAAAATTGGGCCTCTGATTGTATTGAGTTATAATTAAGAGAAAAAGTTGGAATAAGTCTTTATGTCTTTGGATGTTAAACCAGATGAATATACCTCAGCCTTGCTTTTTACCTTAAAACAGGAGCAGCTGTCGGAGTGATTATTAATGAATAAAATGAAAAAATCAGACACCCTCAGACATCATTTAGCAGTATAATCTCTCTTTATGGCCAGGAAGACTCAAACAGGGAGATACAGAGGAGACATGCTGTTTCCAATACTTTCACAGGCTGATATAGTAATGGGCTCTGCTGGATATGTTTCTCTGCAAAGAGAGAATAGCAGCGTCTCTGAAAGGTGAACAGTCCCTGGCCTCCTCTCCCACTTTTGAAATGTGACAGATAATATCCTCTGCAGTTCAAAAAACCAGAGATGAGGGTCTGTGTGCATATGTGTCTGTCTGTGTGTGTGAGAAAGGGCGGGGGGCTGATTTCAAAGTTTTTGGAGGAACCGGCATTTCATCCAACCGTTGCTCTTTCTGATGTCGAGCTTCAAACAGCTCATTTTTTCTGTCATTTCATCTGTTTCTTCCTTCTCCCGCCAAAACACCCCCACACCCCACACCCCCCAAAAATGTCCTATTGTTATCGAAGCCTAGATTCATTTTAGATTAACGTCCACGTTCTTTCTTTCTTGCATTACCTTCAAAGGACCTCCATTATGTTGCAAGGGATAAGGGCGAGGTGGTGCTAGCAGATGTGGCTAAGCGGAAAGCTAATGAAATCGAGGCCCAGGCCATCACAAGCAATGGTAAGGAAAAATAATCATAATGTCTGACCAAAAAGACACCAAATGTCAGTTGTTATTTTCTTCTTTTATCTGAAATGAGAGGTGGATCCCTGATAACCTCAGTAACTCACCCACTCTGACACACTTTGTCCTGACATCTAACACCACACATTTTCTCAGGCCCTCACCCTCGTCTGAAAAAAGAAATACAATTGGGTGGCAGATCAAGTTTTTAAGCATGTTCCTCAAATCATGTAATAAAGGTAAAACCTACCATAAACTGTATTTCTCCAGGATTCAACAACATGCTTGACATATGATAACAAGAGATAGTACAAAACTTGGTGTCACCCTATTGCACTTGTTAAAGCTTGTATCACATGTTAAATGATGATGAGAGAGAAAAAAGACATTGCAGTGAATAAAACAAATTCATTTTCTTTTTTGGGGAGTCATTAGGTCATTTTTGTGTGTTCATTCTGAACCCCCTCTTACTGGCATCATCAACACAGGCTGAATACAGCATTCTGACAGCCAAATACACTCCCAAAGTAGGAGAGGAAGAGTGAAGAGAGGAAAGTTGAAGACACACAACAGCATGTTTTTTTTTCTTAATTTGTGAAATGCTTTTCAATAATTTTATCAGTGTGTTGAGCTTAATTATTTCAGTACAGAGCTTAAATGATTAATACAATCAAAAGTTATGGAACTGAGTTAAAGTCAAGACGGGGCATCATCAGATTCAGAAGTTATTATATTAATGTGATTCATAAGTGAGTTCCAAGCCCTGTGGAGGCCTAAGGAATCCATTCAGCAAATGTACAATCAGATTTACAGATATTGTTCTTTGTTATAGTGTTTCTTAATGTCTCCAGCCATTTATAATTACATTGAAAGTGGTATTGTCAACATGTTAATGTCAGGATTACAACATGAAATCAAACTACAGCTAACAGACTGTGAATAAACAGTCACATGCCATTTACAGATGCCATGTTTGGTCCAAATGTGACAAGTTCTGGCTATGTGCACATGTAGGAAGGTCTTGGTGTTCCTGTCCAAACATAAACTGCATTTTAGGTCACTGAAAATGTATATTTTTAAAAACCCCTACCAAGGTGAAGTTTTTGGTGTGTCCCAGATTGAACAGGGAAAACAGCATTTATGCCCAAACCTTGCACCCTGTGGTGACTTCTCACTGGGGCGATGCTGCTTGCATGTGCTGTGGCGAACATTGCTAAACTGTTGTTTCTTAAGTGTTGCTGACCGGACTTGTTACTTGCTAACATATTTTCTTAAGCTCCCTCATAATGCTACTTTACAAACACTCCTATTGAACAATCGTTGCTGACATTTTGGATGAGACATGGTGTTGTTTCACAAGTGAACGTGTTGAGGAGTTTGCATGTGTGGATGCTGTAGTTAAAAACAGATAATAAAACCAACAAGAGTGTCCATGAATCTTTTTAATTACAGAATTTGATCAAGATTATCAGATATGTCTGAATTTAAAATATGAACAAAGAAAATGAACTAAAAGACCATAACAATAGTCTGACTTGCAATTGGAATAGATAATAGGGGTGGGAATCTTCATGATGCAGGTGACAGTCCAATTCCACATCAATTTTTGATTCAACCAGGTTCACATTTCAAAGTACATTCTCTGTTCAAAAAAGGTGTTAATTGCAGCATCTGCTTCTGCCTTCAGTGCTGTAAGACATTGTATAATGTGACTTGACAAAAGAAAAGCACAATGAAATGTGTGAAAGCTCTCTGTATTTTTGTTGTTTTTAATTTGTAAAGCGTCCTTAGGTGTCATCAAAGGCGCTTTAAATATATAATGTATTAATTTTATTACATCTGTGTCGATTCATTCATGCAGGTCATGGTTATCTTGAAGATTCAAAATAGAGGCAACTGGACTGTGTGCCTGCGCTTTAATAATAAAATGTATTATTATCATTATTATTATTATTATTATTGTTATTATAAGGCTCCAGCCACCCCACTCCCCGAAAGGGACAGCCAGTGTAGAAAATGGATGAATGAATGGATTATTATTATATTCAGGTCATGTCTCTGTAAGATTATCAGCTTATTCACACTGCAGTATGAAACGTGTTTGAATGCAAAACTTTTTTTTGCACACCTCTAAAAGATAACACAACTACTTTTTGATTTAAAGTTGCAAAAATACAAACAAACCATAGTTGCATATCACAGACATCGTTCCAGTGTTTAACAGTGAGTTAATGCATTTTCATCTAGACAGGGATGTTTTTAAAACTTCTTGCATGCAGGTGGGTATTTGTGAGAGCAGTGGAGGAAAACCTTTGTAGTACCTGTCTGCCTGAGACTGGAGCAGTATCATCTGCATGCAGGAGATACAAATCTGAATTGTAGTGGTCAGTCCTCACATTACTGACCATGATGTTAGGCAGGCTTTTATTGATTTCTAGCACAAAAGTGTTGGTTTGATGTGCTTCATGTAATTTGGCAGCATCGTATGGCCTGTGATGTGACTGTTGTGCTTGTGCACATTTCAGTTGTGGTGGGAAAATGACGTATCATTCAGCCCCAGCACATACAGTATACACATCATATCACATTATTAGTGTCACTGCAGTGCCCATAACAAAGAAGTTTCCTTAAGGTTATTTAATGAAGTTAAGACACAAAAAAAGATTTTTCTTCTTCAAATAGTTAAAAGTGAGCTCAGCCAGTTACATTCATTACATACCAACAGTTTCAAATCAGAATTACACACATCGTGAAGTTTTCAGAGTAACAGCAGGAGCAGGAAAACCAGCAAAGGCCCTTTTTTGTCATTACTTCAGGCTGTGCTGCTGCCCTTTGACAAACACTCCCCAAAGCACATACCAGAGGGGATCAAGCAAAGTTCCTGATTACACACACACACACACACACCCACACACACAAAAGCATGAACATACACAGACATACACAACAACCACCAACAAGCAGTTCCTCACAGACGGAGGCTTCCAGGGCCAACAGCTGAGCAGAAAACATTCATATTTGTGAGGGAACTAGATGAACATGTCTGATGAGTCCTTCATTGGTGCTTAAAACACACCAGAAGGCAATTTGTAAGTGCATGTGTGTTTTTGTGCACTCAGACACGACCAAATGAGGCGAGAGAGGTATTTAACTCCACTGTATAAGGTCAAACCCCCGAGGCCGGGTGTCTGTGTGTTTGTCGGTGAATAAAAATGAGCGTTTGTGTAACTGTGAGGCCTGTTTGCATGCAGCTTCCTCTTTTTTTATTCTTAATGTGATGCTTAACACGCACACTCCTCCCTATAAGCCTCTTAATTATGTCCTCGATGATTTACCTCCATCACCTGCAGCATGTCCTATCCTTGGAATACAGAGAGAGAGAGAAGGGACAGAGTAGAGAGAAAAAGAGAAAAACAGTAGCAGGAGAAGAGACTAGAAAAGGAAAGAGGAAGAAAGAGGTGATACATTTGGAATTGGAAAAAAGATTTAGAAGACACGAAAAATGAATTAATGAATGTGAGAAATATCGCAAATTTGCAGTTGGTATATCTGAAAGATACAGGAGTACTGACTTAGATTACATTGCCTACTGCAACTAAAGTGCAAAATTTTGTGAAAGATAAAAAGTTAACATTTTCAGATTTGCCGATTTTGTAACATAAAAACTAAAGATACACAATATCAATTGACCAAAATTGGTGTTAGGCAGATAATAGCCTAATTGCCACTGGATTGGCAGACCGGGGTGGTGGTCCCCCTTTTCAAGAAGGGGGACCGCAGGGTGTGCTCCAAACACAGGGGGATCACACTCCTCAGTCCCCCCGTTAAGGTCTATTCAGGGGTACTAGAGAGGAGGGTCCGTCGGATTGTCAAACCTCAGATCCAGGAGGAGCAATGTGGTTTTCGACCTGGTCGTGGAACTGTGGACCAGCTCTATGACCAGGATGCTCGAGGGGACATGGAAGTTTGCCCAACCAGTCTACATGTGTTAAAGTGATAATCTACTATCACTTTAATGCTGTATCACTCACAGTCTCTGTGAACCACACGCAATGCCTGTTTGAAATAATCGCCTCCTAAATCAATCAATCAATCAATCAATCAATCTATATTTGTATAGCGCCAATTCATAAAAAGTTTTATCTCAAGACACTTTGTAGTAGAGCATAAAGCTCTTCATTTTATGGATACACATACAGTATATGCATAGATACATTATACATCTATAAAATATCCATAAACACATATATATATAAATCTATACATTCAACACCAACATGAATCCATACTTTGAAATACTGTGGTTATCAGAATAGCATTAGTGTTTTTCTTATTCTACATTTAAGACTATAACACTGCAGATGGTTTTATTTGGCCAGATTTCCTATTTGATGTTCCTTTATTTAGTCCAGTGACAGACAGACAGTTTTAAATTCACTGTTTTGCTCAGCACGATTTCTATAAAGAACCATTTAGGTTGGCTTTTTTTTTCTCTCCAAATGAATCTAACTTTGCATATTAGCTGATTATTCATTATTAATGTTTTGCACAAGTGCTGAATTCTCATGGCTTCATGAGACACCATAATTACAGTATCTGTAAATCTACTTTCTAGTGTTTCAAAATGCCAGGAAGCTTAAAATTGTAATATTTATACTTCAGACATTATGTTGTATAGAATGAGAAAATGGAAGTCAAAAGTGGCTGTTTTAAAAGTATCTATATGCATTAATAAATTATTGTAACTTACATTTTTTGACAAAGTGTACAAGTATCTGCTCTTTGTCATCAAAAACATCGTTGTACTAACAAAACACAAGGTGTGGAGAGACAGAGGAGGCAAAGTAGTTTCTTACTGAAATAGGAGCAAGTGTTTTAACAAAACAGGAAAATCATTTGTAAATAATAAAAATAGATCAGATTATTTCTTTAACAAATAAGATTAATGTAGATGTAAAGATGCAAAGCCTTTGTGATGATAAACCGATAAAACAGATAAAAAAAAGAACACCAAGAATGTTGTCTGATGGTTAGGTGAAGCGTATTGATGGGTATGAAATAATAAATGACTACAGTAACTCAGATTCCTGTGATTGAGTTCCTTTGTGTGTTTGTGCTTTATGGAGTCAAACCAAAGACTCAGCAATCGTTTAAAATCTGTGAAGTGATTACAGCTTGGCAACAAAAAATGATTTTATGTTGATTTTTATTGAAAAGTGACTTTTTAGAGTGTGAATTTGAGGTTGATTATTAAAAATAAAAAATCATGGTTTAAAAAATATCAGTAATATCTTTCTAATCTTATTTCATAGGTTACCGGATAAATTACTAGCATTATGTTGCATCATATGTCATTTTGATTAAATGTTATTATGTACTAAAGTATTAGTATTTAATAATAACTGACTGACTCTTCACACTCCAGCTTATATTCTACACAACACAGAAAATGCATCCCAAACACTAAATACTCTTAGTATATTTTTTATACAGTACTTTTTCCTTTAACTTGAGTAGATGTATTAATAAAAGATATTGAAATTGCTTCTTTTGCCTGCAATTGTGGGTTTGAAAAACTTCAGAGTACTTTTACTAGAGAAAGAACACCTATACGATCCAACAGTATGTTGCTTTTAGATTCTTCTCCGACACTTGCATTATCGCAAAAAAAGTCAAGAAACAAGACAGTTGTCAATACATTCTGGAGCCTGTCTCAGCTATTGTTGCCACCAGCCAATCACAGGGCTAACAGAGAGACAGAGAACCACTGATTCACACTCTTATACTAAAGGACAATTTAGAGACCCCAGTTAACTTAAGCATGCTTTTGGTCTGACACCAGAGGAAACTCATGCATGCACAGAGGTAGCATATAATGTGCAGACAAAAGGCTCTTCCCTACTGGGATGTTGACTTTCTTGCAGTGAAGAAATAGAACTGCACCAGGCAGCCTAAAACAAGTCAGTAAATGGTTATTGGTTTTACCCTTACAAACTGTTGGGTTGAATTTGACTTGTTTTGACAGGATCTAAAGCAGTCGGAGTATTTTATGACTTTTCCAAACGTGACCCAAAATGCACATTAAGGAAATGTTCCTAAAATTGTATAAGCTTTATAGTTTTTATACTTGGGTTACAAGTTTGCACATTGAGGCTGATCTGGGTTGTATATGGCTGATATAAATAAAGACAGAAATCACTACAAAAGATAAAAAGCAAAATGTATTGGTCTTTCTTGCCAAAAAAAATGATACATGTCTAAAGCTACATAATACAGTATAAGGTTGTCATATCCAGGCACGATCAGAGATCTTGAACAAGGTGGGTACTACTTTGAACTTTTTCAGTGTCTTGGGGTGAAATTGTCTCACTGATTTGAAGAGTACATCTTATTTTATAACATCATATTTTTGTGATGTGGTAAATGTTTTCTTTCTAAAGGGATTAAAGTTAAAAAGGCAAAGAATATAAATAGTATTTGAGTCTTAAGGTACCTACACCTCAATTAGAGACTTTACTTAAGCAAACTTCAATATTGATTTTTGTGGTACTTCAATTGGAATATCAAAAACCAAAAGCAATGATTGAAGTAATACAAAGGTTATGTAAAAATCTTTATGGTGAAGTGTGGTAGAGTGTTTGATTTGTTTCCTGTGTGTGGGATACCCTAAAAGAGGGTAGCCCGAGTTCAAGTTTATGTATTCCTCCATGCTAATACAGAGCCTACATGAACTACAGTTTATACAAAGTGAAACAACCAGACCCCTCACCAAAACAAGGAAGGTAGAGTACCCCTGTTTTAGCCTCTGCTCTGGTTGATTTCAGGGTCAATTTTAACATTTTTATAGTAACTTTTAAAGCACTTTCTTAACTTGACCTGAAATACATCATCACTCTCTTCCCAAAGGAGCTTAGTGTCACACCCTTAGATCCTCAGCAAAGGGTCTGCTTGTTGTTTCATAATGCAGGCTGGGGAACAAGGGGGACAGCATTTTTTTCTTGTAGCCTGGCCCTTTACTCTCTGAACAAAGTCACCAGAGGAAATCAGATTGGCAAGCTCCTCATTCTTTCTGAAATCCTTTTAAGAAATACTTTTTTATTAGCACACTCTCATAGGGTCTTAGCTTAAACTGGATTTTTGATGGGTTTACCTGGTTTGGACTGATTTTCAATGATGTTAAACGGGTCTTTGACTGGATTATCTGATTTGACTTGATTGTTACAGAGTTTAAATGGTTTTAACTTAAGTGTTATTTTAACAATAATTACCTCCGTCAAGGAGGTTATGTTTTCAGGAGAGTTTGTTTTTTCTGTCTGTCTGTCTGTCTGTGAACAATTAACTCAAAAAGTTACAGATAGATTTGATGAAATTTTCTGGAAATGTTCAGCATGGGAAAAGGAAGAAGTGATTCAATTTTGGTGTTGATCCGGATCACCGTCTGGATCCAGGAATTGTTCAAAGGATTCTTTATCATTGGGAGATAGAGAACTGTGCTGTTTGGCGGAGGTCTGCGCTCTCCAAGTGCTTTTCTAGTTTTAAATAATTTTATTCTTGTTTATTATTTTGGCATTTGTAATGAAGTCCTAATGCTTTTAAATCTATTAATTGTTTTTGCTCTGATTGTCTTTTTTTGTTTTAAGCACTTCATAACTGTTTTTAAAAGTTCAAATAGAGACGTAATCACATCACAGAGGAGGTCCACTGTTGTCTTTTTTTGTTTGTGAACAGAATAACTCAGAAGCTAATAAACAGATTTGGATGAAATTTTTAGGAAATCTTATTTTGTCACAAGAAGGTAGTGACTAGATTTTGGTGATGATCTTAATCCAGATGCAGATCCAGGAATTTTTACAAGAATTTGTTAACAGTGCGACAGAGGGCAGTTTTTTCAGGTTTTCAACAATAGCTCACTCGACAATATTTGCAATGCATTGGTGGGTGTTTGTGCTCTTGTAGCACTTCTAGTTATTATTGTTATTGTCAGATTGGGCCTGTGGCTCCTTACTTGCATGTCATTCACCCCTCTTGCAATTCCCCACTTTTTCTCACTGCAAAAACAAAAATAAATCTTTGAAGATTAGGCCACAAAGGATTTAGGAAAGTGCTGCTGATGGTAGCAAGCATGTCCCTGAAGATAAATAATGATTTTCTCACTCATGCTAACCACACTGACTTTTTTTGTAATTACACCTAAGTATACTGAAAGTCTGTTGTACTGGTAATACACATTTACCCCAATATAAACCAGTGCAGTTCTCCTACCAAAGTATCAACATTGATAGAAATGGAGGTTTGTAATGAAAAATGAACCAATTGTTCACTAGACCTGTATGTGTAATTGACACACCAGTATTAGCCTAAATGTACTCATGTTAACAAAATACAGAGACGTCAGAGTCCTTAAATTTTTATTTCAGAGATGCTAATGCCAATTTCTGCAGACACAATCATAACCCAGATGTAGCATTGTAATTTGCCATCACTACATCATCAAATCTTGTGAAAGGTGTATATTTATTTCTTTGAATGCAATATGTGGAATAAAAAATTGCAAAATGGGTAAAAAGGAATACAGCTCCTATGCTCTGAAAGTGTTTGCCCCTCTGTCTCTTTGTCCTTCCACGTGAACAATACTCAGACGTGTCAACAGTCACACGCTTCTCTGACACAAGTTCTCACAGTGCAGACACTCTCTGTTTGAACACACACAAGAGGCAGATGAGTGTTTGTTCTCAGTCATATTCACACACCACACATCCCATTGAGAACGGCCCTCGGAGACATACGCGTTTGTGCAAATATGTGGACGGTATGTGTGCACTTGGGTGTGACATGGGATACAGGTCGCTCTGAGTCCTGCATCATCCAAACATTTGTAGTAATGAATGTTAAACATGTTTTGAAAACAGCAGGTCAGCTTCTTGTTGACCCAGTGTATGAAGGCAATCACAAACTCACTGACACAAACACTTCTCTGTTGGTTTTGTTTCCGGATAAGGGTTCTGATGCCATATTTTTAACTCAAGTGATAAACTGCTCAGGTTTTAATAGCAAGAGGTATGATATCGATGACCTTTCTGCCAATATGCGCCATTCTTGTGAAAACTATATCTACAGTTTTCTTTAAGTCAAAGGTACATCCCTTGTCTCTGAATGTAATATCTTAACAGTGCACAGAGGGACTTCCTTCAAAGTTTGAGATCATAAGGCCTCATGTTGATCCCTTGCTTTCCAACCCTGTATCTTCAGAATGCTTCAATTGTTTTTCTTTATTTAAAAATGTTCACTGTAACTAAAGGAGTATTGGTCAAAGTCTAGGGCTTTGTGCCTCATATTGGTCCACTGCCTGTAATTGCAATATCTCATAAATGCTCTCAAAGTTTCTCTTTAAACTTTACATAAATGTTTACTCTGACTTATGGACAAACTGGTCAAAATTTGAGGGTTATTACTCACAGGACAAGGTCAGTAAGTCACAGGTCTATCCCTTGCTTGTGAACTCTAGATTAATGGCTTCTAAGTGATGTAATTGTACACACTGGTGTGGCGTGGCGTCTTGGGAAAATATACAACCAACTATATGAATGTAACTTTAATTACACTCAGTGCTGTAGATGCATTGATTACAGCTGCAAACTTGGTTATTGAAAACAAGTCCCTTTGAAACCTAAAAGAAGAACTTCTTTTTAACAACGAACAAAATTAGTAGGTGCAGACAATATTACGTTTTTGTTTCTCTTATTTATTAGGTATTTGTTTTCAAAATTGTAGCCATTTAAGTTTATCGTGTTGCCGAATTTTAACAATTTTAAATGTAATTTGTTAAATTCTATTTTATTTGTCTAATTCTATAGGCATTAGTAGATAAGAACATAACATGTGCAGACTGATATGACACAGAAGCCCATGTTGAAGATGTTCTTTTCCAATGATTTCAACTTGATTTTGGGTGTGCTTTCAACAAAAAACAGTTTGACACTCGTGCTTCAGAGCTTTAAAATGTTTTGAGGGATTTTCCTCATAATTAGCAAGAATGTTATACTATTGATCAAGAATGAAGGGATTCAGTTTTGAGGTCATACATAAAAACTTAAGGCCTTTGAGTCTCATATGCATCTTTTACATCTGAATGCTGTATATTCCAACAACACATGGAGAGATTTATTTTAAACTTTGCACAAGTGTTTACCCTGACTTAAGATAAACTTAAGCAGCTTTTTAAAGTTAAAGGGTAAAAGTCAAGGGTTACTGGTGCCCTTCATCACTTGCTTGCAAAATGAGTAGTGGAGTAAGTTGCAGACAAAAAAATCTTTAGTCTTTCCACAATTAATTACGTTAATCAAGTTAACTGATTTAGCGACCAGGTCTAATTTGCACAAATTCCAACTGAAGCTCAGAGACAAACTAACTAAGGTCTGAAAGTAGTATTCAAAAAGTCGTTGTGTCTTGTGTTTCTCTCTTGTCTGTAAACCACATATCTTGAGAATTTTCTTAAGTTTTTACCCTGACCATAGGGCAGACAAAGTCCTTCTGTAGCTTCGAGGTAATTGTTACAAACCTCAAACATTTTTACAAAAATGCTTCTTCACATTAAAAGACATATAATCTTTATCAGTCAGCCCTTTTCTTCTGCCCACTGTGCTTTCACAGTATGAAAACTGTATACTTCAATGAGGTTATAAATGTCTGATGACAATTCTACTATTGTAAGCTTGAGTGATATCAGCGGATCTTGGATTTCATCGCTCTAGATTTCTTATTTCACTTCAAGACAACATGCAATATGAGTTGATTTGCATAGGAAAGGAGGGCAGTTCCTGCACTATTGTTCACTTCATCCCAAAAACATGACTCAATAGCAGATCTTGTGTTTCCTCTAGGAGGACCCAGAATCAGATTGGGCAAAGACTCCACATTTCTACGCACCCCCTCTTGTATTTATGTGCATCCTTTGAAAACAGAGATGCTGCCTTTGCTTGTGCACACACACACTAGCACACAATAGGGGACACACATTTCAGCTTAGGTATGGTTCCTTTTTATAACAGCGTTAGAAATCGCTTATAGCTGTCTGGCTGACAAGTGTGTTGATTCGGATAGATATGGCTTTGTGAGAGGCAGAGTGGTGAACAAGTGCGAGGGAAGGCCCCTTTCTCTTCCTCTATCTTTTTTTTTTATTCTTTGGAGAAGCGTTTTGCCGGCAGAAGAAGCCAAGTTGGTTGCCTGTTCGTTGTGTCTCCCCCTCACAAAGGCTGATGTGGCTGCAGGGCCTTTCAATGGGCAAAGAGACAAGAGCTTTATCTGAAGATCCATTTCTCCTCCTCCTCCTCCTCTCCCTCTCTTCTTCTTTCTCCTTCTCGATTCTTTCTCGATGGTTGTGGTGAAAGCCTGTTAGCTCCGGTGTGTTTTGATGGAAAGCAGTGTTTTGTTCATGTTCCCCTCTCTGTTGGTCGCTCTGTTCACACAGCCTCCATTACTGTGGGACTTCTTGTCTCAATTCAGGAACTTTACATGATGTGTAAATCAGACGCAAGAACATCAAGGTGTGACATCCATATTAGCAAAAGCCTACACTCAGGTTAAGCAGCCAGTCTTGATCTTAAATCAGGCTTTATCTGCTCATGTAGCACTGATTGTTTACAGTTTATGTTAAAAAAATAATTGCCCCTTTTTAATCCAAGTGATACAGTTCTGGGATATGACCTGCTAATGTCTTATGTTTTGTGATTTTTGCTATAATTATTGTAATTTCTAGTCTAACAAATGTAAAAGTTGTTGGTATATTGTTAATGTTTTGTTTTATTATTATATAATTGAGGACCTTTCAGTTAGAAGGTGATTTGTGATGCACTCACCTCAGGGCCTGGGATCAGAGCAGGGCATAGGCACACATACTTGCATGGAAAGGTAGATTTTAGCAGAAGTTGCTAGGTAACTAAAATGAAAACCAGGTAGTGATAGTTTCAGTTGAGTGTTTTAGTTCTTGTCATATTTGTTAACACACAGCATTATAATCCACTAAAGCTGGGTACACACAACACAAATATCAGACTGACTTTTGACTCAGATCCCTGCTTCTGATCAAACTCAGCAAAAACCTGCTTATCTGCAGGTCCCAAAGATTATCTTACCTGAGTTCCCTGTGGTGTGAAGTGTGTTAAGAGTCATTTTATTTCCCCAGAAGAGAGAACATGACACATGTCCAATATTTATGACCAGAAATGCTGATGTGTGGGGAGTACACCGAGGTCAGCAGGGCGTGTCCTCTGTGTTTTGTCACATGGATCAGAGCAAAGCCAATCAGGGAGCAAGATGGCTGAAGCAGGAAGAACTTGTAGCCAAGGCAAAGTATGTTCTTAGGGCGTTTTCACACCAACCACATTTAGTGCGCACCAAAGAAGTTTTGGCCCAGGTTTTGGTACGTTAGTGTCAATGTGAATGCAACCACGGCCCTTTGGTGCGCACCAAATCAGCCGGTCCGAGACCTCCATGAAGGGGTGGTCTCGATCCGCTCCATCTCCCTACATTTGGTGCGGTTTCACTGGTGTGAAACAAAGTGGTCCAAACCGATCTACTTTTGATGCATTACTTCCTGTTAATCCTGCGGTTGAATCTTTTGCTTACTCAATTTGTCGATTTGTTTATTCTGGTTGAGGATTACGATGATTTACGAGGGTCCAGAAGGTCGCTGATGCCGTCTCAAACACAATAAAAAAACACATTTGAAGGAAAATGTAGAAGAGAGCGAAACGTAAACATTGCTTGTTTGGTGTAGGAAATGCTTGCCATGGTAGTCTCTTCTTCGTTCTCCTCCGTTGTAGGTTTGGTAACCAGTTATGTGCATATTGCTCCCTGCTGTTTCAAACTGAGTAAATACACAAGTGGGTCCGGGCATGGTTCGATATTGCCAGTGTGAATGCAAGCCAGCGGGGGAGGGGGGGGGGGGGGGGGAACCCATGGCGAACCGCGCAGTGGCACGGTTTGAAACAAGTGGACCTAATGTGAAAACGCCCTTAGACCTACGCCACAATTGAGGTCTAGCTTGTTCATTTGTGTAAAAAAACAGGTTCAAAAAGCATATTCTGTAAATTCTATGTAACAAACTGATAAAGGAAGCAGCTGGACAGAAAACACCACCACCAAGGAAGCTAACTCAGTTTACCCTTCCGATGCTGTCCGCCGTGCTTATTTACATTAAAGTCACGTGATCACCTAAGAGGACAAGCTTCAAGAGCAGAGGCATTGCCTTCTTGGTAAATTAGTAAGCTTGTTTGTGGTGTCTCATGTTTCTCTCTTTTTGTGGCACACCACAGACTACAGGATCAAAACTGGTAACTCTGACATTTGCTTTCTTGTGTGGGCTCTCACAGTTTCAAAGTAATAACATCTTTAAAATCTTTATGTGTATCCTATGTGTATATTTATGTGAAAGACTACTGATTAATTTGTAAGGATTTAATGTGGAAAAAGTGCGCTTCAATTTAGTGTATGGACATTTTTATTACACTTGCTAGGCCCAAATTGTTGAAGATTCTTTCCTAAAGTGTGAACTTTCATGTTGAGATCTTGGTGGGTATTTAAACTCACAGTGCAGGTGGAAGAGGAACACCTCAGAATTTAGTTTCCCCTCTGTTTTCTTGTTGTGATCTGACCTCACCTTCTGATCTCCTCCCATTAGACTTGCTGAGCTGTCGTCACATTACACAGCAACAAAGCAGAAACTTTTAAAACTTCAGCCGAGGGTTCGGGCACAGCAGAGCTGTTTCTCATCCTCTCCTGTTTGTCTTTTTGTTCCTGTGTTTACAGAAGATCCTCTGAGAGATGGAGATGGTGGGCTATGCGAGTCCAGACAAACAGAGAGGAACAAGAGTGCATCAAGAGTTTTATGCCCAGACACCTCTGGGTCACAGTGAGTTTCATGTGAAGGTTTTGAATGTATAAAGCTGTCAGACAGATGAATATGTTTTAATTAAACTATTTGTTTACAGAAGGGGCTCTGAAGCAAAGGTGATTAGAATGTCTCCTTCGACTAAGAAACAAACCTCCTGAGGAGATAAAACATGGAGTCAGTGACTTCTTTTAAGTTATATTCTGAAACTCACTTTTATTGACTAACTTTAATGTGATGTCAAATAGTTACATTTATCTGACTGCGAATATCTGCTTTTTGTTATCTCTGCTGCTCCTACCAGTTTCTCATCTTTCTTAGTCTTGTTTCATTATTTAATGCTTCAACTTACTGAACTGTTTGTGTATCCCATATTCAGCTGTTTTAAGCTCATATTTGTTTTGTCTCCACATCGATATGATTCAACATTTACTTTGTTTTGTTGTTCTTATTCTCATGTTATTTAATCCACTGCCAAATGCTACGCGCTAAAGCACATTGGCGTCTTTATTTAGTGATTTTTAAATTACTCTCAAAACCATTATTAAAAAAAACAGCCTAAATCTGTATGATCTTTTATTTTATGAGGGGCTTCTTTTCCTCAGTCGTGCTCTGAATTGGGTACTCTCCAAACTCTTTCACTTTCTCTTCATCTAATTTTAGGAGACCCAAGCCCTATCTGTCTTTTGGTAACATTTTTATTTTTATTTGTATGCGTCGAAATGGCAGAGCTGTGGATCGCACCAAGAATAAACAGCAACCTCAAAGGTGTGAACTGAACTGGATTGGTTTTCAATGTAAAAATAGGTGCTGTATCACAGAGAAAGCAGCTGATGGACACTTTGCCTGTGCATCCTTACTGATCTCACAGCTTGATTTTAACACAATAGATCATTATGGATTGCATCCTCATCTTTTTACTTTAATGCACACACCTACTTTTTCATCAGTGACAGAAAAAGTCACCTATATATGAATTCCCTTTTTCACAAGTTTGTTTTTCTAATGCCTGCAGTGCATCTTAGCATTTGCTGAAAAGTGACTTTTGGAGTTCATACACCATTACAGTGAGGTACAGCTTGAAATCATTGTGGAATCGATAACAGCTAAACGTGTGGGTAGTGCCCCCCAATAATGTGCTAAAATCCCCTCTTCCCCTGAAAGAAGGCCAACCCTTCCTTGTTGAAGCAAGGGTGAGGAACAGATCTTCTTGGGGTCTTGTCTTCCTGGGACACTCACTTCCTGTGACTTCACAAGTCTCATAGAACTTAGTCCTAACTTTGGAAGCAGTACTTTAGCTGACACGAAGTCATGCTGCCCCTCTGCTTACTGGAACACCGGCTTTCATACATTTTTTGGGTGCTATCCACACATTCAACAAATGCAAGATCCTTGCAGGTTGTTTCTTGTTAGAAAGGTGACTAGGCAGGCTTTCCAACAATATGAACTACAGTACCAGTTGGTATTATTAAAGGTGAAACATAATCAATAGGACTTCTTTAGAAGAGAGAGGCAGCCATAATTGACTGATCAAGTACGTTTCAATTAGAAATCTTTACAAAACAGTTAGCAGTCAAGATTAACGCTGCAGGTTTAGCTGATATTTCTTGGTAAACACATTATAAGTAACCCAACTTGCATTGGTTCACGTTGTTTGCTTGATTCACAAGCAAAATGATCACTTTAGCTTGCTCTGGATTCATCCCCTAGCAGATTTGTGTGCAGATGAGTTTTCCATGTTTGTTCAAGTTGCACATGTGGCCTCCTCTCCCTCAGTGGTTCACTATTGTCTGTGTATGAATTGCATGAGACCAAATGACCTAGCTGCAGCCTTAACACCTTCACTCCCACACTGACAATTTCAAATGTCAAAACCACATCAGTTCCGGGTCTTACGCTTCCCAACACTGAACCCGGAGCCACATTTAAAACGCCAGCGGGGTCCATTTTCACTATGGCTCAGTCTCTGGAGTGCAGACTAAACTCACTGTTTCAGAGTGATTGTTTAATACACTCGTCTTTGTGAATGACATGTTGAAACAGTGTGACTAAAGACACACTGAAAGCATGCTTTCCTTTGTCCCAGTCTCTCACACACATACAAACACACACACACAAATATATCCCTCCATGTCTCTATTATTGTGGGACGAGGGAAGTGATGGAGGGGCATTTCTTGTCATAGCTCGGCTAACATATTGGAGTATTTATATGGGATTTGTGTGCATTAGATAAAAAGGCGCTCTTGTTCTTTTCATCCTCATAGGCTTTTCATGGCTGTTTGACTGTAACACTGATGACTCTCCAACCCCTCCACTCTGCGTTTCTCTAAGCCCCCTCCATCCATCCCAAATCCCCTCCTATCAGCCAATTTAAACAAGCCGGGTCCAGAGAGAGAGAAGGGAAGAAACAGAGAGAGATGCTTCGTCCTAAGCTCTTTTTAAAAACAGTAAAAGGAAAAAGAGGAGAAAAAAAGAGTGTTAGGGTGATTTGGCAGCCAAACGGCTGGTCGTACTACCCCAGGTCTTCCCCTGCATCGCTGACAGAGGCTAAGAAAGCTGATCCCCAAACCCCCCAAAAGATAATAGCCAGAGAGAAGAAGAGACAAAGGCTTCTGCCTTTTTTATTCCACAATTTTCTCTCCTTTGGAACAGTTTTTTTATATAAACATCACCCACCCCCCCTCTTTTTTTTGTAATCTGGTCTCAGATGAAGTTTCATTGTTTCTCATATGGAGCCAATGACAGCTAAGCTGAGATGAGTAGAGGAGGCATTGTTGTGCGAGCGTTCTCCCGTTTGGTTCACTGAGAAAAGAGCAGAGGAAGAGAGGTGGGAGAGTACAAAGGCAGTTTGGGGGCTCCTCGCCGATTCCTGCATTCCCCAAATCCGGCTCCGCAGTGAAAGAGAGAGAGAGATGGAAAACTGGGAAGCATCCCAATGATCCTTTGAAGACTGCTGGCCTCTCAATCATCACACACTCCTCTGTCGGCAGAGTGAGGAGATTTATATTGTTGCTTAGCTGAGGAAAAAGTTAATTTGATGTTGCTGAGAAAAGTGAAAGGAGTCTTTACTTTATGCATTTCCTTGAAATATCATTCCTTGAGCTTGCTCCTAACTTTTCTATTGAAGTCATCGCTCTATCTAATCAATCAACAATCAAATTAATATTGTTTGTATGCAATAATTCATTAACCTTAAAGTTACCTTGATACGTGTAACAAAAGATCAGGTTCAGAAACTACAACATATATAGTTTTTCATATAATGTGTTTGTTTAGTTGTTTCAATTTAAATTAGTCAAACCATAAAAAAGTTAAACAAATGAAATAAAGAATGGAAGTGAAAAGAATTAAACAAGGAACAGAAATCAAGAAAAGATGAAAAGAAGTCAGACTTTCATTATTCAGTATGTTTTATTTGTTCATTTATTTATTTGTTTGTTTGTTTATTCATTCATTCATTTTCTATACCCTGCTATCCCTTTAGGGGTTGCGGGGGGCTGGAGCCTATCCCAGCTATCATAGGGCGAAAGGCGGGGTACACCCTGAACCGGTCGCCAGTCGATCGCAGGGCAGCATAGAGAGACAGACAACCATTCACACTCACACTCACACCGGAGGACAATTTAGCGCCACCAATTAACCTAATGAGCATGTTTTTGGTCTGTGGGAGGAAGCCAGAGTGCCCGGAGAGAACCCACGCATGCATGGGAAGAACATGCTAACTTCACACAGAAAGGCCCTCCCGACCCGGGAATCGAACCAGGAACCTTCTTGCTGTGAGGCACGCCACTACCAGCTGCGCCACCATGCCGCCTTGTTTGTTTATTCTTTCGTCTAAATTGAAGAAAAAAAAACATGACAAAACATTTTGTAGAGATATAAAATGCTCCAATGCTACACTAACTACCAAAATTTCTATAAAACACAGAACAGTATTCACTGGATGAATGTCAGTGCAGCAACCTCAGCAAACAAAACTATCCCTAAACTGCAGATGGAAATTAGCATTTGCTAAATCTGGTACAGAGCATCTTTTCTATTGAAAGATTAATGTATTTGTACATGGTCCCTGTCAAATAAATCAATAAGCTAAACTAAACTAAACTAAACTGCCCTGTGTATTGTTAACTCTCATTCAAGTAAAGTTTCCCTGAGAAGTATAAACCTAAAAAAACAAAATATCTGCTTTGTTTTCACACGGAAACTGCAAACAGAATAAAACAACAGGCTTACTCTGTTTTCTTTTTTCACACATCAGTGCTGAAGGACAAGCCACTCGGGGGAGAGCTCAAGAACAGAACATACAAGTGACTGTTGACCCAGACGCGTTCAGGACACTGAGACATACAGGTTTGTCCACTTGTGTACGTATGTACGTTTGTCTCTGTGTTTTTATGCCTGTCTGCCTGCCTGTTTGTCTGTCAGCCTGCCTATCTTTCTGCCTGCCTGCCTATTTTCTGTCTGTCTGTCTGTCTCGTATGCTATCAGTACCAATACCTACTTAACCAAATCACAATGCAGGTTAAGATTTATTTTACACATTACTTAATGTCAGAGCCAAAAATGCTGAACCCTTTCTACCTTCTCTGTTCAATGAGCTGTGCAATATTGTCATTCAGCCTAAAAAATGTTGAAAGACCTCACAGGTGTTAGAGGTAGTATTATATTGGCTATAACAATCATAAACATTTTAAATGCGCTTTCATTCCCTTAGAAGTATCTTTTCAAGAACTGTCTAGTCGCAGTCTTCAAGTATCTATTTAGTTCCGGCTTTGGGAAAAATGACTCTGATTAATTCTCCTAAGTGAGGTCACATGAGTTTGTGTCTGTTGCTCTGAATCAGGGCTTTCAAAGTGAGGGGAAGTGGGCCTCCCCTAAAAAAATGAAATGTCTGTTGTGCCCCCTAACACCCACCCTAACCCTAACCCACCCACCCCTGTCATATTCCTATTATGAATAGGATTGAAACATAATTAACTATTGAGCAACGTTATATTAAAACACCCATGGGCCCTATCGTGTACCTGGTGTAAAGTGTTTTGGCACAAAGTGCAGATGTCTTCCCTAATTTCCCCCTGATTGTTGTGTCAATCATATCCCTTCAATCTTCAATATCCCATAATCCCTTGTGCTCAACTATTAATAACAAATGATCATTTGTCCTGTTTGCACCCATGGTTGTGTTTGTTTGAAATGAGGAGTGCTCAGGCACAAAACTAGCATGTCCCTATCCTGAATTTCCTCATAGATATTGCTTGTGCTTTAAACCTTCCTTTACTTGGTCTCTAAACACCCTCTTTAAAGGATGCTATTACGACATTTATACACATTCATGCGATCAACACTCACTTCACCGAGCTTGTTTTACTTGCATGGGATGCACAGCAGCACACCTGTACCATTAAATATCAGAGCATTTGTTGAAAATTTGTGTCCAAAGTTTAAGAGCTACTGAGCTGATAGACTGTGTGCCATTTTTTGCAGCACTCACCTGTGCATTGTTTCTCTGTGCAATATTCACAGAAACAATCAAAACACAAGCAGGAGTAAAAAAAGATGTTCTAACTGCTTGTAGCTACAGTTTTATTATTTGTACACACATTCATGATTCTGACTGATATTTATACTCACAGATAATCATATTGGTTGGCTAGTGTGTTTCACACATGCAAAAGAGAACAGAGCCCATTGGGAAGATCCCTTGTGGAAAAATTAGAAACTAAATTGCTTGAAGCCAAAAAGTATTTCATGCACAGTAAACAGGTCTATCATAAGCATAAATGAATGTGACCCTGTGTGTCTTTTGGCTGGAGTTTTTAAATAATGAGGATTCACTGTTATATGATCATACTGAAGTGTCTGACTCACCTTGTCTTTTATTTTTACATTTTAGTCCACATTTGTGTCTGCATCCTTTAAAAACAATTAAAAAAAACACAATTTAGCTCAAAGATTGACTAACTCAGGTCACACACCAAGACCTTTTCAGCAGTTAAACTACAGTCATATATTTTTTAAGCCTTCAACAGATATTAAAATGTTTGTATCACTGCCCCATCTTGATGTATTAATTGTTTTCTTCATTATTTTGAAAACAAAATAACTGCTATTATAGCTCGCATTTCTTCTCAAGACTGACTATGCTGCACTATCAAGTCCAAAAACCAGCACTTTAAATGCCATGATTATAGGCCTACTTCCTCTGTTTCCTGCTTATTTCAGACGCTGTTTCTTCTCTGTTTGTATCACTAAAATATTCAGTCGATCCACAAACAAAAGTGATGAGGACTCTTCCTTCATTCAGCAGCTGCTAATGCAAAACACAGAGGATCGCAGTCAGCTGAAGTCACCAGTCACTGCAGCTGCTCATTTCAGTGTAGCAACAGTTTGAGCTGATCTTATGCTGTTGTTTATTATTAAAGCTTATACAATTTTTTTCTTTAAGATTTTTTTTTTAATTTTATGCCGTTATTGACAGGACAGAGAGACAGTGGATGGGCAAGTAAAGGGGGCAAGAGAGAGTAGGGGAAGGCACTCTGCAATCAGGTCACAGGTTAGATGTGAACCTGAACTGGCGAAGGCAGAAATGTGTCATGCCACACCACCACCAATCACCCCCAAAATCATATAATCTTAGTTTAGATCTCATGCCATGTACCATGTACCATACATCAGGTAGTTGAATACAATTAGAGCCCTCTCATATACTTCACTTATCCTCTACTAACACATGTTGCTCAATGGGAAGTATTTTTACAACCATGCTTATGATGAAGCAGGAGGAAAACACAAACATGATATAAACAAAGAGCTTCACGGGCCTTATGTGTCTATTCTTGATTGGTTGAGCCAGGTGAATTTAAAATATCTCTGTATATTTTTTTTATGTAACACTTTGCTGTCTCAATTCATCAAAAGGGACCAGTTTGAGTTTTGTAGTGATGTTGATGTGCTTTTATTTGTCCATTGTCAACACCGTATTTTGTTGCCAAATGTTTGTGTTCTTGCCACACCCCAATTTCCCTACAGGGACAGATACACAAACAAACTAACGTACTAGCTGGAAATTAGATTATCTAACTCAGTTTCTCTCAACAGATCATTACCACATGATTAAAGTTCCCAGATATACACAACCACTCATAAAACATTTTTTCCAGGTTAGATAAACTTGTTTACACAGGAACCAAACCATCTTTGGTCTGTGCTACTGCTTTCTTGATTGTTGCAGTTTATTTGGGGGTTGAATGTTTGTATAGCCTGTTTGCTCTCACCTCCAGGTCCTTGTTATTTGGTCAGCCAAGCACAAGTTCAAAACACTTTTCCAACATGGCATCCCCCACCAATGTGCTTTAGGAGTCTGCGTCTAAGACAGAGACATCACTGAGACTATGTCCATATTATATTGAGTCTTATGAAATTTTAAAGGCCCCATGTCCTGGTGTGTTTGGCCATTTAAATCATGTCATGTGTATCTATAGATCAAGGATTTGATTTTAGTCAGAAAAAAATGGAAAATTAAGTCTCTGTAGAAGATCAGTTGCAACTTATTTTCCCTCCCCTTTGGAAATGGTCAGATCCGAAGTGATGGAGAGACTACTGGGGGCTTGGATAATAAGCTCTGTTCAGATTGGCTGCCAACACTATGTCTAATTGTGTCTGCGTGTGTGTTGGATAGGTGTAGGCTGTAAAGCTATGACATCATAAACCTCAGGAAGTAAAAAACAAAACACTTTGAGAGGTATTTTCTTTAAAGAGGAAAGGCACATTTTTGAGAGTTTAGAAAAAAGATTTCATGTTCTTCTGCTCTCCATGACCCTGTAATATCAAACAAATAAAATGGCATCTTGAAGGAAATAGGACCTCTCAATTCTGGTTTTGCCACATTGATTTTGATAATGTATTTAAAAGTGTGTTTCAAATTGTTAAACATACTCTCCGTGCCCGATCTAAAACTTCCCCTTCGTTCTTAGTAATGTTGGATACTATACATTTTTTTGCCTTATTAAATCGTGTTGTTTCATAAATGTCCACCTACACAGTTACATTTACCCATTCATAATGTGCTTTAAAATGCTTTGACATCAATCCTCTCTTTCCTTTGACTTTAAACAAAACCACTGTGAGTGTTTCTCTTAATATTCCCTTGAACACCCTCCAAAAAGCCTTTTTCCCTCGTCGTTACTAACGGCTGCCACAGAGAGTCAGCCCATTATATTAAATCTCACCGTGTTCAACATGCTGATTTCAGGTCACGTTTTTAAGCCTTGCAGCAATCCTCCAGTGACATTCAGCCTGTTTTACCCTCTAAACGTAGCCTGAGTGCTCTTCTCTGCAGGTCTCAGATGTCTGAGATGGCTAACTGGTCATTTAGGAAAAAAAAACACCCATTAAGAAAACACCACTCCTTCTCATCTGTCCCTTCCTGCTCTCACCATTTTAATAATTTAATTTCTTTGGGTGATTAGCAATTGTCTCGCTATCCAATCACTCTGTCATTTGTTAATCCCAACTGTAGGCTATAGCGGGAATTTGCATCAGCTTTTTAAATATCAGTTTAAGGCACGCCGGGGTTTTAATGTCAATCATAACGTTATTAACACAGGGCTCAGAACAGGGAGGCCGCCATGACTGACAATGCTTTACATTTGTTAGAACAAGGAAAAGACGACACTGAGGGAGCATGTAACCTGTTCAGGCGTTCAGTCAGCGTGTGCGTGTTTATATACTGTTGGGCTGCTGTGTGTGCTTATGCATGTCTAATGTCGGGTTGTTGTACTTGTTTAAAGTGTCAAGGCTGGTTTACAGAATCATGCCTAACATCCTCTAACATCCTCTGTCATTTCATTTTGATCTGCAGCAAGCAGCAGAGGATACAGAGACAACAGAAATGTAAGTTGTTTGAAAGACTGTTTTTAAAGCAAGCAGAAAGCACCAGCTTAAAAATTAAGTCAATGCAAAAGTGCAAAAAAGGTCCTTACAGTCTAGTAAGTGTCCTCTTGAGACTAGGAACAAAAGAAGTTAAACCTGTTGTATTTAAAGGCCATTTAAAAGGATAATTAAACGACCTGACCAAAGCAGACCATCAAAGTCACATTAGACAAAGTCATATTTAGAGCCAGCGGTGTTAGAATTAATCAGTACAATAATATCCTTTAATGATGCATAACTGTTGAGGGATGTTCCCTGATCATTTAAAAAGCCCATATTCTGCTTTGTGCATTTTGTACGCGTTTAGTGTGTTCAACATGTCTCATATATACCTCTGTACACAAGACAAAAAGTCAGCAGTGTCAGGACTTCTCCCTCTCCCCTGTTTACAGCACCAGTAGCTGCCTGACATAGATCATCACACCCTACCCAACCCAAATAGACCTAACAGTGTTTTGAAACCAGTTTAGGTCCATTTGCTTGTGAGGAGTTTAGGCAATAAAACACATGTAGAGTCATTGAAAACATGGCACAGTCAATCAATAAGAGTGGACCAGGACTACATGGGAAAGCAGAGCATCTCAGAAAAAATGAGAATACAGGTGGATCTGGGTAGTCAGAATATAAAAACTAGGAGAACATTAGCAATTGTGAAAATACTGTATCAGCCATCAATCACTTGAGTTAAGACAAAATATGGGTCCTTTTAAATCAGGTCGTACATCAAAATGACAACAAACATGGGAGCTAAGTATTAAGTTGTCTTATGGGATTTTTTTCAATATTTTAAGAAAATATAAGAATGTCAACAGAGTGAATTTTATTTGGTCATGACACTAATGAGGTGAAGATCTGATTTTGTGACAGTCCTTTTGTGCACTGAGCAGTTGCAGCTTCAAACGGGCCAGCTGAGCTCTTGTGGTTTACTTTGTCAGTGGGCCAACATCTGGTTTTATAATCTACAATACCATCAGATCTGGGGAATGGATACATTGTCTTTAGGTTACAGTACGTGTATGCCAGTGATTATAACTTACCCATTCTTGAGAAGCACATTGTTATCATCAGTGTTTAGTTTGTGTCTGCTCTTCTCAGTAGAGGTGACACCAGTTCCTCCAAACAACAAAAATACCAAAGACTAACCACGAGAAAGTCCCTTGATATTGTGTTGAAGCACCCATGACCGACTAGTGTCTAGTTTTGACAAAAGCAGAGCTGAAGACTTAATCGGGACTACATCTGATAATTATGAGTTCACCAAATCTGTCCATCTTTTTGTTTGTTTAAATGATTAATTTAATTGCATACTTTCTCTGCCAAATTAATAAATTAACTAAACTACCCTTCACTGTCCTCAGTGGTGGTCCAGTAGATTGTTATTCCTGTTGCAGCAGATGGGTTTGCATTTTGGAAGACATATTACTATAAATGTATTTTCAGAAATATATCATTTTCCTATAATGTAAACTTGTTTTCTGTGCTTTTCACAGCAGCTCAGGTATGATTGCAGGATTTATGTGGAGATTCATCCTGCCAATATAAAGCTTTTAAAAGCTCCATGTGCTGTCTTTACATGAACACTCCACTCAGGTTTATGAAATATTTCTATTTGTTCTCCTGCAGGAGGAGGATGATCCCGGGACGCTCCATGTGGTCCATTTAGGAATGGTTTGAGAGCACTTTGTTATTCCCAGCTGGACACTAAAGAGAAAATGCATCAGCTCATCAACATCAGGCTCTTTCTGTCTATATTTAAAATAACGCATTTACTTACATTTAATAACACCTGGATTTGGGACTCACTGTACAGAAGACTGTAAGGACAAACACATTTGACAAAAGTGGATTCAAACAGTATTATGTATAGTTACTCTATTTTAAGATATCCAGTCCTGTTACTTATTTGACACTTTGTTTTTGAAGACCTTGTAGAGTATCTGTAAATTTCAGGGAGGTTAATATCAAAAGTAACTCTGTGGATGTTAATTCAGTTTATATTCTGCCTTAGTAAAGACTGCAGCACATGAACCTTTAGAGAGAACATTTACACTGGGCTCTGCCTTTATGAACATGACAGCAATTTATTTGAACCATTTCATTAATCAGCCAGTAAAAATAAAGCGTTTTATTATACATCCATCACCACTGATATTGAGCATTCCCTTCTCCCTGTGTGTGAGTGCTGAATGGATGTGTGTGAGAGTGTGTGTTGGCCGAGATTACGGGCCACAGTTTTATTCATGAATAGGAGCCAACCAGCGTCTTTAAAGCATCGCACGGAGCCCCTTTCCTGAACAGCAGCCATGGCCGTGTCAGAGCTGTCGACGCGCTGCGCTCAGCGACTAATCTGACAGCCCCGCGCGAGCCCTAATCCCTCACTGTATCGTAATCTATTTACTTTGCATTCTAAGAGGATTTCCACCAAAAAATATACAAGAAGCGATGTTGGAAATGGACAGAAGATCAGCGAGGATGCTTTTCTGCTCCCTTTTTTTGTTTTGTTAGCTTTTAAAAATCATTGTATGTTTTTCGGGGAGTCAATCCCCTGCGAGAGGGATGGGTGAAAGGAATTACATTTCTGACTGATACTAATACTTCTCTTATGTAAACATCAAAATGTTATACTTCCCCTCTGATGATACAGTCACACTGCTCCAGCTGCTACCGATAAGTGGCATCTGTCGTTGCCTTTAGTGCATCTCTTGACACGTTTATAATTTCCAAACCAAGGCTGCATTATCTCCTGATTGTTCGACTTGACAGCTCAAATAAAAAACTGCAAAATTGCTTAACAGGCACTGAGCAGGAGATCCTCCCATCTCTCTGCTGGCCTACACAGTAGCCTTTTTGACATACGAGCAGTGAAATCTCCCCTGTCATAATACAGAAAACAAAGTAATGCTCTCCTCAGTTACCCTTTAAGCAATTATGTCAGCTTTGTAGAATCATAAATAGTTCTGCTTCATTTAAAATGTGGCCGGCAGCTCTTTAGTGGAACACGCCTCATGCTCAGATCTCTGCCATCCGAGATGACTGGCACAGATAGGCTTATTAGTGGTATTAGCATACTGCGCAGCATGCTGGAGCTGTGAAATGGCCTTGTTAACATTTGGAAATGAATCAAGCCTGCAGCATTCACTATTATCCAGGTTATCTGTTTTGTTTTCTCTCCGCAGTGCAACAGCTGTGTTTCAGTGTTTCTGCTGAGGCCTGATCATGTCTAATGAACGCTCTGATTGGACAGATTCTGATCCCCTTCAGGGCCACTTTGTGTGTTTTATAGGTCAGTCTCAATGATATCAAGAAACATCAGAATATTACAGTCTAATATGGAAGTACAATTAGAGATATAGAGTGAAGAAATGTAACAGCAGGGGATAATTTGAAGATTTTAACCTTTAGTACGTCACAGAGAATGTTTTTCTTGTTATTTGTTAAAGAAATACTCTTTAAATTAAGGTTTTACAGATTATCATTGAAGTAAGGGCTTTATTGTAAGCTGTTATATCTGTCTTGAATGCCAGGTTTTGTTTCCTGAGGAAGGCTCCAAGAAATAATAGCTTATACAACAAATAGCTTCTCAGTTAAAACACCCCCTACTGATACAAAAAGAAACAGGAAGAACTTTGCAGGGATTAAATTTAATGCAAATATCATTGTAAAAGAAGGACAAGACATTATTCAGGGTTCCTGCAAGGCCTTAAAAAATTATGAGAGGTCTTAAATATTAGCCAGCACTCTGACAGAGATCATTTTTATCAAATCTTACAGGGTTATTTAAGGACTGCTTTAGAGAACATTAGGAGAGCAAACAACTGTGTTATCCAATTAATGATAATATTTAGAGCCCTGGCGCATAACTTACATGGGAATGAGAAACAAGCAAATCAGCATTTTTGGTACTAACAGTAATATGGAAAGAGAAACCTTACCTGTGTTGTTCAGAATTTCAAAAGATGTCTTAATTTTTCTCATTTTGTTCAATGGATTTTTGAGTCACTCTGATTTTATTTTGAATATTTGGTGGGGGGACTCTTTAGCTGTATATTTTCAAGGAAACACGTTTGATTAAAAAAAGGTAAAAATACATATTGTTTAAAAAAATATAAAAATTCAAGTTGATGAAGTCCTAAACAAGAAACCAAACACAAAGGGTTTTAAATTTAAGTATAAATAGTGTGGAAGTGTTTTAGAAAATCACACCTGATAGAGCTGTTGGTGAAATTTCCTATAAGTCTGACTAAGCAATGTGTAAAAAACTTGTGTTTTATCTCAGAGTTATCACCTGATCATTCACACCCAGACTTCAAGGAGGCATTATATGTGCAACGCTAAATCAGAACATATGTTCCCACAAAACTTTACAAAAGAGTAGGTCAATACCGTAATTTTCCTTCTTATTTTTTATTATCATTTTATTAAGCCAGACCCAACATTAATCCACCACAAGTACAGCCTTCTGCAACACTTCTCATAACCAGACTCATTCTGAACAGTCGTCCAACTAAGCCAGTGATAGATATTGGTGCTTCAGGGGAAAACACACACTGGGCAGATGCAAAACTAAATCTGTGCATTCAAATTTATGTCTAAGATTTGTCATTATTATTTTAAAATGTTTGTCTTAAATTCATTACTTAATATTTTAAAATTTAGGGAGGTTTACTTCAAAATATCATTATTTTGTACCCATTTTATTACTTCTGAGGGAAACTATAGCGTAGATTTGCACCATTGCTTGTTATGGTTGTGGTCAACTTTAGTCCATTATCCTGAACTCTTTTGCTCCTCTGAGAACGACCCAGACTAACCAGATAAAGCTGAGTTTGGTAACAGAGGGAGATTTTCAACCTTCAGTAACACTGAAGTTCCCACATGGGAACATATGAGTCACTTTAAACTGCATTAAGTTGCTTAAAAATGTTGAATTTCACTTACTCCTGACTTAAACTAATTCAATGTAAATTGCTTATGCATTTTATTTTCAACCAAACCCAAGACTTTTAAACTTCAATATTCAACAAAGTAAGCATGTGCTCCTCCGTGTATCTGTTGAGTGTTTACGAAGTCTATTTTTATCTCCCTGCTGGTTGATTGTATTTCTCTGGTCTTAAGCCTAAATGAGAGACGTTGCTATTGAACCAGTCTTTCTCTGTCTTTTGACTTTTCTTTTTAAAATAATTTGCTTGTGTAAAGCCAGTTTAGTATTTTGATGAGAAATGTGCCCTGGCTTGCAGCTAAACCTGTATTTTACGGTGAATCATCAAATCAAGTAAGAACCCAAACTTAGTCCCTGTCCACACATTTCAATCTCATAGAGAACACAGACGATGGTCTTCAAGGTTTGGGTTTTATTTCATTACTTGTTGGCCCTTAACAGATGTATTTTATGTCCATGTAATAGTTTTTTTCAAACATTATATATTTCCATTTCCTCAAAGAGATGCAGTCAGAATAATAGTTATTTTTGGTACATATCAGGTCATTTTTTCAGACAACTGCTTTCAACATTTTGTCTGAGTTGCTGCCTCATGATTCTGCATGTAGAGAGTCAACAAGGGACAAAACCAAACTGACAAGGAAATGTGGTGAACGTCAGACAGGACTCTGTTGACACACACTCAGACATGCTGACGACGACGTCCTCCATGGGAAACACTAAAGCCTTCAGGCCAACCTGCCTCCATTAAGCTTTCGCATGTCTGCAGGGTTCAGAGCTGAAGACAAGTTGTGACTCGGGACGAAGGTCCGCTGCATCCTTTCCAGATGAGATAATACAAAGCCTCTTCAAATACCTCTCATCTACATCCCTCGTTACCCCGGCACAGCTGATTCCCAGGCAAGTGAGGAAGTCATCCAGAAGACTGGAGAGGAAAATCAGAGGGAGATATGGAGGCTTTTTGACCAGGAGACCTGACAGTTGATCTCACATCTGCAACAAAAGGCAGAGAGTTTAGCTGCTTCACTGACATCAGAAAATATTCTTTTATGGTATTTAAGCACCACACAGATCATTTGATCAGGTAGATTAAGAGCCAAAGCCACCTTTATGTTGCCAGCAGATATTTCTGTAAATGTTTGTTCTTTAACACCGTGCATTATCACAAACTCATGAAATAATAGAATAGATTTTTCAATGCTGTAATGTCTTGACTGTTTTTGTTATGAATTTTAGTCTGAGCTGAAGTGTTTCAATAACTATGTCACAGATCACACAGTAAATGTCTTTAAGATTCACAGAGTGTGTAATTCATTAAACTGTACCTGTATCCGTACCTGAGGTCAGATTTTTCCTTATTCAGGTTAAAAGGTGGTGTAAACTATCAGGTGATATAATGTAACTTTTTAAAAAGATGCATCATTGCAAAAAGACAATCTTTAATAACCCTGCTCATTCTTTAAATCTGATGAAGACTTGTTAAAGTAACATTTACATAATTGAATTTAATATTTGCAACAGTACTGACATCAGCATAAGCAGAACATTGTGTTTGCTGCTCGTTGGCAAGTATAAGCATGCTATGCTAACTCAAAAAATCCAATGAATTGCTGCATTAAATGGTCATGTTGTAGTTGTACTCTTATCAGAGAATTAATACACCAGATGTTTACAATGACAGTAGTCCAAAATAGGGTTTTTTCTCAGGAAAAAAAGGTATTTGTTTTGTTTTTTAAAGCTTTAGTGTAAGTTTATGATCTATACTATTCCACCATAATGCAAAAAGTAACTAAGAAGCTTTTTTTTTCAGTCTGCTCTGCCTCACTTTTGTGGCTGGATTTTTTTTGCATTTACTGTCATTTGGTTTAATAATCTCAACATCAATCAATCAAAGTTTATTTATATAGCACAGTTCATACAAATTCAATTGCAGCTTAAAGTGCTTTACATCATGGCAGCCTTTCAGCTTTCAAATGGCTCATCATTTGGGCTATGTTGTGTTTTATATGTCTGTTACTCGATAACAAGAAAGGAAATCTCTCATCAAACAGGTACTAGCTCCTGTTCTCATAAAACTGTTGACTTATAAGGTGTCTTTGTGACCAACACTTCACCACTTACTAATCATCTGATCTTAAATTTGTCATTTAAATCAAATCAGCACCACAGTAGTTGGCATACTGATTTGTACATTACTGTTGCATATTATTGTGTGTTTTTTGACATAAAGAAGGAGAGAAGCTGCAAAAGAGCACTGCAAGCCCTTTCGATTGGTACTAATTATCACTACCCAGTCCCCTCACTGTATCTAGCGGACAGGAACCAGTGGAGGCTGGATGGATGTAAATGAACCACAGGACATCACTGAGGATGTGTTGGTTACATGTAGTGAGACTGCACAAACCTGAGTGCAGGCAGCTTTGAATCCAAATGTCCTAAAAGGATATGATACTGTATTTATGCATGTGAACAGGTGGTGAAAAAGGTTTTGCTTATGACTCACAGCTGAACTTCGCCAGCCTGCTACCATTCATCGATGTCACAGAATTTATTCTTCTATTTTTAAGTAACACTGGGAGTGAAAGGGTCCTGCATATCCACAGACTCTTCTTATATTCCACCTTTGTCAACAACGAGACAAAACAACATGCTAGCCAGCACCAGCTAATGTATCCAAAGGATTATTTTGCCTCTAGTTAAGGCCTACCTACCGGACAAATCATCATATCAGCCATGTTGAAAACCACATAGGCTACTGCACTAACAGTTTGATCTGATTTTGCAAAAAAAAACTAAAACGTACTGTGAAAAAATTACAAAGTCCACAGTATGCCAAAAAATACCCAAATGTCATGCTAATATTTCAGAAAAAAATAGCACTATACATCAGACCAACATACGTCATCAGTAAACCTTGCATACTGTACCCACGATACGAAGTGCCAGCCGATGGCCACAGAGTATCTCCATGGCAATGACCTAGCATATTTAGCATTAGCATGTAGCCTGTTACATTAGTAAAATGGCAGAGTGAATTAAACCTCATCAAATTTTCCTTTTTTCAAGTTATTACATACATGTTACATTTCTGTACTTTAGGACTAAGCAGTTTGTCAGTGACGTTCGCTGTGGACAATCCACTGGATCTTTTACCTCTGCCAAGGACGTTGTTTATGCCTGTTTGTCGGTTTGTTTGTTAGCAAGATTACGCAGAGACTACTGGGTGGATTTTGCTGAAATTTTAGATGTTGGTAAAGTATCAGTTTAAAAATTATTAGATTCTCATGGTGATCTGGATACCTGTCATTAGTGAACAGACGTTTTTGCCCAATAATTGTCAAACTAATAATGGCGTCACATGATTCCAAATGCTAGTAGGTTTTTAGGGTCAAGAAACTCGTAAAACTAATGCTTGTAGGTGCAACATCAATATGTGAGCTACCTTAGTGGAGGATTGCGCTGTGTCTAGTTTGTACCTATTTTGCACATTGTACTTTTTTTGATGCCTCGTTTGTCTTTCCATGTTCCTGCTCTATGCCTTTTAATCAGCCCTCGCACACAAATGAAGTGTTGGAATTTAATATTGTGTTAAATGTTCAGTTGTGAAAACCAAGAAAATCCCAATGAATCACTTGTAAAGAAAAAATAATAATAATAAAAAAATAGGTCTTTAGCTAGAAAGCAAATTTAGCCATAGCAAGAACCATGCAGAACATCAGTGGTTCCCAACCTTTTATTGCATGGAGCCCAAGTAAACCTATGAAGAATAAGCCCGTGTACATGAATTTATTTATTTTTGTGCAAATAAACATCCAGTCTAATTGTTTTCTTGGATGAATTCAAAATCAAAATGGCTTAAGCATTTTGCAAAAGACTTTCCTCTTACTGTTAAACTGTTGCTTTAGTTGAATTAAGTTGACAAAATTTTGACCACCTCAAAGCTGAGAGTGTTTTGCGAGACCCTCTTGGGATTGAGACAGTGCAGAATGCATAAGTTAGCAACATGTAGTGGGTAGTTTCAGTAACAGCTTCTTATTGCAAACAATAAAAGTGTCCATACCAGATGTGTTACTGCCTGTCTTTTTGTGTCTGCTAATTAGCTTATCAGAGCAACATGGCAAGAGGGAAAAGTTAGCCGTGCCAGGATTAGCCTTCAGTGGAAAATAACGCTGAGAAACAACTTTACAGAGCAAGACTGTTTTATCCCACCTTCTTCCCTTGCTTAAATGAAACTTAAATAATTTTTACGTAATAGTTAGACTATAGTTCCAAAGGGATTAATAAAGTACAATATAATCTAAGGACTATCTAATCTAAACTAACGGAAAACCTAACAGGATTTTCAAGAAGCTTCTTCATGTTTTGTGTAGTTTGAATGACTCAGCTGACTTCACTCAGAGGAACCATTGCTGCCCCCTCCTATTTAACATTTAAAGAATAAAATAGATCTATGGGGGCTTTTTACAGATCTACATTTCACTCCAGGAAACATCTTGAAGTTATGACACTAACCCCAAAAGTCTCTATTTTATGAGCTTATCTGATTTTTTTTCTCAAAAAGCTGTGTCCTTTAAAAACAGAGCAGACAAACTGTTGACTCCTCCCATGTTGCTCTATGGTTGACCCTAGATTTACCTCCCAGGTAAAAATAATCCTCACCTGTATCACCTCTCACTAGTACCGCCCAATGAACATACAGGGATGTCGAGGTCTGGCGACAGTCAACAGCCAATGAAAGACAAGAATGAAAGTTGTGTTTTTGTTCTTGTTCTGCATGGAGGTGGAAGAGACGCATCGCAGCATGCAGGCTGCTATCAGAACATCTCTGAATCTCCTTCACTGACACTTTCTTTGACATATTGAGGCCTTTAAGTTCTCAGAAACCTAAAAATACAGTCTGATTCTGTCTTTTTATCTGTCTGTCTCTCTTTCCCTAGATATAAATCTCAACCATTCATGCAAAAAAAAAAAAAAAATCAGTCCAGCTCGGTTCCAGTTCATCTCCTGGACAAGTGTGAACAAAATGTCAACAGTTTCCAGTCCAGCCACATTCAGAAGCTCAAGCCGGAGCAGGCGAGAGGCCAGCAGGTCGACGGCTGACAACAGGAGAGGTGGTGGAGCAATCGATCGTCCTGCAGAACAGAGCAGAGAGGAGTCAGAGCCTCGGCTGAGGTTCAAACTACACTCAGCCTACACTCAGACACAAGTCCATCAGCTCTCATAAAACACAGACCCTGTTATGAAGTTCTCTTTGTGCATGTCTCCATTATTTATACTTTTCAAGAGGCATAGCTGAAGTAAAAGAAAAAAGCCCAAAACTGCATTTGTAATTTGTTGAATTGTATCTTGACTTAAGCATGTTCCTTATTAGGTATGCAAAAACCTCTCATCTCTACTTTTCATGATTTTTTTTTTATAAAAATGTGTTAATCAGTCTCCCTCCAAGTTGTGGATGACAGTATATATTTGTAAACCAATCATCAATCATTCAAGTATCAAAAACTATTTTCAGTTGTGAGTTTACAGTAATTTACGAATAACTAGAAATGTGACATTTTTCTTAAGTTGTGAATTTTGTGAGTTGTCAGCCTAACAGCAAAGGTATGATTAATTTTCTCTATTTAAATGTCACATTTTCCGTTTTTATTGATTTTATATAAAAATATTTCTCTGTGATCTGTGAAACATCCTCAACATGAGAGAAGATTAATCCACTTTCTCTGCTGTTTTCTTTAACTTTGTAAAGTTTGTGCATAATAGTCTGTTTGAAAATCACCCCTTCATGCTGTCATCAGGGGATATGCCCCCTCCCCCAGATGGGAGACACTCCCTGAGGAACGTGCCAGTTCGTACCACAATTTTTTCCTGTTAAACCAAACATGTCTAGACATTAGGGTTGGGTGTTTCGAGTAAGCACGATATCATACCGAGGCCATGATACAATATGATACATAAATTGTGCACATTACTTTCACCTTTAAGAGAATTTCCAACAACTTTTGCTTCTTTGTACAAAACAAGCAATGATAAGCTTTTATTGGTTCTACAACTTAATACACTAAAATTAAGGTCCTCGTGAATGTGTGCTGCAATCATAGTTTGGCTTCTTAAACTGAACCATTATTAAGATTACCCAAAGTGTATTTAACAACTGCCGTCACAGTATATTCCATTTGACACATCAATCTGTAAGAAACAAACGAGTATTCTCCGGGCAGGGCTGAAACAGAGGGGTATCTGATTGGATATTTAATAAGCTTCAAAAATATATTTTGAAACATCTGAGACCAGCGTAAACGTGTTGGTAAGGAGTGAAATTGTGAGCTTTTGGAGCCTCTTACAGTCTGAGGCTGGCTTTGAAAAATCATTTTGTCACCTACCTTCACTGTGATTGGTGGATTTAAATCAGCCACTTTATTATAAACTTCAGCTCATTGCCTTGTAATTATTTTTATTATCACTTTAGTTATCCATGTAATATTTGTTTTTCACCTGCCTCTGTGATGCAATTTCCTGGTTGGTGTAAAGTTTCTACCAAAAGCACTCATTTCCTAAGATGGTGTTACTTAACAAGCACCACCAGCTCTGACGGCGGAGCATAAAATCAGAGAATCGGGATTCAAAGAAGTAATCTCAGTCTCATTTGTCTCTGTTCTGTTTTTATTTCCCATCACCATGGCTGGTAGGTCACACAGATACTGTACCTCTGAGGCAGAGCAAAAACACCAGCACTGGCTGTGACAGGATGTAAACAGAGATGGTTTGCATGGAGCAGGAAGTTAACCCAAAATGTAAGAGGACAGGGAACAGCAGATGATTCTGTTTTTGGAGCTAGTTTGACAAATGCTTTTACTGTGCTGTAAACTTGAAAGTAATGCACAAATGCATGAAACCACAACAAAGGGTTTTATTTTATTTTATTTATTTTTTTATATTTGTTTGTTTGATGCTGTCCCATTCACTCAAAAGGGGGTTTCAGTGTTTCTGTAGGGTCTGCAAAAGAGTGGAAAATTTATAAATCAGTCGAACAAAAACATATAACTTAAAAAAAAATTAGTCCACATGAAAAATTAAATGTTTCTCATCTTACAACCTGATTCTTTTGATGTATTCTCTATTACATTTGGCAATGTTGTGAGTCAGATATTCACTTACTGCATGACGTAAAGAAACTTTGTGCATCTATTACAGAAAAATCACAAACTTTGAGCAGGATCAGCGACCAAACCAACCTTCTTTTGCGTCATCATTATTATTACACAGTAAGGCTGTTCAAATGTGCCAACCTACAAGAAATAGCTATGAATTTTTTTACTTAGATGTTAATGATGCATTAGGCTCTTAAAATGCACAAAAGGGTCTTTAAAATGGTCTCAAAAAGTGTTAAATTCAACCCAACATGTTCTGTATAGCTTTACTGTAGCTTGCATCCAGTTGGGAGTTGCTTAAAAGGTTTTTTTCATGATAAAATTGAAAACCTTGCAGCAGAAAACCTTTTTGCATGCTCTGATGTAAGATACCTAATCAACCACAAAAATGTTCATAGCCTGGATGTCTTTAATGCGGCATGGCAATAAGGGTCATGTAATCACTTGTCATGTGTTTTAAGCCAGTGCACGGACTGGACTTTATCTTCATAAAATATACAATTAACCAAATCCAACCAGTAAAAAATGGTTTTGAACCAGCTAATACAAGAAGCCAATCCTTTCTTAACCATGGCGAAGTCATTGCTGGCTTTGGACAGAATAAATCTTCATTCCAGTAATGGGTTGAGGTTTTACACTTGAAATTTCTGGAAATTAAACTGATAGAAGGAATTGATTCAAAAGAGTCCCAACAAGCCCGTCATTACCCTGTAAGTTATTGGACATGTGGTTTATCAAAGAGAAAAGTGCTAATGACTCATATGTGTTGAAAACAGTCGTTTTTAGCTGGATTCATCTAAATTTCCCAGTTGATGGTTGAATTTGAAATATATTTAAATATATTTCCTCACTTTGTTTTGAACACAGAGATGGGCAGCTTCACTGCTCGAGTCACAAGTTGTCTGAAATGGTAGAATAATCTCAGTTTAACAACTTTGATCACATGTGATTGATCAAAAAGAACAAATCAACAGCTGTGACCACAGATGACCAAACCTTTGACCTTTAACTATTTATATTTTTGATTATAGACACAAACAGAGGAGTTAGTATGATGAGCTAAATGTAGGTTTCAAAGAGGAATTATTTCAATGCAATAAACACATTATCAAATAAACATTTAAGATTGTCGTTTTTTTATTTAATATGCTTTCATTAAAATATGATTAAAACATAAACAGTTTACAGGAACTGTCCATTACATATTTCTAAAGTCTAACTGAAGTATTTCTATTCTTGTAGCTTTCATGCAGATCTTGTCATGTTTCTTTATATGTTCATGATTAATCAGGGAAGGTGTCTTCAGATTTGACTTTACGCTCTGCTTTTCGTTTCACAGATTGCATGTTTTCTTGTTTTGTGCCATCCCACTTTGTGACATGCAGATGCAAAAAACAGAAAAAAAATATTTCTTTTTGTAAAAATATTAGCTTATAAGATTTTTGTGATGGAGTTTCTTTGCTCCTTTCCTCAGACGCCCTATGATGAGTTAATCCTCTCAAACTCTTAGAGAATGTAAGTTTATCACAAAGATTCACTTTTAGATTGAATCTCTTTAAAACTTTATCACCGTCTGATTTTTTCTCCCTTTCTGACTTCAGAGGTCAAACACTTTATCGACACATCAGTATTTAAGATTTTTGGAGCTTGTTGATATGACGACAAAATAAATATTCAGCTTAAGACAGAAAGAAAGAGAGTGTGCAGACATGTATGGTTTCTGTTGGACTTGTGTTCTTCTTGTCATGTTCATAGAAGTTCATCTTTTAGATTTCATTCAGACATCATTTTATGTCACCTGTTTTTAACTGAGTTGCATCCATACCTGCTTCTTCCTGGTGCCACATATTGTGGTCAAAAACACGGCTGATAGGAAATGTGCTGTCACATCATGACTTTAGCCGCTCATTATTTCAGCCGGTGGGCAGAGCTGAAGTCAAGTCTTCACTTTGGTGTGAAGAACAATGATCAGGAGGAGCAAGCGGCTAACAAGACGGGAGGAGTTTGGGAAACAAACATGGAGCAACTTAAAGAGCAGGAGACATGTGAATAAATCCTTCAGCCTGCACTCTGAATCAGGGAGTAAACAAATGTTTGTACTTCATTTCAAAAACATTTGTACTGATGCATCCCTGCTCTTTAATCACTTTAGTACAGAGACGTTAAACTGTTTAAAGTCCTCACTCCATTTCAATGTATGCTTCAGATCTGGATCTTTTGGGGTGACCATGCAGATGAAAACAAGTGTTTTCAATTTCTAAACTCCTTTAAAGCTTTAAACAAGTTTTTTGAGAAGTCTCAGATGATTGTTTTCCTTCTAATTTGATTAAATCTTTGGGGGCTTCCCCCTAACTCCACATCCAGTTCTCTTTCTATCAGACGTGTTTCTGTTTCTGTTCAGGCTTGTATTTTTAGAAGAACAGTCTCTTCTCTTTATGCTCGTGTAAAAATGAGAAATTAAAATAATCTTGTTCAAGGAATCTGAATCACTGAAGAACATATCTGTGAGAAATCTGAAGGATTTTTAAAATCTTAAAAAAGCTGAATAAATCACAGTATGACCCTCCTCTAATGACAGCCAAAGATGAACCGGTTAAAGATCAACAAACTTTTCTCATACGTCATTCTTTATCTGTATCTTCAACAAGACCTGCCACTCCACCCTGAGCTCCTCTCTGCAAAGGCCTTAAACTTCTGTTTGTCCCTTTTCCCCCACAGTGTCGGGCTCTTTCAGATTTAAAGGTTTGGGGGGTCTGTGCTCTGAAGGAAAGGTTTGTATGTTGTTAAATTCTCCCTCTAAGCTTCTCATCTTGTTTAAAACATTTCCTTACATGTGAAATTAGTTCTGCAACATAAAGTAAATACATTTAGTTTCACATCATAAGAGAGCTGATAAAGTAAGAAAATTACTGCAGAGAGGATCTGATGCTTTTAAATCTGTTTGATTTTGAGTTTTTTTTGGGTCATACCTGAATGTTATTTTCAGACTGGCTCCACAAGTGATGTCTCAGAACTTCACAAAGACAGACAGCTGTAGGACAACAACAAGGATCATAACACAACAAAACTGTAAAATCCAAAGGTGCAGGACAACATCTGGGCAGTCATCCCTCTCAGTTTAAGGCATACACCTTTGGAATTCCTTACCATCTGAAATTAAATCTCAAACAGAACTTAAAACGTTCAGTGCAAAAGTTAAACAGCAGCAGAAATGTGAACATTAAGAGCTCACAAGTAATTATCTGTATATTATTTTAATAATCTTTGATGTTAAATGTAACTTGTGTTTTAGCTCTAATTTACTACAACTGTCTATTTATTCATGGTACTTATTGACTGTATTCACTGTATTACTGTATTTGTAAAATTGTATCTGTATTCTGTATATTTTATCTCACTGTAAATCCTGACCAGGGACAAAGACTGCACATTAGCTGAAGCTACACGTCTTATATACGTTCACATTTTCCCATTGTGGCAATGTTGAATGTATCGTCCTTGTCAAATAAACATTAAATAAAATAAATAAAAAGACTATTGAGTAAAAAAACAAATATTTTCACTGTTGAGCCGTCTTTGTACTGTTATATCAGTAAAGCAAACAATGTCCTGCAAGACAAGTCAATGAAAACATGTTTTAATATGATTTTTCGTATTTAAAAGGCAAATAAAGGAACAGCTTTGGTCCTCATCTGTCTGAGTGTGTATGGTTAGTCAAATGCTTTTTTCTTCATTTCATGTCTTGAGTTTGACATGATTTTGTATGACAGGTGTTAGTTTGAGCTTCATGAGCATTTCATTTGTGATTATGTTACAATTTTGATTTCCTCCTATAAACAGAATGATGTGTTGACTATTTTTCCTAAAAGAATTTTGTCCGGTGTAAATTTAGTGAACTTTTTCTCCAGTGTGATTTTTAAAAATCAAACCCCTGAGCAGGGGCTCCTAAAGTGAGGGTCACAAGACTCTGCTTAGGGGGTCAGAAGATGCCCTCCAGAAAACAAAAGACCAATTTTAGTGATTTCAAAAGTGACATTTTAAGCATTTTGTAAACACTGGCTTTATAAAAGTGGTGCAGTTTAATTGAGAAAAATAACTACATGAGGTGTGATCATGCAAACTATAAAATGTTAGTTTGCATATGACAGTGATGTGAGGGTCCTGGTGTGTTTTTGAGACCCCTGCTAGGGTCCCGTAAACGAGCAAAGTTCTTTGTTTCTGTAATTTTTAGATCAAAAAACATTTAAATGCTTTAAAATAATCTTCTTAAAGAGTAAATTCAAAATTCTTTCTTTGGTGAATTATATGTTTGTAGTGTCAAATATTCAAAGAGTGTCTTTTCATCGATCGTTTATTGCAGTTCATCTAACAGCTAAAAAAACAAACAGCTGAGACAGTTTCAGAGTCAGGCTGTTTCAGAGAGATGGATGACTCTCTCTGCCTGTTAATGTTTCCAGGGCCTAAGCACATCAAAAATCACCTGTGCAGGTGTGTTTATTTTCTTGATGTCGATGAAACATCGTACTCCTTTTACAGCATGTTTTTTTTTTTGTCCCTGGTCCAGGAGGCTGCAGAAACCTCTCGTGCTGGTGCTTCATGCCTCAGCTTCACTCCTCAGACTCGTCTCAGCTGATCTCCCTCCTCAGGCCCTCGGCTCGCTGCTGTCTTGGTTTTTGTTTTTTGTCTGATTGGAGGTTTGAAGGTGAGCAGCAGCAGCTGGTGGACCTGTAGCTCTCCTCACACTCCTTAAACAATCCCACAAGATTGCTCGCAAATGTTTGTTTGATGCAAATCCGAACAAATCCTCCGCTGTTGGTGGACACTCGCTGCGCTGTTTGCGCGTCTTGGCGCAAACATGTTTAATGTCCCGGTCTGCAGATATTTATTCAGCTGCGGAAATTTACATAAAGAGAGAGAGAGAGAGAGAGAGAGAGAGAGAGAGAGAGAGAGAGAGAGAGAGAGAGATGCTGTAGCTGGAGCCACACACACGCTGGGGGACTGCACATCGATCACAGTTATCGTCTGATCAGTGTGATTGACCATTATCGATGCGTTTAGTCGAGACTGTTTGTGTTGGTTTTCATTTTCATGTTTTCTCTTGGGTGAATTTGAGAGGCCAGGTGAGGTCATATCAGTAAAGAGAGAGAATGGCTTTCAGTACAACACAGTTTTCTTTTTAAAGGTTGGAAGTCGTGAATTCTTGCTGATTTCTTTTTAAGATCTCCACTTCCAATCAAACAGGAGCCTTCATTTTAGGTTTTTGCACAAAGACTCTGGAGCATTTTCTTTTTTTACTCTCCTGTGATTATCAGGATGAGTCATGAGGAGATACCAGACATGTTCAGAAGCCAGACAAAGAGTCAAGAAAACGAGAATATGTGACACTCTACAGCTTATACCAGATTTTTATGACTTCACAATTTTAACCAAAGTCAGTTTTGATCCTTTGTATTAAAGAAAGTGCTTCAGACGAACCATCAGAGGACGTGTTATACAAATATCAATAGATAACAGACCTGCAAGGAAAGTGGCGTTTATATCGTGGCTTTAACACCAGAAACATTTACAGCTTGAAATGAATCTGAAGCATTTGGTGATATTTTCCCCTCCGTAGGTTTTAAAAATAAACCCTGAAGTAACAACTCGTGAAGGGTACATTTGTTACCTCGTTAAGCCGTATGTAGCAGATAAGTTTCTACCTCTTTTTTACCTTTACATGACATAAACTTATTTTTTATTTATTTTTATTATTTTTTAATTCAAACTGGAGCTTTATACCACCAATAGAAAAGATGACAATTGATAAATAACGTTTCCTTTCTTTTTTCAGTGGGTGTTAAATATGTTTTGGATCAAAAACAGATCAAACCTGTTACACTAGATTTTTTTTTCTCTCAGAAGTTACGCAGAGTTTAAAATACAATCAAATCAGTGTTAAAACTAAGTTAAGCTTCATGACGCGGATTTTTTGATCATCTGTTTTGGGGTCACAAAATGAAATAAATGAAAACTTTTCCATCTGAAATTCAAGCTACAGTTTTTCACTCAGAATCCCGAAACAGTTTTAATGCAGCATAAAAAACACTGGTTCAAGTCAGTGCCACAGACAACGTATTAAATAGTTTAAAAGGAAAGAAAAGATAAAATAAAATTGGGGGAGATCGGGCAATTTTGTCCCATTTTCCTTTGAATTCACAGATTATTTTAACTCCTGTTATCTTTAAAAAAAAAAAAAAAAAGTATCTCAGGTGTGATCTGTGAAGCTGGACCAGACTAATGAATTAGCAACTTTCAATTAAAAGATTTTTTAATCATTTAATATTGAACAAAATTAAAATGGGGACAGCAATCAGGGGCAATTATAACAATGAACAAATTCTGTTATTGTCAGTGTATCGTAAATACACACAGTGTTTCTTTTGTTTTATTAGACAGAATTGAACATATCTTTTTAGTTAGTAATTTCATGAAGGTATAATAGCTTTGGCTGAGAGATGGAAAGTTTCTGGGGGGTTGATGTAGATGTGAATAATTTAAAAAGCGGTTCAAAGTATTTTTTTTTTGCTTGAATATAATAATCAAGGAGCAGAAAGAGCTGTCTCTGACTACATTCTGATGACACAATAATATAGTGTGTTTATGTCAGCCTACAACACAACAAAAATGTGATGATTATATTAAAAAGATAGTAATAATCAGCTGAAGTTTTTTATTTTATCTAAATTGTAAAGTTACTAGAGTCCATTCAAATCATTTGCAGCAAAGCAACAGTAATACATTTATCTCTTCTGATTAAAAAACCCACAGTTATAATTGTCCACACAGCAAGTTGCCAAACGTCGTATTCTCGCGAACACTAGCCTATATATATTTTTGCTGTTGTTGCTGATGATAATTTCCAATCAATATCCTGGAGATGAAGCTGATCTTAGTTTAAACTCGCTGCCATCTAAACTTCAGGGGCTACACGAATAATACTGTATATTCAAGTCATAGGAAACAAATACATAATGTTTTAATAATCATTTCTACCGTGGTAAAGTCGATTTGCTGAGTTTGGGCGAGAGGAGAGAACCTCAGTGAGCATGCGCAGACTTTGTGTCATTATTCTAGTTTGTTTCTTGAAGGAATTTTGTGTCACAATTGCCCCCGTGGTTATCAATAATAACAATAATGATAATAATAATAAAACTTATTTCAACATTTGCCGAGTCAAGTTAACAAGTTAAGCTCTTTCCATGCAGGAGGTTAACATGAGTCGAGTAAATTTAATTTAATCATTTGTTATTGGGCTATTTTATGAGTGGGTCTGATCATTTTTACTTTCAGAGGATTATTCTGTAATAATAATAATAATGAAAAGAGAGAATACTCGTTGCCGCATTTCCTGAAGCAGACTCAAACCCTGAACGCCTCTCAGGCCTCAGGACCAAATCTCACGAGCGTCTTTATTTTTCTGAAATTAAATAAAACACATATTTCGTCTTAATTAAAACAGGCAGAGAGCCACGCGCACTGCTCTTGTGGGGGCTCATTTGTCTGAACAAGGACGTTGAGTTATTTTTCTGTTTTATTATCGAGGTGAATTATTAAAACGAGTCTGAAACGTGTTTGGCTGTGAGCTCTCCGTGCGGCCTTCACGGTCAAACACTCTGCTCGTTCAGAACAACCTCGCCAGAAAACTACCGCGATGTTTCTTTCTCTCTCTCTTTTTTTAATCACCCCCCTCCCTTTAAAACGCGCTAATGCCTGTGAGCACACACACTCTTACATCTGACCCCCTAACCTGGCCCCACCTCCATAATTAGGGCATCAGAGGCGGTGAATTCCTGCAGGTTATTTTGGAGGAACAGACTCGGGAGTAATTATCGCGCCATTACAGCGCTGCATTCAATTACGCCTCGATCAAATGTCTCCCGGCTCGATATTTAGGGCTTTTTAACGGCGCGGTGTAAAAAAAGAGAGACACTTGGAGTCCCTAAAGCGAGAGGAGAGATGTTAGTGTTTCAATTTGAAGCCGGAGACAGAAAGGATTAAACCCACTGCTGCTCTCTTAAATGGAAATGCGGCGTTCACGGCGTGTATTAATTACGGACTCATTTGCATTTGGCCTGTTTATAATTAGGAAAACTAACTCAACAAGCTTTTGAATAAAAGTATGACTAATTCAGATGAGAGGAAACAGGAATATTGATTTTGTACATGCATCTAAAGAAGTGGCTCTCATCTGGGGTGTCAGATTCAGAACACGATTTGATTTTCAGATTTTACTGATTTATTTTAAAGCCCTCCATGGTCTTTCTTCAAGATACATGTTTGAACTTTTAATATCATGTCAACCAACTCATTCATTGAGATTCAGAGTTTTTTTTGTTGTTTCCCACAACAGAACTTAAGGGGCAGGACATTTTCAGTGAGGGTCTCAGAACTGTGGACTGAGCTCAGGTCAGCCTAGTCAGTGATCTCTTTCTATCATCTGCGAGCCTTTGCGATTTTACTGGAGTTTTATTTTAATTTGGTTATTTGTTTTGAGTTTTTTTCTAAGTCAGTCTTGGCTGTTTCCTTGTTTATGCCTTTATAATCCACCTGATGTGCTGTATTTTTTGTTTTCATTTATGTGTCCTTGTGAAGCACCTTTGTCTTGATTTTGAAAAGAAACATACTATTTAGCTGTTGATTATTTTAATCTGTATTTGTGCATTCAGAACTCACAGCTATACACGATAAATGAGTTTTAAATTTATCCCATCATTTATCTTTGTACATCAGTTTAGTTAAAGAGCGGTAAATCTTAGTTCTTCAGAAGAAACTTCCTGACACAAATGTAGCAGGTGGGGGATTTATCACTTTTGTTTCCCTTTTTTTTTTAATGTCCAAACCTTAAATTTGTGACTCATCAGTCTTAAATGTGTCACCAAATTGATGCAACTTATCACATTACTTGCCAAAGTCTTTAAGACATTGATATTATAAAGTAACTTATTAGCTATTAAAATTTTAGAAGGAATGTAGACTAAGAAATTGTGTGTTAAGAGGTTTTCTATATTTTTCTTTAAAAAAAAATACCATGGAAGAGTATGGCATTGACCTGCTCTTCAGTAAAGCATTTTGAGTTATAATTTGTGAGGACTTGGCACTATATGAATCAAGATTGACTGATCAAGAGGTTTTTATGAGCATGAATCTTGATTTTTTAGCATAGTCTTATGTGAGTTTGAGAACCTCTGATCTAAAAAAAAAAATAGTGTGAGCACAATAAAATCAAAGTTGACTCCCTGTTTGGAATCAAATGGAGACACTGTGGGAAATAAAAAAATGACTTAACGGATCTTTATTGGATGAACATGTATGTAAGGGTGGTCGCCTTAAAGATACATTCAACATCTCACTGTCATTTCTGGAGCTCACATATCCTCTCCAAAAATGTTAAAATGCTCTGACTCCGATATCAAGCCAAGTGCTGCGTTCAAACATGTCCAATAAACCACGACAATGCCCGAGAGAGGAGGTCTGCTTTGAAAACCAGGAGCTGGAATTATAATCATCATATCTGTGAAAAAAACAGTCGCCCAGAGCGCTTCTTCTTCTGCAGCTTCGTCTTTAGCTTTTTCCAGGACGTTTCAAATTTTCTGAGCAAAACAACCGTGTATAAAAGCTGAATTTTATGGCCAATTTGACTCTTTGGAATATTTGGAAAGATTTACATACAGGGTTTTTTTCTTTTTTTGTCTCCCAAAGTGGTAATAAACAATTTCAAATTCAGAAAAAAACACCAACTAAACATGGTCACTGTAACTGACCCAAATACATATTTACATATTTCAGCTGCTCGGCGTAGCTGACTAAAAATCTCTGTCATCCTAAAATAACAAATTTCAGAAATAAAAACTATACAGGGTTTGATTGGGAGGGGGGTCGGAGGTAAAGAGGGGCACTGCAGGCAGTTCCTGTCGGTGCAGCAAAGGGGAAAATATTCCTCCATCCAGAGAGCCAGAGAGCTGGTGGTCAAAGGAGTTTGGTTGAAATGATTTTTTTCTTTTTTTTTTTTTGGAAAACAGTTTATCCTAGAAGCGGTCTCGTAAAAAACCCACTCTTCATCCTCAGGAAACGGCTCCTGATGGTTTCTCTTCATCAGACTCGACTGTTTCTCTTTTTTCTTTTTCTTTAAGATGTGGAGGACAAGAGGGAAGAAAAACAAAGTCTGATGTCTGAGCATTCCTGCTGTTTTCTTTGTTATCTTATGGTTCATAAACTCTTTGTCTTTTAAAAACAAGCTGATGTGGAAAATAAAAGAAGAGGGGGCAGACAAGCAGGAGGGAAAAAAGCCAGATCACAAGACTTGGAACCTCCAGGAGGCCTGGTCTTTGTAGTCCAAGCAGTCTGTGGCGTTAAAGTTGAGCTTCCACGAGGACGCTGCAGTCTGCTCTTTGTAATCCAGGCAGTCAGACGAGTTGAAGGCCAGGCCGGAGCCCCCGTACGCCTGGTGGTGGTGGTGATGGTGGTGGTGGCCTGAGGACTGGCTGATGTGGTGGTGCGGGTGGCCTGACATGGTGGAGGCCGTCATGGGGCTGAGCTGATGGGGGTGATGGTGGGAGTGCATGGGGGCCAAGTAGGAACCGCAGTCAACACCACTGAAGTACGAGCTGGACGGGGCAGGGTAGCCCTGGCCGTAGCCCGGCGTCTGGTTGTAGGACATGGGGTAGGAGGTGGCAGCGGCGGCCGAGCCCGACATTGAACGCTGCATACAGGAGGCGTTGGAAGGGGGTCCGGGCTCAGGGAGCGGGGCCACGGCAGGAACCGGGGCATTTCCGGGGGAGATGGCGGGGCTCCAGATGGAGGAGACGGTGCTGATGGAGGTAGAGGTGCTGCTGAGTGCTGCAGGGCCCGTGTGGTTGGTGGAGGAGGATGAGGAGGAGGAAGAGCCCGTGCTGGAGACGGCGGGAGGCGTGAACTGGCCGCTGCTCTCAGAGCCAGTGCTCTCTCTGGCCGGTGAGGACTTCTTCTTTGGCGGCCGGGCTTTCGTGCTGCTGCCGCTCTGCTGCTGCTGGCGGCACTTGGCCCTCCGGTTCTTGAACCACACCTACAAGAGAGAGGACAGCCTGGCGTTAGCCACCGTACACTCCACAACCTCAGCATTTCATACCTTAAAGATACTCCCAGGCCATGCTGGGAGTACATTATGGAGGAAAATTGGGGGTTATTAGCCATCAAGGTTCTTTTTCACCCTGGCCCCTTGGCTTGGACCAGCCAGGGGTCCAATTTCATAGCAGGTAGACGGCTCTAAGATAACAGGCTATTGGGTTTCAGCACACAGTAGGGTAACTCTAGAGCACAGAGAGGGTAGGATCATGTAGAGCATTTTGTTTCACACACACATTCTGAGAATAACTGGAGTTGTGTGAGAGAGAGGCCGGCCTTGGTTTTCCCCTTAATGCCACTAAGAGCAGAATTTGTTCGACACCACAGAACACCGCTGAGTTGTTTACGGAGCATTTGCTGGTAAACTCTTGGCCTCGTCAGTGCAGACTCCATGTTTCAGGTCAAATTACACTCCTGCAGTTTGGTTTACATGCAATAATAATGCTCTGATTCAGCTTGAAAAGGAGGCCTAAAATTGGAGGGGTAGTTTTGTTTGTAATATGATGTAAAATATTTTCCCAGAATGCTTGTTAAATCTGAAACTAAAGTGGAAAAATGACATAATGTAAATTAAAGCAACGCATGAGCACAAATCCTTCCTCTTGTCGGTAAGTAGATGCCATTGTACATGTAATTCCTTCACAAATCCATGCGAGTCATTTTAATCCTAGTTATTATCTCATTACTATTGATTTAAAAAGGATCCACTGGTTTGTTATTATCCACTCTGGAGGAGCTGAAGTATAAACTCAGAGAGAACTGCACCCATCCTAAACACACTTCAACATTACATGAAAATAAAATAAGAGGAGAAGAGTTTCAGTTTTATTTAATGGCTCAATAGTTCAAAATATTTAACCTCAATATCTGCCTTAAAAATGTAAGTCACATGATGTAGGTTATTTTAGATCTATTATTTGATTTTCAAACAAGAAGCAAGACAAGATGATTTATGTTGCTTAAGTCTGTTAGAAATTCATGTTGTTGGATTTTTGCCGATTTCTGGGATGAAAATTTTTCCACAAGTAATATCGCTGACACCAGCAAAATATTTTTGTCAAAGGTACAAAGTTTATACTGTCCTGAAACTGGCCTCTCGTTGTGTAGGAAACAGATGTAAACAAGGAAAACATTTCACACTCTAATAAATAATGCTGTGGATTTATAAAGCAGACGCTCAGTGATAATGTGGCAAAGCAACAGCCATCCATTTAACAAATATTACAGCCAATACATAAGGCAGAAATGTTCTACACCAGATCAACTGCTTATGCTCTAACCACCAATACTGATATTGTGCTGACAATACAGTGTATTCCTAGTTTATGTTATAATATTAAAATATAAAAAGGTGCCAAAGACTAATAAAAAACTGTTTACAGTAAGGACCTGATGAAGTAATGTGCTTTTTGACTTTTTTTGTTTTAAAGAGAAATCATGACCACTTATTTTTTCAAAGTGCCATAATATTTTTATTTTATTAATATAACCATTATTGTCATTAAAATCAAAAAGTGAATGCATATCGTAGAGTAGGCCATTTCCTCGTGCATGCTGACATTATGCAGGTGGCTGTTTGAAAATGGTGATTTAGCCTATTTGCATTTGATCTCCGTTTTATTTCTTTAAAAAAACTATAATTTCTGCCAAAACACATTGACATGTGCCTTTTGGTCGATAATTTACATTTTTCTAAACATAATTAGATCAGGCTTAATATAGGCCTAATCAAGCCTTAAAGCTGATTATGATTCACCAACGGGGTCTGAATTATCTCTAAAAAAATTATTGTGTGCGTCATAAATCAAACCCTGTGCTCTAAAAAGCAACAGGAAAATATCTGACAGCTGAGAGAGTGATTGTATATAAATAAAATAAATAAAACACAAGGCTTTTCCTGAGCCTGGACCATGAGGCAGCTTGTTTTGTGATTTTGAGCTAAAGCCAGTTGAGCGCGACTGCGTCATGACGTAGGCTACATTTTGTTTTACACGTTTTGGTTCATTTTGAAGTGTTGCCGTGCCGAGCCAAGAATAAATAATGTAATGTGATAGTTTTTACGTATAGAAGCACGTGTTGTGTTAATGCCTGACAGCAGAATTGACTTTAGTTAGCTGACAGGCTCACAGGCCTCAGTCTCGCCCTGGTTTACACACCAGACTTTTCTGCAGCTCCTCTGAACAGAGCAGAGAGACGCAGCAGCTCGGTTGCTCACCTGGACTCGTGACTCCGGCAGGTTGATTTTCAGCGCCACCTCCTCCCTCATGAAGATGTCGGGGTAGCGGGTTTTGGCGAACAGAGCCTCCAGCACGTCGAGCTGAGAGCGGGTGAAGGTCGTCCTCTCCCGCCGCTGCTTCCGGGGGGTCGCTGCCGAAACACGAACACAGGAGGAGCCTCAGTCATGTTCACGGTCTCATATATAAGCACGGATAGGTGTGATACAAGAGTTATTTTAATGTCACAGCCTGTGCTCAGCGTAGAAAGGTATCAGTAGAAAAAAAATCACAGGCCTAATTAAATGACGTCACAGGATAGCGACAGAAATTAGGGTTCACAACCGTCCGAAATACAAACAACAGAATGAAGCTGTGAGGTATAAACAACAATAAATCTGTTTATTTTTCCTCTCAGAACAGACTGTGTGTTTATATGAAAGCGTCTTTTTAACCTTTCATTAAAGACGAGCTTCTTATTTGTTCACGTCGACGACAGCCAGTACACTTTCATACTGGACCTGTTTAGTGTTAATGAGGCCTGTTATTTCTGTCTGTTTGGAACATTTAACAATAATTCAGAAAAACGCATGACCTTTACATTTTCTTTAGGTTATCATAAGCTGAATGAATAACTCTTACACTTAAAAAGACTTTTACCTCGATAGCTCTCCCTAATAAACTTGACTTAAAATTGTCTACATTTTTGTTTGGTTCAAAAAGTTTCACAGGGCTTTGTAGAAATGAAGTTCTTGTTGTACATTGTTTCCTTGAGTTAGAAAGGGAGACGAGACAAAAAAGAACTTGAAAAAAAAAGCAGGTGCAACTCTACATACTTTCGGAATAGAAAGAAAAACAAACCAAAATAGCAGAGGGAAGAGAAGAATAAAGTAAAATGAAACTAATTTAAAGAATTAAAATAAAATATTTGATAAAATACTTTTAGTTATGCGACGCAACGTCAAATAAATTACAGAGGCTTTTTTCCTTTACAACACATGTATTTGTTTTTTTGTTTTTTTAAGTAGGCCTTATAAAAAGCAAACTTCACACTTTTTAAGAAATTGTCGACCTTAGTCTCTGTTTCTTATAGAGTAAAAAACATGCATTAATCCATATTTAGTAGTAAACAGACATGAAATTTGCGAAACAAACAAAAACGCCAGCCTTCATTCCACACCGCAGAAAACTCCAGCGCCCAGAATGGCTTATCTTCTCAGGTTTTTCTCCGCAGCAGGATGGATGGTTTTGCTTTTACACTTTTTAGATTGTGGCACAAACCACTTTAACCCACTTTAAAGACTCACCTGATAAATAAATTATCTTAATCTGGGTGTTGTGGTTTTAACTCAAGTTTTATTATTGTTCTTTGTTGCTTTTGTCCCTGTTTTAGTACTAAATAAACATCTTTTTGATTGGATATTTTGCTTCTCTTCTTTTCAGACTCTTACAGCTGTGCTCTCCTGACTGTCTTCAGCGACCCTCCTGCAGGGAACTGGTCCGGACCAGACGCGTTCATCTAAGAGTGTGTTTGTGTGTGCATGTGTGTGTCGGTGTGTTGGTGTACCCGGGTATCCCACAGACGGGTGCAGCAGGTCCATGGCAGCGCCGCTCAGCCCCAGGCCGTTGACGCCGTATGGGGGCTGTTTGAGGTAGGACATCATGCTACAGGCGGTCACTGCTCCACCCAGCTCAGGCCAGTGGGTAGATTTCCCCCGATGCTGCAGCTTGACGGGACACAGGACCGATCCAAGACACTGCACACACACATACACACACATGAACAGGGTGTAAGAATATTACAAATACTTACAAAATAAAGAGACTTCAGACCCACGGGAGCGAAAGAAAATTAAAGAATTGTCTGGAAAAATCTAAACGTAAATATCTCAAGGTATCAGATTTATTTTTAAAAGTCTTATGTAGCTGCATCACAGGTTATTTTATTAACCTAAAAATGAGCCCTGACTTTTTTTTTTAACTGTCAACGGATTAAAATGTTGAATTAATGTCTGATAAAGTCATTTTTAAGGGTGTGCAGATGAATCCCTGCAGGAGTATTGGATTTTTGTTCAGAGGATAAGAGGTCAAATGGCTGCTAGACCCGCTCACACACACACACACTCACACTCACACACACAAACACGATCTCTCCTCTCTGAAGGAAATAATAACCACAGGAACATCGGCCACAACAGCTTTGAGTATAATAAAAGTGATTAAAATAATACAGTCAGATTATATTCACTTTCCAGTAAAACCATGCAAGAAGATCAACACTGGAGTTTTATTTTGAAAATCCTTTACTTGAAATATTGCTTTAGTCAGGTCGTGGATGCTCCAGCTTTTATTTGACTTTTTCAATTTCAGAAAAAAAAGTTTCAACGTAGATTAGGAATATAATAAAATGTTATTCAAGTTATTATTATTAAAACTGTCTTAATTAACATTATTAGTGGTAGTATTGGGATTTTTGTTTTTGATAAATCTGTCATTTCTGGCTGGAGCGTATTTTGGTCAACTCGATGTTTGTTTTTCATTTTACTTGTTCATTAATCCAGGTTAAACTTATTTTCCCCACGTCTCATCTTACAGATCAGGGAGTTTTCCTTAAGGAAAATGAAAAGTGTGTGTGCAGAGGACTTTTGTCAGACATCGGAAATACCCTTTTAACTCCATCATTAATAATTCAGTCAGGGGGGTCTTCTCACATCTGTTATGTAATTCATCATATTGAAGAACTGAAACGCACATTTTCAGTCTGTAAAAAATTGATTTATGGCAATGATTTCTTTTTCTGAAACATTGATCCCATACGATGTGAGAAAAAAAACAGATTGGATGGTAAATAAGAAATCTGGATTACATTTCAAAGAATACGCATCATTTTCGATCATATTTTATTTGTCAGTTATTTTCTGCAGCTGTTAAATCTGCTTTCATGGTTAAAAAAATAAAAGTTACAAAGTGAAAGACTTTGTGTGTTTTCTGTGAATTAAACGGCCTGCACACACACACACACACGCGGGCGCACAAATAAAAGAAAACTGCGTTATATCTTCGTTTATAATATTTTAAATCACAGCTTCTCCTGTAACTTTTGTAGTGTTACAGGTCAATTTCAGGTCCTCCAACTTGATCTGTTTTATTTGATACAAACACTCCTGTGGCTTAACGTAATTTCATTTTTTTAAAAATCGAACAAATATTCACACTATTGGCCTCAAAAGAAACTTTGTTAATCATTATTTTGATTTATGAATTTGAGAATACACGGGGAGTTGTTTTCTTTATTAAGTGTCAATGTATGAAACGGGAAAAACTTCCGTGACACACATTTTCGTCTTATTCTAAGGCTTTGGGGGTCAGAATAAAACCTCTTGGGGAAAAGAAGTTATTTTCATCACATTTAAAAGAAGCACGGTTCCAAATGTCATTCGCTCGGTTTGTTAGATTTACATTTATTGATTTATCTAACATCTTGTTTGATATTATTTGTATTGTACTGACATAAAGATCACTAATTTAACATTTTAATTGGGAATTAAATAAAAAGACACGTTTGCACAATTGAACAGAGAAAACCTGACATATACCCCCAAACTAGCATTTTAAAAACACTAAGCTCACATCACACTGATAAAATAATAAAACCAAAACGCCTTTTGTTTCTCATCTGTTTGGAAAACGTTACTTTTGTGTTACCAGAGGAAAATCCCTTCATGTAAAATAACTTTAGATTTAAAACTATGAACCACAGCCTGAAGTTTGACTCTGTGAATCATAGTTTCTGATTATTTGAGCTGTGATCTCCAAACTGACCAAAGCCAGAGTGTCCTGCTGGCGTCTGAAGCCGAGCTGCAGTCCTGTCAGGCCGGAGAGAGGGGACGAGGTCTCGGTGCAAATGAACTCAATTAGAATTTAGATGAGACCTCCGGGGAGAGAGCCATTCACAAGAGCTCTTATCTGCAAAATAAATTAACTAAAACCAAAAACACAGCCTCTCCAATTATCCACAGAGCGCTTCAGACCTTTTAATGGGCAACTTCTCCTAAAAACCGAGTGGACTGGAAGAGAAATATGACCACTATCTACTCCGGAGGAAGTTGACTCAATTTCTCGGTTGAATAATTGATTTCTCAGCTTAAAAACACCACAGTTCTTCAGCTGTGAGAATGTACAACCGCATGTGACGGCTGAAGGCAAGAGCTCCTCCTGAAAATGTTTGGGACTCTCCGCCGCCTCAGCTTCTGCTTTAAATGTCTTAAGTTCTGGGAGAGTAAACGCGTTAAAGGGAAATGTTCTGCGTAAAGTTGGAGAGAAAACTGAAGAGACTTTACCTTGTTTTTCTCCTCTTCCCTTCCTCTCCCGAGCTCCCGGGCCACAAGAGGCGAGCGGCAGTAAATTATCCAGCAGTAGTAAGTCTGCAGGGCAAAAAAACCCTCAAACAGCAACCGCAGCAGACTCGCTCAAAAACAAACAACCGCGCGCAGAGAGAGGCAGCATCACGGACAAAACGCGCAACTTCTCTGCACACGGACGTCACCGCGTCCTCGGTGCGGCTCCCAGTGTTTTTACAGCCAAATAAATCAAACTCATTTGCTTTCAGGGGGCTTGTCGCTGTCTGTCAGAGTGTTAAGGTGATTTCAATGTAGACGGATTGTAGAAGATTGATCACCTTCTCTCCGCCCTGCGCCTCTATGAGCGGAGGACACCTGCGGATCCGCCTCTCGCAGCCAATAGGAGCGCCCAACCGGGCTGACGGACAGCGAGGGCGGCCTATGGGCGTGGGGGAGCAGTCCGGGGGGGAGAGCCCACTCCCACTTAACCCCCACTCTTCCTCCTCCTCTTGCTCGGTCCTGGTCCCGGACCGGACGAGGTTTTAAAAATGATGGGAATGTTTCGAAGGCCTGCGAGAGGAAGAGAGAGGATCTGCTGTGCGTAAAAGGAGAAAGAAAGACAAATGGAGAGATTTTGGTTAATTCAAGGAGCTGCAAGGTGTTCTGCAAGAAACTGCACGTGAGATATGTTATTTTGAGAACATACCACAGGAAATTTCAGCAAGTTAGGGACTATTTTCTTCTTAATAATCATAAAGAGAGAGTCGACGGTTTTCTTTCTCGATTGTTCTGGAGGCACCAACTTTTACGCACCAGTTTCTGCTTTAAAATCCAGACTCCAGATGTTCCAAAAAACAAAACCGAACAACATAAAGCAAGTATTCGTTCATCTGGAGCTTTTCCTGCCCCAAAGTGCGTCTAAATGAAGTTATTTGAGTTTATCCTCACCAGGAAAAAGAGCTGCTGCACGGAGGCCGCCTCACCTCGGCATCTTCTGTGCGCATTTTTTAATCCTTGCAAACTCTTCAGTTATCACGATTTCACCCTATAAATAACAAAAATAAGAAATAAAAAAGAAGGAAGGTAAAAGCATCCATTTTGATTTTATTGTGATACACCCCCTCCTCTCCCTCTCTCCACACACAACACACACCGAGCTCATGAATATGAATGAGGTCTAATCCCCATTTAGAATTACATCTGAGGATGGTTGACGTAAAGTTTAATAGGGATAGACCCCAAACTCGCAGCAGCAGAAGAAGAAAAAGAAGCAGCAGCAGAAGAAGCTGCGGTCACTGAATCAAATCCTGCACTTTCTGTAGGCCGTGTTTCATGTTTTTAACCCATCACACGCTAAACAAAATGCCGTCTTTTTGAGACTCTGGCCCTGTGCTGCGCTCTGTGTGGATGCAGCACGGCTTGGCTCAGCTCTGTGTCCTTTGTGGATCTTTGCAGAACTTTTGTAAATAAGGCCTGAGCTGAAAGAGAGCTAATGTTCAGAGAGGGGGAGAGAGTGTGCGTGGATGGAAATTACATTTTTATGAGTGTGAGGAAGAGGAGAAGGAGGAGGGGCATCAAAGTGGAGGCCGATGAGACTTAAAAGTCATCCACGAGAGCGCTTTGACAGAGAAACTTAGACATCAATAGTCGCTGGAGCAGAAAGAGTGAGCAGAGTGATGTTGAGGTGGTTGTTTGGAGGCCTGTAGTGATGTTGCTCATTAGACACAGGAGGATGGAGGCACCTGGACGCACAGGAACGCTGCGTAAAACACGTGGATAACACCAATCCATGCTTTAGGGTGGACGGAGGCCAAAGTGCGCCAGATGTTGTTGATTGGGGTCAGATTTATGAATGAAAAGAGGTCTACAGACCTCAAAAAGTGACGCTCTAGTCACATTTGTTCTGTTGCGTGCACTCTGAGGCACCGTTTTACTTCCAGCACATCTAAAGTCCGAGCGGTCAGAGAGGCCCGTGGAGGCTCTGACCGAAATCCACCAACTCCTCCTCTCTTCAGCACGCACACAAACACACAGGCTCTGTTAAATTATGCAAAAAGGCCATTCAACAAATATGGCCCTCACAACACAAAAGAGACGGGCTTTTCTGACATTTCCCCTACATTTCTGTTTTTTTCCCTCCTCTCTGGATGTGAGTAAGACCCCGAGATAAACCCCTGAACAACTATCAAGTTATCAAGTTGCACCAACCTTTTGTAATAAGAGTATTTTGTCTAATCCCAAATTGCAGTTGAATTTTCTTAATGCTGAGCTGGTAAAGCCTGGGATTAGGCGGAGGAGAGGAGAGGAGGGGGAAAAGTTTTGTCCCTTCAGCCGGCAGGATTGGGAGCGGGGATCTGCGGGGATGTTGTCGGTGCTTATTAAAACGATGATGCAGAAAACACAGAGCTGCTGTTGGAGCCCCGGCGCTGCTGCTGCAAACGCGGAGACACCGGGGCTCCCTTAGGTGCGACAGGGCGCCCATGTTTTTGTGCGTGAGGACGAGAGAGAAGTAATGCAGAGGGCCGAGCACCTGTGAGGTGAGGCCAGGAGACTTCAAAGCTCAGGAGATAATCCATTCAGCTGGAGGATCCTCGGCGGCACAGCAGCGGCGCAGCATTTTTACGCAGCGTAGAGATGTTTTTCTCTGAAAAAAAAAAAAAAGACTGAAAATGTTTTTGTGACTTTACTGGAGACTTGAACCAGTGATGCTTAAGAGGTAAGACTGAGCTTACTATAATTAAATGTCTATATGCATGATTGTATGTGTGCGTAAATATATGGATCTGATGGAAGAAAGTAAAAACCTCCCTGATTACAGAGAAAATTAAAGCATACATTTTATCTAATGTGCAGGGAAAATATCCAACAAATTGATGTTTTCTTAAATTTATTTTTTCTCGAATGAAGATGAAATTTGGTTATTAAAATGTCTTTTCAAAAAAGGAGAAAACAAAACAACTCATGCCAAATCTAAGAGTAAAACTGTCTTTTACGCACGAGTTATTTTGACAGCTTCTAAAAAGAAAACATCCGTCTCTCTTTTTTTACCACCACAAGTCCACACTGGAGTTGCAGGTGCTGTGAATAATTTTATGTGCACACACTCTCTCCCTCACACACATCTATACACACACACACACACACACACACTCTGAGCCAGCGCGTCCTTCCCCGCTCTGGCTCTTTTGCTTTATTCTCCAGATTAAAGACCCCCGCGATAAAACGCGCTATAACACAAAGTAAAACAAAGCGCCTCAGGGGGACGCACAGTGCGTAATGTGCACGTACAGTCGGTCCCAAGCAGAGAAGAAACGAATCAGCAAATTAATTTGAAAGTATTAGAAAGACCAGGGAGGACGTCTGCTGTCACAACCGATTTTGCTGCTTTAATCGTGGATGTGAGGCAGCCTGCGGGGCCGGGCGGAGGGATACACCGTGCAGTCTCACCTTTGGTGATACACAGTCCTTTTCACACTTTTATTACACTTTACCGCTGCGCGGAAATTAAGATTAAAAAGGAGGAAATTTGTAACAGTGTGATTTCTCATCTTTCGTTTTTCCGATTATATATTATTTTTTTTATTTCCTTCTGTATCCATCATTCCCTCCGTGCCTCTCCATCTCTGCCCCCCGTCTCCAAAGCGCGCAGGATCGGCCCAAGGAGGAGAAAAAAAACATCTGCTCGGAACAAAGTGATTTCTCTAATCTTCCTCAGAGGAACCTGCTCTGCTCCGACCTCAAACAAAAACCAGCCGATTTTCATTTATAAAGACGCGCAGGTCGCAGGGGAATTGAACAGAGAGCGGAATAATAAAGCGCTCTCCAAACGCAGCGCGCGCTGCTCTGAATGCGCTGATAGGGGCCTCTAATGCGCGCGCTGCAGCCAAAGAGAGCAGGCTGACTTCTGGATGAGAAGGCAGAGGAAAAAATCCGGAATCTCATCAGTTATTTGAGAAAAATATAATGAATTGATACAGAGCTGTCCCTTTTTAGGGATCATGTCCAGGACTTCTTTACAACCACGATCAGTCTTTTTTTAGAGGAAATATGAGATGAAAATATAAACTCGTAAAAACTTAAAAATGATAATAAAGTATTGATCACAGAATAATGAAATTATCCTGGATGAGTAGCACTTATTTTCATTGATAAAAGCGCATTACATTTATGACTTGGGCACTTATCACCGATTTTTTCCTTTTCTGAAAATATTTTCTTTTCAATATTTATAAGAAAAACGGAACACTCGCAGGATCAAAAATAAAATAGCACTCGTGATAATTAACAGAATCACATTACTCATGTTCTGCTTCATATTAGATTGTTTAGTGGCTGAATTTTTAGGACTGATCTCTTTCTAGATTTCTTTCCCCCTATTGGTCCATGACCTGTCGTCTGTTTGAAACGCTCCTCAGCAGATTTCAGACCCTTTAAATGACTGCTTCATTGTTTTATGATGCTTTGATAAGAAATCAGGCAGATGTTTAAATATTGTTTCAGGAATGCACATAAGATTCTCCAAGATACTTTGTCCTTACCTCTTTGTTTCCATGTGTTCTTCATGACTTGGAAATTGTTAAAAAGTTTTCAAGAACTCAAGGGAACCTTGTGATAAATGAAAGAATCAAAGTACTGCACAATCCATACAATTTAAAAAAATAAAAACGTGATCCGCTCAAAAAGCCATAAAATGTACCTGTAGATTTAAAAATAATAAAATCATAAATACCTGCAGTTTTTCTTCCCCCCAGAGGGTTAATAAGAGACCACACAGTGCCTTTGAGGAGTATGAAATCATAAGGACTTTATTATTGAAGACTTGGGTTATGACACTGGAATAAATAAACACGATAAATGTTGAACACATTGAAGGACAAACTGCATCTGTGGAGCTCAAGGTGATGCACATGGAAGCATATTTCTTCTCTTCAGAATACAATAAATACAAACCAAAAAAACTTGTGGAGCAAAAAAATGCACATGAGCTGTGATGGGAGCTTCACTTACAGGCAGCTTAAAAGGACAATAAATAATATATATAGTTTCTGTTTTGACTGCATGAATCCTGACAAAAAAAGAGGATTTTGGAAGCAGAGCAGTGATGAAAAATATACAACACAAGTTTTTTCTTAGACAAGATCTTTCTTTTGGTAAACTGCTTTCAAGCCAAGACAATAAAAAAGCAATAGGAAAGTTAAGATTTATGAACGGTTCCCCCCTTTAAGATATTTTACAAGTAAAAAGTGAAATTATTCAAAGACACACAGTCAAGTAATGAAGTAGCTTTAAAAGACTGATATCATAATGACTCTTTTTTTTGTTAAAACATGAAACACTTCATCATCTCTTAAAATGATGAGCAAAAACAAAAAGAAAAGTAAATCCCCCCAGTAAACCCAGTTGTGCTGTACCTCAAACCTACTGGTCGACAAAAGAGAGGCTGCTGCAGCTCCACAACATGCAAACATCAAACTATCCGCCCTCCTTTAAAACATTTTATATTACAATAAAGTACCATTCAGGATAAAGAAAGGAAAGGTTAAAATAAAAAATACTTTTGTAAGAGGAATTCTTTGAGTTCATAAAAAGTTGGTGCAAAGGCGTGCAGGGCCGAGTCTCTGCACATAGTTTGACCAATAAAAATAAAAACAAGTCCACATCAGGGTTTGGATAACTGATAGAAATGTCCAGGAAAGCCACTATCAAATCATAGAATATCAATAACAACACCCATGATACATTTCTTTATCGGCTACATTTGTTTTGTTGTGTTTCCTCTGAAGTGACAATCATTGAAGCACACATTTCTCCTCTTTCTTGGCCATCTTTCCTTTGTTCTGCTCCAGCGTCCTCTCCAGGTGCTCGTCCTCCTCCTCGGCTCTGCGGAGGCCAAAGGACAAAAGGTCAGAAGTGTCGGGGAGAGCAGAGAGGGAGGGTGGAGGAGGTACGCACACGCTCACACACATGCAGGTAACAGACGCTGGCATAGTAACTGTTGCTGCTGCCGCCTGCGGAGTGGCCTTGTGCCAGGGGCCGAGCTGCATCCTCAGAGCTGCCTGGTGCCCGGTTGGTGGAGTGCTGTGCCAATCTGAGAGAAGACCCGCCCATACAGGTGCGCTGCTACATACAGGATGACTGAACATGCAATGGGTTTCGGAGGGACTACTGGAAATGTAAAGATGGCAGCAGACACCTGCCGTTTGGACGGGAGGAGAAAAACACCTCCAGCAGAACTCTGAGGGACTCGAGTGTTTCTCTAATTTTAACGTGACTCGGACGTGTTCTGTGCCTCATGTTGGAGGATTGTGGGTAACTTACTGTTTCTCTTGGGCGTCCAGGTCCCTGACCAGTGCGTCTCGCTTGTTGACCAGTATGACCAGTTCATCCAGCAACAGCTGCTCTCGTCTCTTCTGGGCCTCCGTCTTCTGCCAGTCTGGAAACACAGCACAGAAACAAACTGAGAGGAGGAAACACTTGAGAGTTTTCTTCTTCTTAAAAACTAAAGAAACTTTCCCTGGGATAAAACTTTTGTTTTTGTCCTTAGGACCAAACAGACTTTTGAAATGCCGAACAGCAGCAGACAACATTTCAGCTGAAACATGAAAACTTAAATGAACATTTGTCCAGAAACCTCAAAACAGTTGGAGAAAAGCAGTGACGTTTTAGAGGCATCAGACATGTTGTCTCTGCTCAACAGCACGGACTGTCCAAACACAGAGAAAGGAGTGTGTAGATATGATGAGTGTGTGTGTGTGTGTGCACTGACCTAAGCAAACACACTTAAAGGACATTGTCATGTTAATATTTGTGATGCACACACAGATAAGAGACAGACACTCCCACAGGAGAGCTGTGCTCATGTGAAGTCACCACTTTGATTTAAGACTCAGACTTGATTTGTTTGAAGTTTTTTTTTGGGAAACACCAAAGAGAAATGTAAATAAATCTCCAGCACATGGAATTTTTCATAGAAAAGGATATGAAGATTATTTTATGAGGCCAACCTTACTCATTAAAGTCTTTTCTGAATGTTATATCAAATTCATCCTGCACTTAGAAAAGTCAAAGCCTGATGATTAACAAATGCACATTTTGTTTAACAATTAAATTGCTTCAGTTAAATTAATCTTCAATAAAGATGAAAAAGTTTTATGTCTCCATTTATGTTTTTTTTTTTTTTAAATTTCTTTAGAAACAAAAAAAAGGTGATCTCCCAACTCTGGCCTCTCAGTTCTCCAGGGTCTGTACAGGAAGGGGCCCCACAGGGCCCCACAGGGTCCAGGTGGGTCCCTGATACAAATCCCCTCAGCCCACAGGAGAGTGCTCACTCCCCCCTGGGGCTCAGATATCCGCCCGTCGCCCTTGGCTCCACATTCACCCAACACCCGGGCAGCACTCCCCCTTCCCTCACCCAAAAACTAACCCTGCACACCCCCTCTCATCTCAGTAATTAGACCACTTCACTTCCTTTTGAACCATTTAAGATCTATAAAGGTTTCACTTTTGGACAAATTCTCATTTGTTTGATTGGCCAGAGAAAAAAAGTTCACCATCATTTAGAAATCCGACTGATGTGATGTCCAGATGCAGAAACACCTCAGCAGCAGCAGATAAAGTGAAGCAGATCTGAAACTTTTCTTCAACTCTGCTTGAGTTGAGGCCTTTTCAAGCTGCTTCCTCTGACTATTACTCCCTCATGGAGTGAACGCTGTCTGGAGTGTCACCACAGCTCAAAGAAGCCTCTTCTGTCAGCCATCATTAACTTGGAGTTACTGTCACTTAAATAATATGTCATAAAACAGAGATGTGTGATATTAGATTTATGCAGATATCTGCAAACTTATTACAGCTGCTGTGTGTAAAGCTTCTGTGTGCACATTTACTCTAAGCACACAGACTCTACTATATTAGAAATAACCAGTTTCTCTCATTGTCACAGTCTGTGTGTGTTAGAAACCAAAATAAACCAAAAAACCTTTAGGCCTAAAAACGAACTGATCTGTGCCTTTTTAAGATGTAAAGACTTTTAGAGACACAAGAAAGAAGCGTTACGGTACATTTGTACATTCTGCTGATATTACATTCAACATAGTTGATGTAATTGACCAATAAACTGGTTGTAAATATAAGACAAGAAAAATCTGTCAAATCCCCCAAAAATTAAGGCAATTGTCCATCTACACTGTTATTATACCAACTAAATTGTGCATCAGATGGTGTTACAACTCTTAAAACACAATATTGAGTATTTAATGTCTGCTTCAAGACTTGATCTTTAAATCTTGATTAAATGGAAACATTTTGATTTTCACACACGTTGATACAAGTCTATTTATTAATAGGAAAAGAGGATGCATTAAATTCTTCTCTCTGTTGTCCCTGAGTTAGAATATAAAAGGTGTCACTCCAGTTCACTGACTCAGCATCGGTGCAGACTAACTGCAGGAGAGGGCGACAGATGAGGTTAAAGTGAGTGGGGGGAGTTTGGAGGGAATAGTGTGAGAAGGGCTCAACATTTTCTCCACAGTAAGCCTCCATCCTTTCATACGTAAAAAAAAAAAAATCTGCTCCATCTCAATTCAAACACAGCTGAGTGTAACTTCTGCGGCGCGTAGGCAACTTCAGCACTCTATCAATATTTAACCAGAGATTGATTCAGAATAAAAGCATGTCGTAAAATGTCACTCCCAAAATACGTGTGGCTTTATTAAAAATAAATATTCTCCCTCCCTTGTTGAGTCAATTGCAGCAGTCAGGGTGTGTGTGTGTGTGTGAGTGAGTGAGTGTTAGTGTGTCACGCTGGGCCCAGTGTGCTTGTCCTGAAAGGTCTGCACTCTCTTCGTTGGCCCCGTTCGTCCCTTTGAAGTCGACCACAGAGCGAAATGAACACAGTCCCAATATTTGGCTCTCTATGTTCTTGTCTTTTCCTCTCTCCCTCCTTCTTCTCTCTCAGGGAAGCAAATTTACTTTCCCCTGGGCTTGTGTGGGGGTCAACAAACACTTTAAAACTCCCACGAGTCCAAATGTGCATCTCAAGGGCGTTTCTGTTTCCTGCTTTAAGATGGATGCTTAGAAATCAGGAGAAATGGTGTCGAGCCGATGAGTCATCATGTTACTCATCATCTTTGGATAAATGTTACGACAGGAATGTGTGCATCCGCATCCGCAACAAAAACTCCCACAATCCTCTCTGTCAACATGGCCGGCCTACAGGAGGAGGGTTCAGAAAAGAAAAAAACTTCCCACACAAACACGGAGAGGAATGCAAAAGGGGAAAAAAGCCCTCATCTTGATCCTGCCCTCTTTTTCCTTCAGAGCCAAAAAGCCAAAATCCTGCTCGACCCGGGCAGAGGTAGGGGGGGCAAGCACTCTGCTGTCAATCACGCGTCGCAGAGTCCCGCCCCCCTCATTAGGAAGGTAAACAATAAAGAGAGCCGATGAGAGACGTGACCAGGCAACACCAGAGCAGGGCAGGCTGGGTAACCAGACACCCGGGAACAAACAAAACACCCTGCAGCCACTCAGAGTACCCCCCACCCCTTCACGTTAACCCCGCCTCCCCCATCAGAGAGAGGGAGAGAGGGTGAGGAGTGTGTGCATCTCACATGGTGTATTCAGATAACCCTCTCGCCGTGCGCGGTAACCATGTGAGTCTGCACAAGGCACACAAGAATGCGTTGGTTCAAATCCCCATGAACCCCCCCCTCACTCCTGCCTCAGTCTACTCGATGCTGAATTTATTCAAGAGTGCAAACCGAACGCTCTGTTCTCTCAAAGCCAGAAGACATCGTCCCACATCAACCTGTTTTCTGTCCTACGATGATGTGACTTCAGAAGAAAAATGTTCTGATAGCTTGATTGTCAAACTTCTGTCTACTGTTTTCTTGTCCAGTCTTCTCGTTCTCTTGTTGGGGCAGAAAAGCTTCCAAAGCTGATGTTGGCTGATATCCAAGTGGAGTCAAGAGACAAAAAAATGTCACCAGTGAACAAAAAAAGTTTGAGGGCAGGGAAAAAGATCTCTATAGAAACTTCTCTGAAAATAATAGATTGATATGTCTAATGTAAACTTTAAACTGCTGTCATGGAGGTTTGGATGCTAAACTTTAAATTTAGGTTCCCAAATTCTTTTGAGCTACATGAGCAGTGCAGCTCAGCAGAAGGGTTTTTTTTGTGTTAGTGGTGTGTAAATGGGTTTGAGGGATGTGGATGGGTTAGCTAACACTGGTGGACAACTTAGAGAGAAACAGAACCATCAGAGTGTTAACTTGGGAGTGAATGGGTGTGAATGAGGTTAGGGTTAGGGGTGGCTTGCAGTGTAAAAGCGTCTTCAGTGGTCAGCAAGATTTGAAAGAGTTATTTAAACTCAAGTCCATTTACTATTTAAAAAAAACTGCTTTACAGTTTTCTTCCTTCATTCTCCCCTGCATCATTTTGCTTCATCTACGTACCCCTTTGTCTTGTTAATAGAAGTGCCCTATTGCATGCTCTACACACAAACAGGTATAATTAACTGATAAAAGCAATAAAGAATCTTTTAGGGCGAAACACAGTCACCTATCAACCTACTGCACATGTTTTGGGCCAAACCCAACCTGACACACCAGATGGACTGATTCCCATATCCGTGGGATATGTCCGATGAGTCTGATAAATCCAGTAGCTTTGCAAGGTTAAGGAAACTGGGGTAACTGCAGGAAAATCCAAACATGCACAGGGAGAATATGCAAACTCATGATCCAAACTGAACCAAAACTGGTTCTCAAAACAGACAGATTCTTTTTTGGTTTCAGACAATTCTCAACAACATCCATTTCTCAAGCCATTTTTCAACAAGTTATGCAACTAGGATAGTATATATTTTGAACCATATAATATATGTATAAGGTAACATTCTCTATCAAACTGATAAATACTAGGGGCCTGATCGACTGACACATGCAAACTTGATAGCGTCCACATAGCTGATATACTAGCAGGGTGCACCGAGAATTGTGACTGTCAAAATGAGCAAAATAGAACGCGCAATCCACTTAGCGTGTTTGCCTTGAGGAAGATTTAGAATACATGCAGATTATTAGAATGTGAAAAATACTGGGAGGAGATGCAAATGTAATCATTTAGTACCCGCAATGTGACTTATCTAACTGGAATCTGATTGCGCTCTATGTTTTTGAGTCTATATTTAGCACGTTTGAAAGGTAGGTACAAACCAGCACAGCGTTACACACAGAGGGCTGACGGTGGAAAGAGAACCTTCCGAGTACGTGTCAACATGTTTGGCCTGTCATAAACAACCAAATATTTCCGTCACTGACTGAATGTTTTTGGTGAAAGACAGAAAGATTTGGAGGCTATTTGTTATTATGTACGACGGAAAAAAGAGGGACGATCCAGTGTGCCATCATACTCATGCAGACACAAGCTTTAAGCAAACTCTCTCTGTTTTGCACTATTAATAAATCATGGAGGTGGTTCTTTGACCTATGTAAAATGATCCCTTTCAAAGGACGTGAAACACTCAGTCTGTACCTGCGTAACTGTAAGACTGCTCACATGAGAGGTTATTGATGACACAGCTGTGTAACTATGTGAATTCTGTCATTTTGATTGTATTTAATTGGAAACAGAAAAGGAAAATTAAAATGATGGATAAAAATATGTCATTAAGGAAAAGTGATGACCCTGTTCGTCAAAATGACAGACAGCAAAAAAAAGGTTACAGCAACCACCCAAACCATGGCTGGTAAATGAATCCAAAAAAAGAACCCTCATAACTGAAGGTTCTACCTCCCATACTACTTTTAGAGACTGGTGGTAAAACAAGCACGCCAGCATTTTGGTACAAGAGCGGACCTTCTACAGGGTTGTATGGCACTACAAGCTAACAGATAAATTGGTGCCTGCTCATAGTATGATATATAGGTGAGAAGAAGAATCTTAAATTCAATTAGAGATTTTATGGGAAGCAAATGCAGAGAAGCTACAAGGATAAACTCAAATACTTTTAACAGACAGTAGAGCTGCAAAATCTAAAGATAAATAAAATGCCTTGGATTGAGAGGGGAAAATGCTTGTAAAATAAACAAAAATAATACAGGTTGATCAGACAGCAGTAAAGGATCCAATGAGTAAGGCATGGATCTAAATAGAATCTGTTCCAGCAGATGTTACAATAAGCAGCATAAAGATGATGTTAGCCACACTGAAGGAGACACTCCTTCCAAATTCTTCTGGGGAAAAAACATTTAAAGTAGGGACACACTTCATCCCCCTTTTCTAACCTGAATGCAAAACATCCCAAAAATCAGCAAAAACACTGCAAATTAATTAGTTTCCTAAATTCCCCCAACTCAAATGGGACGACTCATGGAACGGTGCTACTTGTTATCAGCTGTTCCAGTCAACTAGCAACCCTGAAAGAGTTGGCGACATCATCAAAAGTCGCCCATGTGATAGGATTCCACAGTGAACCTAATCAATCAGGGTCTGTGGCGCGTCGCCCCGATGTGTTACAAAGCCCAAATAGATTTACAAATGGGAAGTGTGTGTGGGTGTGTTTGTGTGTGTGTCGGGGGTGTGGAGCAGGATAAGCTCCTGCATAGGATTACATATTGATTTTAAACATATAAAAAAGCTTATCATATCAAACCGTAACAGGAAAAACTCTGGGACCTGGCTATGCATAAATCCCTTTTAGATGGTGAGAGGGCGTCCACTTTAAACACACACACTCACACTCACACACACACACACAAGCTGCTAGAAGGGAGCCAAGACAGAGTTTTGTGTGTGTGCATACATAGGTGTGAATGGGTAAGCAGATAAAGAGGGCATAGTGGATCAATTTTGTGGCAGCAAGATGAGAGTGTGGCATACAGATGGCATTTTACGAACCTGGCATCACACCAAAGAGGTAGTTATCACTGAGCATGCTCAGAAACAATATCATTGCTGGCCTGACAGTCTCCAGTCTGCAACTACTCAAACATTTTCCTCTGCAGCTGTCGCTTGTTTCAGCTCTGAAAACTTTTCTGCCATCTGCTGATTAAGTTGACACGTTCATCAATAGCAGATACTTATCATGTTGCATAAGTCAATCTTAACTATTGTTGACTTTCCTGTTCCAAGGATACAGCTTTAAGAATTTTACATAGAAGGATAAAACATATTTTTCAAAGGGAATTTATTTCATAGTAATAATAACTTGTATAAATAACTGTTTTAAAAACAGCTAACAAAGACTAAACAAAGATGGAGTTTTTAGTTAATCATTGCTCAAACTATTAAACGTGCAACTGTCATATTTTTGTTAATGCACATACACTACTTTTTAAAGTGCTCCTGAACCTCCTCCTTTGAGAAGTTTACTTAAAATGTTTTCCTCTGCAAATTCTACATGTGTATTAAATCAACCAACATGCTGAATGATAGAAAAACAACTTCAGAGATGATAAAATAGATTCTTTCATTTACATTATCAAGGTTAAAAGCTGGCATAAGTGGCCTACCTGGCAAACACTGCATTGGATCCAAAAATGCCAGAGTACAATATTTAGCAGTCCCAAATTCAAGACAGCAAGTACATAGCAGAGTTGGGTGCGCGCCATCTTTAGTTACTGTTTAAGTTTAGAATTTACATACTCTGAGGTAAAAATGATAACACCTGTTATTAATTTAGGACTCTTATAATTTGTTTCAACAAAAAGTGTTACCAAAATCTTTCACATCTAATGAACTCAACAGTAGCTTGACCATCACTTTGATCAACTTTTATCCCATCAGATATTAAATAGGAACTTTAAGTTCTTTTAACATTATTAGCAAGTCTGGTGTAGTGCACATTGATCTTGACAGACTGTGATGGAGACTGAGGTGCAGAGTCTGATGATACAGACTAACAGAGGAAGAGAGAGATCAATGAGGGTGTATATTTTCTCAGCAGGTTGTGTGTGTGTGTTTGTGTGAGTAAAGGCAGGTGTATCTTAGAGATGTGTGTTTTTTTCTTTCAGCTAGGACTCTCGGTGCATCTCTCTCTCTCTCTGTCATCGACTGGCCAACCAAATCAGCAATTACTCGCACGCCCGACCATCGCTCAATGGACCTGCCCAAGCACCAAATAAGAGCTGGGGAGATGGGTGCCAACACACACACACTTACAAATTCAGACACACACACTCAAATATAAAAACACACATAAAATGACAGGCACACAGATGGACACACAAACACACCTGTGAGTTGTAAACACACAGACCAACAGATTCTCTTGCTCTCCCTCAAACACTCACGGTTAATGCTCTCCTCCTGGCAGCTCAGTACTATCTGTGGCGGCTACAGAAAGGTAGAGCCTGTGAATGTTAAGTGCCTCCCTTAGGGAGGAAAATAAGGCCGGCTGATAAGTTAGTCAGCTGCAAATCCAACAAGTCCACATGAAGGCAGAGAGGAGCGCAGTGACATGACACACACCACCTCTACACCTCACCTCACACACTATCTCTGCTCTCTTAACTCCACACGCACACACACAACTGAGCAGAAGACACCTGATACACATTGTAAGTATTAAGAAAAGTCTGCTAACACACTTACACTCATGCCAACACCGAGCATGATGGGCAAAGAACTAACAAAAACAAACTGAAGCAAACTGTGTGTAGCACATGATAGCAAAAACGAAGATCTTTTGGACAAGAAGCAGCTCAATAAAACTAAATAAATAAGATGGCTGAGCGAGAACAGAAGAAAATCAACATGGATGCAGACAGCGTGGCGTTGTCTCCAGCTCCTGCTTGGCTACGCATCTCTGTCCCCCTGTCAGCTCGCTCCTGCCCAACCCTCCTTTTTTTCTTGCTAATTACAATTGATTTATTATGGACCAGGTAGCTTATCAGGTGCCCGGTGAAATTACAATGGGTGTCCGAGGGCTGTGAGGAGAAAGAAGGGGGAGGTAAGGGGGGGATAGGGGTGGTCAATGTCGAATGGCAAAATCAATTAGCATTGATTGGCAAAAGGTTCATTTTGCCAAAGAGGACGCAGTCGAAGGGGATTAAACTTCCCTGGACCCCCTGACAACTTTGATACGACACAATGGCTGCTTTTCTGGCTGCGGTATAGTTAACAAGCTTTCAATAATATAACTGCTTTTTTTTTTTATACCTCTCGTACCTTTTCTCAGTGTTGCTGCAGTTAGATTTTAAATCAGGCAAAGGCTAGTTGAGGCCCAGCTAGGAAACAGATAGCATTGATCAAGTATCAGGGACTGAAATCCGTTGCACGCTCGCATCTTAATCCTCATCAAGAAGCTGATGCAGAATTCAAATCACCCTGCTTTAGGCTCTTTATGAAGGCTGGAAAAAAAACAACAGAAAATGACCCAAGAACACAATACATGTGGGATAATATGAAGCACTTTTAAGCATTCTAATGATCATTCCTCCTTTTCTTAATCACCACAAAACAGAAGATGCACATTTACTGTTGCTTCCTTTGCAAACCTTTTGTAGGCTAATCTCACATGATGGGGTATTCACTGGGGGGAGAGAGTCCTGATTGGTGATTATGTGACAATAGTGAGTATAATATATGAGCCAGGCACCTAAAACAGAGTAAAACTCCAACTTAACAATTACAAGTTGCTTATTAATAGACAGTGTCATCGTGTGGTCTCACCTTTTCGTCAGCTGACACCCTTGCTTGATTTATGTTGAATCTGACTTTCAAAGCTAAATTTTGAATTGAAGTTTGAGTTTTGTGTGGCTCAAAACAATAACAAAGTAGGAGCAGCACATTATAGTGTAACTGCAGATACTAACTTAACCCATGGAGAGTGCATGTATGTGTGAGCGTCTTACCCTCAATGGCCAGCATGGCTCTCAGCTCTCTGTTCAGCAGTTCGAAGCGCCTCTCCAGATCATGCTCTTTCTCCCTGTGGCAAGTTGGTAAGTGAGAGAGAGCAGGAGAGAGAGGCAAAAAACACACAGACAACAAAGTTCATCAATATGTTAATGACTAAATCATTAAGCACTTAAAGAAACCTGCAATAATCATCGATTCAGCTACTCGCCCGAACCTTCTCTGGCTTTGCATTAATCTACTGCACATAGCTGATACACACACTGCGCTTGCACAGTTGTGGGATTAAGTGTTTGAGGGAGGATAAAGAACATAAAGAGGAGTTTTTTTTGTAAAATCATGAGGAAAAAATGACAGAAAAATATAAATGTTTATATGTGGATACATCCTGTCTGTGTGTGGTCTGCATGTATGCATATAAAGATATAGGTGCTGCGTGTGCATGTGTGTGAGCAGCACAAATTGAATTCTTTCCTCTTTCAGCCATATTAAAAAATGAGCTTATTCGGTCCCTAATAGAATTTGTCCTTCACAGGCGCCTTTTCTCTTCGCCTCCACAAAGAGAGAACAGAAAGGGCTAATAATCAGCCCTTCTGTCAATTGGCCACTTTAAAAGCCTCCCCTTTCCCACGATATAATGTGATTATGAATACTTCAATCTCTCCTCCACTTGCACACTTTGAAATCCCAACAGCCGCAAATGAAGGAAAAAAGGCTGCATGTGTGTGTGAGCGTGCGCGCTTCCACCTGTCGCAGCTGACCACATACAAAGAGACTAGCGATGGAGTGACGATCCCCACATTTCTATTGATTTCATATCCTGTCCACATGTAAATCAATGAGCGGATAGACAGAGGGGGTGAATGGAGTTGAAGGCACACTCCCACCCAGTGTGGCATAAACAATGAAGATCTAATGCTTGAGCAGAAATGTAAAGTTTTATACCTTTGTAATACAGCTTATTGTACCAAAAATAAACAGATGCTAAAGACATGTACTTGCCTTACTCCCTTAGTATGAAATAAAAAAAACAAATATACTGGAAAAAAAAGCATTTAGAATGATCAAATAAAAAAAAGCACAACCTAGCAGACAACAGGCCTGTTGTCTGCTAGGTTGTGCTTTCTTATTAATTGTAAATTCAAAGCAGAGCCTACCAACCCATCCCAGCCAAAGATTTCTTGTTTTTTTCACTTAAAAGAGTAGTCTGAACTTTCCCTTTTGTTAAGTACGGCAGAGATTTCAGTTTCATTACAACAGACGAAAAGCTGTTCTTAATGTGTATTTAGACCCATGACTCTGTTGTTTAGGTCAAAGATGATTCACTGAAGTTGGCTTTGGCTGAAGGGAAGGCTAAGAACATTGTGGCCTTACTGTAGTAAGTAATGCACTTGTCATGTGCATTTGTCAGTGAAAAATGCATTTTTTCAAAGAAGAGCCTGACAAAGTACAGGAGATGAACCTCGTTCCTGCACAAACATGAGTGAAGTATACCGTCACAGGCTCGTCCTACGGGGAGAGTTTATGTTACAATAAAAATGCAACTTAATGCAGAATCATTTTTAGATTTGAAATACTGGGATGTAATAACTTTATCAGAACAAGTAAAAATGAAACAAAACATAAAATGAAATTAAGTAAAATAAAAGCACAAAACTGAAAAAAACTTTCAGTCAAAATATATTTCCCTACTAAAGCACTAACCTAAGCCAAGGCATTTCTGAAGTTGCTATTTGTGAAAATGATGAGAACTGCCTTATCTTGTAATTTTAACAAATCTTTATACACATTTTGGATGCAGATCACTGCAAAAAATGGAATCACTTCTTCACTGCCCTGACCTTCCTTCCCAGAAAATCTGATCAAACTCTGTTGAGAACTTTTTGAGTTATCTTGCACACAAACAGACAAATGCCAGCAAATAACAACCTTTATGGAGAAGCTACTAATCTAAATTTAAGAAATATGTTCAGTTTTTTTTTAAATAAATGAATGCTTCTCTTAAAATGAACACTTTTGTCTTGTAAGAATTAAATGCTGTTTGTCCTGTTTCATGTTTATTTTAAATTCAATAAGAGTTACCATTCATTTAAAGTACAAGGGAGACTATGTGTTCTTTCTAATTTTATAAAAAGAAGGGAACTGAATGCAAAAGTCCTGTATCTTACATTCCTGGAATAATATCAGTGTATATAGAAATGACCAATAAACAGAGGATACATACATATATATGAACAGACAGTAATAGGGTGGTATACGCACAGTAGAGAGAGCTGGTTCTGTCTCCTGATGAGCGCGTTCTTCTTGTTTACCAACATGAACCACTCCTGCATCATGGCCTCCTCTTCCTCTTTGTTGTTGCCTAAAAACACACAGAAAAAACAGTTACCACTATAGTAGTGACTCGTCTAAATCAACAACTGTTTACTATCCTCTCTCCATTTCTGAAAGCCACATTGGCTGTATCAGAGTAAGCCTGATGAATGAAATTTTCATTTTTCACCACCATCTGTCTATAAATGACAGAACAAGAGCAAACAATCCACATGATGTGTGCTGACATTAAAGAGATGATGCAGATAAATAACCAACGTTAAGTCTCGTCACTGCAGAGACCACTTGATATTTATGTATGTGTGTGATGGAGTGTATATAAATACACTTCCCCTCCATGTTCTCTGTGTAAACATTCACATACTTCACACCATGTCTTCACAACGTCAATATGGCTTCAACCGGTGGGATTAACTCGGCGATTACCGTCGTGCGCCTTTACAGAGTGGAGCCTCTCACACTGTAGGGCAATACATATCCCACCAATCACTCAGTGGGCCTTCAGAGGAAAAAAATAAATAAAAACACATCTGAGGTACTCTGTGACACTCAGTGTAATACCTGCTCCACACACAGGGAGCCAGCAAGGCTCAGATGCATGGCTAATGTAAGCCTCACCCACCACCGGGGCTAAAGCTGTGTGCTGTAACTTACTTAAAGGAAACAATGTGATGTGAACCACCAGCACGGAAAAAAATACCTCCAGAGTAAACATTTCAATGTTTGTCACTTAACATCCTCTTCAGTCAAATCTGACCATTAAGATGACTCCATGTGTCAGATCTATGCATACATGGTTATCATGACTTAATAAGAAAATAAATACTGCTTATCAACCTGCTTTTTACAACTTCATCAGTTAAGCAGAAATCAAAAAATGTCTTTCATACAAAAAGCTGCACTGAGGTTTTCTGACTGGCTTAAAAAAGACACATTTAGATAACTGAAGTTTTCCAGAGATGTTAACTGTATCCATCAAAAATGTTTTCCACCATAACTTCGAATCCCCCTGTTTCACACCGGTTTCAGGAAGCTCACAGTGGATAAAACCGATGATGGGAACTGAGATTAGGGAATGGCATGCAGTAAAGAAGCCACAGGAATTGTACAATCAAACTTTATCATTACAACTGAACAATAACTGATGACTGAGATATGTAGGTCCATACATTTCTATATACAGCTACAAATTCTTTCATTTTCAGAGATCTTCATAAAAGCACAACACGAACACAGACTTTTGCAGTGTATGGATTGAGTAGGAGAATATTTTTTTTCTGCCTCTTTCATTATTTCCCCGAAATAAAAAAAGAAAAACTGAAATGTTAAGTTGTAACTGCATGCTACTGATAGTTGAATGAATTATTGTGTCTTTAGTTTCTTAGAAATAGTTTTCTTTTTCCTTTTATCTCAGACATGCATTATTTTCACGTACCTTGACATGCTTTGGCGAAAACTTACGCCTTCCTCCAAAGTGTCACTTGTGAAGCATCATACCTACTACCAAGTGACACCGGAGGCGTAAGTTGAATAAAAAAAAAAAAAAAAAAAAAATTCAATTATATTTATGAAACTCAGTTAAGATTTAGATTATTCCGAAATTATAGTAGTTATGAATATTACATAGGCTTGATGAAAAAGGTTTCTTTTCAGAGTTGGTAAGGCAAGAAGAGATACAAAAAATACATGTACATACAAGATGATGTATGTAATGTAATTTTCCTTGAGATTTTACCTTGATTAAACCATTTTTAATATCTGTTGTTAATACCTTCACATTAAATATGGGATATGCTCTTCAGTTTGAGATTCAAAACTAGCATGTGAAAGGACTATTTTGTCACTGTCATAAAACATCTGGCTCCTGGTTCAGTTATTAAATTGGGATGCAAAATATTGACAAAATATCAGAATCATGAAGAAAATAACTGAAAGGTTAATTAGTGATATACTCAAATATAAAAGAATACTCTGGTGATGCACACAGTCGATGTATTGACCATACATACTGGCAGTATATTTCTCATAGACTGACCATCATTTTGGCAGACTGTATAAATGGACAATAATACTTATTACACCTTATGTCAATATTTACAAACCAATCCAAAAGCAAACATTTCTCTAGTTTCAGATTAGTTTGTAACATAACAAGATAAAGTCAAACTGTCAAAAGTCAAAATCAGAAATGAGCGAACTAATTTTGGATATTAAATTTGAAAAATAAAATTCATGTATCCTTTTTAATATGTGGCCAGGGAAACTAAATTTGACTTTAACCACTTCTTTTTTGCAACCTGTGATCCTAACCCTCTTATTTCTGTCTCACTTTCCTTTTTTCAAACTTAAGAGCAATAATATTAACATACATGCTTTGATTACAGCTAATCTGCAAACTCATTCATTCTGGGTTGGTACCAGACAGACATGATACAACATTACAGACTCGAATCTTCATCAAATGTGTGTTAAGTGTGTCTGTTAAGGTAGTAGGATATGGCCTTTTTAATCAAATGACACATTTCAGTTTAGCCTTTATCAAAAATTCTTGTGATCATTTCATTATTGTGTGGTCTGTAGATGTGGGTAGGCCTAACAGTAGAACATAAATACTTTTCATATAAATATGTTTCATTTGATATTTTCTGAGCTGATTTTCCCCCTTTCCTTTTAGCTGTAATTGTGTGAATGAATTCTACGGTGGCTGGTTCACTCTGCCACGTTCAATGTCTAGAAATGGGATGTGAGCTTTGTGGCACTGGAGGCCATTTAAACAGCGACAGCAGCATTAATCTGACACTCAGGGCGTCTGTGAGGAGGAGAAATGGATGAAAACAGAGGACACCAGATGAAAGATCGTCTTAGGGCTTATGTTATTATCTCTTGCTGCTTTCCTTCCTTTCTCAAGAGGGAGGTTTAATAGCTGGTAAGCTACAACAGGCACCATAACAGTATTAACACTAAGACGATACTTCATATCACTTTTTATTAATTGGAAGACCCCTTAATGATTATCACGGCACTGTAGAGCTGTACAGAGAAAGAATTTAAGTTTGATACATAATTTTCATTTTATCTTTATCAATATTGCTTGAGTCTTGAGTTGAAATTCTGGTGTTTGCACGACTTCCTGTGACAATTTTGTGTTCTATTTGTGTGTCAATTTGATCAGAAACTTCAGTCTAGGATGAGAGCAAAAAAGGGAGACATGTATCCTCTTCGGACACAACAAATGCTAAAGCTCATCACATATGAGAAGGGAGTATTGGACTGCTTCTGACAAAAGACAGGCGCGTGGATGTGTGTGCGGACAATGGTGAGTGTGTGGACATTTGTGATACTCTGAGCCAGCAGATGTATGTAATTTTTAGGAGGGTGAGGCGGGGAGGTGGGGAATGGGAGAAAAAAAAAAGACAGCGAATGAAAGAAAGCTTCAGGATTTAGCAGAATCGGGGGGCTCGTGGATTACTGTAGTCAACTTTGAAACGGACGACACTCGGAGGAGGGATAAAGCCGGCGCTGACAGGTCATTGTGCTGCCTCGAAGTCAAATAAAACAAGCAAATAATAATGGCAAATATTAAGCTCCTGTGACATTGTGGCGAGGCGGGCTGGAAGACGAGGAGGGATTATAAAGCTATATCCCCCACCGCTACCCAGCCAGCAGCTAGCAGCCAACCACCAGCCGCATTTTATGAAAGGAGGGAGGGGAGGCGGAGGGAGGGAGAGGAAGGAAAGCAGGGGAGGGAAAAGAGAAAAGCAGGGAGGTCAGAGGAAAAGTAAAGGAGGTAGGATAAAGGAGAGGCAGCAAGGAACCGTAGAGGCAAGAAAAAAAGAAAAGACAGGATAGAACTGTGAATGTGAGAGAACGTACTGTGGAAAGGAGGAAAGGGGGCAATATGGGTAAGCAGGTGAGAGGATTCAAAGAAGAGAAATAAAGAAGGGTAAAGGAGGGATGGAGAGAAGACAAGTGGACAGCTGCTCAGCATCTTTTGCCTTTCACTCAACCTCACCAGACTTAAACTCTGACCTGCAAATCCTACATAGCTCTCTAAGAGACGGTGTGTGTTTGTTTAATTACCCAATTACTCTGTCACATTTATTGGATCTGGATCTAACTTTAAGGGCTTTCAGCCAATTTAAATGTTTCAACTTTAATGACTAATACCAAATCTTTACAGTAGAGTAAAACTATGAATCTGCAAATGATTGGTGATCAATGAGACTGAGTTTTTTAGTTTGCTAATTATTTAGTGGTATTAAAACTGACATCATGTCTTGCTTTTTAAAAAGCCCTGGTTAAACCAAATACTAAGACTTGTTGCTGATTAAATTATTATCCTGCTCTTTATTGTTTGAAAGTTGTTCCATGTGTTCTGCTAAATAGTCCACAAATGATCAGAAAGTTGACAGAATTACCATCCAGGTTTCTAAGAGCAGAAGAGTATATTTATTAAACACAATTCACATTTTATGTATTGAATGAACAAAACACAAACCTAAGATATTATTCATTCATTATATGATGGCTAATTGCTGAGACATTTTAGTGTTTATATCAGCGTATTTACTACACAAAAGTGCTAACAATAACCTGCACTATTAGGCAACACACAAAATCAAAATCACTACCATCACACTGAACAATGCACGAGAAAGCAAATGTACTATTTTGAAGAGGTGTTCAAAAGCATGTTGGCATCTCTCAAACTAGTAAGATGAACAAGAGGAGTAACCAGTAGGAAATAGAACACAGAAAAAACAGCTCATATTTAGAGACATTTTTAACTGCTTCTGCAGGCTACATTGGTGTAAAAGTAAGGAACTGAGAATGGAAAAATGGGATTAATTAAGATTGAAGATAAGGTGACGCTATATGAATGAGCAAGTAAATATGTAAAAGTCTGAAAGTTGGCCCAAAATGTGTGTCATTATTATTTTGGGTTAGGGTTAGGGTTAAAACTAAAACTGAAACTGAAACTTTTACCTGTTCTTTGAGTTTGTGACTAAAGAACATTGTTGCTACTGTAAAATTGTTTTAAATCTGATGTAGGTCAGGTTTTTAGATGATGGAAGAGTCAGCAATGACTTAAAAGTCAAGTAATTAGATAGTTATTATGCACGTAACAAGTAAAATAATTCTATTACTTTGTAAGAACTAACAAGTGTATATTTCAGTTATTTGTAACCTGCTGACCTCTGGTGAAGTTGGACCTGACTTCAGAGAAGAACACTAATATTCTTGTGAGGTTTAAGATTTTCATCAAATATCATAATCATCACACAGAGTGAGTGTCAGCAATATGTCAAATTTTATTGGAAATAAAATCTACCATAATGTATCAATTTTAACAATTTTGATCCTTTCAAACCATGCAGTTTTTATGATAAGGGTAATGAAAATACCCACAGGACAGCATATGTTAAGAGTGACAACAAGAGGAGCAAAAACTGCTGAACGTCGTGTTGTATGAAGACAAATGGTGTAAATATCCCCTGGCAGGCACTGCTGACACTGTGTCTGTGAATCCAGCCTTGGCTCTGAGAAGCTGTGGATCCATGCTGGCTCTCTGGGGGCCATCTTGGATCAAAGCATCTGGCGGTTTGGCAGGTTGCATTCTGGGTCTTGTTGCTTGCCTTACACGCTATTTCTCAGTGCTCAGCACAGAGCAGGGCAGAGCAAAAACAGGCCAAAATCAACTGAGTCTGAGGCGGCAAGTTTGGCACGAGTACAGCGTTTGATCAGGACATCAAAGGATTAGTGAAATATGTCTGATGGAGATACACAGGGCTTCCCTACCTACTGTAAACTTTATAATCATTAATGTTATGGCTGATGTTACCTCGGCTATCAAAGAGGCTGCGAGGGTGAGAAACACACAAGATACAATCAGACATGTACACAAGATACAACTGATACACACATCCTGACAACCCCTCTATCTGACTGCCTGTTTCCCCCTTCTCTTGTTTCACTCTCTCTGACTCACAAACACAGACAGGATACAATGACACAAACAGCGGGCTGTTACTCCTCAGGTATGAAACAAGGGTGGTTAGGAAGGGTCACTGTGTGTTTGTATTCATTTGTTTGATAGACAGACAGGGAGAGACAAAGAAGCAAAGAAACAGAGCGGAGGAAAGGCAGGGTGAACAAACCTCTATAGCCAAATAAGATTAAGATAGCAATCTTGGCCACTGTTCCATTCAGTGTAGATAGGAATAATGAAACCCACCCTGAGGTGGTCAAACTGCTGCTGCTCTGTGCAGGGTTTTAATTAAATGTGTAATGCTGTGATGCAAGGTCCAGGTAAATACATAGAGCAGCCTGAATGACTGATTCTATTTCAGGTGGCCTGTTTTATATGCTAGAATATATAAAAGGTATAAAAAAATGGCAGCCTAAATACAGATGGTCAGCTTTTACAGAGGAGACACTGAATGTTTGTTTACAGACATTATGAGCTTGAACTAATGCTTTTAGGTTTTTCTATCTGTGTCTCTAGTGACTGATTTATGAAGTGTACACGTCATACTATTGTTAAGTGACAAGAGGGGTGCTACTTAAGGCTCTTAATAACAAAGAAATAACTATGATTTTGGAATTAATCCTTTATTAAATCAATCTTTAAACTGATAAGGACTGATGACCTATCTACATAATATGGAATAGGCAGTGGGGTTTCAATGCTGTATGGTTTACTCCAACACTGATACTAAACAAACTATTAAAAACTATTGGTACCTAAACTGTTACTGAATGAGAATTTTAAGAATAAAAGAGTCCTAATAATATTCATTCTTATTGCAGTCCATATAGCAATTCCACAATTACCTGTAATGTTTTCCCTCACTGAGGGGCAATACTGGACAAAACACTGAAAATTTTTTGTTAATAATAATTTGTTCTGAATTTAGTGGATGATAGCTAAATTAAGTTCCAAATCTTTGCTCTGATCCATCTCTAATCAGCAGATATGAGGTCAAATCAAATCATGAGTATTGTTGGCAATTAAATGTACTTATGTATATCTCATCCGTAAATATCAGCCCAGTGCACTTAAATTTCTGAAGCTGAGAGAAAAATCAACCAATCTTCATCTGCTTCTTTCTCCATCCACGTAGTTTAAACTGTGCAATAAGAACTGAAGTTTAGGTGTAAACTTAAAGGATAAACCTTCAAACCTGCTGTTTGTTCCATAAGTAATTGTATTTTGAACACCCAAGCCCCACACAAGTAAGGTCTTTTTTTGTTTGGGCTAAACAGATGTCATGGTCCTCAGGTGCTCTTTGTAGCTCTCAAGAAGGCTAATGAGCCTTTTTTTTAGTATCAATATCACTATCAATTAAAATAAGTTAAGAAATATTACATATTCCCATAATGGCAAATTCAGTGATGTGCAGCACGATTAATCCATGTAATTAAATGGTGTAACTCAAAGCACACATTTAAGTAAATGTTTTTGTTCCAGTTAGAGCCCAGACCCAAAGTTTTCCTTTCCACGTATATCATTCAGCACAACACATAAAAAAATCTACCACCAAAGAAGGCAAAAATGATAAAATCCAAGAATATTTTTCCCTTCTAATTGGTTGAGAAATAGGCTTCTTATTAACCTTTTTGTCAGTTCTTTCTCTTTCATCTAACCTGATGACAAATTGGATTTATGCTTTGGTGCTTATTTTCAGAGGTCAATAATCTGACCTTTATTATGTCACAAACTAAGACCATCTGAGAACTACAGGTAGCTGTTGGGATGTTGTGAAATACACTTGCTTTTACAGCAGGAAATCCTACTCTTGTCTTCTCAAAAGAATCTTCCCTGTGCCTAGATGGAGGAAGCTCAGACTACCAGGGGTGACTGAATGAGACAGAAAGAGAAAAACATTAAAAAGCTGTGATCACAGCACGTTCATCTCATTTCTTATCCCACCATTTTGCCATTTAATCCAATAGCTGTTAATCCAATTTGTCTATCGGACATTTAAAAAGGCTGGGAGGAGACGGAGTGGGGGGTGGATTGGGGGGAGATACAGCTGAACTTCTCTTCTGTGTCCAAGTCACTTTCTAATTTGTGGTATATTTAGGGACGAGCCACGCTTGTGCCTACACAATCGCTCTCTCCATCCGAGCGTCGAGCCCGTCTGATATCAGCGGGGATCGGGGAGGATGAAAGCCAAAGATGCATGAAAGGAATCGAGAAAATAAGGAATAAAAAGAACAGGATGAACATTGTTTCCTGTGATTAGGTAAGAGCTTGTTAAAAGGCTGTCACTGCAGAGACGTGAATATGCATGACAGGGGCAGACCTAATCAGAGAGGTCTGCAGCCAGGACCGGAGGGGGGGGGGATTGTGTATAAGTAGCCTGCTGAAGACTTGATTTAATTAAGGTGAGGAGAGGCAAGACTTGTGAGCAAGTAAGGTTGAGATGCTTACAAACACACCAATATCCTGCTTATTTGGTGTTTCTGTTTCGGGATTTGGAAATATTAGAAATCAGCCTAATCAATTTTCAAGGAAATTCTATTAAAAAATTTTCATGATTACTCCTACTTACACTATTATTTATCTTCTCCTTTAAATTCCACTTTACAAAAGCAGAATCTTCTTGACTGCAAGTTTTAATGCAAGGCAACCCACTGTTAACAGCAATTCCCCAAATCAGCAACATCACAACACTTGTAAGAATCTTGTGTAAGAATCAAACACCTCAACTTCCCTACATTGCTCACAGGATTTTTCCTGCTCTCTGAATTCTTTCTGTTCTCCACTGGAGTGGTGCTGAGGGCTATTTTTCTTTCCAGGGAGACTTGTACGAGGCCTTTTTAGCAGTCCTCAATGGCACAATGGTCCCAGATTCCTGCTTTATTGAACCTGTGTATAATGTCTGCTGAATGGAGCACATTAACCAATTCACACTCACCTCTTACACTCCTTCCCACCATGGTAGAAAGGAGAAAAGTAAAATAAGAAAAATGAAAGAGAGAAAGAGAAAGAGAAAAAGACCCCTCTTAAACCAAGGCACAATGACTGCCTTTTCAACCGGTGTCATTTGTCAACCACTGCTTGCTTTACAACTTTCAAAAGAGAAAGTAGAAGTGGGGTGTTACTGAGATTTTGGGCTCAGGGGGATCAATTAGGTCTTTTACATAACTGTAAGCAGTGTTAGATAAAGTTACTCTGAAGTAACTTGTTAGTTTACAGGATTACTGCCATTAAAGCATAGCATGCTACATCACTGAGACACATCTCTGTTCACATTCGTAGTGGAGTTATTTCACAGATAAATTATGCACATCCAAATATCCTGTTCCAGAGGTCACACGAACCTGACTTTGAGTTCCTACAACTCAGTGCCTCTTTAATAGAAAAAAAAAATACACACACACATATATATTTATATATTTATATATATATATATATATATATATATATATATATATATATATATATATATATATATATATATATATATATATATGTATATATATATATATATATATACACACACTGGATTGCTATATCATTTAAAAAAATGTGTGCTGTATTACGAAAAATTGGTAGAGCATCACTATTTATAATGTAAATGTTTGACATGTTTCTGTCTAAAAGTGTTTTCTCAGCTTGGATGACAATTTACAGCCATGACCACAACCAATGCTTGACATCTCTAAAGAAGTGATGTTCCTTTCTATTTTACTCTTCATTTCAATCTTGCTTGTAAGTCCTGCTTTAAAAGAACTATACCAGCTGCAAGAGGAGCTCTTAAAGCTCTTTTTAATGAGCAGCAGAGTACATATGCAGAACCATCATTTTACTATTTGAACATTTGTGTTCAGAGACCATGTTAACCACAGACGGTTGGTTTGTCCTGCTAATATGTTTCCTCCTCTCATCCTCCGCTCTCTTAAACACACACAGACCTCCTTGCTGTCCTCTGCCAGTTCTGCTATGTACACAGACTCACACACAAACCGGCACCCTTGGGCAAACATGTCTGACCTCAGAGCTAACAGTAGACCAACCTCCAGACACCTATCATTCTTCCACCTTGGAGGTTAAGAAGAGGTGGGGGCTCTGGCAAACAGACTTCATATAATAGACTCACTCTGAAGTTAAAATGTTCAGAACAGGAGTCCTCACATTTAAACTGCACTCATGCTGTTCCATTTCATTCAGCAGGTTAAAAAGTGTATTTGCACTAGAGAAATAACTTCTTCTATTTGCATGGGCTATCCCCATATTTATTTGTTAATCTTCTTATTTAAAGGTATAAATAAAAAAAAAAGAAATGTCTACAAAACACCCCAAACAAAAATACACACATAACACATATAGATATAGATACACATTTATAGTATCATGATATATAGCGAAACCAAAAAACATTTTTTTAAGTACAAGTATATTACTCATTTTTCATAGCATTAAGAAACCCTACATATCGCATGCTTAAAAACAAAGTGTTATATTAAATGCTTTTATTATAGAAATAACAGCAATAACTGCAAAAGGGTGGGGGAAGAGTTAAATGGATAAATTTCTGCTACTAACAAACAGCAGAAGGCCGCTCTATAAAACAAAAGCTGCTAACTACTGTTTAGAGCAGAAAATGCTATGTGGGGCTGCCATTCTATTTTTGTATCTCATTCATGCTTAATACAGTTTACTTTTAACCAAATTTGTTTTGTTGCCAACCACAGCCCTACCTATCGCCGAAACTACCCTGCATTGCCAAACTACATTCCCAATCCTCCTGAGCCACGAGAAAACAATAGTTTAGTATTTGTTAAAAGGAACTTCAAGAGTGCATTTTTCAAATGTTCCCACAACAAATCTCAACCAACACAACAAGTTCTGTCAGTGTTTTGATTGGGAGTCTACTGGTGGTCGAATTCATCTTCTGTTTATTTAAATTCTTTAAATACTTTGTGTCCAATTGTGCTCATTATTTATCTTTAAGGTACAACAAAATTTAACAAACTGACTTTTTGGGAGAATATCTGTCTAGCAATGGCAGCAGAGCTGTGACAATCACACAAATACAATCCCTTCCCTCCTCCTCTCTCCCCCCTCCCTCCCTCACCCCACTCCATCAAATTGTGTTTTTGCCACAAATCAATAAACATTATCAGAGAGTGGCAGACTATGGGCTTGTGGAGGCAGCCTCTGTCTGTTAAAGCCCAGACCGCCCTGTCTCTATCACAGCCTGCGTGAAGAGGCCAGAAGGAAACAGAGAGACACACAAGAAAGGAAGAGAAGACAAACAAACGCACACACACAAATACAAGTCACAGGGAGTTCTCCTGAACATTAGATAGAAGCAGAATACATGCAAGGAAAGACAAACGCAGACATGCTTTTATGATCAAACTGCAGATCTTTGATGCATGTAGGGTCCGCCAGGGAGCCATTTCTCACATCCAGAAACACAGATAGTAGAAAACTACTTGAGCGAGAAGACAAGAGCAGCAGTGAAGCATTAAGGTGTTTAACAATAATCCAACAGCACGACAGAGACTTCTTTGACCATGACGCTCAGTGTCAACGAGAAATTAAAAGAAAAAAAATCTATCAAGGCAACAGCGACTTAAAGCACTCCCTTACCCATTAGTCAGCTGTAATGTCACTCTGTGCTTGTCGGCTTGTTTAGCTTTAGCGTCAGAAGGTCCCCACTCTCTGAGAATCATTTAACTGAGCTCTAAATAAGATGATTTTCAACCTGTCCCCACTTAGCTCGGGGCTGAAAAGGGAAAATCAGGGGGCCTGCCACGCAACCATTTCTCAATTACCATTCTCATTATTGTCAACCGTGTTCATTACTACTATTATCATCCTCCCTTTTCTGTCGCACCCCCACACTTTAGGCTAGCTTGTGCCTGTCGTATAAGATGACGAAGAGGAGGAGAGCGGCAGTATCAAGAGCTTTTTGCAAGGCCAGAGCACTTCAGGTAATTAATATAGCAAGAGGGGGCAGATGAGAGGAGACGGAGAACATGTGAGTGTATGAGCGCCTGTGTGTGTGTTTTTGCTGAAACGCCTGATTGGGGAGCTCACCTGCCGATACCCCCTAAAAGGTATTTCATTAGCAAGTCTTTTACCATACAAGCAGAGGAACAAAGCCTCCGTTACGCCTGTCTCCACTCCAACTCGACGGGGCCCAACAGGACGCCTGTAGCCCTGTGTGGGAAGAGTAAAGAAGAGTGGAGGAGCGGAGAGAAGAGGCGAGGAGAGGCTATCCCTGTTCATAATCTCATGACAAAAGGCAAAAAGGCATCATCCTATTAACAGTGTGATCTTCAACAGCTCATGCCAGCTCCTTTCTACAGGGGGCTCTCTCTTTTATTATGAAGGTGAGTGGGTGATACAGAGCAGGAGAGAAGCCCGGCGCCTCCCTATTAGCCCTGGGACAACGTCAGTGTGGAGGGGGAGAAGAGAGAGGAGAGACCCCATGCTAGGGTCTTGCTTGGTGCTTCTTTCTTTTCTTCAGGGTAAGAGCCTTTGCTTGGACCTTCGGGGGCTGGCTCCTACTAGGGCTTCAGTGATACAACACAAAGTGGTAGAGGGTCTTTAATCAACCACCTCAACAGCAGTGGTGAGGCTCACCGGGAAAACATCTCCTGCTCCACCTCTGAGGCTGATTCACTTTATTACTGAGCAACACAGTCGGCATTATTGTGTCAGGGAGCACACATCACAGGAATGCTTATTCTTAATACAGTGCCAGCAGCAGGACAACCTGATAAACCTTAGTTTTGTTCTAGTCATTTCAGTCAAAATGGTTTGTTGACTTACAAACTTGTGAGAACATAGCAGGCACGGCTGCTGACACAGAGATTAGCACAGGTGCTAACAGCTTCAGTAGCAGTTTTATCAGATCTGAACAGCGTTTCTTATTAAAAGGAAAAAAACAAATAGCAACAATCAAAACTTCAATATGTAACAGATATTTTTGTTCCGCTTCGGACATGTTAAACTGAGAGACTGTTTTACAAAGTCGTGAATATTCTACACCATGGCAGTAGCACCCAACTTGTCTGATTGACCTGCAATCGTAGCTGACAGAAAGATTGTCCAATCACCTGCCAGATTTGCTTTGAAAGTTTCTTCCCATTCCCAAACACTTCCTTAAAGCTTATTTCCAGATGAACTAGAGATATATGGAATGATCAACCTGGTTGGTCAGGTTGACTTACCTAACATACTACTAATCATCAGTTATTTGTTTTGCTTTTGTTCACTGTAACTACATTAGTGGTATATTCATCCCCTCATAGTTTAAATGGCGTTATAATGGCTGCAGCTCTGAGTAAATTCAATCTTTTTACATATAGACTCACTTGTTTATTATGCATATATTCAAATAGACACAGGAGGGAACATGTAAACACACACATTGTATATGCAGTGGATGTTGTGATTTTCAATGTGTGTCTGCTTAATTCCGCTGTTTGCGTCAGAAAATCCTTTCAGTGTGCTGCTGTTATTCCACGGCTGGATAGTTGGGTCCATATTATGAAGCAAGCAGTCACATAGTAATACCATATGCTTACTTTTGGATAATTTCGTTTTTAATGCAGAAGGTTATCCTCTTTACCAGTGTATTGCCACAGCCTTTGCATGCATGTTAAAAATACCTTACTTACCACTAACACCTGAATAATCTACCAAATGTTTCAAAAAGTTTTATCTATATATATCTGTATGACAATATTTCCAACACAGAAAAAAATACTTGAAGGTTAGGATACATTTTTATACTTTTACTTTTTAAAATACTTACTTTTAATACTTTCATATTATGAAGTATTCAAGAACAGCTCTGCTTGCTGTAAATAAGTGTGTGTAACAGAGAGAAAGACAGAGAGAGATGGGGGAAGAAAGATTAGTCTGTTTTTCTATTTGAATGTTTTGTCCTCTGCTCAATGGGGTGCCTGCCTCTTGCCTCAGGTTACACAGTGAATGGGGAGGGGACAATTAGCCCAAGCTTTAAGTTTTGAATGACAGCCCTGTTTGACTACATGTCATAGTTACATCATGTATAAGGGATGTAAGATTTAAAAAACTACTGATTTTTAAAGCAGGTAAATCTGCTGTAAGTATAAACAGTCATTTCATTATAAAAATGGCAGATAATTAGAGTTATTTAGAATTTTTTCAGGACAACTTGGGCTCTCAGAATATTTATGCATCGATGCTGGCTGACTGATGTATCAAGAGTTGCATGACAAAAGGGATAAAAAATTGAAAGTAAATGTTATTAAATATAATATAACTATTATTTAGTTTATTTTTCCCCTTGTAAAGTCAGAAATCAAAAGTCAAAAAGCAAAATGTTTGTTAATCATCGCTGGTGGCATCTCAATGTGTCAACAAGTGGTCACCAACCTTTTTCAGCTGAAGATGTCCTGTGATGCTAATAGAGAAAACTAGATCCACCCGCTCAAATTCTCAAAGAACCCTTACACAAAAAGTTAACTTTACACGATCATTATTCAGTTTTACTTATATTAGAATAAGGTTGTCAAAATTAATATCTAAACTGGTGCATCACGATGCAGACGTATCTGAAGATGCATGGTGATGTAGAGACAGTTTAATCTTGCTCAGGCTGCTGTCAGACTAAATTATCAGTTTTGTATAGGAAATATATAGGCTATACGAAGTTGAGACCTAATGCTGCGTTCACACTGCACGCTACTTGTTCTACCTCGGCGATCACTCTCCATGCAAAGTCAATGTACAGCCGCGATGGGGTGGGGCTAACCCTCCCGCGATGCGTTTGCCGCATACAAAACGATCTCTTCACTCGTCGCGCGATGTCAAAGTTAAAAAAAAGTTGATCTTTTCAGGCGATGTCGTGTGTGGCTGTGCGGCAACAGCCAATCAGCGGTGTGGGTACGTGTGACGGTACCCGTGACAGACATTTTTTCAACCGGACTACAGAGGAACAATCCACGTCTGTGTGGGAAACATTAGTCAGTGAGGACATTAGTTCCGCCTAGACGGACCACAGAAACACAGAAACTCACAGATAATGCTGCTGCAGGGCATCTGCTGCAGTGTTTTGTGGTTGATAAGTGAATGAAAACGATACAGCTGGAATAATGTCTGCATATACATCCTATTATATGATAAATGATATCGCGGTGAAACTCAAGCGGAAGTGATGTCACCGAGCGACAGCCGACGGCAACGGTGACCAAAATGAGGTATTTGTGGACGCACGACAATACATCAGTGGGCAACGCGATTTTGGTAGCTGGGTCGCTTGCGGTGTGAATGCAGCATTAGAGATGCTTTTTATTTCAGATTACGATAATAAGACCTTTTTCTGCAGGTGATCTCAAGGCAATTTTTAATCAATCACAAGGAGTTCAGATTTTTCTGACTGCTTGTGTTACTTTTTATCTAAAAAGTAGCCGGGTACAGTAATATGGAAAGTCAAGAATACTCCCCACTGTCGTGATATCGAAATGTTAATTAACAAGAGCAACTGAATCGAAATGTGCGACCAGTGAAGATGCGCTGTTGTACTAAGACAGTAAATACAATATTTAATCCATCAATGTGACGCAGTGAAGGTATAAAATACATAATCAGTAGATTTGGAGATACCACTTTGTGTGAGTAGATTTAAAGGAAATGTATTTATCTTTTATATGCAAGGTGAAAGACTCCCAACTAAGGGTGGAACATGACTTAATAATAATAATCTCCATTCATGCTTCAAGTTGCAGCATGTACAGCCTGTGATGCTTTCCTCCACTCTTGCTGTCTCCAGAGGCAGTATCAGAGGCATAACATTGGACAGAGGGGGATACGAAGACCCAGCGGGAGACAGGAATGCTGTGAGGGAGAGTGTCTCTACCTTTGTATGTGAAGGAAGTTTGTTGTGTTCAAGCATCCAAGACAAACTGCAGCAATTACTGACACAAGAGTTACACTGGAATTAACGTGAATGTTTTGGGGTGTAAAAATGGCTGAACTTTGCCTAGATGTCAAAAGCAGAGTGAGAAGGGCCACTGACAGCACCTCCACTCGCATAAATGTGTGATTTATGAGATTCTATCTTTAAAGTCACCAATTACAGAATGGCTCCCTCAAGTGTATTTGTGCAATCCAAAGGCTTGAATTCATGTCAACATGACAAACCTGGGAGATATGGGATCAAGCACAATAATACAGGAAATAAATTTCGTATTTTGCTGAGGAACTAACAAAGGTTTGACAGCACATACACTCAGCTCTACAGAAGGGAGAATTTAGCTAATTTAGTTTGATAAAGAAAAACTTACGGAACTACTAAGATATTTCAGATGCCGACACTGAAAAGATGCAATCCCTCTGACTCCACCAGCTCACAACCTGCTGCACACCCACACATTTACACACACCTCTTCTCATCATCATCATCATCGTCCTCCACTCTCCTCTGTAGCCCAGTAAAAAGCCTGTGATGACCTGGGTGTGTAGCTTATTAACCTCCCCATCAGTTCTTATCAGCCAATGAATAGCCCAGTCATCTGCCCCTCCTCCAGAATCTGAGGGCGAAAAAATTTCTCCTCACGTCAGGACTATAATTCAATCCACGCACAAATCATTTCAGGTGTGTGCACACAGACACACGCACAAAAGAACACGCACACACAGGGATGGGGATCAGTGAGAGCATTTTGTCAACCTGGGTTCTGGTGGGTGTCCAAGTCTGGCTTGGACCAGATGTTACTAAAATTACCAACAATTGGAGGAAACAACAGGAGGGGTGTAGGTGTGTATGTGTGTGTGTGTGTGTGCGCGTGTGTGTGTGTGTGTGCGTGCGTGTGTGTGAGAGGGCCAGAATAAATTAATGGCTGATTTCTCCCCTTGCTTTGATGGCATTAAGAGCCCTCTTCTTCTCAATGTGCCGCGTTAAATGCTTTTCTCTCTTCTCTTTTTCCTCCGTCTCTACCTTCTTTTTTTCTTTTCTTTTTTTTTGACAAGCAGGGCCACCCAGCAGAAAGCAACTGATGCAAAACGCCGGAGTAATCCCCCCCTCCATCCACTGCTGCCACCACCACCACCCCTCCCTGCTATCTTTAGTCTTTTACACAGTGGCCATTATCTGTGGGATTTAGTTAAACCAAACCTTCATGTATTTGTCAGGCCCTGGGTTCGTTTTCTCCTCTGACTGCCCTGCTTGAGTGTGGCCAGGCTGGGAGGGAGTTTGGTCTTAGTTTACATAATCAGCACACAGCTTGCAGTGAAAACATGTGGAATGAGTGAACAATGGCTTCCAACTTTGAGGTAATAGGATGATTAAAATATTTAAGTGCAGGGGACAAGGATCTCTTTTCTAAAACTTCCCCCAAAAAACAAAAACTATATACTCAACCAAATGTATTAGTCAAACACTAATACAAATACAAGGTGTACAGAAAGACATTATCGTTTATATTGAAAGTTTATATTGATGAAAATAAATAATGCCAGGATAAAATGCTCAGTTGAAAGATTGTTTGCATGTTTAATACATGTATAAAGGAAGGATCATACTTTATACTTCATTTAAGATAGAATAATATCCGTTTTAATGCTATTTTTCATGTCTTAATTGTCACTGTGTAGATGGTTGCAAATAAAAAAAGCCTGTGTGTAGTTTGGCATACGGTTCATGCGAATTCGTCTTCTTACTCAACTTTATTAAAGTTATTTTTATAATCAAAAAACATCAAAATATCTATCAGGTTTTCAGCAACAAAACAATCTCAGGACTAATTTGTGATCCATGCCACTCACATCTAAATACTTCACTTTTTTTGCTGCAGGGTTTCTCACTATTTAAGAAAAATCAAACCTAATACTTTTAAAGACACCTTTTAGGCCAGATCAAGACAAAATTACGGTGACACAAGTATGAGTGGAGTTTACCCAGCATAGCCTTGTACACAGGAAGTGCACACCAATTCATATTAAGAGATGTGTTATTAACTTAGTAAGAGATATAACAGGGTCCACCTTTTATTAAATGGCAGCTTTTAACAAATTGGCTTTTCTTTGTAAGTTATCTCACTCGAAAAAAGAATAGAACAATACAATGAAATTTGTGCATGAATATGACAGGCGTTGTTAAACCTTCTCTACTTTCTCTATCAGTAAAAATATTTATTTGATAATCTAATTTTAATCCTAAAATGACCCATTACTTAAAGTAACAGTAAATTTTTCCTGAACACAGAATAAAAAATGTGTTTGCCTCTGCTAGTGTTTCACATCTATACAAATCCATGTTAAACACAGGGGCCCGTCAGCCTGCCACATGCAGCCGCAGAGCTAAACGCACTGTAGTGGAATCACTGTTGAAATGTGCAGATAAGCCGTGGCTTGGTGAGGCTAAGCTAAGGTTAAGCCAGGTGGTTTAGCCCCCTGAGTATGTGTTTACACACACACTGAGGTGTGAACCATTTGGGGAGCTTAGAGGGGCGGAGGAACATGAGTTGATTTAGCGCTAGTGTAAACCTCAGTACCTGTTGATGGTGTTAATTAGGACAGCTTAACACATTCGTCAGAATACATCTGCAGGGTTCCTGATATCAGCTGTGTCAGATTAAACAAACTTTAAGAAGACTGTAAAAGCAGAAGTAGTAATTTTACTGCCAGAGATCTGAACTAAGATACATTAGTATGTGTTATTTGTGGGCAATTACATGAGGGATGTTTCCTTAATAAATCAAAATGCTGTCATTATTAAACGCTATAAGGTAACAAGTTTTTAAACACTACCTGTTTAAAATTCACGACAGTTACAGGTCACCTTCATGTTATCACATTCTTCAAAAGGATATGACAGAAATGAAATATTTTTCCATGCAGCATATAAATAGATAATTGTCACTTTTTATAATATCTCATTTAGGACATCTTTTCTTCCTAATAAATGTCCCAGCACTTTGTGACTTTAAATTCAAGCATAACTCCTCTAAGCATGCAACATCAATAACATATTTTTAAAAATCAACCCATACAAGTATGTTAAACGCTTTTCTGTTGTGTTTTGTTCTTTCAAATTTAGATTTGTTCCCTATAGCTCATAACTAACCTTAAATTTATTTTATTATTTGGGCATGTTTTGCATTAAAATATAAAATAAATCCCTGGTGTGCGATGACCTGTTGAGCAAAAAAAGTTTCACTGTTTAACACAGTCAAACTAACTTAACTATGTACACATGTTAATAAATAGACCTTTAAATTAGTTACTGCCATATTTTCTAACAAAAAATGAATCAGCAGGTTGAGCAACTCATGGGACCGAATTTGTGAATTGGTGAAACTTATAAATGGAAAATTAGGAATATCAGAGGGAAAGCTGTGATAACCTAAAGCAGAGGACCCCCTCTGAGCCTGCTGATGGACAGCTGCAATCTGTTTAGCATAAGTAGCTCCGCCTGCTCCATTAGCAGAGAGGGGGAGGAGGGTGTGTATGACGAGGGGGAGAGAGCTGGACCCCCCCTGGGCTGGATGTTAGAACAAATTTGAGGGGTGTCATATTACATGCTTTGTGACAAGAGGCAGAAGGAGGTGAACAGTGATGAATTTGCTTGATGAATTAATCTGTGGACCAGTAATGGCTCTGCTAACAACATTAGTCATCCTTCATATATCCCTGTGCTGTGACTCGCTAGCTATTCCCCTCAGCTCTGACTGTTATGCAATCATTTTTTCTCTGTGTGTTTCCACTTTCTCTCATACATTGGTGAAGGGTAATGGATAAATCATCCCAATTTCATTTATCAAATAAAAAAAAAAAGATCAAACCTTCAAAGGAAAAGCTGAAAGGGGTCTGAGGTTTGTTTGACAGGCCAGTTATATAACTTAACACCTAAAGTGTTAGTAACTGTGTCCAATAAATCCCCCTTGACACATACTTTTCAGTTGAAATAGCATTGCATTACATTACATTACATTACAGCAGAGTGATACTGCCACTGGCTCATGGCCCTGATTAAATACACAAATGCTAAATTGCTGTGTTTAAATAGATATTTAAATGGAAATGTATTGGGAAAGACAGCTGTTGGTATTTGTAGCCTGGAGAGCTCATTACAATGGGAAATGGGGTGTGTGTATGGGGAGGGGGCAATGACAACGGGAGCATAGCGAGCAGCTGTGTTAGCAAGTGAATGGTGTAATTACTGGCCAAACCTCTGTCATTAACCTGTATTGTTGAGTGTCACAACTGCCGTTACCATGAGAAAGACTTGATTAATTGACTGCAAGATTGAAATTCAATTATGTGGAAGGGCAGGAGTTTGTTAGCTAAATGATAGTCATGTACATAAAAAACAAACAACAAAAAATAAATATCTTTGCTTAATCTGAGTACTCGTCCTCTTTTGTTTTGACTCTGAAACAACACAACAAGAAAAGTTTGCACTGATAACCTTAAAAATGAAGGAGAGGTGGAGCAGCGAGGTTGCCTGTTGCTAATTGCTAATTAGAACAAGTCTATTTCTAAAACCTGCTACTCAACTTGTTTCCATGGCTGTAACTAAAACCTCTTGGCTCTCTCATGCAGAGTCGCTTTCTGGACCAAGAATCTGACATTTGCACATAGGCCTATATAAAGATATAAAAAAAGTACACTCAACAGTGTCTAGTGTATTTTTCTTACTAAAATAAACAAGTAAAACTGCTCCGAAAGCACCTAACATCTGACACTGTTAGGTACTAAGGTTAAGGTATTACCAAAAAGATGGAAAACTACCCTACAGCAAAATTAACCAAACATTAAACAAATCTTCCTGGATCTGCAAGTGAATTCAGATCACTACTAAATGACATCATTTCTGCATTGTGCCATTTGCAACATACCCTGAAAATGTTGTCAAATATCATTTTTAAATTATTACTGAAAATGTGGAGGACAGCACTACCTCGCAATGTTAACAAACTCCTTAAAAATTTGCTGTATCATCCAGATTTAAAAATCTAATTGCTTTTCCTTGTGACATTACCAACAATCAATTATAATTTCATTAAAATCTGTTCATAACTGCATGGGTTACCTTACTTACAACACGAGAGACAGCCAAACAAACAAAAACACTTAGACTATAAAGTCAACAGGATAAGAGTGTGGAGAAATCAGTTAAGGCTGGAGCACAGATAAACACCACTGACAAAGAGCCTAATATGTTTTCAAAATATTTTTGTCCTGTTTGTTTCATCATATGTTCTGTTCCACCCAAAATGAACCACAGTTTTCATTACATAATTTTAGCAGAAAAGATTTTTTTAATTATCTTATTACTATATTATTAGGTTATTATCTATCATTATTACTTCTCATCAGTTGAGAATAACTTCTTTGAAAACAGCTTAAATAATTTTTGTCCTCCATAGTTTGTTAAATTCTAAGTCAGTGCAATCTCTAGTCTCTTAAATCAGTGACATTTTTCTGTTTGGGCAAATTGACTTAATTTTTGTTGAATACTAAGTTTACAAAGTGGTTGTATGATGATACATGAAGGACCTCTTGATAAAGTAAATTCAAACAAAAGACAAGACTCCAGAGTCACCTGCGTTTACTCCCAAGCTAGGCTGTGATAATTGGAAAATTGATTAATCAATATTAAGTATTTTCCTGAAAAAACAAGATTATGAAAAATTAAGCCTTGATTGTCTTCAAACTTTCTGCCATTAAACAAAAACTAAAAGCCTCTTTCAGACACTTACACTGGGTGCTAGGTTTGGTGGTGCCAAATTGTACTATTTTAAAATACTGCTTAGGTACAACAAAATGAACTCAGACTGATAGAGAAAACCTCCTACAACTCTTAAAAATCATAAGTGAAAGTCACCCTGAATCCTTTTCACAAACGTTATGATTTTGCTAAAAGAGCCAAAAACATGTTTTACACTGATGGAGAGCGGGAGACGACAAGCAACATAATATCGCAAAACACAAATGAAGAAATCATACTTACTCCCCAGATAGTCTTCTTTGATACACCTGGAGACATCAGCAGTAATTTCAGTCTAATTCTAAGCAAACCAAAACTTTCAGAGCCTAAGTTCTGATTTAAAAACTCACTCTCTCCTCAAAACTATATAGCACTTACAGCTCACATCATAACCCCAAAAGGGAAACACAGTAAACTTTTGCCAGGAATTTTTTGACAAATGAAAGCAAATCCATTTGGATTTTTCTACAGTAAAGCAATTTGATAAAAATCTTGAGTCGGGTTCAGTGTGAAAAAACTGAGAATTTAGGTTTGGGCCATAGTGTCAGCCCCCATCTCCGCACACCTTTATTTGAAGATTTAGAGGGGAAAGTTTAATTTTGACAGCTACTTTGGATCTGACCTGAAGACAAAAATGCTCAGTAGTATTTGCAAAATTACAGTTATAATTTTTTTTTTACCTTAGTCTAGTATAAGTTAATTAAATAAATATTAAAAAATAAATTTAACAGTAATGATTTCATGTTGCAGCCAAAAGATTCCAAACTTAAGTAAAAAACACACATGGATTTTTAAAAAATATTATTCACATCATTTTTTTTTTAACTTGTACTTGTACCTGAACGTGCAGTCATTGGATGTAAGAACCAGTTCAGTGTGTTTGCAAATGTGTGACTGGTGTATTCATTGCTCGTTCATTGTATGTGTATGTGATAATGTGTTTGGCAGGCCGCAGCTCCATTTGTTGGCCAGCCTGCTGCATGGGGTCTCAGGCAGAGAGGCGGCTGATGAAAGCATTGGCGGGATGCTCCAATAAAGAGCAGATTATCATAAGCGGCCATTGTCCACCTCCCCGTTCTCTTCAACAACCCCCCTCCACCACCACCACTGCCATCATCTTCACTTACCCCTCTGCTGAAAATGTTAATCGGCCCTATCGCTGGCAGACGGGGAAAGGAGGAGAGCCTTCACCAGTCAGTGCAACTTTAATTAATTAAAAGGAATCCTGCACATATTAAGTGACATAATGAAAAGGAAACTAAACAACAAGCGACAATAATTCCTGCTTCACAAACTGCTACACCCCCTCCCAAAAACCTAGCCCCCCTTACCCGTCCCTCCCGTTGACTCCATCCACCCAGCTCGTTTTATCTGAAGATTCTCAGACAATGCCTAGAGGATCCCGTTCCTTAATCTTCCTAAAAATCCCTCTTTCATCCCCACTGTTAAAGAATGTATGAAAGGCTGACACTGAGTTGGAGAAAAGAAGAGGAGGGGGGGTTGTGGTGCACATCTGGGTGTGAGGGTGGTGTCACTGTGCCGGACAGGGAGGGGGGGGGAGACAAAAAGTGCAAGAGCTTGGTATTGGTCATTTTTGGGGCTTCCTTGCGAGTTGAGTAATCAAATTGTTTTGCTGCTCAAACATTCAAATGGCCAAGGAGATGAAGAGCATGAGCAGGAATGGGAGTGTTGATGAGTGCGTTCCAGTGTGTATGTATCTGGAGGGAGGGGGCTGTTAATCTGCGTTCTGACCCAGTTGAACCTCAGAGTCACACACACATTTTCAAACAAGACAAAAAAGCCCAAATCCTTTGTTTTGTCCCCTCAAAGGCTAGAAAAAGGCAATGGGATTTAAAGAAGTGATCCTGAGATTTCTTTTCTTCCCCATAGGGAGGGAACAGTGCATTTGCTCCTGAAGTGAATCCAAGATGACCATAAACACATTCCTCTGTGCCCTAACACAAAACCATTCGATTGAAAGTGAGTGCTCTTTTTGTATCCTTGACAACAACAACAAGAAAATGACCAGAGGCTTTGAAAAGGGAGCGCATCTTCTTTTGGTCGTGTCTATCTTGGTTGCCACGAGCTTAGCTTACGAACTGGCTGTGTGATTATGGATAAACAATAGTTGCAATCTCTCCCTGCTCAACAATCTAAACTCACACAGAGGAGAAGCCTTCAGGAAAGCCTCTGTTTACTTTCAAGCAGTGCTGGGAACCGAACACTGGAACCAGGTGGGAAAGGTTTCCAAGTGGTTTGAGGAACATCTATCATTTGCCAAACAATCTCCTTATCAATGCCCTCCACTCAGTTACCTGTGCCATCAAAATGCAGATGTAATACCAGGGGTGCCATGCGTTTGACCTTATCGATACAGAAAACAAACTTTTTCACACTGAAAATACGAAAGATCTTTAAAGGATTGGATTAATCAGCAAAATTGGTTATGGCGTTAGTAAGAAATAAATCTATTTATTCCAAACTCTAAACTAAAGTCCACGTTTGTTTGAACATTTTGAAGGTGCTAAAAGCGTTACTTCTCACTGCTGTTGAATTCTGAAAAAATATTCACTAGTTCAAATAATCATTCTATAATTGTTGTCCTTCAGTTCAGCTGAGTTTAAGTCAACAAATGTTTCAAAACATTCATGTCATCTTTATTCATAAATAGAAATACAATTTAGTCATTTCAAAACCTTTTTCCGTCTTCAAACCAGAGGTTAGCATTATTTTTTGTCCTTTCCCATTCAAAAACTTATGTAACCAAATAACAAAATCACAACAAGAGCCATGTCAAGATTTTTCAGAAATACATTCACATTTGTAAATATTTTTTTCCATTAGCATTTGGTGTGTGAACACAACAAAACAGTTCTCAAATCCCTTATACATCTAAATTTTATGTCTATTTTAAATGCTTGCATTAATGAAATATTATTATAAGGGAATAAAATCAAACTCTTACCCAAACTTTACAGAGCTGGGTTTTTGCCCAAAGTTAAAAGTAAACACTCTAACACAAACACATCTCCCAACATAAAAAACAAAAACAGCTTTAGACTCCGTGCTGAAACACTGCCCACATTGATTTGAACAAATTTTGCACCTCTGGCAAGAGGATCAGAGTTTAGGATTTTTGGATCAGCACCAAGGGTGACTAATCAAATTCAACGGGCCCAGGTAACCAATTAGTTGCGTCCCTTCCCAGATTAACCATAACCCTTAGTAACCCTCCTAACAAATGGGTCTATTGCAACGTTTTTTCAAATCCATTTACAATTTGGGGAAAATTTGAATATATTTTTCCTTTTAAACTGATTTTAAGAAGAATGGACTATGAATGGTTTACAGCCATTCCGAAACATTTTTGTCATGTCTGTCTTTTTAACCTTTTTTTTTTTTTTAAATTACTATCTGCTTTTTTGTTTAAAACAAGAAGCTGTATTAAATATTTTTTTGTCGTCTGTGGCAACATTTTCACTAGACACTATAGAAGAGTTTAAAGGTACTACTTTAGAAAGATCACAAGGGGAGGAAGACTTTTTGTGTAAATCCAGCTCCAAGGAAAAAAGTCAAATGTTTAGAAAAAGTTGAAATTTGGAGACTTAAGTCCAAAATACTATGTTAGTTAAGTTAGTTAAAATAGAATTTTTGGTTACAGTTGAATTTTACACTAATAAAAATTATATATTTAAATTTAGACTCCATTTTTGACATTTTGACTTCTTTTTATGTAAAATTGTACTCCTTACTCCTTCTCCACTTTTGGTTTCAACTTTTTCTTGAATTTGTAATTCAAATTAATTACCAGGATTTCAACGTAAATCTGTCTATAACTTTTTTAATCCATATGCATCATTACAAAAAGGGGAAAAACTTAAAAATAATCAGTTTTTCTCTCATTTTCATGGCTGACCCTTTCCTCTTCAATCTGGGGGAGAGTGGTGTCTGAAACTAAAAGTTTTTGTAATTCACAATTTTACAGAAAGAAATCTCATAATTGTGAAAGAGCAGATTTAAAATGTAGCACCTGCAAAAACAAAACAAACACTTATTCATCCTTCAGCTGAAACTTCTCTTACTCCATCTTTGAGCCTGTGAACTGGGGAGGGTATTATAGTCTAAACACTTTTTCTTCTGTCAGTGCTGAAAGATTAGACTGGTTATCCCATTAAAGTTGGTAAAATGCCATTCTTGTGTCTTTAAGCTCTCGTATAGGAGGTCAAGATGAGTCTGCCTGTGCTTACAAGGCAGGCACGGATGTAATCTGCCCAAAGTTACAATAATTAATGTTAAGCTTCTTCAGCAATACGTTTGTGAAAGAACTGGCCCTGATAATATACTTAAAGCTGTGCACGCTGTTTGTGTTGCCACAACAAGACAAGGCAGGGCTTGGTGTGCATGCGTGTGAGTGTGTGTGAGGGTCCCTATGCCACTCACGTCGCTCAGCTTAAATCTTTAGTCAAACCATAAGCTGATGCTGCCACAATGCTGGATTAGGACGACAGGCTTGGGAAAAAAACTGAGAGGCCGGCTCACTGATACTAAGAAAATAAAAACATAGCACAGACACTTAGAAAACGATACTGGATCAGAAGGACATTAGATCATTTTACTAGACTGGAGAAAGGCTTAATGACAAGAAAAATCAAAACAAATGACATTAACAAATCTGTGAAATATATGTGTTTGTTTTTATATTTTAAAAGGAAACATCTGCTATTGAAGCAGCTGTATCTAAATAGTAGTGGTCTTAAATCAAGGTTTTCTGATAAAGTAAATCAAAAAATTACAATCAGATCAATAAAAATGTGTCAGCATGGCTGTGCAATAGAGCCACAGGTTGACGTTAATGCCTCGCAATCCTCTACACAATCCAGACCTGCATCCCTTTCTAATGTGGTGCATTGACAGCCTGCTCTGTCCTTTCCTCAGATACAGAAGGGGATAGGCTGCATGTGTAAAGTACATTAAGCTCTTGCTGGATCCCTCCTTGTGCCATTCTCATCTCGTCGACTCGGAGACACAAAGGCAGATTAAAAGAGCGCATGCCATAAAAAGCCGGTGTCAATCTTATCGGCGTCAAGTGCAATTTTTAAACATATGTTAATCTGGGAGAGCTAAAACTCATTCTCTCCTCTCTCTGCTTGTTTATCTCTTATCAAATGCACAGTAGGTGAGAGGCAGCTTTGCAGTGCTGCTAAGTGCCATTATTTGGATAATTGCGTCCATTGTTGCGGGTTATATAGCTATTTGAAATGGGAGGTGTGTGTAAATAGGTGCAGGGGCCAGGTAGGGGGTGGTTTAGTTATATTCAAGCTGGGGCCAGGGGATTTTCAGCAGAGGCAACATGAAGCATTTGAATGCTTCTCCACAACTAGAGCTGGATTTTCACTGAGGAAATGTATGATTTTTGTTTTCAGCCCAACAATGCCTTTAGAAACTAACAATGCCAAGGTCAGAGACATCGCATAAATGGACTGAGGAATAGGAAATTAATTTTAGGGGAACGGGGTTAACATTTTTATTTTTTTAAATGATATCATCAAACTTTTATCCATGTAAGCTGTCATTTTACAAACCATAGAAAATAACGCATGACACTGCAATACGGTTTTATGCAAGAGCAAACAGGAAATTTCATCCATGTAATAATAATCATGTAAAAATAATGATGTGAAATGAATACCGAGCCTTGATTTTGGTTGTGTTGTAAATAAACTCCAATAAATATGAGTTGTTTGTAATATTCTCCAAATGTTGCATGTGTGAAGGACAGTGCTCCCAGTGGTGCAAGAATAACAAGTTCATTAGTCGAGGGGGGGCACCGCAGGAATTCAAATTCCCCCCCGGCCTCGGCCCAGCCTCTGATTGGCTGGCTACGTCGGCATGGCGAGACTCATTAGAGCCCAGCAGTAATTAAGAGTTGTTAGAAAGTGAATTCTCCAACCGCAGATTAGAAAATTAAACTATTTACTGATTACATATTAATAGAAGACAACAATGGCGCTTGCCATAAGCTTGGAAGGCAACCAAGGAATAAATCTGTGTACTTAATTACCATAAACAATGGGGGCATAGAAATGGAGTTTTATGCACACTCCCTCCTGTAATGTGTCTGATATCAGAAGACACTTGACAATTCTTGTTCAATTATCTCTATTATTTAATGTGCTGTGAACTGCCTCTGAGTAAATAAATTAACCACCCCAATTACTTGGGATTCATCTGGGGAGGGCCGCTGCGTAATAGAAAATGCTGCATTGTGCCCAAACCAGAAGAGAGAGGGGGGAAGGAGAGGGAGGTGAGAAAAAAGAGGGGAAGCTGGGGTGAAAGAAAGAGGACAGAAATAAAGATTCAGAGGGATAAAAGGAACAGCGTAATAGGAAAGTGATGCAGAGGGGCAGAGAGGATTGAATAAGAAAGCATAAGAGACGAAAAGATGAAAAGAAAAAGAGAGCAGAGGAGATATTAGTAAATAAAAAACATGATGGGACAAGTTACTTAAAAGGCAAATGGTTTGAAATTTAAGCTACATGAAGACTCTTTTCTTTTTAGCAAACATTTGAAATGCATATAAGAGCAGAATGACAAACTCAGCTACTCCGAGAAGAAAGGATAAAAAAAGGTTGACGCCATGACGAAGCAAAAAGCATGTGATATCAAAGCAGGAATATTGAAAAGCAGCAGAGCACATTGGATCTTCCCATGCTCTCTGCTGCTGGAGCAGAGAGATGAACAATCAGTCATGGGTCAGTCGCTCTGTCTGTTCACATCTGCACAGTCCTGCAGTGCTGTGAGTAACCTTAGCATCAGTGCACACTAAGCTCACTCAAACCTACCTTAAAGGGATAGTTTGGGGGTTCTGAAGTAGGGGTTTGTGAGGTACATGGCATGAGCCACAGTGTCACAGCTCAGCTCTCTCTCTTTTCAGAAAAACTCAGGACAGACGCTAGTGATATATATTGCTGGACATGCCAAATTCTGCCCTTAATTAAAAAAATTGTGGGACAAAAAAAATGTGGGTTATCATGCGCTACAAACAGTTTGTTTATACCCACTTAAATTTTCCCTACCAAGCTGGTTTGATAAGGCACTATTTTGAGACACGGCAAAGCCTACATGTCCTACCACCAGCAGCTCCAACTAGTTTGCTTCACTTCAGGAAGCAGCCAAATGGTATTTTAATTTACAGTTTTTGCCGTGAGTCCACAGGTGTGAATTAAGAATGGAGGAATATGCTATGAGAAGTGGAGGACTGGAGAAACACACAAGAACTGTTGGTTCAGGTAAATAAATTGTGAGCTCATGTCATCAAACTGGATGATAAAAGCATGTGACTGAGAAAAATCACCTAAAGGATGTTCGGGATCCTATCAATCTATCGTTAATCATTAATATGTTTGTTTGCAGTGAGCCGCTGTCATCACATTCAGCGCTTTGTTTAAAAGGACATTCTTACTTGTACGGACCAAATACACAGTTATAAAAACTTCAAGGACAAAACAGAGGAGACAAATGAAAGTTCATCTTTAAAGTTTGCATTCAGCTTATGCTGATTGTTTATTTTGGAAGGACAGAAGCCATGGTTTCAATGATAAGTGAACTTTATGATAGCACAACGTATAGTCATTGTTGTGGGTTAAATTGAGCTTTTTGCTGAGATTACTGTGCTTAGTCAGCAGGATAACCCTTAAACATTCAAACATTGGGCTCATCATTATTTGTGATGAAGTAATATTTGTGTAATTCGCAAAATTAAAATAAAACCAAGGCATGATCTTTAAGCTGAAGACAGACAACTGTGCCTCAAAGTAGTGCCTAATCAAAGAGGTGGTGGATTGAAAAGTTTAGTGGCTGTAAACAAAGTGTGAGTAGTTTGTGATGACTCCACGCTATTTTTGTGGGGGGTTTCTCTGCCCACAGTTCTTTAATTAAGCTGAGAATCTGGCATTTTGGCATCTGGCAATGTGTACCTTTAGCATTTGTCCTGAGTTTTTCTAAAAAGAGAGACAACTGATCTTTGATACTGTGGCACATGTTTAGTTCCATGCTGGCTAACTTTTGTGTTGACCATGCATACCAAGTATTTTCTCAATTTGTATAAACAAACTGCACAAAGTCTTGGTTAAAAGGCATACATATTACTTAATGGATGTTAATGAGGAAAATACAGTCCTCATTACTCACGTTTAACAAGAACATTCTTGTGGACCATCCCTGACATTTACATGTGTAATTTTACTTTCAAAAGTTTAAAGAATATTTCAAATAGAATCGAAAACTCAATATCTAGCCCTCACTTTACATCTTAGTGCTGACCCATGTTCCTCTTACTGATCACTTTCAGGTAATTTTTAAAATTTTTCCAATATTTTGATTAGCCATTATGTTAGCATTAAAGGCATCGCTCTTCAATAGTTTAGGTCCTACTTCACTGATAGAGGATTTTAGTTTAGAAAGGTTTTTAAAAGCTCATTGAAATTTGACAAGCAGGTTGTCTCTGTTGTCAAAACCAAGCGTCTTCCAAGTCAGACTACTTTGACTACTTGAGAGTTATTTCAATGAAAGTGGCCTTGGGCAGTTCATGCTTTATAACCTCCAGGCTTGATTATTGCGACTCGCTGTACAACAGTATGGACAAAACTTCTCTTTAGAATGTGCAGCTCATACAAAATGCTGCTGCACCCCTCCTCAGAAGGACAAGAAAACATGACCATATAACACCAGTCTTAGTATCTTTTCATTGGTTTCCCCTATATTTTATGTTGATTTACTGAAAATATAACCGATTGATTTTAAAGTTTTAAATGGATTAGGACAGTCCTACTTAATTAGTTCACTGATACACGGCACCTAAATCTCTCAGGTACTCCAACCAACTGCTTTTAGAAGTGCTCTGATCTACTTTCAAAACCAAAAGGGATCGAGCATAAAATTTATTAAGTGGCCACCTTTTTTAAAGGACGTTACGTGGCAACTGTCACACATGGATACATTATTGCACAAACACGCAGAGCAGTGTGGTTAAAGTGAAAAGAATCTTAGTTTAATTATCACAGTTTTATTAAGACAATGGAAATGATCATTCAGGGGCTGTCCACAAGTAGAAGAGTTTAGGAGTTTGGAGCATTTCTACTATATGGAACCAGCACTTTGGGAGCCCAGAAATACACTTTTTAAAAAACTGCACTGACTCCTCACAACAGCGTTTTTCTGAAGTTTGGAAGTCATATAGTCAAGTGTGATCGAGCATAATGGTGCTTACACACCGGACGCTACTTGTACTACCTCTGCGATCACTCTCCATGCAAAGTCAATGTACAGCCGCGATGGGGCGGGGCTAACCCTCCCGCAATGCGTTTGACAAGATGATCACTCGCGATGTCAAAGTAAAAAAAAAAGAAAGTTGATCTTTTCAGGCGATCTTTTCAGGGTTGATCTTTTCACGGCACCCGTGATGGACAGTTTTTCATCCGGACTACAGAGGATCAATTGGTCCGTACGGGAAACATTAGTCAATGCGTACATTAGTTCCGCCTAGACGGACCGCAGAAAACTCACAGATGATGCTGCTGCAGGGAATCAGCTGCAGTGTTTTGTGTTAAATAAGTGAGTGAACAGGATACAGTTGGAATAATGTCCGCTTATACATACTATTATATCATATGATCGCGGTGAAACTTGAGCGACGCCCGATGGCAACGGTGACCAAAATGAGGTATATATGGACGCACGACGATACTTCAGTGGGCGACGCAATATTGACCGCAGAGGCGCTTGCGGTGTGAATGCAGCATTAGAACTAACTCAGCCCAAACAAATACAGTATCTCCCTTCTGGCTTGTGCATTCACATTTGCTGCCATCTTTGTGTTGTGTTTGTTCACATCACACGTTTTACGTGCAAGTTCCAAGTCTTTTTCTCTGGTTATCGTGTATATATGTGGCAGCATTGTAGCACAACTTTAAGGCCTGGCACATATACCAAAGCACTTTTTCAGAGTTTTTGTGTGGAGGGATACATTTCTTGAAAAGATGTTGTGTTTATGGAAAACTTTTGAAGTTGGTGACACTGGACCAACTTCAAAACAAAAACTAAAAAGACAATTTTAAAACTTGAGAATAAAAATCACAAAAACATCAATTAAATTTTTTTCTGCTTACTGGTGGTGTAGTTTTAATGTATGAGACATGCAGTTGTGCACTTGAAAAGGACTTGTAATATACCTTTATTAAGGCTCTAGAAAATATAAAGGTGCCATGGGGAAATGCAACCGTATCATGTCCAACGTCACCAACTTCATTATCATTTCTGAAACTCAGAGGAGAGCACATCATAATTTCTGAAAAATCTTAATACTAAATTCACACAGGGGATGGCAAAGACTTGATCAACTCCAGTGCCACTTTCCATTCTGTTTCTACGGCCAATTTTGTACCAATTCCCTCATTGATTATTGTGGCCTTTTTGTACAGAAAAAAGTAGGCCACGCCATATCTCCAGTGTCAACAATGTAAAACTCATCACTCTCTCACATGTGATGGTGTGCTGCATGGACAAATGCTTCTGCTGGTGCTTCAACCCTTGCTCGACGTCACAGACAAAGACGCTGCATGTCTCACCATTAACATTACTAAGTGTCTACAAGGCTCACAGAACTAAGTAAAAGGCAATGGTGGGGAATTTTTTAAGCATAAAGGCATATGATATTGAGTCTTCCAACCAGTTTGAATTGATCCTCCATTGAATATGGTCCTTGATTCCCATCCCTAACTTGGATATATTTGGGTGCGATACTACAGTTATTGGACCATCGCCAGCAGAGGAAATATATCAATGTTTAAGGTAGCTGGCAGTTATTTCATGCCATGTCCCCCAGTTATTTACAGGCACCAGTCAGAAGTGATCGATTCATACTGGATGTTTTGCTTACAGCCAATCAGCCTCAGCTTCAATCAGACATTCTGTCCACAGAAAAATATCTATCATCTATGACAGCCTATAGAAAGGTGACCTCAGTAGCTGAGGTGATAAAGGTTACTTTAGTTACCACCTGTCAGTGGAGAATTACGCTCTGATGCCTCCAGACCACGGCCTAAAGGCACAATCCATAACCTATTGGATGAGTCTCCAGGATAAGTGCTGCAAAATAAGATATGGAAGCTGAAATACACTTTCAGTAAGTGTGGCAACTTTTTACTCTAATACTCCTGTGTGATGATCATATGGAATCTACTTTGGCTCTTTTTAAAGTTTTCAGTGAGTATGCATAGAAACAATGAAAGTTTAGCATGGGTCAATCAATAACTAAACTAGAAAGGGTCTGTTGCTATTTTATTCCTCCTGATAAGAACATAAGTCCTTACCAAAAGGGGTACTGAAAAACATGTAAAAGTTAGAGTATGGTACATCTATCATATCACACATACTTTTGTACTTCATCCTCCACTTTCTGCGTGTTGAATTGTTGAAACCACATTTTTTCAGTTTCATTCCCAACTGATGTTATAAAGGACTGAAAAGCAGCCAAGGTGAATTTCTCTTCCTGATATCCTTTTATTATTTTGCCCTCACCTTCCCTGTTGTCACCTTCTACCTTTTTCTAGTGAATCATATTTTTTCTGTAGAGGACTGCAGGTCTCTCTATATATTTATTTATATAACTATATAAAGAGAAATCTTTATGGCTGAAGGTGTTTGGAAGTAAATAACCTGGCGTCTTGCTGGCTAGTGGCTGGTTTTATCAGAGTGTGAGGAAGAAGGAAAAAAACAGCCCTTCAAATTGACACAATGGCACACGCTCCAACAGGGGAAGGGGCACGGAGGCAGGATGGAGGCAAAAAAAAAAAGAGGAAAGCGAATACAACAAATGGAGAGAAGATAGTCTTGATATCAGGACCCAAATGGGATGAGGATGGGGAGCACAAATCCCACCACCCCAGTTGGCTTTTCTAAAAAACATGTATTCCTTCGCTTCTTGTGTTGCTCCTTTAAGAATTTTAGGGGCCAAATCAGCACCGGTGGATACCGATATATCTTAAAAAGCATGAGAGCTTCTACCAAATTATAACAGGAAATATTACTGTTACACTTTCAGGGCATTTACAAACATACAGATTTTGCACTAGTCAAAAAGACTTTCTTTCATTTTTTTCCCAGCAGCATACTTGGGCGAGGGATGGGATGGTTTAGTATCACAAATGAGATGCTATTCTCCAATTTCGTTAGGGACTTAACGGAGCCAAGGCCGCTCTTTTGGCTCGGCACACTGTCTCATGTCTTAACAAGGCTTTACCCCCGGCCAAATCTTAAATAAAAACCTTCCGAATCTGCTCCATATGCCTAAGCAGATTGCACTTTGTATGCTCGGGTGTGTAGGCATTTGTGTGTCTGTTGTAGATTTGTGAACTGTGTCAGTGCTCATGTTGTGTTACCTCGTCTTCTTCTTCTTTTTTTATATAAAATTTCTTTGCCTCTCTCCCTCTCTTCTCCCTTTAACTTACCCTCATCTACCCTTATACAGCATATCAATGAAGGCCAGATATGTACTAGGGGAAGGAGGGTGTATGTGTGTAGCCGTGCATGGCTGAGCGCACTGTTCAATAGTGTGCAGGCTGGCTGGGGCCGCGGCTGGCAAACGGCTGCAGCGGAGACTTCGGCTGGGGCTCCACTATCGCACCCAGTTATCGTTTCCCCCATGAAGGGCTCCCTTATCACCCCAGCCCAGAGAGGTCTCCCTTCTTCTCCCATCCCCGAGACACACTCCCTCCCCACCCAGCCTTCCCCTCCTCCTTCTCCTCCTCTTCCACAGTCCCCCCTCCATCCCCTCCTTTCATATCCACCCAGCGCTCCGTCGTGCAACATTCAACCAAGAGGGAGGGGGCTTCAAAGGTTCTCTGTCACACAAACACACATAAACACACACACAAACTCCCCAAGTGTACAGGCCTGTGTATGTGCATGCGTACGCTCAATTTGCCAAAACAGTTTTTCCAGTGTAATTGGGCTTGGGGTACCTGTGTCCATGAGATAGCGCAGCCTCTTCTCCACACGAGCTGCTCGGGCGTCTATGTGCCTCTGCTCGCTCTCCAGTGCAGACAGCTCCCCAACCACATACTGACTGGTGTCTTTGAACGCCTTCTGTCAACCAGAGAGAGAGAGAGAGAGAGAGAGAGAGAGGGAGAGAGAGAGAGAGAAAGTGAGTGAGAAAAAAAAATAAAGAAAAAGAGAGAGAGAGTGGTTATGAGAGAAAAGGAAGAGTGCCGCGATATTGCATTAAACAGAGGAAGAGAGAAAAGGATGAGAGAGGAGAGAATTATAGAGATGGAATAAGGTAACGAGTTAACAGAGATATAACAGAGAAATAAAAAGTCTTTAGCTCACAGTCAAGATAACATATAGTGAAAGACAAACTGTTGCTTCTTTTAGTTTTTTGCAACTCATCTCTGAAAGCCTCTCTCTAAACTGCTGTTAAATGAAGTATCAAGAGTATTAAAGAAACACATAGTAAAACAAGATATGCTCCTGACAACCATTTGACCAGCAGTTGCCAGCATTTTGCCTTCAGAGCCCCCTCCTCCCCCAACCCAGACACACACAAAATTGATATATTACACACACTTATTGTTTTCATTGACAAACTCCAAATTTAATGGGACCTTCCTCAGGCTCTAGACAAATCTAATTCTGAAAACCTCAAAGCTGGGTGGGCCTCTTGCATCCCCTAGAGGGACTGCACCTCTAATTAAGAACCAATATATTAAACAATTGAGATAAAACTTGCTAATGTAAGAGAATATTCCTACATTGTTATTGGTGAAAAAAAAAATAAAGCAATTTTATAGTAATTTCAGCCACTTTTTAAATAATTTCCTTTTTCTCAATTATAAAGGACAACTTCACACATTCCTGTGCTCAAGCTAATGATCAAACCCAAACACCATAATAACTCTGCTGAACCTGGAGTATTGACATGATAGCGTTAAAGTGATGTAACCAAACCGGAAGACCAATTCTGGTATTAATGAAAAAGGCATTTTTTCCTGTACATGTCAAGAAGGAAGACAACTTAAAGCTTCTTTTTATTTAGAAAGATGAGTCATGTGGGCTAATTTCTAAAGTAGGACTGAATGATATTGAAGATTAACTAAGTGGCTTTATTTGTATAAATACAGAAACTTCTGCAGCCTTGATAGACAATAATTTTCATTGAAGTGCTCAGATGCAACACAATATAACTGGGCTGACATTACAGCACAGATACCAGAGACATGGATAAAGTGGAAGGAAAAGAAACAAGTCAACCAATTGTTAAAAACCACTTAATTAATTCTATAATTAGTTTGGTAGTCTCTCTTGCTGTATAAAAACTGTTTCCTTCTTTCCTTCTTCACAGGGGCGATCTAAGTGTTTGGAGTGGTTAACACAACTGTGTTGATTGATCTATAAATCATCCAGTTCTATCTCAAACTGCTGACAGCGAAACCTCAATCAAAAACTAATATCCATGGTGACTTCACACAGTGGTCATCACACACTGAACTTTGGCTTCTCCTTTTTACCTGACTTGACAGTATAGGGGACTTCACAGTTACCAGAAGGGATGTAACGGTTAGCGGTAAAATTTCAGACGGTTCGTATTACTATTTCCTGTTTTAATTTCTGGTCAACCGAGGTTTATTACCACACTGTGTCAAGAACTCACAGTGGCGCTGGAACTGTGTCTGCTTCTTTGTAAAGCAGCAGCAGTCCCTCACAAACACTGCGCAGTTTGCAATGTTTTGCCTATGAAAGTGAAAGTTTGGCCATGGCAGTTGGTGCCTGAACTGACAACATACCGGGCATATTACCCAGTTGAGCCATAGGCTGATTGGCTTTGTTGTTTTCCGTCTGACAAAACACAGAGTGCCTGAATGGCTGTCCTCAGTGAACTCCACTCACATCAGGATTTCAGACAGTAAATACTGAACATGTATGATACAGTCAATTTTAACTCTTAACACGCCTAAAAGCACACCACAGATTTAAGGTAATATAATTGTAAGAACCAACATAAACATCAGGCCTTCAATGACTTTGGTCAGAAGTGGGGATTCAAGCCAAAACTGAAGTCAGTTGTCATGTTTCGTGCACTCCCCTGAAAGAACTTTTTGTACTTCTAGTAAGAAAACATTCAACCAGCTGTTACAGTTACATTTAACAAAAACATGATTGGTATCCGTAAATCTTACATTTTAAGTGGCAAAAAACCCTTTTCAGGCATATCTACAACTACTTATTAAAATGAAGATAACGTAGTTATAGTCATTTTCGAAGTAAGTAAGATATTTCAATTAATATCTGCATATCTTATCTTATAGGGAAATGAATTCTTTAACAGGAACATACCATACTAGAATTTTAACTCTTTAACGCTTGTTTTTGCAGAGTATGCTTTGTGGTTTAAGTTTTCTTAAAGTTAACCTAAACAACGGTTGCCTGTTATTCAGATAAGTCTAAGACACAAAACACAAGCTTCTTTATGCCAATGCATTTTTAAACACACACATTATTCTAACCAACAGCAGCAGATACACACACTTTTCTGACCCTTCTTCACCTCTGTCTCCTGGCTGCTTGCCATTCTCCAGGGAAACTCCTCTGAGTGAGAAAATGTTTATTCAAATTTCTACTGAGGATGCATGCAAAAAATATCTCCATTTTACTGCTGATGCACTTCATTTTTCTTAATGGGAAGGAGAACTAGTGAGCAGGAGAGAGGGAAAGTTTTTTTTTCATTCCACCCAGGCCAGCACTTTTTCATGTACTCTTTCCAGCATATGGGTGTGTGGCTCTGTGCATGTGTGATTTTTTTTTATAGGTGTGTACGTGTCAATTCCCAGCAGCTCTCCCTCCTCCTCTTTTGCGCGCTCTCGCTCTATCACCATATTTTTCCTTGGCAAATCAATTTTACACATGATCAGCCCACTCCCCTTGCCGCGCTCGGCCCAGCCGTAATTAAGAGGAGGGAAATTACCATATATATTATATTAATGCAAACATCATTCAGCAGGTAATTCTTGGCTGATCGGGATAATGGAAAGGTTGAACACCCATTAACCCTGGGGCCCAAGCACTGGGAGGAGGTGTGTGCGTGCATGTGTGTGTGTACGTGTGTGTGCGTGCATGAGACTGGGGCGGAGGGTGCAGGGTCGAGGGTAGGAGACGTTTGCTTGAGAAGAGAGATTCACCTCATGGTCTCCAGAGGCACACAAACTCAAATACGCACTCACTGAAATAACAGAGTCCTTGCAGACACACTCTTTGTGTGCCTAAGTTCAAACGCAGGCCGAGAAGTGTGTGTGAGTCAGTGTGTGTGTGTGTGTACACTTGAAGGACATGTAGGCAAACAACTTCTCTGCAGATACACGCACACCTCTGAGTGGCAGAGCAGCTGATATCTACCATTGTTATAATTAAAATGACAGTCTTTTAGATCAATACTAGATGTCTGTGTGGAGAAGTGAGGACAGTGGAGAGATAGTGCAAGTGTGGCAGAGTGTGTGTGTGTGTGAAAGTGTTCAGAAAATGGGTGGACAAGGTGAGGAGGAGGTGGGCAATTCAAGGATGGAAAGTGTAGGGAGAATAGCTCTAAGACAGATTACGCAAAGACAAGACACAAAGGACGTTAAAACAAAGAAGAGGAAAGTTTTTCAGTGCATTTGCATGCAGTTTAGAAAAAGTCAGATTAATGCATTTATACAACAAATACAAGACTTTTCAAAATGTATTTAAACATGCTAGTCCAACTTAATTTACACTTCCCTGAATTCCTAATGTCTGATTAACACACCTAGATAGAAGGGATTGTCCATATTCACAAGGCGTGTTCACACCGAAAGCGTCGCAAATTTTTCGCGCGTTGATATTACATACAAAGTCAATGTAAAGACGTGAATTGACGCTGCATCGGGGCGAGCATTGAGCGGCATCAAGCGTTCAAGCGTTGAGCGGCGAGCATTTCCAGTGAAAAAACGCTCGCCGCTCGAGTTGAAATAATTGAACTTTTCGAGCGAGCGAGCGTGTTGACGCGCCGCGACAGCCTATCAGCGTGGAGATCGTCACTGACGCAGGGCATTCTGGGGGTCGTAGTCTTGCTAATTTGACAAACCGCTAAGCTCATCGGAGACAGATGGAAAAATGCTCCGCAGCTGCCGCTGGACTGTCTTGCCTGTAGTTGATATCGAGGCGGGAGATCCTGGCACCAACCCTGGCTAGCAGGTCTTCAAACTGGGCAACGGTCAGCCCGAAGTACCGCTGAAACCGGCCGTGGTCCAGACGTGACGTGCTCCTGCATGAACAGGGTGGAACTCACCGAGCTCACACCGCCTCCGTAGGGATGCATCCAGGGCCGACGTCGGCGCCTAGCCCGCAGCTGACTTCTCCACAGCAGGTACAGAGCAGCAATGGTAGTAATCAGAGCCAAGTACGATGATGAAATGATAATGGCGAGTACGGCGCCGCGGCGAACGGCATTGCAAGCGGCAACAGCGGCGGAAGCAGAGTATATTTGTACCAGCGTCAAAACTCGAGCGTCTAGCGCGGCGCGATTTCAGTTGACACGCGAATACATTCGCTTTCAACGCTTTCTGTGTGAACACGCCGTCAGAATAATATCAGTTTTGGAAGACAATTGCCAAAAAAGTTGATAATCAGTATCAGCAAGCATGAAATTTTTGACATTTACAGCAGATATTTTGGCAGAACAAATTAGCCTTAATACTTCATGTATTGGGTGTATTTTTGGCCAAATCTACAAATATTATAAGGGTTTACCTCATCATCACAGCAGGTTGACTTGTATTAAAGCATAATTGATTAAAAATTAAAATGAGATCAATCCCTATCACCCATTCTGCTTCCTGTCACTTAGGGGCAACTGAGGCATTTTTTTCTTCTTATCTTTGGGTCTGTCTTATTGTTTTTCACAAGAATTTTACACAAAGTATTTGAACCTCTGGTTAAGTAATTGCTAGTTATGGCTGTTGGTGGATTTCTGCTAACCAGCTAAAACATTAAGTCATCCCAGATAAAAATGTTCCAATATTTTGCTTTTAGGATTACTTTTTGGATTATCAGAAAAATCTGAGACTTAAAGCCTTTTTTTGTCATTGTACTTTCTTCTTAGGGTAGGATTGGGCGTTTCTACACCTGATGTAGGAGAGTTGGAAATACTTCCAATAATACATTTTACTAGGTGAATGTATACTGGGACAACGTCCATGGTCCAGGATGATAACTCAAGTATGCATGTAATTGCACTGAGTGGTAAATTTATCAAAGAAAAAGCAGAAAAACGAGAAAGACAGCTTACTTCCAGGAAATAGAAAAGTGTAATTACGATTAAATCATCCACCATAAGTTCTCTGCAAATGTTTAGTGTACAGAAAGGGAAAATTATACCTCCTCTTCAAATGGTCGGCGTATATCAAGCTCTGTTGGTGAACCACCATCCTCGTCGGCCCTCCTCAGATCCTCAGGGACAGATTTTTGTCTCTTCACCTCTGGTGTGATGGAGGGCAAGGGGAGTAAAGGGCAAAGTGAGAGAGGGAAATAACAGTAAGCATGCGTGTGGAAGCTAAGATGTTTCATTATATCTGTGTAGATCTTTGAGAACATATAAATAATTGTTTTGGATGCTTGTTTCGCTGATTAAGCTTCAAGACCACAGAAAATAAAGCGGAGTTGCTAATCACATTTTTATTTCTTTTAGAAATTTAAAAACTGGCCTTGCACTGCAGCTAAGCAATATGTTTGACTTCCTGATGAAGGTTTAATGCGGAAATGCTTCGAAGTTGGGTTTTTTTAAGGTCTACATGGCCATGTCATTAAAATAAAAGCTTTTTAATGGTATTAGCAGAGCATCTTTGAGTCCTCTTTTTTTTCTTTTTGCCTCTTAAATATGTTTAGCTGCTTGATTTTTAAAATGAAAAATGTGGATTAAATCCACAGGACCTTTAAGTGACTTTAAACAAGCTTGAATAATATCAGCGGTCAAAACTCAAAAAGATGAAAAACAATCACTTATAGAGCAGCCACTACTAATCAAAATGTTTCTACATGTCATGCTTGTACCCTATTCTCAGGTGTGAACTGCAGGCATACGAGTGAAATTGTTCAAACATACCGCCCTGGGTAAATAATGCACATATTGTGTTTTGTGTGTGGGTGTTGACCTGTCTCTCACCTGGTCGGCTCTCCACATACTGGCTGAAAGATTTTAGCTGTGTTTTCCTGACAGTAGAATCCTTGTTGAAAACTACAGGGTTGCGCAGCCTCTCTGTTGCTCTGCGTAGACGCTCTGCTCGAAGCTCCTCAGCGTTCTGTCAAACACAGAGAAGATGTTGCTAAGTTAGCAAAGCGCTTAGCGTTCATTATATTTAATACACACAAACACACACACATATACTGTGTATATATGAATAGATATATAAATTGTACATGTGACCATCCAAACTATTCTAAGTTGAAAAGGCACATATTGCTCAAGAAAAGTCTGACTTCCTCCCTACGTTCTTGTCTTACTGTATCAGTATCTACCAGCCACTTAGATCTGTTCTCAGACTTTCATTAGAAAAAGGTTTTAGGATTTCACAACTGTGCTGTGATTATTGTGATCAAACACACACACAAACACAACATTAGGGCAAATCTGTGTGCTTACACAAACTTACACCTACAGACAAGCCATAAGACAAAGCTGGTAGAACTTGATATATTTGGTTTATTATGGATTTCTTGTTTGTGTAAAGACTCATACTCACACATGGACACACATACGCACACGCGCACACACACACTCATACTCACACAAACTCATTCTCTCCCTCACTCATGAGAGAGACAAAAAGGAGGCAATTAACTTGACTTTCAACAAAACCTCGAGCCAGAAAATATATTCAAATTATGCAAAATGCAAAAAAACGCTATTGTTTTCAAAGTGAACATGTGTTAAAAAGCTACACGCTCCCTTCTCCCACTATCACAAAAGGCATGCAGAAATGCTTTATTACCACGGCCTCCAAATATGCCAAGCCGAGTGGAAAAAGAAACCGACTCGGGCTAAGATTGACGTTGTGGCAACGTTAATAAGACGGCGAAACGTGTAATAAAGTCGACAATTAGGGCAAACATGTTCCACTGCTTGAGACGGAGGAAGATAGTCAAGCAGGGCATGCAGAGCGAGGAGAGCTAATAGAGACGGTGTGGGTGGGGAACAAGCTGTAGATGCAGAGTTGTTAGTTTAGCTTCAGATTATTGACTTTCAAAAACAATGGCAGCAATTAGCCGCTTCTCTCTTTCTTTCGTCTATTAGCCTGACAGCTTCTAGCAGCCTCATCAAACCCTATGAAAGTGAGGCAAATTTATTTATGAAGTCTTGTATACAAAATAGCCAATTAAAGATTTAAAAACACAAGACCACTGCCTGGTTATGTAGAGGCTTATTATGTCTGTGGGCATCAGAACTTTAATACAGCAATCCAGAGGTGCGCGAAGTAAAATTAAAGTGAAGTAAAAGTTAGGAGAAATAACTTCTTGCTGAAAAAAGGGCTTTTGCTGTTTTTTGGTGTCATATGATCTTTAAATGACACCTAACATCTTGAAACAAGTCTTTATATCTTGCATCAAGAAATAGGAATTCCGAAAATAAGTTGATGGCCAAATATTTTTTTTTGTCTCTTCTATTAGGATAATCTGCAGATGTGTTTCCACTGACTGGTCTGGTTTAGTTCAGTTAAGTAGAGCCTGGAGTAGTAAGCTCTGATCTCACTTGAGTTTCTTCTGCCAGCTGTACCCATTACTTGAGGGCTGGGGCGTCAGACAGTGCCAGCTACTTAATTGTATGACATCACAGTGCGACACAGAACAGCTTTCTGAGGTAGAGAGTGACACTGTAAACAAAGCCCCATTAATGCTGCCTTTCAGGCCATTACATCTACTCCCCTGTGATGCCTCATCTCCACTCTGGACATCACAGTGACGTAATGGGGATCGAGTTGACTCCCATTTGCTCCGTCTCCATAGGTAGTATCAGAGGCATAATACTGGGGAGAGGTAGAGACTTTCTTCTCGGCATGTGACTTTTGATCACTACAAAAATTAAAGTTTTCTTCAAAAGAAGTTTGCAGGCTGCAATGGAAAATAAAACCATTAATTTGGACCGTGGATTGGCACAACCTAAAAAAGGCAACACTAAAATTAAGACATGGGAGGGTATGATAATTTTCCCTGTTGTATGTTACACTGTTGTTTTTCTTTATTTTATGTACGTGTAATCATTGCTGTTTTAGGGTCTGCCCTAATCAAATTCATTCACAGGTACACACAAAAACGTATCCACAATACTATAAATATCAAACACAGGTAGATTAAACATCAGGCTGGAAAACCTACAGTACTCAACACAGTTTTCTGTGACGTTGGAGCTCTGATTTACTTAAAGGGAATGTGAGGAGAATCTATTACCAGCGACATTAAGACTCTGCTACCCATGAGCACACGTGGTGACTGTCGTAATGCTGCGTTCCAGTAACCTCGGAACTGGGAGTGACATCATCTCTGACATTCCAGTTAAAGTTTGAAAAAAACACGCTGATCTGCCAGGCTATTGTTAGCTGTTGTTAGCACGCCCTGCGTTGTTGTTCACAAATATCACATGAAGAATGTGATTATCACTATGGCGGCATTTTTGTAAATATAAATATAAGTCTAACAATACGATGTATACAGCTGATCTAGAGCGACACAACCCAGTCAGAAGTGCAAATAAATTGATTATTACAGGAGCTAAATAACTGTTCACACTGGGGGCATCCATCTTCAATTGTCAACTCTGGGGTGGCGAGGTTTCCCAGTAGGAAATTCTGACTTCAGGGGACGTTCCAGTTGCAGTATCCTACTCGGAACTTGGAAATTCCTACTTCTGACTACAACTAGAATGCAGCAGAAGATGTTACCGGAGCCAAAGCCTGTGTTTGTTGTGATGTAGCCCAGGCTTTCCTCAGAATTCTGCATTATTTTACAACTTCTTTTTTCAACAACTTACAGGATGCAAAGCGACAAGGTAATGTATCTCTTTCTAGTTACGTAGCGGTAGTTTTTGATTTGTGACAAGCAATTTTTGGAAAACTTAGTATCGTAGTTTTGTAGCCGGCTATATATCGCTACTTACAGCCCGGTGCTCTAAGACGTGTCCAAATAATATAAATTTGCTCTAGTTTTAATTGTCTTGTTCCTGAAGCTGAGTATCCAGGCCAGTCCAGCCCTGTCCGACTCGACTGGAAGGCTAAGGAATTATTTTATAGATTATAAAATATAAAATATATATTTTATAGATAACCTATTTTGATGCTATAAAACTCATCTTAAAGTGTGCATTTCGATCAGGCATATACCTAAAAGTGAGACTTTTTTGAAACTCCTCACAGTCCCTTCAAGTTAGATAAAACAAGATGTGCATGATAGATATGAGTCATTGTGAATGAAATGAACTGTGTGGAGTGATGAGTCATGTGGAGTAGAATTAAAAATCACTGTCACGTGTTATCTGAGTGCCTGCATCAGAGGCTATACCATCACTTGGAAGGTCATGGGTTCAAGTCCAGCTCCGGCTGTCACATGTTGTGACCTTGGGCAGGGCACTTAACTCAAAGTTGCACCCACTGCTGTGTCTGTGGTGAGTAGACAGGTATGAAAGGACGGGGATGTGTTTGTTCATACTAATGAAAAACTTACACAGACGCACAGAACTATCAGTGAGTGAAAGTGAGAGTAAATGGGTTAGAAAGGGTAGATGTGACCTGCAGTGTATAAAAGCTTTGAGCAGTCAGAAAGACTAACAAAAATGCTATAAAAGCTCAAGCCTATTTACCTGTACAATTTGAAATTATATCAAAAAAAATGTTTTTTGCAGAAAAAAAACAAAAATCAGTCTGGGTGGGGAACATAATTTTTTCCCTTTATTCATCCAATCAAAGCATTTTCTCCTGCTTATCCAGGATTGTGTGGTGGAGGTAGCAGGCCAAGCGGTTTGTGAGACACGGCTGCTTCTTCGGGGGCAGATGATTGGCAATGATTACCTTAGGAAATTTTACCGTGGTTTACCATTTTACCGGTAACCATTACATCTCTACTTCAAATATATTGTGAGTGAATAGTATTACAGTATCTGTTAAATATTTATTGCATTGAAGAAGTGGTGTCAAATCACTGGAATTCTGTCATTGGCTCATTCAAATACATGTTAAATAGAAAAATTTGTTTTTTTTGCTCTGACAGTGAATCTAACATTAATGTAGCCCTCTATGTAACCTAAGAATTCTGTTCCCTTTGTAAACCAAACAGGAGATGAAACAAAGACCCAAACAAAAAAAAGATCCATTTCAGATTTTCCTTTGTTAAAATGTGGTTCTGCTAATTGTCTTATGTCAGCTGTTTGGTACCATGACTATCTCTCCTTTTTCGAGTTTCTGACATCTTGTGTCCTCAGCTGTGTGGTCTTGGTACAATGTACATTAACTGTACATTAGACTACTGAACAAGGGAGATCAAAAATCTGATGAAATTGTTTCATGTCTGTGGTCCAAAATGTTTTAAAAATCAGTTAAGATTTGAAAAACACCCTGGGTAGCCAGGCTTAATCAAAGCATCATCTTAAATTAAAGACCTCTCCCAATAAAGAAAAAGAATGAAATACTTCTTTGTGACCCTGTGTTAAAAATCGCTTCATAAGGATCTGAATGAAAACCTGACAAAGTACAAACAAGTTTGAGCTCCAAAATGCATCAAAAAATCTCATATAGTAAATATATTGTATATTCCAGCTGCTAGAAAGCAGAGAGCAACAAACACTGACGATTAGATGACAGAGGATTAACTGGATTAACATCGCTGTCCTTGTCATGCATTTCAGGCAAAAAAAAACATTTTAACATATTGACTGGAAAAGTGCAAAGCCCTGCAATATCAGGAGGGGACTGATTAAGTGAAAGAGAACAATCCCAAGGGAGAGTGATTAAAACCCTATGACTGTCTAACTGTCTATACTCTCTAGTTCGTCCTCAGACGAGCCTTCCATCGTTGATTCCAGTCATCCCTGTCTTCCAAACATTGGGCCAGTTTGCTGATGCTTTGAGCTCCTGCATCCTCCTATAGTACCTCCACACAGGTTAATGTGGAGCGTCTTCGCAACCGGTGCCCATGTGTTGGTTCCCATAGAACCAATTTGGAGGTTGGCAGTTCTCTGTGCCTTTGTCAGTGTCCTGCGAGTCTCATCCTCCTGGCTGCTACTTTGTCGCTCACCCTTGGAATTCCTTTGTACAGGATATTGTTGGGAACATGTGCGTCCTTGCTGATGTTAAGTACTGCACGCAGCATCCTGGTGTAGCACCTGTGTAAAGACTTCTGCAGGGTCGGCTTCAGGGTCCAGCATTCACTGCCACAGAGTAGAACAGATTCTACTGTAGTGAAGAAGAAGCTTAGTTTGATTTGGTGGGGCAGGGTGGAGCTCCATACACAGGTCATGCTGTTCAGCGCCCTCCATGCAAGTGCTCTCCTCACTTTTAGGTTTTGCTCGGTTGAGATGATCCATGAGCCCGGGTACTTGAAGTCCTCAACCTCTTTCAGCACAGCCCCTCCGACTGTAGTCAGTGGTTGATGTTCGGGAGAGATGTTGCAGGTGATGGCTTCAGTTTTCTTGGCATTTAGCCGAAGGCCAACCTTGGCACACTCTAGCTCCACACTGTTCAGGAGTTCCTGTGCTTGCTCAATGTTGTTGGAGAGCAGGCTGATGTCATCCGCGTAGTCAAGGTCTGTCAGGGCTGTCGTCTCGACTTCCTTGGAGTAAGGGTGAAGCCAAGATCCTGCTCCCTTTCACTGATGGCCTTCCTGAGCGCATAGTCCAGGACTATGATGAAGAGAAATGGGGCTAGTGTGTCCCCTTGCATCACCCCTCCCAAGATGTCAAACTCCCCACTGTTGCCATCTGGGGTCACTACCCTGGCCCTTGTACCTGCATACACGGTCTCTATTGCCCGGAGTAGGTTGGGAGGAACATCGTAGGCTTTAAGGATGTTAACCATCGTACGTCTGTGGATCGAGTCAAATGCCTTTTTCAAGTCAATAAAACACATGACTGCGGACAGGTTGTCCTTGCATTCTATTACAGACTGTTTCAACTGTCCAAGAGTTAGATTTTTTTGCAGGGCAACAAGTAAAGGTTAAATAGTACAACACTCATAGCTGTAGAATAACCACTTAACCTATGTGAACAATAAAAAATATATAAACATACTTATTTAAGAACCAAAAATGTTCTGCATTTTGATCAAATACAATACACTTGTCTGCGTGGCTCCCTCTTGTCTCCTCTTAAATCTCTGAATAAAGTCAGATATCAGGATTCCCTCTTTTACCCTAACTCTTTTCTCTTCATCTTTGTCTCTTATCACAGCTATCATAGCTGTGGCAGTGGTGAGTCAGTGCTTTTGGTGTGTGAGTTTGTGAATGTGCATGCAGGGGGCTGCGTGACTAACGTTGCAGTCTGCTGAGCGTTGCATGCCCTTATCGTGCGCCAACACCACTGCGAATATACACAATCACTAATGAGAGGGACAGAGTGAGTGTGTGTGTCTGTGTGAGAGTCTGTGTGTGTGGTGTTACAGCAGCCCGTTTCACCTGCCTGAAGGACTTTTAGGATGCCAAATATTTATGGGACAAAACTGCTTGTCCTTTACAAAGGACAGAAACCTCTTATGATTTTGCATGAACATCAGTGCACAGCTGTTCACATTTCTAGGAAAAGAGCGGATTTGTGCTATTTGTTTTGGGTAAGTGAGTTGATTTGAACTGATTTGAAGTTTTGAACCGTGTCCGGTCACCTACCACTCCACCAAACCAGCACCCCTCAGATTCGCTGTTTAACAAAAGAAAATTGTTAAAAAAAATTTATATCTGCATTAAGATTAATAGAGAGACATCAAAAAAGCTCCAAAAAGTGTTTATGTGATGTGAACGTACAAGTTTTTAAACTAGAAAAGCACTCGGAGAGCGCAGACCTCTGCCAGCACCACAGTCCTCACCCATATTGTGATTTTCACCATAAATATTAGTCCTACCTTTATTTGTTCTAATTATTTAGATTCCTTGATCATGAAAACATAGAAATATGCACGAATGCTAAAAATCTCGCAATGTTAAATAATCTTAAAAAAAAATTCCTGGATCCTGACGCTGATCTGGGTCATTCCCAAAATTGAATAATTTGTTCCTTTCCCCAATCCAGACATTTCCTGAAAATTTGTCGAAATCAGTCCATAACATTTTAAGTTATGTTGCTAACAGAGAAACAAACAAACAAACAAAAAAACAGACGCCGGCAATAACATAACCTCCTTGGCAAAGGTAATAATGATGTAATGTAATCGGTAATGGTCCAACCAACCACCCCTCAATTGTCCCCATTGCTTGGGGCTATAATGGAAGAACCAGCAGGCACTCCACAAGTATAAGAGCTTGTAGTACTATGCTACTGATAATAACTTATATAACCATTTCAGTAACTTATATCACCATCCTTGGTGTCGTGTTGCCTCTTGGATCCTCTGACCGACTGCTGGCCTGATGAGCTTCGAACGAAGAAAAGTGAATCGTAGAGGTACAAAAATATATAACATTGTATACATGACACCAAACATCTTTTCTACACAGATATAGGTGGACAGAAGTTGAATGAATCACGAGGCTGTGTGGTTGGGACCTGCAAAGGGACCTTAGAGAAGCGAAGCAAGGTGTTGTTTATTTCTTTTCTCAGTCTATAACATGCTTTATGAGCGTGTGGCATCACTATTCTCATGAGAGCCTGTGGCTCTCCGGGGATCAGCCCTCCCCCTAAGGGGCTGGGCGCCACGGCGCTTCTGGGCGCATTGCTTTCAGTGGGGTTTGCCTGTCAGAGCAAGACCGTGGCGCTTCGCTGCGGGGCGCTTTCGCGTGCAGTGGAATTTGGGGGTAAGAAGCTCACACGTTACTCGGTAGACGGCCGAAGCTGTTGTTGTTCCTGGTATGTGCAGCCTTCATGCGAAAGAGTACTGCGCATGCAGTGACACCAACGTTTCACCCTGAAATGCTCTGACTTTTTACACGGAGTTGCGTGGAGGACTGTTTTCACTGGAACTAAAACTCAAACATAACAGAAGACCTGAGATCAAATGCTCTAACAATCTCAAAGTGTTTTGAACAGGCTGAGGTGTCGACCATATAGTGATTCTACTCCTGTGAGAGTCGAGCTGTAACAGGCACACACACATGCATGCATCCTTTGGCCATAGAGGAGTAAGCCTTTTAAGCTTTGAACACAAGAGGGTGTTTATGTGAATCAATGATCAAAGACATCCTGTGTCACCATAAGCACAGAGGGTTTCACTTCTGCTGACAGTCACTCACACATACACACAGGTTCACACTTACCTTATTGCACTTGACATTCAAAATCAATTAAACAGATGTTAAGACTGGCCAACTGCTTGTTGTTGACTCAATATTCACATCAGAAGATACAGACACATGCAGCAGCAACAACAACGCCCCCCTCCCTTCCCCATATATCCTGTCTGAAAAGGTCACAGTCAATAGACGGGGACTGCTTCGCGTTATGTAGAGCATCATGATGTCAGCGTGTGTGTCTCATGGCTTAAGCAGACTCATATGGACACAAGAGGATAAACTATGGTGTAACATGAAGTGTTCCCTCTGGCTGATGTGTACACAGGGTCAGCCAGCTGACAACAAGGGTCAATCGGGCCTGATTGATTGGATGACCCTTCAAAGGTGTGGAGAAGTGAGCAGAGAGAGAGACAAATAGAAGGACAGAGGAACAGAGGGAAAAACATGAAGAGACATTAAAATAATTATTTTGTTTCAAGGGTAAGAATATGCGTACCTCTTGTCCCTCTGCAGGGCTGAGTGGAGATGAGGAGGAGGCGGTGGGTGAGGAAGAGGAGGAGGTGGAGGACGGGGATGAAGGAGATGCGGCTCGTCTTGGGCTGACCTCCACCAGCTTCTTTAGCTTCAAATCAACGTGTTTACTGTTTGTACCTGAGGGAGAGAAAAGGGAGAGAGAAAAGAAGAATAATAACTATAAAAGGCAATGTCCACATTAAAAATACAAAACATTTAAGAGCTCTAGAGCTCTACAAAACTTAACAAATAAGACATCTATACTGACTAAAAGCACCCAACACAGATGGACGACGTTTAAAAGTAAGATAGACCAGCAAAAGAAGACGTCTTATTTTGCATTCACATACACACACACTCAGGCAGAGCCACCGATAAGGAACATATATCACAAGCACACAAGTGGGTAAAGATACAGAGGAGACTGTATACATATATATGATGTGTGTGGCTGATACAGATCTGGACAGACGAAGCAGCCTTCATTCCTGTTTGAGAGCTGCTCAGGAACTGAGTGTTCATATCACCATGGTAACCATGGGGGCAAGATGGCAGTGAAGACAAAAATCAGGGGACAGAAAGAGGGGACATTTCCCTGCGTCTAAGTTTGTCTGTGGTGTGAATTTCACTCACTGTACAAAGAAAAAAACAACAGTTCTGATAAGCATAACTATTCAACGTATACTACCACGACTGAAGTGACTGCTAATTGAGCTCAAGTCATTAAAATATAGATGTAAGTTATAATCTTTATCTAAGTAAAACTCAGAGTAACTTATGGTTTTCTTCTTTTTAGTTAGACATCAAGTACTGTACTTTCTCTTTCATGTAAATCTTGCTCTGATTTGCTCTTTTCTATTTTCTTTTTTTCAGAATTCTTTAAAAAAGGTAATAACAGTTGAGAATCATCCTCAAAAAGGTGCAAAGACAGCAACTTATCAGAGGTTTGAAAAGTCTGTCTGTCATAACTCTTTATTAGCCTTTGAGTTTTTAGACAGTCTCTTTGATGCTAGATTTAGGACATGACACAATTCAAACAAGGAATTTATGTACCCAAAGCTCTGAGGCAGCTATACATGGGGTGAATGGACTAAAACTGCTAATTGTTTGATTTAACTTTTCTAATTATTTCCTGTTTAGTGATGCGTTTAAGGTCCAGTTGGTGACATCATGATGCATTTACGCTGGCTTGCTAAAATAAAGATCTGATGTTGGCAAAATTTGTTGTAATTTGAAGTCATGAGATAATGTAGGTTCTGACTGGTGCCTTGTACAAATCAAGCCATTTAGGAGTGAAAATAGTCTTTATTTTAAGCAACAGGAAATAATAATATCACTCAGTAACTGTTCAAAGACTGATTAACTTTGAATTATTAGACTTTTTGCACTGTTTAGGATAATGGACAGGCTAAATCACATATTTCGTCAATAATTTTGCTTTCTGCTTAAGAGTTATTTGCACTTTTTTGTTGTTGAGTGAACACATGACCAGTTGATTACATAAAATACATAGAATATGATCACATCGGTGGTGGATGATCTGTATTGGCAGCTAATAGCCTGATCGGGGCATCTCTAGCTAGTTAATTGATATCCTGCCAATATGAACACCTATTTTAACACTATTTATAGTTGGAAGCACTTTTCAAGGCGGTTTTCAGCAGATAAGGAAGATATTTCTTACAGTTGATAAGTCAATTTGACATGTCACAAAACCAATGAGACTCAATAGCTGTACTGATGAGCTTATTAGCTCACAAGTCTGTTTTTCAGGTGCCGACAAACACCGCAGACATGAAGACTGTAAAGTACCGTATGATAGTTTGCTTCAACTTAAGTTCATTGCAGTGGATATTCACGTCACCCTCAGGCAGAAGTAAGTATAAGGAGAGAAATATAATGCATGAAAGCCAGTTGTACACAAAACTGTAAAGACACATTTTACAAACATATGTGCATATTAAGCTGTGGATTCCCTAATGCAGATACCAGAGCTACACACTCTTTAAAACTTAGAGGAAAACAAGGCAGAGATGATTTCAATGACACTTGCTTTTGGAACATTTAAATGGAAAACATAAACAGATTCAGGTGCTGTGCAGCATTTTTCAATGTTACGATCGCCATCCAATTACTTTATAAATACACAGAAAAAAAAGCACCAACAAGAACAAAAGAAGGACTCACTTATGTAGCAGGAAAAAAAACAAAAGAGATAAAGCACTTCAAAGAGTAAAGAAGCATTTGACTGTTTTCATGTTAGTTGCTTCTAGTACCTCACTGTACTCCTGCCTATCTCACATCAGCAGTGAATTTGGAAAGCAAATATAATTAAATTAAAAACAAAACAAAGCAATTATTTTACCTCTGAAGATTTGAGCAAATGCTTTCCTGAAGATATGATTTTATTTTGTCTGGGGAGCACTTTCCAGAGTTTATTAATTACCACTTAGAGAAGTTTTAATGAGAGAAAACACAGAGAAAAAAAACTGTAGATGACAAACGGCAGCAAATTTACACTGAAAGTTTGCTCCTCATTCGCTGTGCACTAATGAGAGAGAACTATGTTGGGCAAGGGACAGGTAAATAATGGTAATTTAGTAAAACTACATTAAAAAATGCTCACCATAGTTGTCAAAGTGATAAAATAAGGCAAGACAGCAGTAAAAACTAGACCAGCTGATCCATCTGTCTTGTTAATGTAGTGATATATCTCGGTCATTTACTATGATAAAACAGGAAAATAATGCAGGTGTTTTGTGTTATTACAGAAAAACAACTGAGCAAAGAAAAGGAGGTGCAAGTAGATATATGTTAGAAAAGAAAACAGTGATTCATGCAGCACCACACATCCGCAGCCAGTGCATTTACCCAGAGACGTTAGCTCAGAACTTGGGTTAGTAAGCTCCAAGGACCCCAGGGTGCTGGAGGTGGCAGGAGGAAACGCCTCAAATGGCAGGGGGTTAGTGACCAGCCCGGATGCAGAAGTCGCAGCAGCAACAGTATCGTCATAATCAACTTCTCCACCTCCACCAAAACTGAGCTGCTCCTCCTCAGTTCTCCCATCGTCCTCATCCACACCACCCCCTTCACCATCAGCATCATCGTCAAGATGACCTCTAACTCCATCCAAAACATCTGAGGGGGCAGGGGAGGGACAGAGGGAATGAGAGGCGACAGGGAGTGAGTTTGTGAGACAGGAAGGTGCAGCCAGAGGTGGTGATATAATACAGCGAGTTGAAGGAAAAAAACAAAACATGAAGAAAAAGAAGGGGGGAGAAATTTGGTTAGTTTGTTAAACATGCAAATTGACTCATTTTAACAATCCTTGTCTTAAACATCTCAAAATTTGCAATCATTTATAGCACCAAAAATAGCTCACCTGAAGAACTAAAGAAGCGTCACACTGAGTCCATCATGCAACACTGAAACCTATCAACAGTCATCTGAAGACAATCAAATTCCTCTCTTGCTTATATTCTCTAATCAGAGAATAGCCTCTCAAGCTTGAACTTAGTTTTAGTTTCAGCTGTGAGTCAGACTGTAATAAAGAGTAGGGATGTAGATATTCTTGGTACGACATTGGCATCCACAGATATAGTCTTAAAAATATAATTATCTGTGTTTGCAGGTATGAAAATTACCTCAAACAATGGCTGTGAGTTTCAGAAGAAACTACAGAGAAATCTTAAAAAAAGAGTTTTATGCAGAGACATTAGAACCATCTCTGCTGAAAGTTTTGGTCTGATCCTCATTCTTTAAACCTTTTAGTCCTTATAAGACTGACAAGTTAGGCCTGAATTCCAGCCAATTAACTCTTTGGCACTTGAGAGGAATAAAATGATTGTGTTATGTCAAGTATTTTGTCTGGATTTGATCAGGGTACCATCCCAATGACCTTTTCAGCAATGCTGAGAAGCTACCTGACATGAATCATGCCAAAATGATGTTTAAAACAGAGTAATGTTTGGCTTTAATCATTTTAACATTTTCTAAATAAAACATTATGTTACAAGTAACATCAGCTAATAAAGTCAGATTGTCAAACTTTATAACAGTCTCTGAAAACAACAGGATTGGCCTTTGTACAGCTGATATTGAGCCACATACAACAAAATTCATTATAGTAAAATTATTGATTTCTACTGGGTAAACATAACGTCAACATAACCCCGAAGATATAAAATCAAAGGCTATTGTTCTTGAAACAGTAAAATGAGGTATTGTAAACACCATCAACTTTTTCAAATAAACATTAAAATGACATACAATTTTCATTTTGATAGGCAAAAAATAAATAAATAAATAAAAATCTCCTATCCTTGTTAAGATAAGGCAGTAGTTTCCACTCATGAGAGGACGTACACTGATTGATTGATGTCCAGCTATCCATTTCGTTTAGAGTGCATCAGTGCACAAATATTTGACACCCAAAGTAAAACCAAGGCTTCTCTTTAATTTTCCTCATTCACAGATCTGCTGCCTGTCCTTCTGGGTTTAGATAAAAGGAGTCAGAGCACAAGAAAACCACAGAAACTTAAAAGCGCATATTCCACTAAGTCTCCTGAGGGGTTCAATAGAAACTACAGTGTCTCCATATTAGGAACAAAAGAGAAAAACATGTTAGAAAAAAATCTCAAGCAGAGACCTGAGCAGCTCTAGCTGCTTCGATAACCCACCATGGATTAAAACAAAACAATCAGTAAAAAGCGTCTGACATTGCAGGCTCCCTCCTCTGCTATTTACTACTTGGTGGTTAGAGAGAACAAAGAGAGAAGGAGGGAGTCAAAATAACAGCATTTCCTGTTTTTTTTTTTTTTTTTCTAATTTGCTAGCTACGATGCGGAGCGTGCTTGCAAGCAGCGTTCCTGCGTGGCTGGCTGGGGCCTAATTAATGGGAGGCCATGGTGATGGAGTTTGGAAAGTTTCTTTGCGGGCAGACACTTGGAGGGGGCTGCCCGGGCTGCATTAAAGGACCGTGAATAGTGTTGAGGGGGGAGAGAGAGAGAGAGAGAGAGAGAAAGGCAGAGAGAGAGAGAAAGAGAGTGTGGGGGCTAGGATTAGCCGTTCTGCTCGGCAGGCCTTGTGTATCACAGCCAACAGCATTTCTCCCTGCTCCTCACCCACCCTCCCTCCTCCTCTCTTCCTCCCTTCTTTTTTCTCAAACTCCATTTTTAATGAGATCAACAATTAGTTCAATTCAGAAAAAAAGCTGAAAGAGCAAATAAATCAAGTGCTTCCCACCCTCTGCCCGCCTGTCGTTTCAAATAACAAGTCACTGATTTTTCCTCTTGTTTGCTCATCCTTTTTCCCATCACACTCATCCTACTATTTCCACTAACCTTCCGTTAAGATGATTCCTCCCTCCTTTTCATAAATTATCTCATCAGCAATAGGAGCTGATTAATCAATTCAATTCAGTGTCCACTCATTCCAACGTGTATTGATGATCAGTTGTATTCTATAAGGAAAAAAATCAACTAAAAATCCTCTAGCTTAAATTTCAAAGAACATCCCTTTTATGACCTTTTTAATGAACTTTTTCTGTTTCTTGACGTACAAGGAAAGCTGAGTATCATTGGACTGTGGTAAAATAATGACATTTGAGAATATTACATTGGAACCCTGATGATGTTTTTAACCATTTTACTTTGAATTTTACATTTGACCGGCTAAGAATTAATTGAGTTTCTGACTAGCAAAAACAATTAATTGATCACTGAGATAAATTTAGTGGGAAAATAATGATAATTTGCAGACTTAGTTTTATATAATGGCCAACGTACATTACTTTTCTGAACAGAAAACTAGACTTAGGTGTTTTAGAAAAAAAGGAAAGACTTCATGGCATATTTTTCATTATTCTCTTCATATTGTTAATAGGAACATTTGGGCCATTGGGGGTTTCTTTCCTACTTTTGAACTCCATCATATCGAGTACAATGTCCAGTGTTTTTATTCAACCCAGGCCAACCCTATTCTACTCTTTCCTGATTTTCTCTATCATATCTACTCTTCTTAACATGTCATCTTTCTTTATTTTTAGGAAGAACTGGATTCCTGCAGCCATTTTTTACCCACATCAATACTTTCCAATGTGTTTAATTTTTTACCATTGTTCCATTGACTTCTCAAACTTTTCATCTTCACCTGTAAAGGCTGTAACTTTTCATTTACATGCAGTGCACCTAAGCAACCTTGCAAGTGCATCAAAAAGAGGGGTTTGAATATGAAGCAAATGACCGTGGTGGCCTAATAATGGTCATTATCAAAACAACCCCAATTTCAAGAAAATGGAAAGCAGTGGGACAGGCGCATAGCAGCATTTGCTTCCCCTGCAGGCCATTATTAGAAGTGTTTGGTGTTTTGAGCATAATTTGGCCACACAATGTGTTGTGTTGATTAACAATTACTGGGGGAATGAGACAAGGGAGGAGTCACGGGGTAAAATGCTGCTCTGAATATGAGGGTGGCACATTTTAGACCCGCGACCGTCGACAAATGACAATTTGTTTTTCTCTGAGGATTAAGCAGAACCCCTTCAGAGCGCATAATGGAAGTGTGTGAGTCAGGGCATGTGTGGACAGAGAATGTGAGTGTATGGTAAAAGGCATGCAGTGTGACTTTTCTTTTGTATTATAGTTAATGAACACTGAAGATAGTTGGTGTGGGTGTGAGCAAGTTAATGTAAAGTCTTGTTTTGGAACTCTGGCAGTGTGCTCTAACAACTCTGAAGGGTGTGTGTTTGGGTGTGTGCTGACCTCCAGCAAGACCAGCCTTGCTGCCCTTGCCTCTGTCAATGCTCGAAGCATCCAGCATGCTCATGTCAGACATCTTGACTCCTGATCGAGCCTCGGCTATCAGCTGCCGGGCACGCTCCCTCAGCTGTCTCCGCCGCTCTGCATCCCGCTCCTGTACAAACACAAACATATACAAAACGATAAAACAAAGAAGATTAGTGGTGCTGGTGAAGGTGCAGGTGAATGTTGTTGCATCCGTAAAAGAAATAAACATGGAAAAAAAATGGAGCCCTTCTTCAAGATGAAGTTTTGCATAATCAAAAAGTGTCAATCCAGTTTAATGACAACTACGTACAATAATTATGTTTAATCTGACGTAAATTATAATATAAATATTTTTCCATTTTGCTTAAGTGGATATCAAATGGAAAATTCAAAAACATGTTTCACCAATTTGTTGTCTGTATAATTTTACTTGAGGACATATTGTGCGACCTTCTTTGGAGGTAATGAACGCACCATCTGCAGCCGACTGCTCACATGCTAAACTCCAGAGGGATGTAAACTTAAGCACTTCAAATGGCTTGTCTTATTGCAAGTGCTCACGCAGGACAGAAGCTTATTCGACTTGCTATTCAACAAGCTCAAGAAGTCCTCACTCTCAGGTTACCGACAGGTCAGTTTCGAATTGATGAGATTTTATTGATAAAATGACATCATTATTCTGCTTATTGCTACAATTTTTTGTGGATCCCTTTTCGATTCTTGTGTGTTTTTCTGTGTGGAGACAGGTTATCTGTGTCAACGATGCCAAACACATAGACCCCTGATTTTTTATGTTTACTGCCCAGACATGTTTTAGCAAGGCGTTTGTGTTTCCACTCCTGCTTGACACCAGGGGCCTGTTCTACGAAGCAGGATTACTGCCTAGCGAGGTAACTTTGAGGGTAGGTTCCAGGTTCCCTGTTCTACGAGACGGGTTCAATTCTTAGCGAGGCGAGTCTCCATGGCAACGTACGCTGAACGGCTAACCTGCTCCGGGGCAGGTTAGGTTCCAGATTGAACTTGCGGACTATAAAAACCCCGCCCACTGACCAATGAGCTCTCTTGGCCAGCTCCTCTGCAGGAGTAAAATCTGGGGGAGGACTCTCATTGCCGTAATAAGATCTTCAATGCCAACACTTCTGCTCCATGACAATATTTTATTGCCTGTCTTAAAATTGTGACAGGAATTCATGTATGGCTCATGTGGCCTACATATCACACAAAAAATGTAAACACGATAGGAATGAACAAATGAATGAATTCATCTTGGAAATGAATTAGACATGTCTGGTGCATGTTACAGTAAAAGTGCATGTTGAACAGTGCTATTTCAGGATGATAATGGCACGAAAGATTTTTTGCGTGCTTTACTTATGCATTGAGACTGTCAGCAATTTTCTGCCAGCACTCCTTCTGTGCTTTTGCAGCAGCAACAGTGTTGCTTTTGACGTTTATTACGTGTTTTAATTCTTCATACTTTGTCATGATCACCTCCTGCTCCTCGTGTGTGAAGTATGCAGTCCTTCGCTCTCCGGCCTGCTCTGATGCTCCAGACTGGTCCATGTTCGCGATTGGTTAGATGCGGCGGGCTCCGCCTTATATACGTGCACACGCTCATTGCAAAGCTGGATCCACTTATGAGGTTGATAACCAGCGTCGTCAGACCGTTTAGCGAGACCGCCGGCTACTGCGCTCAGTTCAGCGAGGAAGCTCCAAGGCTATCTCGCTATGCTGAACTTGCTTCGTAGAATAAGCCCCTGAGCCACAAGTACTAAATGTAGTGCTAATAACATAAATTGTTTGAGATTAAGCCACAATTTTGACCACTTCTTTCTCTGGTCCACCATGATTACTTTTCCTACTCGTTGAGGGAGCACAGTGTCATCATCATCAAAAACACACACATGGAAAAAAAGAAGAAAAACAGAAATAGGTGGAAGGCATCGATGTGAAATTGTTAGGCATAAAGGCAAATAACATCACCTCACAAAGGTAGTTGTTACTGGTTCGAAACTGGAACCAGTTCTTTATTCCAATCAATGCACTGAAGAAAAATAGAGTTAAGTGAGCAAAATGACACATGCAGATACCAAATTTGTTAAATCTATTATAAAACTGGTTGCCCATATCTGAGGCTAATACTTAATTTAAATTGTGTAGAAACACATACACACACAATCCTGGCACCAGACATACAGCATTGAGCCATCACCATCAGAGTAATGGCAGAAATGCCATTTTCAGGCCAATCCCAGCTGATCCTCCTGATAGTGCAGGCTACTGCACTCATACACACACAGACCAAACAAAACCGGAAATCCTTAATCTTATCAACTTTACTGATGATTGACCCAAACTAGAACACACACAAAAATGACCTCAACACACAGGTGGACAATGATGACTACAACAAGTAGAAATGAAGATTTATAAATTGCAATGGTTGAATAAAATGTTTTCACAAAAACAAAATCCAGCGACATATACAGTTAGTGTTTTATTGCTACTGACAGATGAAACTTCCTTTTTTGAGTTATGGCAGATGAAGATAAAAGTAACAATAATCCTTCACTGTATGAGAAAAACATTTCAAATATTGTTCAATAACCATATTAAATTTGAAATATTTTTATATGAATAAAGAATATATAAACAATTAAATGTGCATGTTAAAAGCTGAATTTGTAAATCTAATGTTTCTCCTGTTTCAAAAAATTCCTGCATTTGTGAAACATCCCAACAAACAAAATCCAAAAAGCAATTTTTTCCTTCCCATCAAATTTGAGGGTACAGCAGAGATACAAAGTCCTCATGTCACTGAGAAGAAATGGTATGAAGGCTCGGCTGTTGCATCTAGGCCTCCATTCAACAGGTCAAAAAACTAGTAAGAAACGTTATTATTCTTATCAAATGCAATAAATTCACTGCAAATGCTCACAATGTCACAACGAAGAAGCTACTAACTGAAATTTTGCAGCCCTACTTCAAAAGTCCAGATTTAGGAGGACAACATTTAAACTAGAGGGTTGTGGCTGCTTGGTAAGACCCTGTGTAAAAAACAACAGAAGTTAAGCCGCAAACCAACTCCCTCCACTGGGCTGCAGAAACCTGTCACGCACATCCTGAGCACAAATGCACACCTAGACATTCGAACTCCACACCACACCCCTTTTTCCAAACATTCACAACCACATGTGACCCAGGGGAGAGTGAGGCAGCATTTCTCCATCACTGTTTCCCTCCCTGTGGTTTCCTGTTAATCAGGCTTCTCCATATTGAGGCAGGGCTTTTAGGGCAGGCCCATTGAAGACGCCCATTTATCCATTAACAAAACAAGCAGCGCCCGCTAATGAGCTACATCTCTCCATTTCCATGTCAATTGTTTGTTTGTAGTCATTGTTGGGCTGGGACAATGGGGCTGTATTGTAAATGACAGCAACCCTAATGCACTCTGCGTGTATGTGTGAGTGTGTGTAAATGTGTGTGTGTGTGTGTGTGAGTGTGAAGCAGAGGGCCTTAGGGGATGCCCATAGGGAGAAGGGAACACACCTTAGAGAGGGACTGATAAATTGAGAGAAACAGAGGCTGTAGGAACTGGGGGTGTGTTGGTGGTTAAGATAGAGAGATAAAAAGTGAGGAGGGGTGTGATACTGCAAGTGTAAAAGTATGAAGTGTCACTTTTTTCTCCAGTTCTATTGAATTTGGCAGCATTTCGCCGAACAGAGACGGTGAATATGGGATTTGATGCTTCCATTTGTATGTAAAGTCCGTCAAAATCATCCCAATAAAACATTTGTTTTATTTAATTTAGCTAGAAAAAGCCTTAAAAAAGTTACATTACAGCGGGCCGCGTTCATGTACGCCAACATAACGATCTGCCATGTTGTCTACGGGTGGGTTTTAAAAAACCTAACACTAGATGTTGCTAAAATGCCAATTTCTACACACTGCACCTTTAAGGAACTTGCAGTGGGACCTTAAGTGGACCCTTAATGACACATCACAACAGGGGGGCTTGATGACGTAGTTTATTAAACAATAATAAGCAGCAAAGAATGCATTTTCAAAAATGTTTACTTTAACCCTGATATCTGATTCCACAAACTCCCGAACTTCTGAAAAGGGGACATTTCTGTCACCTCTAAAATGCCCTTAAAGTATTGAGTGGTAATATTTTATTCCACTTTTTTTCTTTTTAAATCTTTAGATCCACTTGAGCCTTGATCATAACAATCATTATTTCAATGATTTTCATATTTGTAACCATTTAAATGCCAGTGTATGGGATTACATTACCAATTTTGGTTAAAAAGAAAACTGAGTTGTTGTTAGATTAGTTTGTGCGTGTTTGTGTGTGCGTGTGTGTGTGTGTGTGGGGTGGGGGTGGGGTACAGTCTTGGACATGTCAATGATGAGCTACAGCATTGTTTTTATTAGGGGTGTCCCGATACAACTATTTCACCTCCGATACAATACCGATATTGCAGCCTTGAGTATTGGCCGATACCGATATCAATCCGATACGATATCAGCAGGAATCATACAGACTTTTATTACCTATTTTGTAGTATGGACTGTAAGAAAAGGCTTGATCAGGTCAGATTACTCAAACAGAGAACAGTAGGCAGCAAAAGTAGGTAAGAGAAAAACTGACCTATTTGTTCTTAACCAATATAAATTTTAACCTTAAACATAAGAATATACTACAATTAAAACAACATGAATAAAAAATATTAGAAGACCCTGAAAAGTGACCTCAATAAATCAAACAAAAACATATTTCACCACTTGCAAAATAACCACTGTGTTGAACTTAAACATAAGCATATTCTACAACTGAATAAAATAAAAAATGAGTATATTAGAATGGACTGCTTGTATCAGAGTGCTGATATCGGAGATTTAGGATGCAGGCCGATATAATCCGATATTTGTTTTTTTGACCGATATCCGATATCAATATCGGATCGGGACATCCCTAGTTTTTATGTATTTGTAGTTTATAGCTTTTAAGCTAGGTTAGATCAAAGAAACTCTTCCTATAGATAAACATTTTAATAAACAGAACAATAGGATTGGGAGAATAATGAAGACATGTGCACACACAAACTCAAACAGACACACACACATATGAATTTGCTCCATCCTTCATGAAAAAGTTAAAGGTAGTCCAAGTCACCTCTGCAACAAGAAAATTTAACTTCTTATTTCTTATATTGAGCACACAGGCACCTAAAGTGTTAAAACTGACAGTTAAACTGGCACCTCAAGGGCTGAACTTGTGAAAATACATGAAAACTTGGTGGTCAGGAATGGGATCAGGACTGAAGTTGATTAAAATATTCATGAAAAAAGTTGAATAAAATATGAACAGGGTATTTTTAAGGTATTTCTAGTCAGGGACAAAATAGTTCCCTTTAAGACTCTGTGTAACGATTATTTGCTGCCAGGGCTGGGACGATACGTTTTTCTCCCGATTCGTTTTTTTTTTTTTTTTTTGTCTTACAATTTTTTACGTGTTGATACAATTTAAATTGCGATTCTACAATATTGCCATTTTTTGCTTTCTTTAGTTAGCTTTTTTAATACCAGCGGAAAAAGATGAACCATGATGATGCCTACAGACTATATCAGGAAAAATTCACATCACAAGTCTGTTTTTAGGATTTATTCAGCAATATATTTTAACCAGCTGTTTATACTCTCTCTTCAAAAGCCTGGATTGCATTTAAAAGTGGCTTATTAACACTGACTAAAATGAACATTTAAATTAGGGGGAAAAAAAATCAATTTTTGAACAAAAAAAAAAAACGATTTAAAAAATCGCCTAACAAAAAAATCCTGATACTTGGGTGAATCAATTTTTTCTTCCATCCCTATTTGCTACACAGTTAAGAAAGGTGTGAGATCAGATTTGTGTTTGAAACTTGACTATGAGTAAAATAATAATGCTCATCTTTGTCAAATATGATGTGGAAAAACATACCCACTGCAAAACTATTAAGTCAATTGTTCCCTTCAGGTACGTAAGTTAAAAAAAGCTTTCAATTCCGGCTAAAATCTGAGGGTTTACGAAGTGGTCTGTTTAAAAGATCATCAGTTCATTTTGGGGTGCAGAAACTTTAATGGTCAGTTGAAAAAAAATATAGAAGTAGAAAGAATCAATCTAAGACTGAATGTCAAGTTCCTGTGAAAAATATTAACAAACTTCAGTATGATGAGAAATAGCAATTAATTCTAGCTTTGTTGTATCCTGTTAAATTTCTCTATCCTCAACCTCACTTTTTAGTATGTTTATGCAGACCTCTCCCTACTTTCAGAATAATAACATAACCAATGTTGGCCTTAAGGCTACAGACCAGTTGTGATATCCAATCTGGCCTTTCCAGATATTTATACAACCACCAATTTAAATCTGTCTTTGTATATGTATATATACATACAGCAAGGGCCCCACCAAAATACCCAACTGCATTATTGTTGTCAGCCATTTTGGGAACAGGAAATAGGAAATTGACTTTGCCTATCCAGAGGCTAGGATTAACGCTACAGAAAAATGCATCCGACTAGCGTCTGGTTCAGTCAGTAATAGAGTCACTGATTAGAAACTATGAGTATATGTTTGGAAGGTGAAACAAGGAGAAGAGAGCCGAGGGGAGGAGAGAAGAGGAGAGCAAATCAGAGCTTTGTGTTGTGTTAATGACAAAATGTAAAAAGGTGCCGTTTTGCCTGATTTGGCTGTAAATATCTGTTGTAATGAATTCATTAACATTTGTGTTCTTTGTTGTACAACTTTAAAATGCTAGAATAAACATCTTTTTCAAAATGCACAGAAAAATCAGGGTTAAAAGATTTAAAATCAGTTGCCCGCAAGAATATCAGACATCATGTAAATGTACGGAAAAAGCTCATACACACTCAACAGGTAAACAAAAAATACTTACTGAGAGTTGGACACAACACAGTGGGAGAGCCTACAAAGATGCCCCTTTCATACATGACTCTTTGGTGCAGAAAAATTCTTTCTCAAACTATTGATAGCTTTCAAACTCATGACCAGTGTGACAGGCGGGAGGGAAATAAAACTTAGCGTCAAAGCTGCATCAGAACACCAGTAGAGATGCAGCACCTGCTTTTTAGGAGCAGCTCACTGATCAGGCAGTCCAGTCTTTACCATAAGTCTAACCTTAATAGCTTCAATAAGACAGAAAAATTATGAGAAACATTTCTGTTTATGGATGTTTGTCTCCTTCAGTTTATTGTCTCCATGTCACCTGTACCTCCGGATCACTGTGGAGGTGGAAGCTGTCACCCCGTCTCTCTGAGTGAGACTGACCAACCAGGAGGCTTCTTACATCTTCAGAGGAGGCCAAATCCACAAGAGCCACGTAAAAATGCAAGAAAAACTTCACGAAATGCAAACAAAACTTCTGGAAACTATGGTTCATCACAATAATAATTTTAGTTTGTAAACAAAACTTGTTGATTTATGAAGTTACAGCTTTGATTACAAATATATTTCATTAGTTCATCCTCACTTTTTGGATTAAATATATTAATTTTGTTTGCAAATTTCTTTTTGCTTTCATTTTTTTAATAACATAACAAAGACACAAAATTCTCTCCATGGGGTTGGACTATTTGACCAAGTGCTGATAAATTGCCATATTGCGGCCATGACTTAAAAACAAAGTGATGTTTACCATCACTTTGGCCGATGACCATGGGTATTGCACTATTGAGACATAAAATAGAAAAAAAAAACCACACACAGCACCTTTCTTGACAGCACGGGACAATGATGAAGTAACTGGTGTAAAGTAATTAGACTAAAACACACAGATCCACCCAGCCATGTCACCACATGATCAAAGCCAGAATAAAAAAAGGAGAGAAAGTGTGTCAGCTGGTGGTCAGTGAGGAGCGCAGCTTCAAGAATGGATGCTCAGGAGGAGCAGAAACTTTTCTTTGTAAATGGCGACAGTGAAAACAATCATGTTCTGTGTCCTCCACTGACTGCTGGGAACATCCAGGGGAAGAGAGGCTAAACGGTTGAGTGCAAGGCTGAGACAGAGGGCTCCTCTGTGGGCTTGGCGTCAGGGTGAGGACCCCTCTTCGCTCTGAAGGCTTTTTTTTGAGCAGGGGGAGCAGGTTGTCGGCTTGGTTGCTCTTTTCTGGGCAAGGAGAAAGAGGGAGGGAGGACACGCACCGCCGGTCATGTACAGAGACCTGGCGTGGGCACAGATTGATGCCCCACAAACATGTGCACACACAGCGATGCACACAAAATCACTATCTAAAAGGGTCTGCCAACCTCCCAGATAGTCAGCCAGACTGGCAGCCAGTCATGCAGCTCCAGACATTTGTCATGACAGGCTAATTCATAGTCAAGAGGTGCTTTAGGTCTCTATCTTGTCCAGGCACACACACACAGACACACTTTATACTACAAAGTACACCACACAACTATTTCCAAAGCTGTGTCATCACACATTCAAAACTCTTTTCTTAAGTCGTAATGTTTAATGAGACATGATGCAGTTAGACTCTGTTGTCACATAAAAGATTAGACAGCTTTACCATCAGACACATGATCTGCTTTATGCTGTTTGTTTATAATGTGCTCTATGGACATATAAACACCTTCGTTTATGATACTTACAGATTTTCTAATTTCATAATCCACGAACATACACGAAGTCATTTTTTTGTAAAATAATCTGACAACTTTATTTGGACATCACAGAGTTGCAGCTCACCACATATTCTTAACTCTGCTTTGCACAAATCATCTTTTACCAATAAATTAGTATGGTACAACATGTGAGACACGTCTGTGTGCTCTAAAGTCAAAGGGCTTTGGGTTTCTTGCAATTATTTTTTTTATTTTTCTGGACATATTTGTTTCCTATCTTAATATTGTAAAATCATCACCAGAACACACAGGTTTATTTTTATTTCAACATCTAGAACTAGAATGATTAAGCAGTTATATATGCCATTATATATACATGCAAGGGGATGTTTAGGAATTGTGGTCCTCAGCTATGGTTATAAAAACCATGAGAGATTTCATAAGGTAAAATTATTTTTTGTGATGGTGTGACTTAATTAGTCCACTAATTCACCAATTACATATCTTCCAACAATGCAACCCTTTCCCTAAATATCACATGTACAAAACAATAATAATAATAAAATTCGGTCAAAATGTCTCACTGCATTTTTTGAGTAGGGAGAGAGAGAGGGCGAGAAAGAGAGAGAGAGAGGGAGCTTATCGGCTGGCTCCAGACGGAGTGCGCGGATCAATGAGCATGTGAGGCCCACAGCGATCAATGCATTTGATAAAGAATTAAAGAAGAGCCACTGTACATGGCTATCAAAGAACCAGGACACGGCCTAATTATGATTCGACGGGTGCGTGCCCATGATAGGGGTCTGTGTGTGAGAGTGTGTGTCTTATGTACATAAATAAAAATCTTTGTCAGTGTCATAGACAGCCTGGGTGACTGTGTGAGGATTTGAATCTAAGTGTGTTGTGGACTAAATGTTTCTTTGAATGATCAGCTGTTTTTGGGGTTGTTCAATTTTATTACCAAAGTGTCATGTTCGCATCGTCAGAGTCTTTTTCCTGTCAAGTTTCTTAAGAGTCACCTGGCAGTAAAAGCTGAGCAACTTAGCTTAAACTAGCATCCACATCTTTTTGCAGTATTTATAGCCATGGCAGTGATTCATGATGAGTTTATAACATATGAAATTAAAATAAACCTCAATAATGTAAATAATACTTTACATAAAAAACTCCTTGGCTTCCAACTTATGTATGTATTTCTCCCCTGATCACAACTCAGAGGCACTGAGGGAAAACTCCCTGCTGTGAGAAGCAGGTGTGAAAAAAACCTAATCCAGGATATTTTCCAGGTAGGTAACACTATTACTTAAAATTAATTAAGTAATTTTTATGTGTGAAAGGGGCTAAAGTGTGTTTTTTTTCTGAGGATGCAGTTTGTTTATTCAAGAGTTAAAATGCACAAACATATGCAGATCTATGAGTTTGTGCATTTGGTATCAGGCTGATGCTTTTAAGTCAATAATGTATGCATTCAAAAAGAGGCACTTGTACAGGATAGTAGGACAGGTATAACAGGTAGTGAGGAACAGACACTACCAGCACAAACACACAAAAGTCTAAGCACAACGTTAGAGTGACAGGTGAGTAAGATGGGAAGGTTTTGCCCTTTACATAGACAGGATAATTACTGTTGAAAGAGAGACGCAGAGAGAGGAAGAGAGGCAGAGTGAAAGACACTGAGAATATGAGCTGACAGAAAAACACAATCCTTTACTTGGAAAAAAGAGGAAGTTTCTGTAAAAATAAGTTTGCCCCATTTTAACAAAGTAGACTCTGACATAATTGATATTTAAGAACAGTGAAGGTTACAAATTTTCTCACACCAGATCAGTAACCTTTGAAGACAGATCTGTCTGGATTATCTTTAAGATTTTTAAATATACTTTTATGATAACTACTTTCATTTTTATTTTTACAGTCAGAAAACAATCAAAACACTATTAAATGGGTTGTGTTTTTGTAAGATTTGTAATATTTTATGTACAGTATATGCAGATGATCTACTTAATTTTCCTCTTGTGCAATACTTGGATCTTCCAGGTATAACCAAGGACAGTTTTGGGAAAAAATAGGTGCTTAATCTGCTGAGGTTACCTTACAGCTGCAAAGATCCCTGCCTATGAAATCTGAATCACTTACGGGCTTTTCCAGGGACTGGTGCATTTGTAGCGCTTAGAAGCACCAACCTGGTAAGAACTTCAAGAGTGAAACAATGTGTTCACTGCAGCTTTTCATGCAGGACACGGGTCCAGGTTGATTCAAGAAAAAGACATTTTAAAGATACAGCCTTTATAGGACAGTTTTATGTTCAAGATCCTTATGGCTATTGATAAGAGAAAAAATAAGGTAAAGAAGTTAAACTATTGTCCCTCACAATAGCTGTTATAATCCATCAGTATATTTAAAAACATGGTGAATTGGTCTGTCTAATGTACCTTTAAAGGAAGAAGAGATGATTTTATGCTATTACAAAAAAATGTTACAGGCATAAAATATTCTTAAAAATGTCTATAAGTTAGAACATGTTTTAGGGACACTCTTAAAATAAAAATGGTATTAATTAATTTTTGGAAAATAAAACAGTTTTTGAGATCATACAGCTGTATATTTACAAGAAATCAGTTTTCCATCATTTAAAAATATTAAACTTTAGAGGGAATCTCAAAATTGTAATATTTTTTAAAGTTTTAATTTTGATAGAAATTTCTTAAACTTCAAAATTTGTCTTGCATCTGCCCAATGTGCAGCAGTTCTTAATGGAAATAGTATCATCTCATCCCCTGCAGTGGGTAGCTTATTTTCTGAACAGCCAAATTTACAACATTAGCCCAACTCACATATCCTTTACGCAAAAGTTCTGCATCGAGGTTCTGTTATATTTACATCTTGATACATCACATTAGTTCTGCAAGGCCGTGATATCTGTGTCAATTCTTGCTGCAAAACAGCTTGGATACACACAACACGGCGTGTGCCCCTCCAAACACATAAAGGCAGAGACGCAAAACTTGCAGCGCTCCTGTCTCCCGCTGAGTCCATGTGCATCCATGTCTCCATAATACACCTCTGTTACTGCTCTGGAGAAGGAATAAAGAGGGGTCAACTTGGTCCCCCCATTCTGTCTCCATGGCGTTCACAGTGGAGGTAAAGCTTCTCAGGGAGTAAATATTACGCCTTGAACCAGCAATATGTATATGGTTGTAAAAACTTGTATACGGTCTGGGGTCTGAATGTCAGTAGACACTGGTGTTCACAGATGCACTGAAAAAATTATTATTTTGTTATCTCACTGCAGGTCTCTAAAATGAAATGAATTAATTCGCTGATCCTTACAAGTTACCTTTTATGGTTCAAAGACTCATTATAGTTATATATTGTAAACTAATGATCAATGCTTCTTTTCAATTAGGCATTAGAGCAGCAATTCCTCGTGTTCAGTTCAGCTAAGGTGACTTTCCTTAATAGCTTAGGATATGTTCTACCAAAAAAATGTAAGAAAATACAGCAGGAGTCATTACTCTATTTCAGTCAGAAATTCTGTGACAATATTGTCAAAAAGCCACCAAGTTAAATAAAAGACATTTATGGATGCTTAATGACAAGAATATGAATTCCATGGTTTTGGCCTCCCACTGTGGCTCAGACTAATTCTAAACTACCCTAAACTAATGTGCAATTTCAAAAACAATTCAATATGCCTTTCATTTTAAATTTGCAAAGAGGCTTTATGAAAAAGAAGAGGGGGAGACCAGGGCTGTAGGACGGACGTAAACATCTAGTGTTTTAAAACGTGAGCACAGCGTGTTTGAAAATGTAAGCAAATTTGTTTTGTGTGTGTGTGCACTCTGATGTCTTGGTCATTTTTGTGAAGTTATAGATAGAGCTGTCTTTCTCTTACTTGTCAACACACACTATAATCCCCCTTCTCACACACACACACAGAGTTTAGGGACTCCCTTCAGATCTTCAGTCTAACCAACTCAGCCACTTCACATAGCCACACACTCAAAAAGATGCACACACATACACACACAAACACCACAAAAACTGCCCACCAGACTATTTAGTTTCATTAGGGGTTAATTCCTCAAAAAGAAGAGAGAGAGTGAGGGGAAGGGGGGGTGGGGGTAAATAAAGAGGAAGAGAGGGGATAAAAAAGAGGGAGAGCTGGGGAGAAATGTATACAGCTGCATTCAAATAAGATCTGGAAAACAGTTTCAAAAAACAAACACAGCAAGAACAAAAAAAAAGGAAAAGGAGGAAGATGGGAGAGGACGACTAAGGAACCTAAAGGAGAGACAAGAGGCTCATATTTGCATTTTTGAAGACGACGTGTTAATTATTATTTCCAAAAAACAGCCCTTCATTTGAGGCCTTCTAGTATTTTTAACCAAGAGTATCTTTAGCTTCTTTTCAAACATTATCATTTGGAGTATTTCAGTTTTCAATCATTTAAATGATAATTTTAATTATTTAAAGTTACTACAGTTTTCATTTTTTTTTTACTGAGATACAATTAAATATAATTTCGGGTCCAAATAATGACTACTTAACCTGACACACCAGGTGGACTGCTTCAAAAATCCATGAGATATATTTCAAGTCCATATGGGCAGCAACCCATAAAAAGTGACTGAAAAGGGCAGAGTAGTTAAAGAAAAACTTGAAAGTGGTTGAATTAATTGTTTGACTGTCACATTTATAAGGGTCAGTCAGAGGTTTGCAGTCACTTCTTGTGATCAGAACAACCAAACCACACTGTGAACAACAACATTAACTGTTTGAATTGTAAAAAAGTTATTTCTATGTAGCCCCTTTTCTGACTTGGGTCACTGTGACATTATTGCATTAGGTGGAGGCAAAACTGGATGCAAATATGAGGCCACCAGAGGCCAGTAGACAGGACAGAAGTCTAACTATGCATACATTACTCAATAAAAGATAAATAAGCCTTTAGAATGCTGTCCTGTTTATTGAGATTAATTTTGATAGTCTGGCCATAAATATAAAGCAAGTAAGGGTGGCCAGTCATGATGTAAAACATTTTTTAGGAATGCAGGTCATTTGGACTAGTTCAGCATGAAGAGAGCGGGTATGGTGTCGCACCTTAATGTCTATTAATCACCAAGAACAGAGAAAAGGAAAACTGTAGAATCAGAAACTAGAATCAGACCCAGCTCTTGTTGTTCAACTTGAAGAATGAGTTCTGCAACACAGTTTGTTACCAAACTACACAGTTCTTGTCTTGAACTGAGCTGCAATTTCTAACAAACCAAAACCCCACAGCTTTATTTATGACAAATGAAGAAGAGAAGCTAATAGAGAGCATTGCTTATCTCTTAGCTTAGGGTTATTTTTAACCCCCATTCATTGAACTTCAGTGCCCATGGCATACACTTAACTGTCCGAGGCTGGACAGGTGTGAATCGATTAACCACAGGTCAAAGATGTATTGGTAATGCATGGTGATGTTAGCTTCTGTTAAAAGACCCAGTCCCAGAGGGCAAGTGACCTCTTTTATCAATGAGACTCCTATTATCTTCTGAACTTATCACGTATGCCAAAAAACAACATGGAAGTCAGCACTAACCAACAGGTCGAGAGGACAGATTTGCCCTTTTACAAGTCTCACCCACTAAAAAAGACAGACTGTTTACAATTACAACAATAGTTATTGTACAGTTATCTTTATCCTGTTTTAGGACAAGGGAAGAGAAATCCTGTGCCTCCTACAGTCAGTACATTGACGTGAAGCTGATAAAAGTTAAGGTACTGCTCAAGTCAATCCATGACTGGACTTCAGATGCGTGTGTTCATGTTGGTCCAACTAAAACTGGACAGAAACAATTTTTTTGTAGATTGACTACACACTTTGGCAGTGTGATCTGAGATAAATTGTCCCTTACATGCATATGCATCTAACGATCTTGGACTGGTCTTGGTGTGCTGCGGGTTGCAGAAATCACAATTTTTATTTATTTTTTTATTTTAATAATCTTTATTTCAAATATGGGAATAGTAAAATTTTAAACTTAAAAAACAAACAAAAACAACAAAAAAATGGAAATACTAACAAAAATAAAAAATGTTGCCTGCAATCAGATATCTCCATAAGTTAGAGGGATTTATCTAACTTAAACTAAAATAAAGCATAAAGTACAATGTTCTGATAAGCTGTTCAAATTTTACAATTCAACACACAACTGGTGGGCTGCAAACTTACCCAAGTTTAAAAGGCATGTAAACATACTGAGGGTTGCATACGATTAAACAACAGACAGTAGCTTGAATATGATAAACAATCTAAATGGATGAGCATTTGTGTTCTCTGCCTTTTGTACATGTAGAATTGCTAAGTTTCAGTCAGAAGACTTTGTTTTGACCAAGAGAAACAGAAAACGAGGACATTAATTCAGCTAAGTCAGGAGCAGAGTTCAGACAGCAGATAAGAGTAGATGACAACACCCACAGGTCACAAATGCAGAGGCCCAGTGGAGTCCCCTTCACTCCTGGGAGGAGGAGAGGGAGCGACGAAGGAAGAGGTGGAGGAGGAGGGGGTGGTCGGGGTGCTGGTCGGCAAAAATCAAACGGGACCCAATTATAGGAATCACAACGAGTCAGTGAGCAGGGGGAACTCTCTTACCTGGAAAACACCAAGGCATTTGCCCGCACTTTAAACGCATACCACAATTACACACCAGCTCACACACACACATGCACCAGTGCTGGAAACTTGCACACACACACATTTTTGCTATACAGTTTTGCAAGGAAACACACACTCAGAGAATAAACTGGTGCAGCCACATACACACAATGCAAACGAAGACTTCTCCAAAACCTAGTGTGTATCCTGATAATTAGCCTGGCCAGGCCGGTGTGAAATTACTGTTCTCATCTGCTAATGGATGAGGAGACTTGGAGCGAACAGACACAGACACAGACAGACACTATAACTATGTTCCCTATTAAAATAATAACAGTGACAAAGACTGAAAGAAGAGGACAAACAAAATTTATCATACAATAAAGGAATAAAATCCTTGCCCTCAATAGTTTTGGTTAATTATCTTTCAGTCTGGTAAAGGCTGGTGATGCTACAACATTGCAAAACATCTTATCACAACTGAGACATTGTGAAGGCCACCCATTAAGAGGAGGAGCAGGTTGTTGTAATGGACTTAAAAACTTTTATAAGTACTGCTTTGCCATTAAAGACCACTGATGAAGTAGGCAGGATGTTAAGAGAAGGAGATACAGAGGAGACATAAAAAATGAAGAAAAACAATGTGTTGACGAGTGAATAAACAAGAGGAAAAAGATCAATGCAAAAACCAGACAGAAAGGGAAAGTGAGAGAGAAGACAGGGAGGGAGAGAAAGAGAAATGTGAACCTGTGACCTTAGATGAAAGAACCAGTCACTGTGGGCTACAATTAGGGATGGCAGGAGGGAGAGCATAGGTCAAAAGAACAGAGCTACACACTCACACACACACACACATCAAACAAGTGTCCAACATGTTTGGCATTGAGCTACATTCATGTTGAAGGCAGAAACTGTAGCTGTGGATGCCACTTATGCAGTCATAAATCAGTTTGTGGTTCTGATCACATTTGGCATGTCTAACGGGAAGATAAAAGCTCGGGTCTTTCTTGCCAAAACCAAATAAAGGAGACATCTTTGTGATGTCATCAGCGTGGAAAAAAAGATGAAATAGTAGTTACATTGTAAACGTATCTCTTTCCCCAAACTGTGGCTCACGGTTTAAAAAGATAAAAGAATTTAAGGAGAACATACAGGGGGTGCTGGTTTGTCAGAGTGGTTAGCAACCAGGCACTTCTGATAGACACACTTCTGATAGACGTACTTCTGCCAGCCCAGGTTTAAATCCAGCCCCTGACCAGCTTGCAGAGTGTCTTCTCCTACTCCCTGGCCCTCTTTCACAAACCTATCCACTGTAGTTCTCTCTCCTATAAATAAAGGCTCAAAATGTTCAAATAGTGCATTAACAAGTAGTAACATATGGCTGTTTGGTCTTTCACACATGAAATTCCAGCCATCTGGCCCATTGTTGCACTATAAACTAGAAACAGACAACATGGCACTGAGGATAACTTCCTTTAGGTGAAAGCATGTTGAGAGTCTCTGGAGACATACAGCAAAATGAAGTCACATTCAGGCTGCTTCATTTGGCACGTGCATGTTGACAGGAGCAACATGTAACCACATTCAGCACTGACTTGTAAACATTAAACTACTGGAGGACCAGAAGCTGTCAACATTAGCCACACTCTTTCTGATATCAAATTTGAACGCTATGCTAGCTTGCTCACTGTTGTAATATTCAGGCAAATTGAAATCACAATGCACTGCTTCTTGGTTTGCTTCACATGTTTGGTCCTTATTTGGTTCAGATGGCCCCCGTACACCCACTGCAACTAACCTCTGGTTTGCTTGGAAGCAAAATGAGACCCCCATTTTCAAGCAGCCCTGAGTTTGTTTCTTTGGTCTCGACCCGAGTTTGCAGGGGCTTTCACCCTATCCCAGATGTCAACTACAGTTTGTTCTGTTTGGACTAGGCATGTTAGAAGTGAGCCAAGTATTGGCTGATCAACTTTCATCGTGCATATCAGTAGAAAAACTTGTATCAAAAACTCTTTGACTGTTGTCTACATACAGTCATGGAAAAAATTATTAGACCACCCTTGTTTTCTTCAATTTCTTGTTCATTCTAATATCTGGTACCACTAAACGTATAATACAATGAACACAACAAAAAATGCAGCTGGTCACATAATACTTTATGTCCTATTTGACATTCTTAAGCTTAATTGATTCCCAGGGTATATAAGAGGCCATTTCATGTCACAAGCAGCACTGCACATGCAAAGGCCTAGAGTGGTTTCCTGCTTACATTCAAGCCGTAGCACAACTCAGAAGTTGTCAGCTCTCACATAATGCCTAAAACAAAAGAATTATGTGAAGCCACAAAGGCAGCCATCTTGGCACTGCTGGAAATTGGCATGAGCGAGAGACAGGTAGCGAAAAAACTGAAGATCTCCAAGACAGCCGTTCATTACAACAAAAAAAAACCAAGCTGAACATGGCACTACCAAATTGCTACCTGGCCGTGGCAGGAAACGCCTCTTTCTTCCCCACGAGATGGCCGTGCACTCATCCGCTCCTGTGTCAGGAATCGTCGCCAGACCTCCAGGGACCTTACAAATGAGTGGGCACTGTCGAGAGATGTGACTTGTTCAGCAAGGACAGTTCGAAACCGACTTGTTGAAGCTGGTTTGAAGTCACACAGAGCACGCAAGAAGCCCTTCATCAATGAAAGGCAGAGGAAGGCCCGGTTACACTTTGCTCGAGACCACAAGGATTGGACTGTTGATGATTGGGCTAAGGTTCTCTTCAGTGATGAATCCAATTTTGAATTGATGCCCACTCCAGCCAACTTACTGGTTAGGAGGAAGCCTGGAGAAGCTTACAACCCAGACTGTCTTGCCCCTACAGTAAAACATGGGGTGGATCAGTCATGATCTGGGGTTGTTTCAGTCTGAGTGGAACAGGGCAAATGCAATTGTGTGAAGGCCGAATGAACCAGGTCATGTACAGGACTACCCTTGAAAACAGTCTTCTTCCATCAGCTGGAAAACTCTTTCCTGCCTCAATGACTGGATTTTCCAACAAGACAATGCCCCTTGCCACACGGCAAGGTCAGTTAAAGCCTGGATGGAGAACCACAACATTAGCACCATGCCTTGGCCTGCTCAATCACCAGATCTTAATCCAATTGAAAACCTGTGGAAAATCATCAAACTCAAAATGGAGAACCACAAGCCCAAAAAGCAAAGAAAATTTGTTTGAATTTGTCCAACAGGAATGGGCTGCTGTGACAGCAGAACAATGTCAGAAGCTGGTGGAGAGCATGCCAAGACGCATGGCTGCAGTCATCAAAAACAATGGTTATGCAATCAAGTATTAACTCTTGTGTGTATCATGTGTTTAAAGCAAACAGAAAAGAAAACATGGAATGCTTAAAAGTAGTGTTTTTATGTACAATGCCATAGCTATTGATGTAAGAATTTAAGTAATTTTGGTTATTATCAAGAAAACCATGGAAAATGAATAGTTCTTAGTTCTTAAATTAAACTCTCATGAGCTATTTTTGTTGTTATCATTATAATTGTCCAAACAAATGTACCTTTAGTTGAGCCAGGCATTAAAATTAACAAGAAACTGAAGAAAACAAGGGTGGTCTAATAATTTTTTCCATGACTGTATTTGTTTATTTTGTTTGTTTATTTGCACATTTTTGAAAGAAGTATCAAAGAGAGAAAAAAACACAATTAAAAATAAATCACATGTGCAGGTAAGGTAGAAACCCGTGGGGGCTTATCTCAAAACTGCACGTTAAAGCAATTAAACAAAGTTAAAAATGAAATTCATCACAAGACAGAATATTAGACATATATATATTTGCAGACATGTGACTAACATTACATCACTCAGTTCTGTGAACTGTGGAAGTATGACTGTTGTCAATAGATCATCATGTATTTAAGTCCATAATTAAAACAAAGATTCACTCTGAGTCACAAAGAAACAGGAAGTACTATTAATTCTTTGTTACTTCTTAAGAATTAACAATAATCAATAATTCTTAACAAACATTCTTCACAAATAGAAAACTGAGCTTAGACTGGTCTGAAGTCGCTGCTACACAGCAGTCAGACAGAAACATAAAACTGATATTTAAAGCCCTGTTAGAATGGTCCACTACACAGCAGTGGACAGTTATGGGCAGATTTGTAGGTTTAAGTTCATCACAGGACATTTTTATTTATTCAGCATCCATTCAGTCCAGTTGAAATGGAACAGAGTATGACGTTACATGCAAATGGTCAATAAGTATGATCTATGGGCAGCATGGTGGTGCAGCAGATAGTGCATATGTCTCCCAGCAAGAAGGTTGCTGGTTTGATCCCCATGTCAATCAAGGCCTTTCTGGGTGGAGGTTAACTGGTGATGCCAAATTACCCTTCAGTTGGAGTGTGAGCTTTCATTGCTGTCATGGTTGTTCAGGGTGTACCCCGCCTCTCGCCCAATGTCAGGTGAGACAGGCTCCAGCCCCTGTGACCCCGAAAGGGATAAGCGGTACAGATAACAGATGGATGGATAGTTTATTCTAGGTCATGGACCCATGTCATGTCTCAAATATGTTTAATATGAATACATAAATACATTCTAAGTCAGTTTAAATTTCCTAGACCATATGTAGGAAACACATAGCTCATCTGGGCATTTTGTTCTGTTGTACAAACACAAACTGTGTCTCATGTCACTGAAACCACCTTTCAAACACTCCCTTCATTCTCATGCTGTTCACATCATAGTCTGTCAACAATTGTACATATATGATCTGAATAATTTCTTCCTTTTTTGTTAATATAATCATAATTATGATCCATATCTATCAATGTAAAATGTAGGCAAACCCAGCATTGCTCCCTCTCCTTTTGTCACAGTTGTAAAATATTAATCATAATATTAATTTAAAAAACTTTTTCTTCAATATCCTCCAACAGTTTGTTTCACTGGGGTCGCCAACCTGCACATTACTTGTTAAGCTGTATGTAAACAATGTTTCCGTCCCCTAATTTGAGAAACGTGAAAGTGATAAGTTAAAACTCAGGCCTCATACATAGAGACCAACACTTGGAAGTTTTGGTAATCAGTTATTCTTATATCATATTTTCAACTGGTTCATCAGTTAGTGCTGGCACCAAAAAAGGACTGCACGCAGTTATGAGAGCACACTTTTAGTTCATGTCTACAAAATGTTAATACTGAACTGGTATTTCAGTTGCGCTCTAAATGTAGCATCTCCCCAAGAGCAGCACATGTGGCCCCCTCCCGTCCCTCTGCACGAATCATTGTGTTGCCCCCACATTAGCCACTTCCCCGGAAGAATGAAGGCTGCTTTAATTGAATTAAATTATACCTTATGTATGCTAAACCGCAAAGCACCTACTTAGACAGATGGAGAGTTAAATGGGAAAGGCTTGGGCCTCTTCAGCTGATAACGCAGAGGGACACACACATACACACATGCACAAAAATGCACTAATCAAAACAAGACATCAAGTAATCTAATCTGAATCACTAACAATTATCAGCACATTGGCCTCAAGGCCAGTCGAATTCCTTTGATCAATGTTTTCTATTACAAAAAGTGTAAACAATTCAATATCTCCGACTCACCCCTCCTCCTCTCTCTCCTTCCTTTATTCATGGGGCAATGTTTGCGTGTGTGGACTTGTGTGTTTGTGTGATGGGGTTATTAACCAATTGTCCTTGGAAATGAGGAAGGAAATCAGAAGGAGAGGGAGTGAGAAAGAGCTGAGGGTTGGCTCTGGCTTCTTTAAGTGGCTAATCTAAGTGAAGTCAGCCATCTTGCCGCACAACAAGGGACGGAAGAGGACCTTTTTTTGTTGGCGAGGAAAAATATCAGCACTGCAACGGCTTTGAAAAAAATTCTTTTAATTTGCTTTCTTCCTCTGAAGACTTTTAACGGCAACAGTGCTTGGAAATTCCTCATTTATTCCTCCAGATTATGCTGAAATGGTTATTCCTGTGGCCTGCAAACAGACATAAATGCACACATTTGCGTTCCATGGACAACACACTTGTATACGCGCAAACACACACAAACACTCTTTCAAACCATCTAATTCAAGGGCACATATCTCTTGAAGGATTCAGGCAGAAAATGCAGGGGCATGCAGCTGCTGCCTTTCAGATATTTCATTACCAAAGGGTATTTATTTCATTCTACCCTCAAATCCGTTGTCGTCCGAGTCTCACAAGGCCATATTTTTCTCTTGCCCCTCTATCCTTTCTGGGAAACGTCACTGAGGATTTGACCACAGTGCATTACTGGGGTAACTCCTGGTCCATCAGTGTGCCCCCCTCCCTGACAGTATATTATGTTCAGTGGAGCGTGCTCGGTTCAGAGCTGGCAATTTCACTCACGTCTTCTCTAGTCTTGTTTGCCTCGGTACAGCAATTCTCGCCCCCTCTCTTTACCACAAATGTACTTTTGCTGACAGGTGTTTGTGTACAACATTTGCTCAGTGTTCAGGGGAAATTGAGGGGGCAGCAAATTAGGTCGGCATGTCATAAAAATTGTGCAGTCTTGAGATGACCAACAGGAGAGACTGGACGAGAAAGAAGGGGGAGCAAGGGAGCGCATCCACATTTTTCTTACTAACATGTTTGGCTTGTGACGCTCAGCAGTCCAGAAGAGAGTCTGAGTAGAAGTTAATAAGGAAAAGTCTTCTCGCTTTCTCAAAGCCGTTTTTTTTTTATAAAGTGTTCAACTAAGTGGACTGCCAGAGGATGAGACAGCCGGGACAGACTTTTCCAGTGTGTTGCAAGTGTAGCGAGCAGAGAACTGCAGAAGTGACATGAAGGGGCTGAAGAGGCTGCTGGTCACTCTATTAGCTGTTTCAGCACACCAGGGTGACGCTGTACAACACTCCACTGCATGGAGTGGAAAAGAGGCAAGGACAGACAACTCAACTAACAAACTACACACAGGAGAGGTCATACAGACCTGCCCCCTCCTCAGAAACCTGCAGACCCAAACTGAGTCTTCTTCAGCTGTGACATCAGGCACTGTTCTCGTTATAAAATGACCACAGTTTTGACCATTTTTACAGTAACACAGAAGACAAGAAAGGTACACACACACAACACACTGCACTTTGACTTACGTCACAGATGTTTGTGGCTCTGTTTGGTGCACTGACTGCTGAGTTGGAGACGTTCTTGTTGCCAGCCTTCATCGCAGCGTCTCTGCGAGCCTGCTCCAGCAGCAGTCTGGCTCTTTCTTTTAGCTCCTCTTGACGAGACAGCACCCTCTGTATGCAACAACAGAGACAATGAGAGGAGACTTGGAAAAAAAGGTAATGACCAAAAGACGTGCTCTCACAAAAGCTCTTCAATTTATGTGCATGATAAGGGGAATATTGAATTCCAAGACATTTAGTCCCTTCTGGGTTTGAAAGTCCTACTCACCTTCTCAGCAGGGGGGCTTGATGCAGGTGCTGGTGTTGGTTCCTTTGGAAGGAAAATACAACAATTACCACTGGCATGACTACATGACACTACAGCAAAAGAAAATGAGCATCATGGCATTATCAGATGACGTAGAGCTCCCCACACAATGACACTGCGGTCAGGGAGCAGAGGAGCTTGGTGGTGTTGTCCTGTAAGACTTCACCGCTGTGCATCTAGCAGAGCATTCTAAAGTGATGCTTATTGACATCACGTTTTTGACTATGTTACTCAATATCCTGCGATCAGAGAAGTGCATGTGAAGGCCTATCTGTACTGAGGCATAAAGCATCAGAAGCATGAGACTTCAAAGTAATTTTCATGCATGTCATTTGTGATTACAAATCTTAAAAAACATTTAAAAAATGCCTAAAAACTATTGCTGGGTGGCTGTTAATAAACCTCAGTGTTCCACCTCAGCATTGTCTATGTCTGACACCGTTCTGGCTTTTTCATTCCATGGTATTTATCGGCTTGACTTTACTTTGTTGTTTTGGTTTTACAATTAAGGGATTGTACCTTGTACCTGGCACATTATTTGTGTTATCTTCAGTACACTTAATGGAAAACAGAGCAGGTAGTATCCAAACTGTGCTGAGTCCAGCTGAGTTGAGCAGACACCACACATTGAAAGCACTTTAGTATTTTCACATAACATGCACATGTAATCTATAGAATTTCTGTGCGTCAGAACTGAATGTCTACATCTAAAAATAGAAATGTTTATTATGTTGGTATGCTGCCCTTGCCAGAATACGATGGGCACATTCTATGTCACAGGAAACATGGTGCTCCTTTTAAACATCACTATGTAGCACTTCCAGAAGTCAAAAACATGGGGCTGCTCATAGAGAATTCACTGGTTAGTGCCAGAGTACATTATCAAAATGGTCAATAACAGCCCGGGGTTTATTTGTTAAGTATATGAAGGAGTGTGCTGCCCTCGGTGTGTTAACGTGTTGTTCATAAGAGTTGCTGACAGATAACACCAGCGTGCAATGGAAGAAAAAGTGGATTTATTAAAAAGTAATTCAGAGATCTGATCAGCAAAAAGCACTTCATTTGTTGCCTAAAAATATTGCCATGTATAACACAGAAAGAAAAATATTGCAATATTGTCTTTGTTCAGCCCTTGTATCAGTAAACAAGGGCTTGAATGAATTTGGAAGTACTGTCATTAGTAATGTAAGAAAATACGGATACACGAGTATGCTGCAATATTTGGCAGTGCAATACCGCACTTGTTTTTAGATACTGTGATATTTTAATATTCTATGATTCATATAAGTTTGGGACATTGGTTTTGTATTTCAGTGTAGCCTCCATGCACTAGTTGTCTACAGACCTTCAGCCATTTTACTCTTCCCCTTTATGTTACATTTACTGTTATTATTTAGTTCAATGGGATACACAGCCATGTTAATATATGATGAAAGCCATGCTTTATATAATTACTACTACTTTATGCATACAACATAATTGGTTCTTTATGGTAGAGAAAATAAGTAAATAACTATTTAGTCAAGTATCACCCTGTTTACTGCAATTTATTGTAACAAATCATCCTGTCACCCAAGTATCACAACATTCTTGCCACTACACACTCCTAAATGAAGCATTAGATTTACGCAAAATGTACTTCTTGTATCCATACTCTCAAGTATATTTACCGAAAAAAGCATCAAAGTCTTTGTTTGCAATCCCAGTGTTTACATGTCTCAGGATAAAATGCAGTACCTTTTACGATCCTTCACATAAACTGCTTTAATGTTTCTTTTTTTGTCCAGGAAGCATGTAGGAAGAATAAAAGCCTAGCCCCTGGTACATCCCCTATGATATGCAGGGTTTGCACTTTGGCATTATAGGGCCAGCCTACAGCCAGGCTCGCTGCTCTGTCTAGGTCCAGCAGTGTGGAGAGCATGACGGCTTTGAAAAGAAAGGAAAACACACACCTAGCTCAGGGTTTTATCTGTGGAGTAATCCTGGCAGTATTATGAGGGGGAGCAAACAGGGCAAACAGAGCTTTTACATTTGGCTTAAACAGAATAACATAACAACCAAGCTGTTTGTAACACTGAAATATATTTATCCTTTCAACAAGACAAATCTGGTCCGGGTGCAGGCGAGGATGCATCCCGCTAACTAGATAACAGCAGATCAAAATGGGGTGTCACAGCTGTCATAACGCCCCCAGCAGCCCCACCGCCTGCCCCGTGACCTTTTGACTTGTAAACAGGAAGCAGTAATCTGGGGTTAAATGATGCAGGCAGGAATGTATTCAATGTGTGTCTTTTTGTGTGACTATGCGCACACGCGTACAGGTGCAGGGCGGTGCGTGTGTGAGACGAGATGAGGAGTGCTTGGTGCAAAGCGTTGCCATGCCTGAGCAGTCACGGCACCAACTGCCATCAACTGAGGGGATGAGAAATATAATGAAAAATATAATGAAATGTCAAAGCAGGGGGTTCTCCTGGGCGCCTTCTGTAGTCGCCACATGTTAAGGGCCCGGCCTCGAAGAGTCTGGGTCTCAACAACGAGACAGGTCAATGACAACATCTAATGCAGAACGGAGGAATTTCGGTACGGTCATCTCCGCAATGGCATCAATGAGGTTGGGATTTATAGCTTAGCAAAGGACAGGAGGAAATGAATGTTCACCACACTCACTGTCTTATGACTGCTGTACCTGTGGAAGTTTCAATCAAAGCTACGGTGCACGGATAAAAACCTCAATGACCTATTTAGGGGCCAGGCAGGAACCTGCAGGTAAATGCAGTCAGAATGTTAATGCCTGACTCAAGCAGGAAGATTAACCTACAGCTTACAGACCAAGTCAGAGGTCGCTCCAGGTATAGGACTTATAATTAGCTGTGAGACAGTTTGATGTAAATATTTCTCACTGACCTTGTAAAGACAAATTACACTGGACGCTTACTGGTTCAAACAGACATAATCGGCAACTCTTTTACTTTCATTTTTCCACAAAATGTCAGCTTTAAAAGTTATTTTAAGATTTTTGATATATTTTGATACATTTTTTGTATATTTCTTTTTTTCTATACATAAAAGACATACCTGGCATCAAGATAGATTAAAAATGTAACCTTCATCACACAGCTCTGTCTCTGGAGAATCGCTGGTGTAGCATGCAGGTGAGTCGTCTAAGAGAGTGGTTTGCTAAATCTTGAGAGCCTCATGCTGTGGTTTATGACATTGTTTTGATGGATTAACACATGTTTTTCTGTGCTCTTAGTTTTCCTCCATCACCTGTTGCTTTAATTAAACAGACAGCATTGTTTTTTTTACCATCAGTGCTGAACATGCCGCAGGTAAGGCTTTTAAAAAGCAGAGAAAAAGAACAAATTGATGTCAGAAAGGATGCATTGCTTTTTGAAATTAAATAATAATGTCATTTTAACATGTTAAGGACTGTGTCATATCCTGCATTCTGTTGAACATCATCTCAGCCATCTGCCTCTCTCGCTCTTTATTTGTGTTACAGACAAATGAGAAATGAAAAAACTTAACATCAAGGTAAAAGACAAATGTAATGCTACTAAATGCATGTTCTGAGTTAAGGCAAGCTTATTAAACAGTGCTTCCAATCGCCACTGCAAGCTGCTTGAACAGCAGACAAGTCATTCTTTTAGAAAATAGTTTAAAAAGCATTTTGCAGACTTTTGTGTGATGGCAACCTGCTGGAAACCAGCTGTTTGTGAGCCAGTTTGGGAGGCATGTATGTATTCTCTTTTAAGACTGATTGTTCGGGTTGCTCTTGACAGTGTAGGCTGAATGTACAGTGTACAGTTGACAAGAGTTTGACTGTGAAGTTACTTAAGTTGTCAAGAAGTTGTCTTAAACAGCAGTGAGGAATTGAACACAAGAGAGTAAAAAATGTTTTCCTGTATCTGAAAAAAGTTTTGAGAACTTAAGTAAAGCGCAATGAAAAGTTCTTCAAACTGTAAAATTCTTGTAAAATTGCAGTACCACAGGATTCCATCTGCAATTCAAACTAAATCCTTCCCAACATACAGCACTATAATATTTCTTTTATTTGTCTGAGAGTTTACCTGTTTAGGAGGCGTGTCTGTTTGGTTGACTGGAGGGGAGCTGGTGTCTGTGGTGGGTTCAGACTCTGAGTGACGCAGGCTGGCTCTCTTCTTCTTAATGAGGTCGGCATCTCTGTTATAGGAGAAGCCCAGTTTCTGATGAGGTGGAGAGGAGGAGGATGAAGAGAAAGAGGGAGGCCCTCTCCTCGTAGGTGACCCTGGATCTGTACTTCCCTCCCTCTTTTCCTCTCTCACCTCCTCCTTTTGCTGTCTCTCCTTCTCCATCTCTCTCTCCACTCTCTGTGGTAACTCACTGAGGTCCAAAGTGTTAGCTTTGAGAAGACTGCCTCTGTCCTCAGAGCCAGACGGTGTAACATTTGTAGAGTCCTTCGCTGAAGTTGCTAATGCTGTGCGCGGTGAGGGAATGGGAGGTGTGGACTGTAAAGATCCTGCAGCTGGCAAGCTTGTCGCTCCTACCTCAGCCTTCCAGTCCTGCTCCATTGCCTCCTCTGTAGCAACGTCAGTGCCATTGGACTCAGCACAGGCAGAGGCTGCAGGCTGCGGGTGGCGATGCTGCACATCGTTCAGCTCAGCATAGAATTTGTCCTGGTCTATGGAGGCATTTGTATCAGTCTCAAAGTCGCCCACTTTATAGGTGCTGCGGCTGCTGTTGGCCTCTATCTGAACCACATTCAGCTCTTCCCCAGAGAAGTGGGCCCGTATCTGGTACAGGTAGGTCATCACTGTGAGTTTGTCAGGAATAGCCAGCAGCACCATGTCTGATGGTTCTAGAAGACGGGAGATACCAAGGCTTGCAAACCCATCGTAAGCCTGAAAAAGAAAAACAGATGTTATGAACATTTTGATATGCGTATAACATAGAACCTTCTTCACTATTAATGCAAAGTGCATTTCCATTACAGTTGGTCCAGCTGGGTAAAATGTAAGTAAAACAGAATACAGTGGTTTGCAAATTCTTTTCAAATAATATGCAACTGACAAATAAAAACTAAAGTCCAAGTTTTTATATTCATCATAAAAATGATTTTGGTGTCAGATGCCCTCAAAGTGCACTAAGAAAGTCTCAGATATTGGACTTGTCATGTATATGAATCTGTTTTGGCCCTGATCAGAACAGGATGTCTTAGTGGAAATCCTCATATGCTTTTCTTAAGAACTGGATGTAGCTTTGGCTTTCCAGTGCTGTGCTCTAATGTTTCTGAGAAAACACCTGGCCAGGGGAAAAGTCTCTCCTCTGAAGCGGGTGGCATATCCCCTGATGACATTAAAAGGGGATTTTTAACAGACCATTTACACACAAAGATTCAGGGCAAGAGATATTCATGATTTTCAAAACTCGGCAGGATGTTTTTCTTTTAGTTTGAGAACGCTGATTATGAATGAGCAGTGTACTAAAGAAAAATGTTTCATTTAGACAACAGTCACCAACACAATCATAAAACAAACATTGGGCAAAATTTTAGTCAAGTTCAAAGGAATCTAGATCTGCATTTGTTCAATTTTTGGTTTTGCTAAAATACCACTTGTCAATAATCAATCAATCAAACTTGATTTATATAGCACTTTCCTACAACATATGTAACTCAAAGTGCAAAATACATTTGTCACTGAAGTCTAGTCCCATAGTTGGGCATGGAGGTGAAACCTCTAAAAGACCGAGTTATTCACAGTCAATAAAGTCTTTTTCTGGGACATATAGTCACTGCTTACACTGGCATGTTCATGCTTAACTTCATTCTGCATAGTATACAACAGCATGGCTTTGCAGTAAAAAAGTGTGTAACCCTCAAGATGTACATCATTAAGAATGGGAAAAAGTCTACTTTCAATACTTCATCAATCAATGTCTTTGATTTGGCTATGCTTGCAGTGAGGTTTGGCAATAAGGTAGTTTAATACAGTGTGCTAAGGAGCAGCTGAGACCGTGATGATTTGAGTTCAGTCTGATGGTCAACGGACCATGTCTTTAAGTTCTTCTGGTAAATGGGAGCCTGTTTACAATCTGGGTTCTGCAAAGGTGCCTTCAAAGCACCAAACACTATGCATTCAAATGTACACACATCCAAACAATTTTGGAATTTGAGTTTGTAGGTTCAAGCTGTAAAAGGACTGTTAATGTTTCAAGAAACTAAACAAAGGATCAATCACATCACACAACTACAGGGACAGAAAGGAAATATGATTAAGCGATGCGGGAGAAAGAAGCTGCAGTCTGTTTTCTTTACTACACGTGGTTCATATTTGGCGCACTGCATGCATCATCTCTGTGAGTATCTGCTCATGTGTGTTTGTGCATGAGAGACACCTTTGGCATGGCTGCTGACAGGTCATGTCAGGGATGGTTGTCCCCGATAAGAGACGCAGATACCCCAAGACAGAGCGCTTAATCCCAAAGTGTGTTTATGTGTGTGTCTTTATCGCTCCCCTGCATCAACCTGCCCACGCTCTCCGTCACGCGTGTAATTGGTCTGATTAGAGTCTGATGAGAAAATACAAGTTTGATTATCAAGCGACACAAGAAACCCAATCCCCCATCACCAGACAGACTGAGAGAGAGACCGAGAGGGAGAAGGAAGGGATGAAAACCATTATCGCAGTCAATGACAGGTAAATAAATAGATTAACAGCACACACAGTCACACACCCGACCTCCGCTCCTGCACACACACACACATAACCCCCACATCCATCTCTTGCAGGTATCAGAGCTTGTATCTGGTCTGCTTGATAGTGTTGATCTAATTCCAACCTGTTGCAGTGTTCGTTTGTTTCACTGCTTCTGCAAATCTCACCAGTCTATCAATCTCTCCCTCTTTTCTCTCCGTCTCCCTCTCTGACTTCCACACCTTCTCATGTATTTTTACCTTTATTTACCCCAGGGACTGTTCTGAAGAGTCTGTTTAAAGCTTTTCAGCCTTCTCAAATGCAACTTCTTTCTGAGTCCTTACTCCACATATCCCAAGGTTTACTTACATCATGAAAAAAACATTATTGAAAGGTGACAACATACAGTAAGTTAAATATATATTTTTGTGAATACAAGGTGTCCTGCAATTAAGTGTTGAGGCTTTACCATGCCAACAAGATGAAACTGCTTGAAAGAAATGCTGACAAACAAATTTGACTGCTTTGCAAGGTTGCATTTATTTAGTACCGTAAATTATTCAGATTAGGTAAAAGCCATGTACAAAAACAACCAGAGTCTTATTTCTCTTTCAGCATGCCTTCTTCCTTTTTAGGTTCCTACCCCCAACTGAACTGATAACACTTTTTTACTTTGAGTTATCGGTTCAGCCTGTCTCATTTGTACCTGGAATTTTTTTTTAGTACAACTCTTATGGGAAACCAAAACAACTGAGCTGAGCTGAAACTTGAATATGATGCCGACACACTTCCAAACTTCAAACAGTCAGAGCATCTTGCCACAGGGTGTGACATATGTTGGGAGTCTGACATGAAAACTTGACCTCTCTCATTGTCTACTGACACACCACATCCCACTCCCCTCTATGAGTAGAATTTTCTCTCTGCATGTTAACAAAATCACAAAAACAAAAAGATGCAGAAGCAGGCAAACCATTGATTAATAATTGCTGTGTTGGATGTGGGAGTGTCTACGTACCAGAATTTCTTGATTAAAACATGCACTTTTTTGCTTTTATATAAGCTCTCATTTTCAGGTGTGTATTATACACGAGTAAGAAAAACACGTACCATATTTTTTCAAGCCAACATCATGATTGCAACAAATCTGATACAAAAAGCTGAAATATTCTCCTTCTCTGCGAAAACAAGTGCAAAACACAGGGTGTTGCCATCTTGTAAGCAAAGGGGTGCTGAATAGCTGTGCTGTGATTGGTTGAAGACATGGGCATGTTGATAGCTGCTCTCTGATTGGTCGGTACGGTATGACTGAACATGCTGAGGCAAAAAACGAGTAACTGAGCATGCATGAAGCACAAGGTGTTTCCCTATAGACTCTAGTACAGTACGTGGTTGTATTCACCTGAACATTGTTTGTGATTCGCATGAAGAAAAAAGGATTCCACATGTTGTGAAAATACTAAAATTTCATTGATTAAAACTTTGAATAAAGGTCATTTTTGAGTTGTCTGAGAAAGTAAGGTTTGGGCAAAATTTGGGTGCGTGTTATATATGAGTACAGTGTTTTTCCAGGCAAAAATCCTGAAAATATTGAGTGCATGTTATAATCGAGAAATTATGGTTTGTATCGTATTGGAAAACAATGTGCCCTGGCTGTCCCGTGACACTTATGGCCCTTTTCCATAAGCCCTACTCTACTCGCTCGCCTTGTGCTGCTTCTCCATTAGCCCCCGTCGCCTGCCTAACGGGGTGCAGTGTCGCTGAGCGGCTCTGCGGTGACGTCATTTTGAGCGCGACACAACAATCTGTGGCTTTTTGCCACAAACCGAGTAAAAATGGAAAGCAGGAGAAGGCTGCAGGTGGCAAGAAGAAATACCCCTTGAGAAGCACAGGAGAGTTTTGGAAGCTATACAACAGAATGAAGCCGAGGATGAGAGCAATCGAGCTGCTTAGAAAAGACATATGAGGGTAAGCTAACGGTAGCTGCCGCTAGCATGCTAGGCCGTCGCGCCCATGACTCATCGATGACCCCATTGTCTGACCAATCAGTAGCCGGCAGTCGGTGACGTCATCTTTTAGTATCAAATCTGCTCGCTTGGAACCAGAGCAGAGTAGGTACCAAAACTAGCTTGTTTTAGGAGGTACCAGGCTAGTGGAAACACGCTGCAAATCGAGTAGAGCCGAGTAGAGTAGGGCCAATGCGTGCTGGTGGAAAAGGGCCAATATATGCATCCCAGGAGTACTGACAGCTCTCTGTTGTGGTAAACTAGTGGTGTTGGAAAAGGTAACTCCAAGCCTGAATCTCCTGACATCATAAGAACAGTTCAAGATGGAACGTATATTTGAAAAGAGAGCGCAAATGGGGATTTCTTTTATAAATGGACCCCAAAAACCTCATCCTAAGGGACTGACAATCCTGTTTCTATGCATCTTATTTTCCACACCATTTAAGAGCCTGAACGTGTAGGTGGTATGTGTCACCCATTGTTCTGAACATGTAACATACAGACAGTAGTCTGAAGTGGAGTGGTGTGGCTGAAAATGCCACTTGTTGCTTGATAAAAACCGTCTAAGGGGGCTACACTTAAAATGCTGTTTAGGTCTTCTTCATGTTGACAAATCGACTTCTTGGGAAAAAAAGAAAAAAAACACAAAAACCCCAACAATCTGTATGTAAATATTGTGGTGGCAATAAAACTGAACCCCACATCTATGTAAAAAGAATGTTCAAGGAGGATAATGTTCACTTTAAATGAATCTATATTTCAAAATTACAGTGGACAGGTAAATGTTGGAGAAATCCTCTTTCTTATGACATAGTTGTTTCCACTGAACACTCAGACAACTGGTGACACAAGATGACACAGAATAGAAATGGAGGAGTGCACACTGGTCTAACGGGAAGATGGTTCTCAATTTACAATCAATTATGATGTCTTTAATCAGGAGGAGTCTCTTTCGCCCCCACCTCTTTGTGCAATTCTATGGGAAGTAAGTGTTTGTGCTTGCAGAGATGAGTCAGTAATAAAGAAGTGAAGGCAAGAAGAAATGAGAGAGAGGAGGTTGCCTTTACAGGGAACTGTGTTAAGCTCCCCCTCCCTCCACTGGCAGGAAGGAGAGTGTGAAAGAAAAAGAGAAAGTGAGAAAAGAAAAAGAATATGGGGAATAGGAGGGCCTGATTGGGTTTCTAACAAGTATTCAGGGAGCAAAGTGTGCTTGCATTGTTCCCCTCTCGCTCAGGGTAGGCTGTGAAAGAGAGCAACATCTTTGTGTTCAATAGGGACAGAATGAAAGAATGAAAGAAAAGAGTGAGAGTGGGAAAACGTGAGAGCAGGAGGAGGAAAAAGAGGAGGAGGAGAAGCGTGGTTCTCGAGCTGAGTTTTGTTTCAGGGTCAGTGTAAGTCTTGACATGCGCTGCAGTCTTTCTGACCTCAATGTCATGATTTATTCTTCCGGTATTTTCTCTCTCAGTTTAGGAAGTGTTGGCCATGTCACACTGAGACAGTGATGACTTCTGAGGGAGGACCTGTTGTTTGAAGGTGAATCAGTGCACTGTTTACACTGCAGGTAAAAGATTGACAACACTAGCTTTTCTTTTTTTGCTTTGTTTATGTTTTTATCAATTAAACCAAAATGAAAAGAGGAAAAACACTTAAATATACAAAGGTTTGACAGTTCACCTTCCTCCACATCTCGTGCGCTGTTCGGAAAAAGAAACAACTGTGCTACAACAGCCTGTGAAATACAGAAGAAGTTTTGAAATACTTTTACAACTGTCCTTCCTGACAAGTACCCACTACAGAGCAAGGATGAGCGGTATTGGATTTTTGCCAATATGTTGATATCCCTGAACTCAATATCACTGATACAGATAATGAAACCTTCTGGTCAAAAATACACAGGTTCTACCTTACTAATACTAACGTGCTTCTTACTCCTTTACATTTTATTTGTGTTATGAAACAGATATGAAGAAGAACATAATTTCATTCTCTAAAAATGATAAGGTTATTTTCTTGATATAGACATTAAGTGAAAATAACATCAAACATTATGGTACATTTATACATGCTGATAGTTATGCCTACATGGGAAACACACACATATACATGTGGTAAATATGGTAAGGTCGACAAATTTGCTGTAAATATTGGCAGAAATTCTCTTATCCACAGATACCAACATTAACTTTTCAAATTACCATCTGCTAAAAGCTATACTGTACCAATGTTACTGTACACTCCTATTGTAGAATGTTTACACCATACTGAGTTCACATCCACTGAGAACATGAATACATTTGAATTTGATACTGTCTCACAAATAGGCTTGGGCATGCTGCTCAGAGAGTAGCATCTGTAATCACACTTTTAAAATTCAACAGATATGTTATCCTGCGTTTTCTGATCAATACCCAGGTGTCAGGCATGAAACCACCCTAAAAAGTTAGCATGCACCTTCAGACACTTCAACCACAAACCACTGAGCAAAATTTAGTGGTTCTGAACTCAGGCTTGAACTTTCAAAAGAATATAAAGGCAGATACAAACTCTGCTTACTATCAAGTGAGAAATATTTCAGTGATCAATAGAAACCTCAGAACAGTTTGGACTGATGATGGAAAGATACAAAACACACTGTCAGTACTGTATTTCCTCAACACTCTGTAAATGTTGTGGTTTCATCAGGTTACATGTGAACTGATGACATAAAGCTAACATTGTTAGGCAGCTCATAAAAACAGAGTGAATCCCCATGAATGTCTCTTTATTGATGTTTTCATAGTGGCTCACCCATTGTGAAATTCATTGTTGATGCTGATGTCGATGTTCAAAGTAATAATTTTAGCCAATACAGATGTTATGTAATGTTCTCAAATGACTTATTTTGGAATAATTCCCCACTATGCCAATATTTTCTTACCTGCTCGATCATGAAAACAGATTACACTTCGTCTGTCATTTTTACTGTCCTGTGAAAATAATGTGTACCAGTTGCATCATTAAACTAGAAAAGAAACAAATAAACATCTGAAATTAATGTCTGTTTACCCCCCCATTGATTTGTCGAAGGCCAATGACTGCAAAAAGAGCTGCTATAAACCTATGCAGATGTTGAACTGATGCTATTAAGTATCTCTAATTTAGAAACAAGACCATGGCTTCCTCTGGTCCTGTATTATGGTAAGTTATACTTTGCACACCATGTCTGTTTGTCTGTCTGCATCCAAGCCCCATTGCTTGTCCATGAAGGCTGGTCTGTGACTATATTGTACAATAACATGAAACCAGGTCTTGGTACTAAAAAGGTTGGGGACCACTAATCTAGACCACTTAGGTCTCTTGGTATAGTTCTGCTTTCTGTTCCTCGTGTCAAAACCAAACATGGAGAAGCAGCCATTAGTTTTCGTGCTTTGTGCACATTTTAAATCAACAAATGTTCTTCAGATGTTCCTGATATGTTTCTTTTTCCTTATTCATCATGCTCTGATATATTACGTGAAGCTCTTTAAATTTCTCTGGTGTTGAAAAGTTTTAAACAAAAAAGTTGCTTCAGACATGATGGTACCAACCTTCATACTGGTTGTAATTTATCAATAAACATTCAAATCATAAATCATATATGATATATTGCTTAAAATTACCGCAAAGGCCAATTTATTTTGTCCAACAGCAATATCACATTTCTATTTTTCTTTTTTTCTCTTCATCTGAGTGACCAAAGCTTGTGGTCTGGCCTAAATGTCAATGTGGTCTGCCCCCGGCCTCTAAAACCCCCCTCCCCCTTCACTTCCCTGTAATGACTGACAGCTATCTATCGTTGTCAATCATAGACGGCCCTTTCCCTTAGCCCCCCACCCCTCATAGCTGAGCTTGGGGAGCTGAGGCCCGGAGCTTGGTGCTTCACTATCAGATGGCATGACAAATGACTTCTCCTTGGCCTCATTACACACACACACACACACGCACGCTCACACACACACACAAAGAAAATCCCACTCACTCAACAGACTAGGCAGAGGAGCAAGTGGTCCGAAAACACATGCTTCAATAAATAAAAATTCACAAACACACACAAACAGTGATCCACTGTCTAGTATTGATGTATAATAGATCATTTCAAAGGTTTTTAATGTTCTACATATTCACTTCTCTCCTTTTTTTTGAACCACTGAAACCCCAATATTGATTGTCCTTATCTGTCATAATTCAGCTCAGTCTGAGCTCATTGCAATCACTCTTCACAGATAGACTCTGAAAGAAGGAGGGGGAATGTCTATCAACGAGCCATGAAGAGCAGAGATAGATGTCGTTTCTACACATTGCCATTTATGCTGCCCATTGAATAAATTCTATACACTCAAATAACTCTTTTTAAACAAGTTCCCCGCAACACTGTAGATTAAGAGACCAACTCTTTGTACTTTATTCAATTCTGTTCTTCACAGATTTGATTTTTATTTTTCAAACATCTTTGTTCACAGCATCTTCTTTGCCCATGTAACTATGTTCTTTTTTGGGGACTTTAACCTGCTTCACTACACTGTCCAAGCCTATGTCTGGTGCCAGTGGTTTCAGTTTCCGAACCGCTAACATCACAAGCTCCCTCTTCTCTTGTTCAACACCTTCAGGGTGCAACACGAAACCACACAATGAATTACTTCTCTCTTTCCTTTCACCTGAACCAACTGGCTGTTGCAATCACAGTCAACAGTATGATTCATGTACAACGAACATTTGTACTGCACTGCTCCCACTGATGCCACATATAGCACATATGGTGGTAGCAATTCACTGTTTCTAAATGTACATCGAAATTGATTTTGAAAAAAATACAAATACAGTCTTTCAGAAAAGCCACAATCATTTTCTAGTTAAAAGGCTTAACTATATATTTTAGACCTATTGTCAAAATTTGTCAAAGACACACCTCAGACACATCAGTTTCAACTCAGTATGAGCATGATAACTGAACAATTTTACACTCTCTTCCTCTGTTTCACTTAACATTCTACAGGGACATTTTATTGCAAAGGAAACACAATGCTCAATTTTTTTTTTTTTGCAGCAAAGATTATCAATTGGTGGTCAGATCCCTTTCCAAACGTGGGCTGCAAGTGCTTTCAGCATGTCACTAACACTTGTCTGAAAAAAATGCAGGACAAAAACCAATGACAAAAGCCCTAAAGAGACAAACATGCAAGCACTTACTCTGAAAAAAGTGATGAGCTATTTGCAAATGGAATGTTAGGGTTAATTTTGAGTTTCAGCTTTTTTTCTTTTTATTCACTTAATTCTTGTTATCATTGAATAGACAGAAAAAAGTGGTGTCCTTTCTTCTGCTACAGGCACACCACACACAGTAAGGACTCGTTTTGAATGTTGCAACAATCTTTGATGGCAGATAGAGGATAGATCTCAAAGTATTAACCACTGGTCAGAAATGGACACTTTTTGCTGATTAAAAAACAAAATTGGTACCAAATGGAGATTCCTTTGGGGCCCATTGACTGAAATAATTTATAAACTTTTATTTCCATTTCTATTAAATACATTTTTTCTTCTTTTAAGATCTTGGCTTATGTTAACTTATTTTCTCAAGAAATCTTAAAACAACTAACTTTAACATTCTTGGAGAAACATTGGTTAAAATAAAACATGGGAAAAGTTTGGAATGGTTTCCATAGGCTGGTGGTAGTGTGTCCTTGGGTGTGACAAGTTGAGAACAACTGCTCTAAAGCAATAATGACAACACCAAACAGTAATAGTACAGTAAAGGCCAATTAAGAAAATAAAATAAAGTTTCATCTAATATAAGAAAATCCCAAACTCACCTCAATTTGGACATTTATTTGGATGAGACACTGCACATATATGACCACACAATATTGTATGGTCACAAAGAATGGCTGTAAATCTGCTAAGTTTAGCACAATGCTAATTTTCACATGTGGTCACGATGTGCGCATATTTCCTACTGTTATGTGAGCAGAATAAAGTCCACTGTCAGAATAAACCCTTCCCCACATCCAAAAACTGCAGGACATTTTCAAATGTGGTGACATTTTACAAAAAAGAAAAACCACTTAAAAAGCCTGTCTGAACAATATCATTTGTTTTTATTCCACTAAAATATGTATATTTCCAAGCTAATGATGTGTTTCACATATCCTCAATGTTTACACAGCAAATATGTATAGATATGCTTAGGTTACATGAGCAGTGTAGCAGTTAGCTGATATCCATCTCTGTCTCCTCTGTGAACTGTAAAGGCACAGCCTGCCAGTCCAAATGTACATCAGGAGCTGCAGCAGATCTTTACAGAGCAGCTGGTTGCAGCACGCTGGCTATAGTGCTACAACTATTCAGCAGGTATCACCTTCTACAGCATATTCCCATATTTCTTATATCTAACCAATTTCTTCAGGGCTACTTGAGCACCTGGAGGGGGGTGAGGGGCAGTTAGCAGATATGGGATTGGGTCTCTCCCTCTCCCTCCACTGTGGTTATTGTCAACAGGGTAGCATTCATGCCTAACAGGGCCACCAGAGGTTATCGCTGAGCCAGAGAGTGTATGAGAAGAGGAAATCAAGCTGCAGGAACCTGACGCATATCGTTCTGTGTAGCCCTCAGGGCAAGAGAGAGGACAGGTGACAGTGTGTGTATATATGTGTGAGAGTGTGTATCAGCAGATAGAAAGAGAAAGAGCCGTGTGCATTTGTGTACGGAAAAGGTAAATGTGCATGCCAAGAGCCAGAGGGAACATGGTGATGTGAGTGAGGGTGCACCTTGGACTATGATTGTGCAGATATGATGACACAGGGCGAAGAGGATATAGGGTGTGAAAAGGTAATTCTCTTTAGCTTTAGGACAAAGTGTATGCACAGGCTGTAATTTGGTATCATTGATGACAAATCAAACCAAAGAGTGTTATACTCAAGCAACATGAGTTATTAGAAAAAAGGGAGAACAGGCGCAACTGTTAAATAAATGACATAAAAATGTATTTATGTTATTGCTTATGAAACCAACAGTGTCAGAGTGAAATAACTGATTGATCACAAGGAGGTGAAAGCTGCTAAGTTAACAGCTACAACTTCAGATAATTTGTTTTCTGATGGATAGTTAATTTTAGACAGAATTGACAGTCCTGAGAGGTTGGACAGCTTTCTCCTCCAAGAATTCCTGCCATCAACAAATTTATCATTGAGCAGGAATGCCTATATTAAGGCATTAATAGGATTTAGATGTTTCTCTGTTTAATGATGTTAGCATTAAACATTTTGGGAGTATAAGGGCAGCTGTTACACTTTTTTCTCTCAGGGTTCAAATAATCTGACATACTCTTGCAGGGCTCTACATCATGACTGGCCCACTGGCTCTGATGCAGGCCAGCAGACTACATAACAGGCTAATGAAACCACAGCTTTGAAAATACACAATAAAGCATGACTTACAAAATCACATTGTTTCTTTAAGAGACAGTGAATATATATGACTTAAACTGCATCATGTCAATGATTATATGATGTTTTACCACCTAATGCTTGTGCCACAGTTAAGAAGCAGGAGAAACTCTGCACTCGATGAGTTAAAGACTACAGACGTCACCCAGAAACAGTGAAGGTATGTCATGTGTGATTACCTCATCCTGCATTCTGCTTTGATTTCCTTTCATTTTAATTTCAACAGATGTGAATTTGCGGGTATCAGCTGGTGATGCATGGAACAGCAATAAGAAACTAACTGCCAATAACATTACAGCCTGTTGCAGCCTGTGTACGTGCCATTGCTCTTTCTAGTTTCATATTAGAGGAAGATCAGAGTACTAAAACTGCTTCTTCTGTCAGCTCTCTCCTAGTTATTAGTCTAGGCTGTAAAACAACGGGAACTGCGGATTAGACTGAGTTTTCAGACCACATTTCAGAACCCGATCAAGACAACCAAACATGGTTATAATTCAGGCTGCATGTTTATGGTTTTATTTTGACTTTTTGAAAATTGTCAAGGGGGGTTAAATTGCTTGAAAAGGTATCTGGTGCTTAGCCAGTACTGCCAGGCCTGCCATATGGCTGTCAGAGTGGGATCAATACAAGTCAGATACATTTTTAAGGCCTCTTCTAAATTCTGATTTGTTCAATTTAAGGTTTTACTGTCATGCCTTTTTACATTTTTTATCATACATACCCCACCTCCTGCACACTCTTTAAATAGCCATTATGCATTTAAACAAAACAGCTGATCAACACAAGACAAATATGCTCTAATTACGTTTAGACCAACACAGCAGGCATCAGAGTCATAATTCCATCTCACCTTAGCCAGGTGACTGAGTTATGTCCACATCTATACCTCACAGCAGGGAGAGCATCTTACAAACACTAATTACTAAATCCTGGCTGAAGTGCACGTGTGTTATTGTGAGTACATGCATTTAGCGGCTTCATGTGTGTTTCTAGCTTCTCCCCCTCGGATGCACTTACACACTGTGTGTGAGGATTAATGGCAGATCTCTAAATAAGGCCAAATGGAGGGCTGGATGGGAGGGAGCTAAGTGGTGTGAAGGGCCCAGCGGTAGCTGCCTCTTACCTTTTTGTTGTTTTCTTTAATATCCTGAGGATTGAGCGACTTGTAGTCTCTGCAAGAACAGCAGGGAGGGTTGGAGGGAAGGGAAGAAGAGAAAAATAAAGAGAGAGAGAGGAGGAGAGAGAGAGATAGCGGAGAAAGAGTTGTGTTTAAATATGCATCACATGTAATGGCATTAGAACTGTAACATGCAATTTCATAGCAGTGCAATCAACAGAACTAATAGAGTGGAAAATATGTAAAAATAACACACTGGAGGGCAGAGTAAACACACACACACACACATTCAGACGTGTAGACACACAACAAAACACAATTCTGATAAATCATCTTCATGGGTGCTCTCTTTATGGTGGCAGGTTTTAGATGTTTTCAGGGTTATAGACAGAAATGACATACTGAACATTATAGGCATCTTAAACAGAGAGAATCAGTTTAAAAGTTTAATAAACAATGAGGAGAGTGACTACAAACTTGTATGACTGCTAATGTGAAACTCTGTTGTCAAAACTTTGAAAGGTTTTTGTGATTGTTCACGACATCCACTAATCATTCAGTTTAAAATCATGTACAAAACATGAGCTTGGTTCATTATTGAGGCTGCAAATATAGTTCATGTTTCCAGAGCACTTGGAGTTATGAGCTGTGTCTGCTGATTTGAAGTGACACACAGACTGTGTGTAACTGCACCAGGTGAGCTGCTGTATGAGACCACTTCATCTGTCACAATGTTTGAGGCTTCAACGTTCAAGCAAAAGCATTTTCGTTACGTTGGACCTGAATTTTCGTGGCTTTTATTTGGAAGTATTTTTGGGACCACTATGCTGTGAACAGAGATACTTAGAAAACAGTTTCAGTTGGTACCCGTTGTAAACTGAACTCGACAAAAAAAAAAGATACACAGGGTTTAAGTAATGTAGATGATTTCAATTCCATAACACATTGGTCTACAAGTCCTACATATTTATGTGCTATCTAACTGTGTTTTCTGCTCATAGCTAAATATTCTCTGCATTAAGTTACATTTACACCACTGTGTTGGCAAAACATACGTGTTCAGCGTAAATCATCTGGATTGCATAATGACAGAAGATATCAGTAACAGCAAATAATGGCCTAAACCGCTGATTATTGGAAGTTATCACTTTCAAAAATTTCTGTTCATTTAATTTTTTCAGCACATACAAGCAATCAGGTGTCTATATAGATTTCAGATACCCAATAAAAAATGGAAGACCAGAGGAAAAAATGCAAGAAGTAGCATTTAGCACTGTTTGATCTTAAGAAGTTCTAATTCAAGCTTCAAAATGCAAAAGAGGGAATGGGAGCCAGAGACAAAGAAAAATTGAGCAAGCAATTTATTGAAAACTGCATTTAAACTCAACGTGTTTGCCTGCTGATCAAAAGTTGTAGCCTGCAGCATTAAAAAGACAAAATCTGCACAAAAATTTGGATTCCATGTCCTTTTCTGACAGGTTTTCACAGCGTCATGATCTCCTGATGGCAAAGAGGTAGGATGTGGTAGGATTGTTGATCTGCATAAACAAGGCTTTCAGCAATGCACCATCACTGCTGGGGTTGAATAGTTAGATAGTAATTTTGAATTTCTGTCCATCAAGACACAGGACGATTCTCGACCCAAATTAAAGCTCTCACTGGGGCTGACTGCAGCCCAATAACCACCGGACAGCATCTGCAAGGGAAGGGCTTAAAAAACTAAAAAACGTCTTCATAGTCCACAGCTCCTTCAACACCACAAAACTGCCCGTTTGGACTTTTCAAGGGAGCACCAATCATGAGACATTGAAAGGTGGAACAAAATTTTAATCTTTCTGATTAGAAAAAACAAACATTGCAGTGCTGTAGTTCACAAAGCCTGCCTGACAAAGGAGTTCTCCCAAGAGAATAACATCACTCTTTTTGACCATCCTGAGTGTTCTCCTGATCTAATTCCAATGGAGGATGGATGGCAAGGGAAGTTCACAGAAATGGACAGTGGATGTCCTTGTGAGCCATCTTCACCACTTGGAAGCAAAGTTCCCACTAGCCTCCTGGAAACACTGGCTTCAAGTATGCCTCCACAAATTTTTGAAGTGATCAACAAGAACCAGGGAGATACTTCTTACTAAGTCTTTGTTTGACACCTTTTGTTTTAAGGGGTTTTTGTTTTTTTGAGCAGCAGTCTCAAGCTGTTGACCATCTGATAAAAGGCATATTTCAGTTGTTTTCAATAAATTGCTTTATTCTTTTTGTATTTTGAGGCTCTGCTTGGATCCTTCTTAAGATCCAACAGTGTAAAATAAAAAATCTTGCAAATTTTTCAACTGTTCTTATGATTTTGAACACATGAATGTATCAGCCATAATAGTTAAAGGTACACCGGTGCTAAAATTCATCCTCTAATCATCTCATCATGGTATCTCAATTAAAAATGAATAAATGTTATCCAACATACTGTAGACAGACTGTCACAATGAGAGGAGCAAGCCTATTCTAGTATATTAGACTGACTTTTACTTGCAAAAGAAATAAAAAAAATCAGTACAGGTATCAGCATCTGCTAATGCGAGTTTCAGAAATATGTAGCAATTTCATGCTGTAAATCCCTTCAAATAATGGACTTTTTTTCCCTGAAGCTAAATTTCGAAAAGCCAAATAGTTACCCAAACCACATGTGATGTATTGCAACATTCTGCAAAATAAAGATAAATAGGCATGTTTTTTTTAAAGTGATAACAATTGGAATTCAGAATGCCCTTCTTCTCTTTTTTTTTTGGAAAATTGACTCTTACGACCCTGACCTGACTGACTGGCACTGTCTGAGACCCGCTGCTCGAGCTCTTGCCAATTTAAGGCCCTCTTTTCCAGTTGGGTCTGGTCCACTCTGATTGGCTGACTTTCTGCGCCAATGGGCTCAAACTGCTTAACAGAGGGATTATTTTTCTTGAGCTAGTCTGTTTGATTCAGGACGGCTACTGATATCTGGTTAGGTACCAACCTGTCCAACACCTACAGACCAAATCATTTTGGTACCATTTCCAAAATGTCTGAGCCTCAGATGTTGTACTCTTTCTTCTTTGCTTCTTTTTAATAAAAGGTTCAAGAACAGTTCAAGCAGGGCACCATCTCAAAAGTACCAATTCAGGGTCAGTATAAAAAAAATACCCAACACAAGCTGCAGTGATTTACTTTGTGCATTTTCAGTAAATGATTGATAGTATTTTTAAGCCTATGTGGTATAGTTGTCAGAGGAGGCTTAAAGCCCGTCATAACGGGGGCTTTCTGAGAGTTTCAAAAGTTAACCTGAAACAGTGTTTTCAATATGATGGCAACAGCTGATTGGCCCCAAATGCCTCTTGCAATAACCAATTTGTTGAAGGCATTTTAAATTTGTTCGGTATTTTCCTCAGTCTATGGTGTCACCCGAAAATATTAGGCAAACTTGTGTAGAGTGTTTGTGTTTCGTACATTGTGTCAGGCCGGAAGTGGTGCAGCAGGGCGCAGAAGGCCAGCCCGTTCCTCCAGGAGGTGGTGAAGTTGGTGATTTTTACACCGCGATAGTTCTTGGTCACTTCGCGACACCAGGCTAGTAGGGACTGACTGGCATTAGGCTTTCCTCCCAAAACGGGGCTCGGGACAGGGCTGGGCTACAGGAGGAGAGGAGAAAGAGAGAAATCCTTAGCGTTATGGTTCGGATTAAGTAAGTCACGCATAATGTGCACAACGCCAAAAGACTGACAGCTACATTATTTCAGGAAATTTAATCAAAATTATGAATGACCTCAGGATTTTCTAAAGGTTTCCTAAACCTCTCACACTTTGAACAAATATTGGTTTATAGATCTTTTCATTTGGCTATTTTAATGATTATTTACATTGTGCTATACCGGCTACCACATGTGAGACACTATTTCTATTTTTCAGTGAAACAGATAGAAACTTGAAACCCCTTCCAAGCCAATTAGTTTGCTTCCCTCACATACAATAAGCCCACACATGCACGTACGCGCATATATCCAGACACACAGCATAATGATGGGTCATGCACAAAGCAGTGTATGACCGTGGATAATGTAAACATCTTATTAATTAGCTCTGCCTTTGAAGTCTTATCTGGGTAGAAAGCTTTCACCATTAGGAGCCTTTCCTCTCGCAGACTCAAAATCCCACAGATCCTTGGTGGCACGGAGACACTGGTCGTCCTCATGACGGCCAGCAGAACCAATGCAATTCTGATTATTCAGCTGGCTTTTCGCTAATCTGGTTATGGAGCGACAGATATGGGCTAATTCTCTCAGATCACTTAGGAGAGAAACGGCAAAAATGTCACTGAGATTTGATTAAATTCATTAGAGGCCAGTGATCAAAACCAGTGTGAAATGTCTTTAATTCCAAGAGCATATTACAGCTGTACACCATAAAATGACATTAACATACAAAAAATTAATAGAATTGCTTTTTCTACATTTAAGTATCTCCAAACACAAAAAAATATTCTGGTACTCTCAATTAATATTTAAAGACTTTCATATAAACAGAAAAAAAGGCATTTCAAATCCCATTACATTTTTATATGACATTAACCAATAGTCTTTACTAACCAATAGAGAAGACATTCAGTTTTTACATCACCACACTCCAGGTTTTGACCTTATCACTGATTCACCATGCCCTCATTGTGTTTATTTACTTTTTAAAAACAGCAACAGCAATATGCAAATTTCAACACAACTCTAAAGGCCAGCCTATGTTTAAGCTTCTTGCAAGTGATGTTTCAACGAGTTAAACCTTTGCTTAACCTTCAGTCGCACAAAAAGAAAGGGGACATTATGCAACCTGATGATGACCACAATAACAAGTCAGCCCAGTTTTTGAGACACAGTGAAGGCCTTAGGGAAGAACAAGAGGCTGACTATGGAGGCTTGTAGTGGCCCACTGACCCCCTCTGTTGTCTGCTTTCTGCTACTGCAGTGAGGTCGAGACTCTCCACAGATTTGGGGTAGCAGGGTTTCCAAGTAATGGCATGCTGATTTGGTTTGAGGTGGAAAGAATACAATACTCAAGTAGCAATATGCTTCCTCAGATACAGTTAAAAAGTACAAGTGAAGGTAGTGAGCCACGACTCTACACAGGTAAAATGAAAAAGTGTATTTCATTGAAAATGTGTCCTACTGTAATGACTATTATGATTAGATTTTTTGTGTCCCGCAGAAAGGATAACAGCTGGAGTGCAATGACTTTACTGCCTACAGATTTGTTTCTGTATAAATAGTATAGGAAATCATAACATCTGGCCTAACAGGATTCTTGCAGAGTATCAATCAGCCCAGAATTTAGAATATGTAAGATATTAAAATCCTAAGTAAAAATGCTGTTGGCTGTAGTTTTACATGGGCACATTGGCTGAAAAACTATAACAGCATGTGAAATACACAAAGATAGATAAACAATTTGTCATGAAAAATATTAGATCACTTAAACCTGATTGTAAATTTAAATTTTACACTTCTGTTGTTGTTACACTTTGTTTCAAAATGTGACCACATTGCCTAAATACCCTCTTTCTGATACATTGCTTCCAGTACTGAACAAGTATCATTTCAGTTTCAAGTACTGTTTCTATCCTGAGCTTTTCAATATCGAGCTCAGAATTGGTATGAAAACAAAACTTTTGGTACTGGGACAGTATTAGTTACTTTTTAAAGCTTTGGTAAGCAGAGGTTTCCTTTTGCTTCTTCTGCACTTAGCTGCTCTGAAAAATGTAATGAAGGAAGATATTGCCCACTATTACTCAAATAATTCAAATACACACAAAAGCTGGTAAATTCCAGTAACATGAGGAAATGTTGTGTGTTACTTTTCCCTTGCTTGTTGAATCTTTAAGTATTTTTTATGAAAATCATTACAGGCAATTATAAAGAAGCACCGTGTGGACATTTCAAAGTTAAGAAAATGCATCACCTATGTGGCATGTTCCTTTTGATGAGAACTGGAAGGATATGAAATAATGAATTCTCACTAAAACCTTCTATTGAGCTTTATTAAAGCAAAATGCTGTACTTTTACAACACCAGTTTTATACCACATTCACTTTATTTATACTTTAATTACGATTATAAATCACAGTTATCCTTTGAGTGATAATTTTCATAACAGTAAAAAAATACACTCAAAGTCTCCTCCTGCCAGGGCTTGATAGGAACGATAAAAGCGTTTAAAGAAAAAAAAAACAAAGGAAGAAATAATGCTGAGAAGAATGTATGATCATGTCTCCATAAGGACAAACATGAGTTGTACTATTTAGATGACTCTGTAAACTACTGATGTACTTTGGGTGATAGGGATGCAAAATAAGTAGCTTACAGCTATACATGATTTTTTTTTATGTGAGGAAATTTGAAAAGAGAACTGGATATTTCTTTTCTTATTATTTTGTCAAGTTTCTTAAATTTAATGAATTTTTAGAAGATTGCAGCCGAGTTTCCTACAAGAAGAGCAGAGCTTTTAAATGCCATTAATTACTGTCAATCATGTGTCTTTGATTGTAGGAGGACCAAATGAGTAAATCAATAGCGCAGCCTGACCCTCTCTGCAAACGTTAAAGTATATCTTTGTCTTTGCTGTCAACAAATAAGCACAAACAAAACATGGGTACTAAAGTGATATAAGTCTGTACGCTGCAGTCTACAAGCACCTGGATGTCTCTTGCTCCTCTATTGTTATGGTTTAACCTGTGACCACCAAGCCTGGAGCCTGCTGAGATGCCACAAGGGCCAAATCAGATGAAAGAGACTTGAGGCCATTTCTAATAGCAACTCCTAACCTTTGTACCAGTGTGTGTGTGTTTCTCTCTATGTGAGTAATGCAGGCCCCTACAGCAGGCTCAGTGCAGGGAGATGGTAGCGGGAGCCTGAGGGGCGGACACTTGACATTTCCGGCCTTAAAAGAGGGCCTTAACCTTTCCCTGCAGCTTCTCCAGACACGTTTTGGATGGCCTCAACAATGCCTGCGTGCCACTCAAACAAATGAAGAGAAAACAAAGAGGGACAGACAGAGAGAGATAAAGAGTGAGGAAGTCAATAACTAGGGAAGGGAAACAATAACAGGTTTCAGATGAGAATCAGTTTTAAAAACTTTGACAAACCTGATATCTTTACCTTGTATGAAACGTTTTTGTTATTAGGGCTCCCCACTTAGCTCCAAGAGTTTAGCAAAGCAACAACGTCAAACTCTTGTCAAAGGCAGTCAGAATGAACAACAACGATGGAAATGAGGAAGTTATCTTGGCAAATAGTGGGCAGAAATAATCAAATATTCAGCTTGATTCTACTCAAATGTATTTATTTTTTTAACATGGTAACATGCTAAACCTGTGCCTGACTTCAAACAACACGTTGAATACCAGGAACACCATTTGTTTGACAACGTTGACCCAAAAAAACAGTGTTTGTTTTTATTACACAGAAGATCTGCAGGGCAACAATGGCGGAACAAAAAGGCTTGCAACGGTATCAATCAAATTAAATTTGGTTTTAAAATAAAAACAGTTGAATTACTGCTGACTTAAAAAATATAACAATTAAATCAGACCACAAATCTGTAAAAAAAAAAACTCAGAGGTTCCTATACATTGTTTAAAGTTAATTCCAAGACTTTTAAGACCATTCAAGGTCAGACCTGATAAATCAAGACTATTTTTTTTATTGCAGAACAAATGGTAATCAAAATATTTGAGGAGAGGGATGGGAATTGATAAGATTATACTGACATCACTGCCATTAATGATTGTGCTTATCAATCTGATTCTTCCATTGTAATTTTTGTGTAGGAAAAGTTGACGTCTCTAGAGGCAACAATATATGACACATGGCACTCCTAAAAAATTAAAGACCATGCTGTACGAAAAGTTCTTCATTTGCAAGGTATGCAGAGCAAGTATTAAGCTTAATGACAAAATAAACTGAGCTCTTTGTTATACATTTTAACTGGAATTACTTCTCAATTCCCATCCCTCTAATTGTGGTATGCATCTTTTCTCCCATTGTTTGCTTGAATGCTGATTTGTCAAAGGGAGATTCTGTTTTTCTTACTAAATATAGAAAGTCTTATTCAACATGCCATATGAATTTTCAGAATTTCCATAGGTTAAAAAAACAGACTTTTGGATAATTTTCCATGGCCCTACACTCAAAAAATTACATTCAAACTTTTATTGACAAACAGAAACCCTTAAATTGTCATTCTTTTTCGTTATTGTTCTCCTTGGCCAACTGCTCCAAACTTGTTTCACCACTCATCTCTTTTTGCCTCAATGTTAGTGTGTATTTGTAAAAGTGCATGGGTAGTGTGTTTAGTGTGTCTCCAAGTTGTAGTGTGGAGTGGTCTTCCTTCAGGCCTTCCCTTCTGCGTTTTCAAGTGACGGTTGAAAGTAGCTGTCTAATTTGAGCGCCCTAATTACCTTGGATTAGAGACCAGGTGCTATTAAAGCAATTAGACACACAGCACACTCCAGTGCCGCAGACCCTGCACCCTCGCTGGCGGAGAGCACACACACACACACACACACACACACACACACACACAAATACACACCTGTGTGACACATCACAAGGAAAAAAAAACAGACAGTGAGGCAGTAGGAAAGAGTTAAGGGCTCACTTTAAAAACACATCCACCATCCAAGTCATGAGATCACAACCAACCAACCACATATTGTAAAATATTCAAATTTAATCCAAGTCATTGGGTAATTGGACATTAGAGAGCTTTCCTTCATTTTTGACAAACCTGTTTTCAAAGTCATATGGACTTCAGGCAGTGACAGCACATGACATATGACCCCAACTCATCACAAACACAGCTGATGTAATTTTCTCAATTGGCATCCTATATGTTTCCATCACCAGATAAGGGTTTACGAATACACTCACCAGCTTCCACATCCATCACATACTGAACAAACACTGTATCTGCTTTAACAGAGACCAGCTGCATTTCCTTAAGACACAAACACTGGGGAGGGAAATTTTCATGAGGAACAGAAATGCACCCTGACTTATCAAACTGTTGGCTGTCTAGCCTAAAGGAAGGTGTGCACATGTATGTGTGGTGTAAGTGTGTGTGTTTGTCTTTTATCTGTCTGTGTGAATGTCACAAGATGTGTGTGTGTTTCACTGACACAGCCATGTAGCTAGCTAGGCTGGAGGGTAGGATTAGCAGGGAGCACTGCCTCGGTCCACAAACATTCCATATTAAAAAATGAAAAGGCAACCTTCATTACTATCAGTGGCACATAACACATAACCTCCCCTCTACCTCCTCCTCTGCTACTATTATACACAGGCCTAACAGCCTGGGCTAAAAATACAAGCCACTGACAAGAGATTCCATTATTCCTGATGCCTCAGTGTCAACAACATACATCCGACAGGGCAAAGAAAGGGAAGAAAAAAATGGAAGACGGGAGAAAGGTGAGAGAGTAAAAGAAGGGGGGTTAAGCTCATTACAATGGCTGAATGACAAGATAGGAAAAACCTGGGAATGGAAGAATCCAGGATCCTGTTAGTATCAGGAGGAGTGTTTTTTGTGTGTGTCAGAAATGTTATTTTGAGAAGGCAGGATGCAATTCCAGATGTGGTATCATGGGTAAAGTGATAAACCAGGATTTGGGAAACTGAGAAATAGTCCAAAGTTGATGTTAAGTCTTTAGCAATGAATAACTGCAGTGAAACTCTTAACTGATGTTTTTAAATTTGAACAGGGTCACTGTATCTGAGGGTGGACTCACATTTTGGCCAGTTGTCCTGCACATAGCTGAGGCACTGAGGTCTACCCTCCCCTCTTTGCTGACCTGCACTCACACTACTACAGTTGCAGCAAGGGCTTGGCAACAACTACACTGTCAAGTTGTAACATGAGTTTACAAGTGCAGAGTCAGTACAATGAAAGCAACAACAGAGAAAATGTTTTAAACTCAATGTAATGCCTTTTTGCTTAATGGGTGTCTTCATAATGAAATACAACCCTTCAATAGTTAATCATTTCTTGAATCATGGCTATGACATCCAAATCACCAACCAATGCTTTTGCTTGTGTATTAGCAAGCATGCCATTCTAAAGCACAGCTCTCGCAATGAGAAATGACAAACAACAGAACTTATTGTTTCTGATACTAAAACTCAACAGGTGGGATTTTAAAACCAACTCTTATGATGATAATGGGGTAGGATGGACATCAATTAAAGCCGTCAGCAGATATAAAAGCACACACACATTTGAACTATTTTCTAATGAACTTGTCTCAATTAAAACATCTTAATTTATTCTTTATTCACTCATTTTGAATTTGATACCTGCAACACATTCTAAAAAAGCTGAAACAGAGATATGTTTACCACTGTTACGTCTATCAGCTAGCTGTTGTAAATAAGAAATCTTCTGCTGACACCAGAATTATGCCCACAGTTCAGAGCAAACCTTGTGAAAAAGACATTTTTTTCACTTGTGTCACAAAAAAAGTAATGTTTTAAATCCCATCTTAAAACTCATCTTTTCTCCTTGGTTTGTGATACTATGTAAGACATTTGAATGTATTGCTATTTTTTTTTTTTGGCTTTTTTTATTTGGTATTTTGAAATGGATTATTTAAGTGTACAGCTATGTTATGCTTCTTAACCTGTTCTAGTATCTCTGTCTTCTGTATAGCAGTTTGGTCATCTGAGGTCGTTTTAAAAGTGCTTTACAAAATGAATTGGAATTTGATTGATCAAAACAATTTTATTAGAAAACAGTTTCAAATGCATGTGTTTTTTACATACTGCATTATTTGATGTCATCCATCCCTCCCCAATATCATCACCATGAAAGAAGTTTTTAAAATTCCACCTGTGGACTTTTGGTATCAAAAACTTTATGTTCTGCTGTTTTGTCACTACTCCTCTGTTCCTGCTAAAAGTAAAAAGACATCAACCTGATTATTGACATTAAAGTAGTTGGTCTGTTTAGGTCTGTAAAGGGCTTTGTTCATGGTGGATTACTGTTAGGGTCAATTTGGGGAAGGAAAGAGCACCATCTATTTCTCTTTTTTACTTCTTCATGATATAATGTGTGTTATGAACAGAGGCTGAAGTGTACGGACTAATTAATGTCTAACTGAGACAATAGCTGATAATGGGAAAAACTGGAAAGCATGAGGAATCTTTATCACTTGTGCTCTTATTTATGCTGTACGTGTAAACAAATAAACACAGCATTAAACAAAATTACCTGAGTTAAGAGTAAAAAGGGCCATTAAAACAAGCACTCTTTCACAGTTATAAAAAAGATACCAGTGAAATGCCTTAAGTGGGAGTTTTGTCTCTTCCTCTGGGGCAAAACGCTTCAATGGAAACTTAACTGGCCTTGACCCAATGACATAAACCCATGACTCTGTGTAGAGAAAAGAGCTTCCATGTCTTTCCAATCTCACTTTCATGGCTTCAAAGCAGTGTCAGAGAGTGTCAGATTTGAGGAGGTGTTGAATCTTATACTCTTTAAAACTTGTAATCCGCTCAAGAAGCCTACGGCAAAAAAAAAGTCCAAGAACACACACACACACACACACACACAAAGACACACATATTGAGATCCACACGAACACACAGAGCCACTTTAAATGACAGCAGGGTCTACAGTATGAAGCTTAACATACTTCATATGTACACAAGACTTGAATTCTATAGAAAAACACAATGCATCGGAAGAAGTGGGAACAGCAAAAACTTACAAACAGTTTAATAACTCTCATTTAAGTATCATTTAAGATGTACTCGCACACACTTGAAAACATTAAAACCTGTTCACAGTTAAGAGGATAAAGGTTAGTGCACTTAAGTGGCCTGTCCATCCCGTGGCTGTGCTTTGACTACTAACTACTCAATTACTTAATTGCACCTTCAATCAAAACAAGCAATTCGTTTAATCTGGACTTTCTGTGTCTGACATCTTCATATTAGGAAAAGATAGGAGCAGAAAAGGAAAACGAAATGATGGCCAGGCATCATCTTAACCATGAAATTATGCTTTGGATTTCAAATGTTTCCTACATGAGAGCGGAGAGGAAGGAGCAAAGTCCAATCAAAAGTTCAATTATGTAAATGGAGATGTGGAGTGCATGGAACAATAGGAAAAGATGGAGGGAAGGGGGGGCGGCAAAAGGCTGGAACAGGAGGAGTGAGCAAATGTAGCGTGAAAAATAACACACATTAACATACAAAGAAAATATCGCATTACTGTTGTAATTGCACAGAGGAGGGGCTCCAACCAGAGAGCCGTGAGAGGCAACGTTTGAGTGTGAGTGTGTGAGTGAATGCAAGAGTGCATGGAGGCTGTGTGAGCATGGGTCGGGCTTTATTTGTGTGTGCACAGGGAAGGATTGGTTACCTTCATATGGAGGTTGAACATTAAGGACAGCTTCCTTGGGCAAAGCACCCTGCTGCTTTGCCACCTAGCCAGATGAAATGGGATTGCATGTTCAACATCTTTTTAACCAATGTCTAAGCTTAAGCTATGTGTAATATCACAAAGTATGAAAATATGTAAATACATCCATTATGATGGTTGTTTTTTGGGGGGTTGCTAGTGATTCGCTCTGATGCAGATACGCTTCCCATCTAGCAGTGAATGGGCAGGCCAAGACAGAGGGCCTTGCAGCACTTGGCTACTGAGATGTAAAATGCAAAAATCAGGGAAAAGCGGTTTCCTTTTCCAGGACCGTTCTTTGCTTCCAAGGCCTATTCTGCTCCAAAGGCATAACCATGCAAAACAGCAAAATAAAACAGGCGAGGACATAGAAAAAAAGGCTTTGAAATTGAAATAAAAACCATTCACTGAAAAAAAAATCATAAAATAACACAGTTTGGAGGAGGAAGCAGACAAACGAACGCCTGTGCCAGCTTGCAGTGTGCCCACCCGCCCGCTTGCTCGCCTAACGTGTAACACAGGGGCATAATGTGGTGTAAGCGCTGGCTTTAGCTTGTCATGGAAACAGCAGTAGCATTACCCACACTCACGCCTCTGCAAATTAGCTTTGGCTGAGGGGGGGGAGAAGAGACACGCAGGGTGGGTAGGTTTGGTATTGTATGTGTGTGTCTGTGTGTGTGGTGGAGGGTAGAGTGATACAGAAGCTATGATCCAGTTAAGAACAAAGACAACATCACTTATGGTTTTGGCAATATATTGAGAAGGAAAAGAAATACTTGCTGAACTTTAGAAGATCTAGGGAACATGATAAATACCTTTAAGGTCAAACTCTGCTCCCCACTAACTCAGTGAACCACTAAATGTCATCCAGGATTTTAATACTTTTATTACCACTGGTTCCAATTTCAGAGCTTGTTTTATCCTCGCCTCTTTCAGCACCCATATTTGTAACATACTCAACCTACTGTTCATTCAAGAGATGCAAAATAACAAGGTCCTCTATAAAAGTCTGTCTTGAAAACAGGGAGAGCCCTTACTGCCAACACTGTAGAGGTATTTTACTATTTTAAAAGCATTTTATAGCAGTTGCTCGCAATCAAGTATCCTGGTTGGACAAGAGGAATCTCCATGAGTGCAGATACAGACAAAAACATCATTGAAGCTTTTCAGAAATTAAATTCCACTTCTTTTTTCACACACAAAGAAAAAACAACATTGCATTTCCAATAAATCAACACATAGGAGGTATCAATCTGTCAGAAATTTTGAGTAGTACAGTTCAGTGGAGGAGAGGACACTTTCTGTCTCCTTTATAAAAGTTCTATGCTTTTAATCAGTCCATCCTACTCCTAACATTCCATCTTGTTAGGCTTGAGATTGACAGAGATCAACCTTTTCAAGCAAATACATTGTTTATCCATGTTAAACTTAACTAGGATAAAGAAAACATGAATAAACACAGCATCACTGAGTAAAATTTAATGTTTAGGTAGCTGGAAAATTTAAGTTGGGATGTGTACTTAGTTTAAATTTAGAGAGTGAAAAACTACAATGTTACCTTTTAATTTTCTGTCAAAAAAGTTCAAATTTTTGCCTTAAAGGGCTGTTCAATTTTACCCAGTGAGCAGCCCTGATCCAGCTGTATTCACAGTCTGTCTGAGACTCTCTGTTAGAGCCCCTGCCCCTCTTATGCTGCTTTGCCATAAGCCCTGCTCTACTCTACTCGACTCTACCCGGCTCTACTCTACTAGCCCCAGTCGCCTACCCAATGGGGTGCTGTGTCGCTGAGCGGCTCTGCGGTGACGTCATTTTGAGTGCGACACAACAATCTGTGGCTTTTTGTCACAAACCAAGTAAAAAAGGAAAGCAGAAGAAGGCTGCAGGTGGCAAGAAGAAATACCCCTTGAGAAGCACAGGAGAGTTTTGGAAGCTATACAACAAAATGAAGCCAAGGACAAGAGCAATCTAGCTGCAAAGAAAAGACGTATGAAGATAAGCTAACGGTAGCTACCGCTAGCATGCTAGGTCGTCGCGCTCATGATTCATTGATGACGACATTGTCTAACCAATCAGTAGCCGGCAGTCGGTGACGTCATCTTTTAGTATCGACTCTGCTTGCTTGGAACCAGAGCGGAGTAGGTACTAAAACTAGCTTGTTTTAGGAGGTACCGGGGCAGTGGAAACACGCTGCAAATTGAGTAGGGCTGAGTAGAGTAGGGCCAAGGCGTGCTAGTGGAAAAGGGCCATTAATTTTTTCCACATGGGCCCAGTCCACTGTGATTGGTTGACCAGCCGCCTTCTCTATGGTAATTGGTCAGCCCAGTGCCGCTCTGCATGTTATAAACAACTCTGCATCCACTCTAAGTCTCTGCTCCACACTCTGGGTGGACACCACACTGTCTGGTGTTTTTTTTTTTTTTTTAAATGTATATTTTGGGCATTTTGTGCCTTTATTGATAGGAGAGAGACAGTGGATAGGCTTGTGAAAGGCGGAGAGAGAGTAGGGGAAGACACTCTGCAAACTGGTCACAGGCGGGATTTGAACCTGGACCGGCAGAAGCAAGTACATGGGGTGCTAACCACTACGCCAAACCAGCAACCTTGTCTGGTGTTTTTAAGTGGGCCAGGGGATGGAGCTGTTCCAGTTTGCTACTGAAATTACTATAAATAGGGGTAAGGGAGAAGTTCAGATTCCACTGACTTCTTGTCTTTGAACTACTCTTCTGTGATATTGCCTGATTTAAGTCCCTACTTAAGCAATATCTACGGTATTTTAAATGTATCTAAAATGTTTAATTTACGTGATATCTGTTTCTCTACAATTTCCTTGGCTATGCTCTTTCACAGCAAAGACAAGCTCCCAAAAAGAAAAGTATGCTCACCCCATTCTTTTAAATCTGGACTTGTTAAGGTACTATGTATCCTCATCATCCAACATGATTAACTGTAGAGTAAAAGAGATGAGAACATAAAAGCCATACATGCTGTGATATGAAACACTATTATCCTTTAAAAATAATTTGACTGAATGAATTAAAAAGCGCCTTTAACATGTAGATTTTTATGTGGTGTCTTAGAATAGCTGGCACACAACACAGTGTCGTTGTTAAATGTTGTTCCAGACCCTCTCTTATCCTGCTCTGTTATTTTTTCACTTCCTCCCAATGCAAAGTGCCTCCAAAAGTGTGTTTTTAACCTGAATTTCAAAGTATCCCGAGGAAGACTCAAAAAAGCCATCCCTATCTTTGCTCCTCCTTCACCTCCTCATCTTCCTCAGATAAATACATAAGCTTTGGGAGATGGGGGTGGCTCTTATAAATCTATAACGTATTAATCTCCTTTAACTGCCATGTTCAACAAACAAATTAGTGGTGCAATGGATTCAGAGATCAGCAGCACCGATAACGCCACCATTTATCAATTAATCTAAGCTTGGGCAGGGAAAACTCATTAAGGAGGCCACTTTAGGAATTATGTTCCGCAGGTAAAGAGGCTGAGTGGGTGTGTATGGTGTGTGAGTGTGGGTTTGCATGCGTGTGAAGGGGGTCTTGACACAGCAGTTGTGCAACCCCCTCCCACTACAGACTGCCATTGTCCAGTGCAGCGTGGGCTCCAAAGTGATGAGAGGGGTGATAGCACAGCCAATTAAAATGAACATAATTACAAAGTCACCCCTCTGACTCCTGATCAGAATACACATGCATCAACACACACATACTGATGAAGGAAGGGTGTGGTGGGGGAAATGCTACATACATGCAGAGAAAAGTCAGAAGACTATGACAAGACCGTCCAGAGAAGGAAGGGGAAAGTACTGCCAGAAAGTAAGAAGATACAGAGCAGAGAACATGTGAAGAGCAATGAGGAAATGGTTCATGATTTAAATCAGGGGTTTAAAGGAGCTCAGAACATGAAGCAGCCATCATCTAGGAACATCTACATATCTGACGGATGCATCTCCTGTGGGTAGAGCTGAAGTGACTGATTTGGTCTCACCATAAGCACCATCTACACAACAGACCTCTATAATGCTGAACCATTTGCCAAAGCATATGAAGTTGAGTAAGCTACATGCTTCTAAAAGTCCAAAAAATAAAACTTCTGGGATCTTATTTATTTACTCAATTGTTCAACTCACTGATAGGCTCTATACTTAAATGCGTGAAAATGTGACAAAACATGCTAACTGTATGCTCTCCTCCATTCGTCAAAAACATTATAACATTAGGGTTGAACAGGTTGAATTGTAAGTGATGCTTATAGAGAGGAGAATCGAGGAAAAAATGCAAAAGGAGAGAGCTCAACGTCACAATGATAATGTGGTCTTTGAAGGCAGTGAAGGGATAAACAAAACACAAGAGCATTTTATCTGCTGAAAAGAGTGTTGACCAACTTTTATACATTTTAGTGCTCTAGAGGAGTTTTGGTAACAGCCCTGGGTTCATACCTGGAAAAGACGGAAAGTGATAATTGTTTCCATTTGAAAATTGGTTTTCACTGAGTAACAGCGTCACCATTAAATTTCTTCATGCTAAGTGCTTCCCTTAACAACACTGAGTTTAAGGTACCTTTAAAGTCAATGTCACCCAGCCACCAACTAGTCAGCAAGAACTATAACAAGAGATAAAGCCAGTAACCATGAGGGGTTGCGGTCTACCAAGTGACTTGGTTTCACACAATAGGACACTAACAACTATATGTCTCTGTTCAGTTACTTCCCTGTTACCAATGCTAAAATGTTAAAAATGTTAAAGGTTATATTGTACTTTTTGAGTGCTGGTTTGTATGCCCTTTACTGTCTTTCACATGTTTTCTCAGTATCAAACAGTATTTCTTTGAACAAGACATTGAAGTCTGAGCCATCAGGGCTTCCTTTCCTCCTGTGAACACTACAGCTGCCATAAACGGTTAAATATGCAACTCAGAATTTAATTCGGTTACAAATACAACCTTATCTTAAAACAAGGCACATAACTGTTGCAATGAAGAATGCAAAATCTGCGGCATGAATAAATTTTCTGATTTATTTGAACAAAGATGAAACAACAGACAAACCTTTTCGAAACTAGCTCCTTCCTAAGTCCTTGATTTCAAGCTAATGAGAGGACAACACTGTGTGATGTACTCTATATTTACTTTATATTTCCTATAGCACCTGAAGGCACACACCGTATACCATAACAGTCCAAAAGAGGGAATGCTGTGAGGCTTTATACAGAAGCAATTAAAGCCTTATCGTTTTTATACTTGCTCTCCTCTCCTCAAACAGAGACACATGAGTGCACAAAATGTATGTGCACACATTTTTTTAAAACACAAATCACTCAGACTAATTCATGAGGTACTTCTAAGGTCCTTTTTAAATTATGGAAAACGTTTGGTTTAATTCAATTAAAAAGTAGTGGGGGCCACTTAAGGATGGCGGGGGTGGGAGTGGGTATGGCATGACTAAGTGAGTGCAGTTTTCAAGAGTGCGCGGGGGGTCTTAGACGTCTTGGTGCTTGAAGGAGTTTTCAAGTGCATGGACTTCTATCTCCTAACCCGAAGCCCCCTTAAACCTAACCCCAAAACCCTCTGAGTTTAAGCCCACACACACCTGGAGGAATGGGGCAGATTAAGACCAGATTAAGATAAAGTTACCCCTTCTTCAGCCGCCATGTCATTCAAACCCCTGGCCTCTCTGAGCACTGGATAGAGGACAAACAAGACAAAAAGGTTGAGTTCACTCATATATATCTATATATATAAAAGAACACAGGCACACACACACACTCACACACAAAGGACTTTCTGGTCATCCTCATAAGCCCTATTAGCCAGTTACAGAGCCTCTCATAGCAGACATCAATCATGGAGGGATTAGTCAATTCCCTCTCCAAATGAGCGGTGAGGGAACTTCCCTTCAACTCTAAAGCAGGTCTCTCTTTCAGAGATTACACAGCGATTTGTTTTCATTTTGTTCCATCTTCATCGTTTTCTGTTTGACTTGCTTTTCATTTCTCTCTCCCGCGCTCTGCGTCTCCCTCGTTCTCTCCTGCTTGCAGCTTGTGAGGTAATCCTTGGCAGATAAAACTAAGGAGGACTTACCAAAGGCAGATTACAAGTGGCGCTTTGCGGAAGGCCCTTTTACACCAGTCGGCGCGGGTATTGAGGAGAGCGAGCTCCTCACAGTGCTTAACTTGTGAACCCGACGTGCACCCAACAGAGGAAGAGGTGGAAAAATGATAGCCGCATTATAGTAAGTGGATCAAAGTATATCTCTAACAACACACTTAAGATACACACAATGCTTAACATCAATCTTTAATAGAAACTGTACTTAAGGCTGAATTCAAAATAGTCCCTAAATACTGGATTACATTTAATTTCTTTAAAACTTCATCTTTACTGAGTCCCTGATTTCACTGATCAACTAAAAACTGTCAATTCAAAACTGACCACAGCTTTCCCATGTGATAATATTACCCAATCATTCCCTTACACTTCTTAATAAACTTTGCAGTTGAGATTGTTCAGTATTTGTCCCCCCCACCACACTTGATGACGGCTATGCCCTGCAGCTTCAAGCAACAACAGGAAGCCTCATGATCAGACCTTAACTGCACATCAGGAGAAACTGGGTCTCCTCTCTCCCACAAGATCCAATGACAGACCACTCAGAGACTGCAAATAAGCATTGGGGAGGGGTCCACACTGGGAAAAGGCAAGAAATGGAGAGGTACTGACTTAGCCTATTTCCTCTCGAGGATTATTCTCCTAATATTACACAGCTTATGGAGAGGCCAAGGTGGCCAAGGGGAGCAACTGAGCCTTCAATGCCTCGGTCTCTGCTGTGGTCAATGGCAAGTGGGCTGCACTTATACAGCACTTTTGTAGTCCACTGACCACAGAGTGCTTTTGCACTGTGTCACATTTATCCAATCACACATATTCCCAAACTGATGGCAGATGCTGCCATGTTCAGTGTGTGTCCACAAGGAATGGAAGTCACAGTGTAGCTTCCAATTTGATACACCACCGATGGTCTGTGATATCAGTAATATCCAAAAACTGTGAAAATGAGATAAACAAAATATAGCAGGACTACCAGTAGCCAAATATATCACAGTATCTCATAGACTTAAAGCTGTGGGATACTTTTATTTGTTCAAATTATTTTACACAAATTTATGAGCAAATTAGTCCCAAATCAAATTTCTTACCATGAAGACACGTGACATTTGCAGCAGTATTTCACAGAAATATTTACTAATGTACGTAGACCTGAAAACAGCGCTGTTTTTTAATCTCAAATATTGATATCATTGCAATTTTATCTACACATATGTGTTGCTGATAGGAAAATATTTTCTGAAGTTATATAGCACATACCAGAATGATGATATATTGTGATATTAATAGTCTGGCCCACTCCTACTATCCATCCACTGTGAACAAACTCATAACACCGACTGATTACACTGAGTTACTTGTGCCAGCTGTGATTCTGCTTTTTTAGGATCTAGACTTAGGCACCAATGTCCAAAGCACATGGACAGCTGCATCAATCTATGATGTAAACTTGACAGCAGAAAGAACTTGGTTGTAGAAAAGGAATTTGTTCTGCCTCCAATCCAAACTACAGTAACAGTATTTCACCAGGACCACAGCTGGTAATCATTCTTTTTTTATTGACATACAAGCCATAACTGTTCATAAATGTATATTTGCTGTAGCCTATAAACCATACATCCAATTTACACATTTCCTCTCTGGGACTCAAACAACTGATGTGCTGATTAAACACATAACATGCTAACATCTTAAAATCAACTGCTTGTGACGTGAGTATTTAAGCTGCAGGGTGTAAGCTTTTCTCATTTGAGTTGCATCAGCACAGTTGGCCATCTATCACAAAGTTTAAAAATTTTCTCAGTACTTCAAAAATCTTAGCTATAAAAAGAGTTTTATATTGCTGCTTCTCACACTGTAATATATAGGTAAGGGCAATGGGAAGATCTAACTTATGCTATTTTCAATTGCGCTTATTGGCCAAACTTCGTCGAATTCTCTCGGTGGATTTGTTTTTCTCTAGATTTTGTATCAACAATACCAAACACATGGCATTTCTGATATCAAATGCCATGCTGTTCTGACAGATGATTTAGCATTTACTGGTATTTTTACTGTTGTTTAATAACACTGACAAAGACATTGGATGCAGAATTGTAATCATTTTGGCCAACTAAAACCAATAAAATTTTCAGGATCTCGACATAAAAAGCCTTAGTGAAACAAAAATAATAAAATAACAACTTTGTTTCAAAAAGTTCAGCTCTAATCTTGGATTAGGTCATACCCTAGATCTCACAATCTTTTTTTAAAGGTAGGTCAAAGTTACCAGAGAAGATAAAACAACTTAAGAACTCATATAATGACAACTGGAAGTAAAACCTGGGAATGGGCAAAGATCAGAGGACCAGAGATGACTGTCCTTGTCTCTTGGGCTCCCCTCTGTCCTCCAAAAACATCCATGAGTCGTCACGACAACCTCAGTAACACTTTGCAGCGTGGATGTGGTCCTCTCCTGCCGCGAACCCTGGTGAAAGCTAATTAAGAAATATCGCAGCCTTCTGCGAACTCAATTAAATAATGTTAATTTATTCTAATTTCAATTTGGAGGTAGTCTGAACTGAAGGAGGGGGCTGTGAAAACAAAGTCTGGGAGAGGAAGGAGAGCTGTGGCCTCTGCCTCCCCCTGGCACAGGAGCTCTTACAACCTGCAAAACTCGATTTAATTTGAACCCTTTGATTAACATAAGTAATCACACAAGCCCTTCAAGAGGAGGGGAGAAGGAAAACATACCTCTAGTGTTGGTTCACTTTCTCTCTGGAAAGAACAAGTGTGAGAAATAGAATAATGTAAAGAGCCCATGTTATATTTAGGCTAAAATTTTTACCTTTCATTGTGGCTCATTCTATGCTAAAAGCAATTAACTAAATACCATTCACTGATGTTTAATCCATTGTTGAAATATTTAGTTAAGTCCTATAGGAGGCTGTCTTTTTTTTAAGCATCAATCACTCTGTCCGCTTGTGCTGACAGCACCACTATGTGTCGATGGCTTAAGGTTAAAGATATCTTACTCAGGCAAAGATTCCCTCTGAAAAAATTAAGATAATACAAAAGTTTTTGGTCAAACTTTTGCACAAAGACATGTTCAAGCCTCCAACTTTTTTTCAATATGAAAATAAGGCAAATAATTCATGAAGCGGAAACTTGTTGAAAATCCAAAGATCAGAGAATCTAAGTGTGGAGTGGCCTGACTGACAAAAAGAGATGGAGATGAAACAAAAAAAGTAGGAGCAGGGGATCACTGAATTACTGGGAAGGGGAAAATCAGCCCCGGGGAAAAGAGATGGACTGAATCAGACCAGACAGAGCTCACAACCCGCCCAACAGGAACTCCGTCTGTTCATTTACATTAATCCCAAAGATATTTCCATCCTTCCAGCTCCTTCACAGATGCTAAACTTAAACTTGTCGCCTAAGAGGATCTATATCTCCCAGACAGGACAACAGACAGACACATGGGTAACACACAAGGTGTCTGATGAGAGGCTCAAGAACTACAGTAAATAACCTTTTAATAATGTGGCACATACATGATCAAAAACCCGCACTATCAATTACAAAGCTCACCACTAGACTGATGTGCCAAACAATTATCAACCTCTGGAAAAAGTCTTTGACTGTTCTGGCAAAGGTTGGTACCTGGGTAGCACTCACAGAAGCACCAGAAGAGGTCTTTTGTAACAGAGACTGTGTTCGGGTTAATATCAAAACAATGTGTGAGGCTATAAAGAGATGAAAAACAGTATACCTGCAACTCAGTCTATGAGTTCCATATATCGAGTTTGTGAACAACTGCTGTAGCTGTCCCAATAGTAATAGTGTCGTTTAATAATTTTAACAAGCTAATGTTCGCTTATTAGCCCTGAGCCATTTCTTAAATATAAAAAATCCCTTAGCGCTCCAAACAGCAGCATTACTGAAACAAACACAAATCATGAAAACTGTCCATTTCTCTGACATTGTCATCATGGAATTTGTGTCACTGAATGTTTTTTTTCCTTTATTATGGAGCATAAATATTCCTGAGGTGACATTATGGTCTTTAAAGCCTGTTCTTAGCAATTCAAGCTATGTCCTGCCTGTTGTATAAGGTTCTGGTGTATATAAAACATTCATAATTCCTCTGCTTTTCCGTGGTTGTCATGGGATATAAATATCTGCCCTTGTACAGAGAAGAAAATTTAAAGCAACTTCCACATCTCCAGGTTGCTTTCCTCAGTCATCCATGCTGGTCAAATGATTAAAAGCTATTAGTATCTTCTTTTTTCATTTCAGATTTATAAAAATCATGTATGTCCAGTGAATTGTGAGTAGCTATAGTGCATATGATATAGATTTTCTTCTCTGGAGTTTGTTGTTTAATGACTGAAAACTTGGGAAAATGTAATGGCAAAGATGGACAGAGATACTGTTTGGAATGAGATTACAATGTTGCTTGAAAAAAGAATTAATACTTTATAAAGGATCGAAATGAAAAGCAAACTTCTACGTCTCTATTTTGGTGTGTGAAAGTCTTCATATTTGTTCTTAATGTTTCAAACATCATCTCAGAATAATCAAAACAAAAGAAGTTCCAAACAGCTGCACAGATTCTGGGAATTTCAAATCTCCTGACTAGGACAGAAGGTCAAAGCAGCAAAGCTAACAGGTTTCAGAAGAAATGCATACTTTATGGATTTAGCTTTATACAGAACTACAGTTATCACTAAAGAAAACTGTAGAAACATCAGGAACAAATCTCATCTAAAGTCAATAAGTACTGTCAAAAAGACATCAACATGAAAAACCCACATTGTAGGAATGAGGAGAGTAGCACACAAAGTTTCCTACCTCATGCAAAGTTGATAAAAGTTTCCTGAAGATAAATTAAAAAAAGAGAACAAAACTAAGCTAAACACGTAATTTTTTTCTAGCAACTGCATTAAATGACAAGGCCTTTAAAATTCTAATATGTTAAATTCTAATTTGCCTGTTAAATTCTAATTTGCGGAGAATTTGATCCATTCCTCTCGGCACATGCTGTATTCCAAATGTTTCCATAAACACATTTGTGTTGCTCAGTGCCCCTTCATCTGGCCACACATTGCTGTGCTGAACATATGTTCTGCTAGCAACACTCCACAGCTTCAGCCATTGTTAAAGCCTAAGGTAAATCCATCCATATGTGTAAAACTGGTGTATAGAATAAAATGGGTGTGCGCACCATATGTCAGGTGAATGTGCTGATTTTTCACAGGCTGTTGTTGAAGTGGCAGGTTTTAATGAAATGACAAGGAGGCTAGACAAATATAACGATAAATCTGTTCAGAGGAATGTACAAATACTGAGTGGGGTTCTGATACAACATTGAGCTTATCTATTTCAGTAAATGTGGTAATGTTGGTATTGGAGATACAAATGATGTTAACTTTTCATGTTGTGTTTCATTTGCTACATACTTGTCCACTCCAACATTTCTATTTCCTCTTCACTAGCAATTTCTATACAGAAAATGTTAAGTTTTTTTAGGCGTCTGCACCAGGGTGTTGCACTTTGGTTAATTTGTATATATTTGGCTTGGTTTCCCATTGCAATTTTATCTACACATTTGTGTTGCTGATAGGAACGAACGGAAATGGAAAATACACACCTTAAACCTTTCATGCCCTAGTTGGGGGTTGACAGTGTTTTGGGGAAAGGTTCTAATTGCCCCAGTGCATATTCACTGAGCAGAGCCCACAGTGTACTGTAAACTAAAGAACAAACCACACACATGCATGAGAGCACAAGCACAAATCTATACCCTGAACACGTCTATAGTGTGATGATGTGTTGGTCTCGTCTTGGCCTCTCATAGTGGGAATGTCTCCTCTTAATCCTCTCTGACTTCATACATTCAAAGGTCATCTCACAGCCTACACATGGCTGAGGCGTGTGTGTATGTGTGATTGTGTGTGTGTGTGTCATACTGCTTGGTGAGAATAAGAAAGAAAAACCTATTCACACTCGCTGTATATGTCAACAAACCCTGTAGGCCTATCCGTGTTTGCTGTGAACAGCCTATCTCTTCTTCTTCTATTCCCTGACCACCGTCCTTCTCCCCCCACTGTCCTCTGCTCCTCAACTCTCCACTATCTTCCACCTATCCTCCTTCACACCCCCCTCCCATCTCCTCCTCCTCCTCAATCCTCACCCCCCATTCATTCTTTGCATCTCCCCCACCCCGCCTTCGTCCGAGGCTCCGGAGGCAGGGGCATCTTTGGCGAAGTGAGGCCTACCACAGGCCACTGGCTTCGGGTAATTAAAGTGGTTTAGGCCCCCTCACCCACGGTCACAGGCAACTGCAGCTGGGTGATAAAGGCACAGTGCCATAATTACATGGACGGCCAGCGTCACCGCCCAGCTACACTAAAACAGTCAGCAGGCTAGCTGCATAGAGAGGAGGGACCCGTGTGTGCCTCTGTGTGTGCCTCTGTGTCTGCCTGTGGGTGTGTGCGTGTGTGTGTGTACAAGCAACTGTACTGCGTGTTTGCAAGTGTGTGTATGTGTGCGTGTTCGCAGGGGGTCAACACCCCCTTGTGATCGCTCTGCTGTAGTTAAGCCCCCTGTGTTTAAGCCCCACATAGGCTCATTGAGCCCCCACACAAACACACACATTTTTAACCCCCACGCATCCCCACACCCCCAGCCAATCATTCCCCACCAGTGGTCTGACTCCTGCCGTTTGTGTGTGTGACCATCAGCCATTTAATTAGACCCAGCCATGATTTACCTAATTTAAATAAATAAATAAACATACGAAAACACCCCAATAAACAAATACCTATATTCAAATGAGGGCTGTGGAGTTTCATGAACATAAAGAATGGGCCAGGAGATGGGATTGTGCAGGCGGAAAAAGAGCTAATGTAAGGGCCACTGGATGTGGACACACCAGCGTATACACACACACACACACACACACACACACACACACACAAACACACACAAGTGTTTCAGTTCCTTGCTCATAATAACATGAGCTAAAAAGACTGAGTCAGAGTGGAGAAAGTCTGAGACGATCATCAAAAGCTCTGGAGTAAAAAGTTTGGCAAATATGTGCCTTCTGTATTATATCAAAAATATAACATGTTTTTCCACAAACTGTTTCAAACTTGATCATCTGAACGCATTCTGTATGCTACTGGGGTTCAGTAGGAGCCAATAATTACATTTGACTGTAGCTTTTAGCAAATCCCCCTCCCCATGCTGAAGTCAATATCTCCCCTTCAAGAAATTAACTTTTAACTATTTGACCATTTCAAATCTAACCAAACACCACTTAAAATATTTAAGATGATTTTCCTAATCTCATTTTTGAAACAAACTGATATGGTACCTTAAATCAGATTCAGGGCAGTTTTACTTTGGATTTTTTTTACTTGCCTGACAGTAGTGGTGGGTGTTTTCATTTTAGCAAAAATGTTACCAAGTCAGAACTTTCAGACTGGCAGCACCAGTCGCACATCTGCACGTCTCTTGCTTTGTAAATCATGAGAATAGCAGGCTTGCCAATTCTGTCTATGGACTTTCATTGGACAAAACAGAAGAAAATCACAACTATGGGGGCATATTGATCTTAATCCAGCATGTACACATGTTCAAACGGTAGAATATGTCACAAAAACATAAAAACTCTCCAATTACTTTTCATGTCAGTGCCTCTCAAAGTTGAGGATCAGTTTTTCTCCTCTGTGCTTTTATTGTGCAGGTTTTCCAGGTCAGTTATTCAATGAATCAGGTCATGAATCAGGGATATTTGTTGTGAGTCCTCACAATTAGTTTTTGGCTGAAATGTATGGAGAAGTAGGGCTGTGACAGCAACGGGGAGATTTAGCCCTGACATAGCACATGTACATACCTGGTATGAACACCATAGAGTCTTGAGCCAAAGCTGGCACGTGGACCTGGCATGCACATCAGCCAAATACATCCAGAGTGAAACTATTTGGTCAAAGTTCTAAAAGGCTGCTAGTGCTTGAGTCGAAATTAGGCAAAAGTTAGAGTTGATTTCCTTTGTATATCCTACACATTATGCAACATTATATGCATAGCCATATTTATTTAGAGTTTGTTGCTTTGAGTTGTTTAGTCAGTGTTAAACTCTGTAGTGTAAAGGTGAAGCTTGGTTACCTTTGGGGAAGAGGAGGCCAGCTCTCTCCCCATCACTGCTGCAACTGCACTTGGCCCAACTGGCTGGGCCCTTTCCCTGTCAGGGCCTGAGCTCGGTTTGGGAGCTGACACACTGGGGCTGGGGCCAGGGCTGGAACTGGGGGGCAGAGGAGCCCTCCTCTTCTGGCTGCTGACCACATCCAGTGAGGGACTGCCAGCAGGGGGTCTCACAGGGCTTGACGTTCTTGGTTCATAGAATGGGTTGGATCTGAGGAAAAGGGGAGGCAACAAATAAGAAAAAGACGACAAAACAGAGGGTGATAATGAGTGTATTTGAGACAGATACTGATATAGACCCCACAATCCATCAAGATCCAAAATTTAGTTAAGGATAGATACAAGAAAAACATGATAGAAAAACATGATAAATGCTACTTTCATTAATTCAGATTGGGAAATAAAAACGTGCCAACAGTTTTACTTCTTCTATCGATGTCAGATATCACAGTCCTCAGAGGAAAGTGTCTGATGATCAAAATGCCAGACAGGGTGAATCAGTACCAAAAGAAAGTCTCACATAGATTGAACATTTAAGATACTAAAGACACTTTTCAAAGCAACATGTGTACTTGGTTGGCTGCTCAAGCTTCATCTTTCTCAATAAACATATATATCCAGATTATATCAGATTAACTAGCCTGAGAGATAAATGGAAAGTTGTTCTTCATATTAACTGTGTGGTAACACTACAACATACTTGTCACATGTAACATAAATTACATAAAGGATCTTGTGCATCTTATTTTAGAATTAATCAGACAATGTAGAAACTTGACATTCCCTCGAAAAACCTGTGAATCATTCTTGTTCATGGCTATTATAACAGCACTTAAGTGGGGTGCAGTAAATTCACACCACAGTACTGTCACCCAAATTATTTCTGTCATGAAAACTTTTAAAAAAGAAACATTATCACACAATCGTTTGGTTGGCAGAGGTTTTGACACACTAGTCAAAACCTCTGCCAACCATAACACGACATGCCAGACAGACCTAATCTCCTGAAAGTTATGATCATTCAGTCAATCCTTCATAGTAGGCTAACTACACAATGTAATAGACGGTGCAGCTGTTAAGAAGTAAAATACATAAAAAAATACGTGGCCAGTCTGTATCAAACTCTTGCCAGAACTTGTGAAGAAGGGGTACAAAAATCCTATTAAATGTGTTTATTGAGTGAAGAAAGCATGCCAAGTTTTGATAAATCTGCCACCACAGAGGGCAACATTAATGCTAAGCTCTTCACTAGCAAAAACTGTTTTACAGACTTACAATTGCTTTCCATAACAGAGTGCTGATTGCATTTCCAATAAAAGCAAACTACTGCAAAGCACTGGGCAAATGTGTGGTCTTTTCTCTGTTGTTTAATGTCAGTAATGAAAGAGTGCCCACTTGCAGAGTATTTGTATTAATTGTGAAATATTCACTGGAGCACTGATGTTACGAGGATTTATACAAAAGCCTGTTCAATCATAGCATGGATGAAACAAAGTGGTTACAGGCATGCCACAACTCAATGTATATGTGGATTTGGGGGCAAAAGACTTCAAAAATATATATTCACTTACATTTGGGATCAGTGTTAATTTGTAGAAAAGGAGAAAATATGGACTTTAGCAAAAGCAACAAGGGCTAAAAATTGAGTCCTCAAATACTGAACACATTTTTGTGATTACGCTCTGCTCTACAGACAGTCTGCGATTTAGTCATACTACAAAAGACTACACCCCATAAAACATCAAACCAAGTGACACAAATGTAACTCTTTGGTTTTAACTACCTCTGCTTTAGCCAATAATAAGGAAATTGCTGCATGAAAAGAGTTCAGAGAAATACAATGACCAACACAAATAAGGAGGTAACAGAGGATGCAGGTGCACTGAGGTCAGGACTGTGTGACCTCTTATCCCTACTGCCCAATGTGGACCACTGACAGACAGACAGGCAGGAGCAAGACGCCAGTGAAACGGATACACACACACGCTCTTACACACATACCAGAGTGTTATCAATATAGGGGCATGCTTGTGGCACTGAAAGCAGGGGCTTGGCCTAAAGACACTCACTCAACATGCGGCAACCATTCTTAAACAAGCAAGAGAATAAGACGGAGGAATGGGGGCTGAGAGTGAGAGTAAGACGGAGAAAAGCTGAATGAATGGGCATCTGTCTAAAAGAAAAAGCCAGAGCCACTCTCTGTCAGTCTGACTGCAGAGCGATACAGCAAGGGGGGCAAGAAGAGGAGAGGTGAATGAAAGAAAAGCAGCCAGGCCTTTAGAGCAGCTTTAACAGAGCAGCACCAGCTAAGACATGTGAAAAGGCTCCAGTCAAAACAATATGCTGCCCTTTTGAACTTTGTATTCTACGCAGAACTGCTCGTGATGTAAAAGACACAGCAAAATGAAACATGGCAGTCTGTCTATTCTTAGACAGCTGAGGGGACAAAAACACATGGCTATCCGTGTGACAGCTCAGAAAGAGCCAAGGCTTTACTCTTACTTTATGTTTACTTTAAGGCATGTTTGCTCATCGGCAGAGGTCACACACATTTTTAGCAACTATGCTTAGAGAATTGTCTGACATTTGTTCCAGTTTATAAGTCGATGATTTAAGATTGTCATGGGAACTTGCTTTGAGACACAAGGTGTCCTTTTATGAATAACATTCTACAACTCCTTCATTTGATTAAATGAAGGAGTTGCACTAAAACAATTAATGGTATACAGCATAGTAAAAAGAACTTGTGGATATTTTAAGAAATACTTAAGTAAAAGAGATTACACATGGCCAGCTGAGGTCAGCAGTAATGGTGTGTACCATTGTACTTGGGAAGTCTGCATTTCCGAGTGCCGAGAAGGAAATTTAAACTAGAACACTCCCCGAGGTCAGAATTTCCAACTGGGAACTCAGGGGATTCTCACCAACCCCGAGTTGACAATCAAAGATGGCTGCCCCCAGTGTAAACAGTTTTTTAGCTCCTGTAATATTCTGTTTATCAGCACTTCTGAATAGTGTTTGTTGCACTAAATCAGCCGTACACATCAACTTATATTGATGGAAATGCAGCCATAGTGATATTTACATTCTTCATGTGGTATTTGTGAACTACAACGCAGGGCAAGCTAACAACGGCTAACAACAGCCTGGTAGATCAGCACGTTTTTTCTGTCTTTGTAACTGGAACGCTGATTACTCGGAGATGACGTCATTCCCAGTTCAGATGTTAATGGAAGGCAGCATAAGTCTTGCAAGTTGTTGGTTTAAAAAGAAGAAATAATTTAAAAGAAAAATATACCTGATACTGACGCTAACAACAATGTTCTTGTAATTAACTCTTTGGGTGGACTTCTTTAACAATGTCAGCATATTCTCTTATACTGGCCATGAAAACACCAAAGTTTGTTGAACAGGTCATTTTTTTGAGCAGTGCTATGCATCAGGACATGATGGTCAAAGTGTTGAAGAATTTAACTACCATGCCTCTTTTAATGTACTGGGATGATAAAAACTGTTAATTGGCCACAACCATGAACAGATTGTCTTGTTTAAACACCACCAACACTCAATGCTTACACATACAAACAAGTCACAGATTATATTATAATGCAATGTACAACATCCATGAGAGAACATACATACTACACCAACAATTATGTGCACTCTTAAAAGTATCAGCACCAGCAACATAAGCTTAGAGATACACTATTTTCAATCCAATGATTTGTTAATAGGAGAAAAAGTTTGGGGTAAGGGTAGACAAGTTTAAAGACAGCAGTGTTCCAGTTAAAAGAGTTGCTTCGTCAGTCTCCCATGACAGGGGGCTTCAAGTGCCTCTCTGAGGAAGGATATTAAACAGCATGTCCTGCTATCAGTAACTTCTAGCTTGGACTCATGCATATTACAGTGGTGTGCTACTCGTATCAACATTTAAGAGACAGCATTTATCTGTTCTCTCATGCAAATGGTAAAGTAGGAGTTTCAGTCTGACAAAAGGTTGAACACCATTACCTATGTATGGAAAGAGGATTTAGTCTCATTTTACAGCTATTAATAAAGAGGAGAAGCAACAAATGCAAACTTCAAAGGTGCAACAGCACAAAATAAAGTATAAATATAAATACTGCACTTACTAACACTCAACCTTGTGTAAATCAGTATAAGTCTTTTGAGGTGAGGTAAACATACCTTCATCACTTATACAAGACTATTACATAATGATAACAACGAATTAATCCATCTGTAACTTTAAGTAAATAAAGATATCAGCAAAATCGTTCTTCTGTCAGCTGACTGAGAATTGAGGAAAATTACCAAATGAGACATTACTTACTCATCAAGTTCTTCATCCTCAGTTGGAGCAGTGTCAGCATATAAGTACTTGCTCATGTCTACAGGCCGTACTCCTTTCCTCTGCCTGGGTTTGGGAGGTTCTGGGTCTGGCTGTAGGTCTACGTCCCGCTCAGGCTCGTCAAAGGGGTTCCCTGGGGTGCTTTGTGCCTCAGGTTCATCAGGCTCGTCGAATGGATTTGAGGAATCATGGTCATAGAAGGGATTGTCATCAACCAGCTGCCTTAAGACCGGCTGGACAGGAGGCTCTGATTGACAAAGAGCACAAAACTTTAACTTTATGACTAACAAACTTTGTATTAGACCCATAAAATATCTCGTCTGTAACTCAAAAATTTCCTCAGTATAAAATGAGAGCCTTAAATCTTTGTTATACTTGTAAGAAACTGTTCCCTTTAACTATCTTTCCTTCAATAATTGTTGGCTTCATCTTGGAAAAACAATTGTCAGAGGTGTGAGCTTGACTAAGCCCCATCAGGAAAAGATTGAGCTGTGCCAGTGGTCATCTTTTTGTAATGAAACAAGGGAAAAAAAATTCTCTTTCCAACTCACTTGAAATAACCTGTAGAGTACGTTGACCAGTTTTGCAGCTCAGTATGCCCTGTGTGCATTTCAACTTGCCTTTTATTTAATTCAACTCTACTTTTTTTCATAATATTACTCCCTGAATACTGGCACAATCCACATCTCTTTTTACGTACCATACAGGGTTTATGTTACATATGCTACGATATATACAAAAAATATTTACATTTCTAAGACTTTAACATAATTAACTTCAAAATTATCCCAAAACTTCTTGTGGGCAGGGTGAGTCCTAAAGGCAGGCTCAATTTGGCACACAGGCCTGGCATTTGCCGCTTCGGGCTTAAACCGTGTCCTAAGTGACGCAAACCAAGAGCAAAGGCAACAAAATCAGGCTTACTACATAAAATCATATGTGAGAGTCCGAAATGTCTATGAGCTATGCAGCACAATGCTGCGTGATGCAGCACAACATTTTTGCCTGTACACCTTGTTTCAATTTTTCTTTCTATCGCCCACATTGTCAACATAGACGGAGCAAGAAAAGAGGGATTTAGCCTGTCCCACAGGTGCCAGTGGGATTTTCTTGATTTTCTTTGACTTTTCTCCCTCAGCAAAACTTAGTCATCTGTTTAAGATCGCAAAATATAGGGCAGGGAGTTACATTTTTAATGGATGTAATATGGACTGCAGGTGTGCAATGCTGCACGATGCAAAGCAACACCTTATGTTGATATTCAGTTAGAACACAGAATTAGATTTTAGATAACTCAAAAAAGCAAACAAGAATTTAACATCAAAGGTGTAGTGTGGAAAAGAGTGACCTTTTGAAATAAGCATTTCATCATAAAAAAAACTGTCTGTTTAGGTGGTCAGACAAAAATATTGCCTTAATTGTCTAATAGGGTAATCCAAGTCATGCTGCTACAGTCTCATGTGACTACACACCATCACCTTTCATTCCTCTGGACTGCTCAAAAATCAAACAACTTGTCTCGTACTGCTTAAAAATATGATCAACAATCTGAAAGAAGCCAAAATGACTATCTTTACTAATGCATGTGATGCACTTACCTTCCTCATCAGGATCTCCAAATGGGTTGAGGTGGTTGGGATGGAGGTCATCATCTGGATCGTCGAAGGGATTGGTGCTCATTGCAGATGTTTCCTGGTCCTCGTCCTCCAGGAAGTTCAGCTTGTTTATCAGCTCTGTAGTTGCAGATAGCAAAATGAAGTCACATTCTCAAAACAGTGAGAGTGACTACAAAATCACAGCCATGGGATGGGATTTTCCAAGGTGATGTGATAAAAACACCCACAAACCGCAAATATCTGCACGTTGGAGTGAACCATCAGCATACAGAACATTCACTTTGAATGAACTAATCCGTCTTATTAAGGGCACAGTCCAAACTCCTTCACTGCTTTGCCCTGTCAGTCCACTTCAGTGCAAGTTCTGCAGTGGCATTGTAGTAAAATCTCTGTGCTGTATTTTATGTGGTTACTTCGGGAGACCGTTAGGGCAGGTTGAAGTTGCTATAGAGAAATTAGCTTAAAGGCTGAGAATAGTTCCTCATCTTCATCGTCCTCACGGTAGCTCAGTCGCATGCTGCCAGGGTGTGGGCCAGTTAAAAAAACAAACAAAAAAAAGATAGATATGTGGAGTAGATGCCAACCAGTGCAACGGAGCGCTCTGTGAGATCCTCTGCACAGAAAGATGGCGGTGTGTGTATGTGAGTGTGATCTCGAGACCTGCAGTCTGTATGTTGGTGACTATGTGAAGTGGTGGTGCAGATAAGATGTGCAGTACTTTTCTTGAAAGCTTGCACACAACATTCATGAGCCATTTTAGGCCTTGACAAGTATATGTGTGAATGCGTGTCTAAAGAGCTGTGATGATAACCCAAGACCGAAATACCAAAGTAATGTGCTCACAAACAGTTCAAGACCCTTACCAATTCAAACGTCACGAGCTGCCCTGATGGGGGTTTTACCTGTGATGTTGTACTCAGTGAATCACATTGGCTGCGACTGTAACCCTTACATGTAAAAAAGGACTAAAAATAACTGTGATGGAAGCACATAAAGCTATACAATGTTAAAATATTCTTTATGCCAAAGTGCTGACACTTGGTCAAGCAGGCAATAAATGTAGAGCTGGTCTGAAAACAGCCTTGACCTGATTTCAAAAAGAAGAGAAAATAGATTTTGTTATCTTAAAACTGTTGAGTTGAAGAAACATTTGCCTGGATACTGATTACCTAGTTTGGTTCACTACCAATTGCAGGAAAATAATAGAGGAGACCACACACTCAAAAACACAGGACCCAAAAGAACAAACATCAACAAATCCATAACAGTATTTACAGCAAAACATTACATGTACCAATAAAAGTGAGGAATCACATGACCACAACACCATAACAATACCAATGTATGGATGATCAGAGGATGGAGGTAGGAGTCGAACCAAAAAGAGAAGGAAACAAAAAAGGACAGAAAAAGGAATGACAAAAAAACACTATGGAAAGAAAATGTGAAAATCATGAAGGTGTAAAGGTGACATGATGTTCACAATATGCAGGAGGAGGAGGATTCAGGGGCACAGGGTGAGAGGGTTGGAAGAAAGATGAAAAAAGACCTTGGGAGGAAGCGGCAGGCTTAGCGGCTGCTTTGCGTGCTCGCTTAAGGACACCACCACCATCATCATCATCATCCCCATGTAAGCAGCTGAGGGCATTCAACTGGTTAACTATCTCTGTAAATGACAGGGCCATACAGGAAGGGAGGAAGAAAGAGTAGAATGAAGGAGGCAAAATAACACAACCCATTGATATAATCACACACAGACTCACACACACACACTCTGTAGGTGAATATGTACATATTAGGGATGCAACAATTCTCACTGAAATATTAAACTGTTTGGTACGTCATTCATGATTCAAAAAGCACATATGAACTGTAGATTTTTTTTATATTATTTTGATTAGCAGATTTTTGGCAACAAAAAAGAAAACGATCATAACCCTAACCCCCTTCTCAATCCTTCCCCCATCCCCACCACAAAAAATAAAACTAAAACCCCCAAACAAAACACAGAAAAAAAATCAATAACCCAACAGTCACCAAAACACTTCACTTTCATGTTTTTATTAGACACAATATGTAAACAGTCACAGTGCAGGGTGGAAAAAGTATGTGAACCCCTAGGCTAATTACTTCTACAAGAGCTGATTGGAGCCAGTAGTCAGCCAACCTGGAGTCCAATCAATCTGATTAGATAGGATGTGTTGGTTAAAGCTGCCCTGCCCTATAAAAAACACACACCAGTTGTAAGTTTGCTGTTCTCAAGAGGCATTGCCTGCATAGCAGAGCTCTCAGAAGATCTACGATCAAGGATTGTTGACTAGCATGAAGCTGGAAAGGGTTACAAAAGTATCTTGAAAAGCCCTGATGTACATGTGTCCACGGTAAGACAGGCTGTCTACAAATGGAGAAAGTTCAGCACTGTTGCTACTCTGCCAAGCTGTGGTCGTCCTGTAAAGATGACTGTGAGAGCAGAGTGCAAAATGCTCAATGAGGTGAAGAAGAATCCTAGAGCGTCAGCTGAAGACTTACAGAAATCCCTGGCACACGCTAACATTATTGTTGACGCATCTACAACACGTAAAACACTACACAAGAATGGAGTTCATGGGAGGACACCACCAAGGAAGCCATTGCTGTGCAAAAAAAACATTGCTGCACGTTTGAAGTTTGCTTAACAGCAACTGGATGTTCCACAGCACTAAGGGCAAAATATTCTGTGGACAAATGTAACCAAAATTGAGGTGTTCGGAAGGAACACACAATGCTATGTGTGGAGATAAAAAGGCACAGCCCACCAATATCAAAACCTCATCCCAACTGTTAAATATGATGGAGGGAGCATATGGTTTGGGGCTGCTTTGCTGCCTAAGGGCCTGGACGGATTGCTGTCATCGACGGAAAAATGAATTCCCAAGATTATCAAGACATTTTGCAGGAAAACTTAAGGCCATCTGTCCGCCATCTGAAGCACAACAGAGGATGGGTGATGCAACAGGACAACAACCCAAAGGACAGAAGTAAACCAACAACAGAATGGCTTCAGCAGAAGGAAATACGGCTTCTGGTGTGGCCCAGTCAGAGTCCTGACCTCAACCCGATTTAGATGCTGTGGCATGAACTCAAAAGAGCGATTCACACCAGACATCCCAGGAATATTGCTGAACTGAAACAGATTTGTACAGAAGAATGGTCCAAAATTCCTCCTGACTGTTGTGCAAGTCTGATCTACAACTACAGGAAACGTTTGGTTGAGGTTACTGCTGCCGAAGGAGGGTCAACCAGTTATTAAAACCAAAGGTTCACATACTTTTTCCACACTGCACTGTGACTGTTCACATATTGAGTAGAATAAAAACATGAAAACTTATCATTTTTGCGCGGTATTAGTTTAAGCAGGCTGTTTTTGTCTTGTGATGTGACTTAGATGATGATCAAAACACATTTTATGACCAATTTAAGCAGAAATCCAAGTAATCCCAAAGGGCCCTGTAGCTAAAAATATTATCCTAACCTGCTAAAAACAAAACAAATCCAGAAATTATATAAGTAAGCTTAAAATAGAAACATTTTTTTTTAAAAAGGGTATTCAATGGCTAAATGGTACTGAACTGAAAACCATGAAGATAAAAAAGGTACAGACTGAACTGTGGGTTAATTGTATTGTTGCATCGCTAGTATATAGCAGAAACAAATGCTCACATTCCAGACTGTGGACTTTCATTTGTAGTTTATAAACATCAGTTTTCTTTGTTTCTTTAAACTGCATCCTTGAAATTTATTAGTTTTACACACACACATACACAAACACACATATATGTATATATATACATATATATATATATATATATATATATATATATATATACACATATATATATACACACACATATATATATACACACACATATATATACACACACACACATATATATATACATATATGTATAAATGTATATATATATATACATATATGTGTGTATATATATATATATATATATATATATATATATATATATATATATACATATATAAACACACATATATATGTGTGTGTGTCTTTAAAGATTGTGAACAAACAGGCAATCAGCTGAGAAAAGTTAAACTACCATTTAATGTTGTCTGATAGCTGAGGTTCTAGCTTGGTGGGTTGATACCAAGTTAAACATCAAAACAAACTTTGCACCCACACAAATTATATTCAAGATGATGTACAGCAGATCCATCTTCATTACAAAGTCATCCCCTTTTATCATTTGCATGGTTTATGTAAAAGGTAAAAGAACATATGCTTAGCAGGGTTTGCTCTGATTAGCTTAGCATCAGTTTTGCAGCTGTAGCTTGCTGGCTTGTTGGATAGGTAGCGTGCAGGGGAGGAATATGATAGCAGGGAGTTTTGGCAGCTCGGCCAGGCCTTTGATTCAGAGACGCTTGCTAGTGAAGCATAGCTGTAGGCGCTTGATGCATATACATATAAATGAGACAAAGAGCAGGGAAGGGAAGGGAGAGGAGGGAAAGCATGAAGCTTAACATGAAGAGATTGCATTTTGAAAAGTTGGATTAAGCAAAGCAGTCGGCAGCAAGGTCCATGCATACATACAGACTATAGATGAATCTAAAACATGTATGTATGGGGATGCTAGTGGACCAGTCCACCATTACAGGAAGACAGCAAAGAACAAGCTGGGCAGCAGGAGAGTAAGCAATTGAAGAAAGCTGCAGCCAACAAAGTATTCTGAATGACCATTGTGAATGTACATATTCTCACTTCTTATTTATGCAAAAACGCACTCACACTCACACCGAAAGAAGCAGAAACTTAGAGAAAAAGAAGTCAAGACAGAAGCAAAGTTGATGCCCCACTGAGGCTTAAGCCCTCGTTTTTCTGGTCCATTATCCAGGAGGGCCAGAGACTTAACCTGTTTTTACAAACTGGCTCACCATTAAGAGAGCTCTGACTGATAAGGGAGGGAAAATATTAGAGACCACAGAGTACAGAAGTTAACTACAGCAATACAATTACTGAATTTGGTTTACTTCGGGTAATGTATCTAATGTTTTTGAACTAAAAAACATCCATGACAAAGGTCAAATAAAACTAAATGCAGTTTGTGCAACTTTTCACCTGTAATCTTAGCAGCCTTCTCCTCTTGGTTCACCCTGTTCTCCTCGTCCTCTTCATTCTCCTCTTCAAAGTCGTCCAGGTTGCCAATATCAGCCTGCTTCATGCTCATCAGGCTGGCCAAGCTCTGCATGTCTTCATCACTGCAGTAACAAAGAGGAAAGAAAGTTTTGTACGTAGGTCAGATACTTAAAAGACTTGCAGTGAACTTTATTCTGACCACTTTCATAATAGCTTTAATACGTTAAAGAAGAGACGGGGAGATCTTGTATATATAGGGTGGTAAATTATTCCTTGAGAATTAGAAATTAACAAATGATTTAAAAAAGAGGAAAAAAATGTGAGAAGTGCAGAACATGAGAACCTCTAAGGATCCTCTTCTTTGAGACAATAACTAAATGATCACATTGCATTCTGCTGGTTAGCACTTTCCTTTTCACAGCGATGTTCATATTATGATGCAAAAATCAAAAAGGAATCAAAAATATTCATGGCTGAATATAATGGCCAAATATATTCATGGCCCTGGCTGCAGACATTCAAGCTCTGGGTATATTAAAGCATAAGGAGGTAAAAGAATTTGGAGCTTCTGGTTGTATTTTCGTCACTAATAATAATGGCTAAACCCGTCAGATTTCAGACAGATATTGTTTATTCTTTGAGACTGAGATCAATAAAATCCGCCCTTATATCTCATCATGATTGTTTACTTCTTGTTTGTTTTGTGGCTTTTTTCTTCCAATTTGTATCTTATCCTTATTCTCTGCAATGTCATCTAATTTGTAAAAAATTTATCATTTGTCATTGGTTTAGACAAATTGATGCATATGTATTTGTATTATTTTTACTGTGTAGCCTTTCAGAAGATACAAACAAGTCACAAATCAATCACTGAAGTTATAGCAACAGCATGCACACGAAAAGATTATTCCACTTCAAAACCTTAGACTTTCATGTCTTTTTTTAAAGATATTTTTGGCAGTTATTTGCCTTTACTGACGGTGGAAAGACAGTAGACAGAGCCAGAACAGGGTTGAGAGAGCAGAGGAAGACATGAAGAAAATGGGCCAAGAGCGGGAGTCAAACATGAGCTGCCAGCTTCCCTCAGACTCCCAAAACTACACCGACTTCAAATCTCACACTTCAAGCCTTACTCCTATTCCCTGTCACAGCTTTCAGTTGACTCACTGCCGTCTTCCACTCTACCCCGTTCACCACTGTATTCATAGATGCAGCAACATCTACAGTATTCTTTCTATTTAATGTAGTCTTGTATACCCCGCCTGAGTCCCTCGATGCCACTGCTCCATCATAATCAATGGGTTCTTCTCTCTGTTCTTTGTGTTTGGTGTTTCCCAGACCCAGAGGCTCATTTGAACTGGTGTGATTGAGTTTGTTTGTGTGGTTGACATCATTCCCTGAAGGGTTAACAAGGGTTACGCGCCATCGACCCGCCGCCTGCGCCACAACAAAGGCCTTGTTGCTCTGCTCTCGCTCAGCCAGTGTGTGTGTATGCGTGTGTATGTGTGTGTGTGTGTGTCAGCCTTTCAGAGAAAGTTGCTGTTATCAAATTAGAATGGATATAAAAAAAACAAACACTGCATTCAGCGTGTGTGTCCCTAGATGAAAGAAGAAGCTATCAAAGAGGAATATTTGAGAATGAATGAAAGGCTTCAAATGACCTGTGAGTGTCTGTCAAATTAAACTTAGAGTAACAGTCTTTTAACAGACAGTCAGCTGTGTGTGCTTTTATTATGAATGCACTTACAATGTGTGTTTATGAAGAGGAGCTAAACCAGCTACCAGGAAAACAAGCAGGTAAACATTTATTCTAAGGACATCCTGTCTGGTTTAACTTTCAGCCAACATTAATGTCATCAGTGTTTGCATTATCACCATGTTCCTGGATAAAACTAGGCCTGTTCTAAAACAAAGATTAGAAAATGATTACAACAAAAAATCACATATTCCTTTTCTGATACATTCATCATTTCAGGTTTTACAGAATCGATACAGCTAAAAATGAAGTGACAACAGTTTTGCAGTTGCATGATTCTTCAAATGACATTTACAAAATGAAAAAATGTCTTTCTCAAATTTTGTAAAACTGTCAACATTTGTTATTTATTACTTTGTCCTACAAATAACCTAATTCAGGCCAGTTTTTATTCCTGTTAAGACAGAGTGATATCACTGAATACATTCTAGCAACATATCAGTAAACTGCTGTGTCCTCCATCATGTTATACTCGACCATGTCTCATGTTGTGTATTGCACTGTGAGCGACTCACTGTCTTCAAGCCCTAATAGTCATCATAACAGTCCAAAATGTATGCATATCCGATATTATAACACTGTCTCTGCATCATGATGCTCATTGTATCCAGGTACCCAGCCCTAAATAAAACCCAACATGAAAAAGTGTGGAAAAAGCAGAAACAATGAGGGATTACTCCACTTTTCAGTTACTCTACAAGCCCTTCACTAAACACAATGAGAGGTAGACAGGGCAAGGGGACACAAGGGGCACCTGAGAAACTAGGACTGATAATCAGTAAAGCATATACAGCTACATAAAGCTGGTAAGCTAATCTGACAGCCACAACAGGTCTCATTTTGAAGAATTTTTTATTTCTGACATCAAGTCTGGTAGAGCTCTGTGTAAAAGCTAAGATAATAGTTCTAAGAGCTGCTAAAGCTCTGCACTTTGTTTACCTTCCGGTCTGTTAACCCTTAACATGTTACAATCAGGGATATCCCAGTATTGATCAAAAGTATTGGTTTGGGCTGATATTAGCATTTTATAAAGGACCAGGGATCAGAATTTAGACTGACAATCCAACCCTGACTGTTTACATCAGTTTCCATAAGCTGAGCCCACTTTGTGTCAGGTCTTAGATGCATGTGATGTAACAGTATCAGCCCAGTGGCTAGCATGCTAGCAGTGTTGAAATTCGTTAACATAGCCAGAGAAAAACAGTTCAACAGCTATCTGCAGTGTGAGCAGTGTCAGAGCTGCTTTTAGTACAACCAATTTGGTATGACAATTAAAAACAAAACATGCAGTGACATAAGGAGTGCTTACTGAAGCTAGCCAGGAGAGAGAAAAGGCTACAGAGCCAAAACAACAAAGTTTTGACTTAAAAGAGGGTAAATATAGACAGAGTAAGGCTGGACGATGATGGTAAAAATAAGAATCCTGATTATTTTAAGTGATATTGTAATCACAGTTAATATAAACAATAATTAATTTATTTAAAAACTTCAGTATTATTTTAAACACAACTTTAAAGAATCAGCGAGCGGCACATGCAGTATTATTGATCCACATAAGTCACACACTCGCTGTGGCTGCATGTGGAACACAGAAGTGCTATGAAGCGCAGGAACTTGCATACACGGCACTCCACATTGTGTGGCATATTAATCGTTTTTCTTCATAATGTTTTTATGATTGTCAGATGGCAAAATTGAAATCACGATCAAAATCCGATTAATTGTCCAGCCCTAAGACAGAGTGCTTAGTTCTGTGATGGTGGTTAAATTCATCCCAAGGACAGGAGCTTTTGGATCTGCAGTTTGCCTCAAACTTGAAAGCGTGCTGCACTGCATGCACGACAGTTTCATGGTTCTCATACAGCAGAGCATGTCGAGCAGAACATCGAGAGCTGATGAGTACATGGGAAATCAACAATCAACAAGTACATGACATTCTGCGTGATGCTGCAAACTCCCTCCAGCTGGCTTTACAAGAGTGTCCATTGGAACATCACAGCATAACTTTAGAGTTCAAGTAAGACTTAGGGACATTTTAAGCCCTTAAAGCAGGTCTACTCATGACAAGAAGATATACACTGTTGAATGACATGAATATATCAGTCATTAAACAGTCTCTTATACCATTCTGAGCAGACTGTTTTTTTGTTGTAATATTTGCTAGTTGGACTTAGGTCAATGGAATTAAGTAATGACATCTTGTTATTTTGCTTGTTTAATTAGGCTTATAAAAATACAGGACAAAACAAAAATCTGTGCAGTATCTCCAAGTAAGTTTTGGATCGGGACCTGGTATCAGCACAAACTTGTATATAAAATCCTGCATCAAGAGTCAAAAAGGCTGATTGCATTGTAGAGCATATCTATTTACAATTATGTACATGTAATCAGTGCTAACAGTACTTTTAGTTTGTTTACAGCCAGCCACTGTTCTTTGAAGGGATGTTCACTGGTCCAAGATAGTCATGCTTAATTTCTTAGGTCTTAAAGGTGGTCAGATACTCACGTGGCCTTTCCCTCACGGAGGAAAATGCAGGAGAGGGAGAACTGTAGCGTGGCTGACACCACCTTCTTGGACAAGGGCTTAAACTTGAGTTTGACATCTGTCTGCGTGGGCATCGGACTGGCGTACTGTTTCATGTTTATGCTGCTGGTGGCCAAGGCTTTCCTCCGCCCTGATGGAGACTCCTGGAGAGGGAGAAAAACACACAGCACATTCAGGTGAATACAGGCTTGCATTTCTCAACAGTGACTGAATAAAACAAAAAGAAAAACCTGATAAGAGGCCTCATTTAATCTATTGCTCTACATCTTCCTTTAGGGATCAAGTCTTCTTTCATCTTTACTGAGGACTGATGATTGCTACATCTGAGAGAAGAACGCTGTTTTTGATCACTGATGGCTGACAAATTCAGGGCAGCTAAAATGTGTGCCCTCCTTCATTCCTCATTGTGAATTCAGCTGTAAAAATCCTTCCTGGTATTTCCTATCAAAGGTCCATGCTTAAGCCATTTTTTGCTGTACTCACAGATGTGCTCTGGGCCAGAGGCAAGCAGTCAAATTGGAATTTGGGAATATGCCACAGACCAGGTGATAAGAGTTATGGAATCAGTGACAGGGGCCTGCCTCTGTGTGTGAGTGTGTGTGTGCGTGCACAGCACTCACCAGAGGACGGTGTGTGCAAAATGAGAACTGTCGGACAGCCTTGTCACCGACTGTTAGATGTGAACACTAAACAGTTGGGGATGCTCCAGCATTTTGTCTGCCCCCTCCCCTCTTCCTGCAACAAAACCTGATGGGTTTTAGTCTGCTGCATGTCAGGCTGTGAAAGCATCATGCCGTCAGTGAGCAGCACACTGGTTCACCTGTGGGCTGTGTTGATACTGCTGATGTACCTCTTCCTTTTTATCTGCAGGGCCTCCACTGCTTCCTCTTTGTGATTTTGTTTGTATGATAGGAAAAGTCTATTTGCATGATGAGATGTTCGGACTAAATCCAACATGAAGATGAGACACTGGTTCATGTGCTGAATGAAAGCAGCGAGCAGATGTAAAAAAAAAACACATCTCGTCTTAACATCATCCAGTTTTACCTGCTTTCCCTCTTTATTTCACTGCATGGATGTACAGCATTAAGAGAGCACACACCTACACACACAGACTTGTGTTATTATACCACAGAAAAATACCTTCTTGTCTCAGATGTGAATCGAGCCTTGAGGATTCATCCTCCCATGCGCACAATGCCGAACAAAGCGGAGCAGCTCGCTCTCTTTCACACAACACCAGTTCGAGAGCACATATACATATACGCAGACGCTCTGGCGTGTCCGATAGATAAAGCGATACAAGCTCTTTACATCGCCCTGTTTCCTGATGTCTTCACACATAAACCTGCACATACACACATCTCAGAGGCTTTGGCTCTGTGTGGAAAACTCAATCTCCAACTTATCGCTGAAGACCGCAGGGTATTCATTCAAACACACACACAGCAATAAACATAACTACAGTGTTGGTATTAGTACAGTAGACAAGGTTTGCCAATAGCAACAAACTAACAATCTGCACGCCAAGAAAAGAAAGAAAACACAGTTATATTTTTATGTTGCAGTGATTTTAACTGCTAATATCTACAGCCATTTTAACCATTTTACATGAAATCAATTTTACTTCTTAATGTTAAAAGTCTTTCAGAAAGGCCACATCAAATGACTAATCTGAAAGGAGTGAAAAAATACTGATGTCACAATATTTTGTAGCCCAATAATGAACAACAATTACATAATATAAAATAATTTTATAGAATATTTGAATAGAAATTTTAGCTACTTGGTGGCAGCAGCCGGTCAGCCATTTGAATCTCTGTTTTTAAGTTACATTTATGGCCATTACTTCTGACACTGGGACAGACCATCAAGAAGACACATACTGCAGAGACTAAGATATAAAAACTGATTACAAACTGCAGTTATCATGCAAAGAAGTATTGTGGGTTATTAATATTGAGTGCATGGCTATTCTCCTGGTGCCCTGGTTTTCTCTCACAGACCAAGAACATGCTTCCAAGGTTAACTAATGACTCTTAATTGTCTTTTGGTGGGAGTGAATGGTTGTCTGTCTCCTTATGTCAGGTGACTGGGTAGGAACCAGTCCAGGGTGCACCCTGCCTCTCACCTACTGACAGCTGGGTGGGTGTTTGCCCTTTGTACAGTCCAAAATGACTTAATTGGTAATGATAAAAGATGAACGGATGTCTCTTTAAAAACAAGCCTCAATCTTGTACAAACCTAAATGTCCAGTATGACTCCATGTTTGATTCTCTGACCAATAAAATACATAAGCTCATTAAAGCTTAGCTCTTTTTGTTCACCAACATGTTTATTTTTTCAGCTCTCTTTAGTTTATGCACCTGCTTTTGTGGGTGCTTTACCAATACTAAATTTGCTTAAGTTGTACTTAATCATGCTTCTTTTTGTAATGTAGCAAAGTGGTTCTTGACTGCTGTAGGCAAAGAGTCCATCCACAACTCTCAAAAGAGAAACTGCAACCAAAACATTCCAAAATTCAACATCAGACAACTTAAATTAAACAAATGTGTTGTTGTTTGGAACTTTAATATGTGAGAAAAATGGGTCAAACACATGTTTAACCCTTAAATGTCTGAAGACACAAATCATAGCCAGAATATTCTGATCTTTTGGAGGTTAAATGTTAATTTCTCTTTCTCTGAAATCCTTAAAATTAAAATGTCCATAAAGCTTTACATATATTATTTTTTATCTGATGTGGTACATTAGTTGTTTTTGGCAACTGATAATCCATTTGAGGACATTTTTTTTTATCATGTATCTGATTGTATTCAGATGTTTTTTTAAGTAATTTGTTGATCATATTAATTAGATAGAGGTATCATAAAAGTATGTGTCAAACATGATACAACAGGTGTTAAAGGTTTTAAAAGCAATTTATGAAAGAGGAAGGAAATATTGCACATCCAAGCATTTTATTTTACTCAATAACACCATGATTATGTGAACTTTCTGGTTGGTTTCTGGATAGTTTGAACATCATCACTGGAAAAAAAAAACATCTTTGTTATTCTAATAAAAGGAAATAAACATTAAGATTCCAAGAAATCAACTAAAATCATTCACTATCACAAGGGGAAAAAAAACTAAGGATGTAGGAATATTTTGGGTATCTGCACATCATAGGGTACCATTCGTCCTCCCAGCACACATCTGGGATTCACTGAAAATCTCTCCATTGCACACTGTTGGGCCACGACCCACCGTTTGATAAACACTGCTGTAGTATAACTGGCTGTTTTTGTCAGGAATTGTGTTACTGCAAGTCCTCAAGATCGGAAAACAAAAAACAACTCAAGCTGAAACTTTAAAACAAATAGCTGAAGGAATCAAAATGATCTGTCTTTTGGTTTAGCAATCTTTCTATCAGTGCCATCTGCTAAGGTGGTCACACTTTTATCAGAGGCAGTCGCACAAATGACAACAAAGAAGTCAAAAAAAGTTTCATGCCAGAAAAGAGTGGCTCACTTCAACACAAAACCATACAAACAGCTCAGTGAGCTAGGTGTGTCGCTCTTGGATTTCAAACAAGGTGGAAACATCATCAACATGTTAAAGCAACTTTAAACACACCATGTAACTGATGTTGACACAGAAAACCAGGGTGACTTTTTCTCACAGAAAATCCTCAGGAATTACAAAGGGAATCATTTAAGAAATGGAACAATAGGCAGCACTGAATACCAGCGGCACTGGTATCAACAAAATCTTATCAATTCCCAACTCCGAAAAGGACATGGTGATACACAGAAGTAGAAAACGGAAGACACTGATTCTGTTGTATCTACTTGGTTGTTTGCTAGAGATTTCAGGGGAGGCCTCTGTCTGCTTTGAGCTTGACAAATCACAATACATATACATCAGATAAAATAATGATTGCAGATTTACCACATACCTTCTTACAATGGCTTTCAATAAGATAGATTTCATTACAAAAAACAACCAAATTTGTGTTTATTCTGGACAACTACGCATCACTTTTTTACATGAGGGTCTTTTGCAGGGAGGCTTGAGTCTTGGTTTTAAGGAAAAAAGTTGAAAACAAATGGTTTAAATATAAAAAAAAACCACTTCAACATCTCAAACATTTCATGCATGATCGACATTGTTTAAGCAGCGTGGTTTAAGGATCAAAATCCAATGGTCCCAGGGGTTATACAGTCAATGGGATGTATTACAGGACAAGCTGACAAATTAATAGACTTCAATAACCTAGAGGTAGTGCTGGGCGATATGTCATAAAATAACCAAAATATATTTAAAAAAAAATTTTAAACAAAAGAAAAAGAATAATAATTCTGAGACTCCAAAGTGACACTCTTGTCTTTATTTAAAAAACATATGTGACAAACCTAACTGATTCTGTCCCTAAAAATCAAAGTGTAGGCTGTAATTTCATTATTATGTTGTCAAAGGTACACTTAGCAGTTTGGACATACAGAGGCTGGTCGACACCAACACTGAAAGCTGTATTTTTTCCCCCACAAAACAATAACATAGAACTCTCTTCTCATCATTTAATAAAAAAAAAAAAAAAAAAAAAAAAAAATAAAAAAAGAAACCTGAGGAGGGGGTAAAAATAGGTGAATGAGTGAGTCAAGCAAAAAAATCTGGATTTAGATTTTAAATCTTCTGCATATAAAAAAATGATAAAATCTATGTAATGTCCAGCCGTACTTAAAAGCAACCTTAACAGTGGCTGAACTACAGCTTCTGTAGCTCTACTCTCCTGTTTCTATGCTGTCCCCTCTAATACCAACCATCCTCATCCTTCCATCTATCGCTCCTCAATCTGAGCTCCAACCAACAATTCATCAAAAAAATAGAAGCAAACAACGGCGTGATGAGCAAGAACACTTGACATTTTGTGCTGACATTTGAGCCTTGTCACTTTTGCCGGGAAACACAACAGCATGTCATCACTGCACTTTTACCAATGCCATCCACAACTTGTCCAGAGAGGAGCCCTTCAGGTGAAGAGGAAGATGGGGAACAGGAGTCCCCCTCCCCTCCTATTATCTCTCTGCAGATTACATTTTGGCTATTATACTAAGCTAATAGCGCATGTAGACACCTTATGAATGAATTTGCCAAATGCACCAAACACTCTAGAAGAGGGGATTTAGTTTAAAGAAAAAAACGGGGGATGAGGGAGAAAATGGGGGAGAAGGGTCTTGAAAAATAGGAAATACTTAAGGATATGCAAATACCCCGGTACAATAATGGAATAACCGTCTCAACAGATTTGAGTAGGGGCAGCAAACAATGGAAATCTGCTCCATTTCCCCGGATGCTACTTGTCAATCAATGAGTGTGTGCATGTGAGTGTGTGTAGAAAATGAGGGCGGTGTAGCCAGGATTAGGGTAACTGTGAGGTTGTGACAATGTGTTAAATGAAAGCAAAGGACAATACAGAAGTTTAATTTATTACAGAGAGGATACGACTATCAATATGCACAGTCTTTGTGAGCTGAGAGTCTAAATACCTGAGTGTGTGTGCAGAGGGGGCACAGCAGGAAAGAGAAGAAGGAAAGGCAAAGGGAGGGTGAATAAAAAAAGAGGGAGGGCAACGGCTGTTTGCTGCCCCCTTGCTGCATCTCTACTCAACTGCAGAGCTTGATTCAAGCCCAAAGATAGCTCTGACAGAAGCACACAGACATAAAAAACAGGGCACACGTGACAGCATACATGGAAATATGTTTGAAAAAAATAAAAACAAACAAACTTAAGAAGCGGTTACTCTTTACTGCCTAAATGGGTAAGGGGAGTGTGTGTGAGGGTACCAGTCCTGCCCCTCTCACCCTGGTGCCAGCTGGCCCCAGATCGATCCACAGATGCTCCCCTGGTGGGGGGGCAGGGGTCAGGGCAGGAGGGGTGCCCGGGGGTCCTGCTGAATCCCTCTGCCCTAAAATGCCAATGGGACGGGCCAGGGGGGAGGGAGGGGATCCTTTTGTCACTGAGAGATGGATTAATTAGGCTGGAGCTGAGGAGAAACTAGCTTCTTTGTGCAGACCTGGTCACACGCACACACACACCTGATGAACAAAAAATAATAACCCACACAGAAGTCACACGTGCACCAATAAGCTAATGGTTTTCAACACAGGTCACTAATCAATTCTTTCCAATGTAAGTATAATCAATAGGTTAAGCTGATAGATAAGTGCCTTCTCTTTTAACACAAATCCATAGGCAGAAAGTGCAAGCTTCCATGCTAGTGATCTAACGTCATCAAACAAAACTGTGGCTTCAGTTTCTTTAGCTGATGGCTGGTTTTTGTTCTGACTGTTTTGCGTCCAGTCAGTCCACATCTGACCAATAACAGCACTCACTGTTTGCTTGTATGTCACAATGAGGCAAAACATTCAGGATATCAGCCTGTTAGGTTGGGTGTTTTCATCAGAGCATCCTGTATTTGACCAAAGTCTTAAAAATAACATGGAGGAAGAAAGTATACAAGCTGCAGTATGACAAGAGTGAGTGTACATCAAAGCCTCTAATGTTGGGAAAAGTTAGTCCTGAAGTGGCTGTAGCTGTGGTACGGTTTCAGTTTCTGAATTAAATGGTGAAACGCACCAAGTTCTGCTCTCATCTACAAAATCAGATGTTCTCGTGTAGCTTCTAGTAAATTAAATAAGCCCTAGGTCATAGTCTATCAATGTCAAGGCTGTTTTGACTAACATGAGTATTTGTAAAATGTGCACGATATGTAAGCAAATTATGTGCTGCTTTAAAGTTGAATGGAAAGGTACGCCAAACATCCCGTCCGAAAATATTCTCTATTGCATCCTTATTGTGTCAAACCTTTAACCCATCATATTTTCAAGTGCTTATGAAGGGACACGGGTACAAATCTTATTTCGATGTTAAGTTTTAGGACTTCTTTTCTATCATATTCCTGATTAACCACCATCAAATATAAAAATTTAAATATTACTAGGAAGAAGTAGGAATACATAATACTGGGTTTTACTGGTGATTTAAAGATGAAAATATTAATATTTCCAAACATTTGTTTTCTAGGGATGAGCATCAATCTAGCAGTAACATGCTGTTGACACACAAACATATTAAACTGCCACCAAACACAATCACAGCACAGACTTTGGTGCTTAATTTTGAGTCCCTTCACGTGATGGTAAAGCAGAATATACTGAATCTTCTTTGTCTTCCCTGCTCAGGGAGTTGTCTAATATTTTCCTCCAGATGAAGAAACAGACTTTACAGGTAACAGAAGCATTCAGCATAAGGTAAACAGGAGTAAACGCTGTTTGTGCTCTTCTTCTCTTGAAGTATTCGTTTAGGAACTGTTCACCATCAAAGTATTGTAAATGCGTCAGCGGTCACAGACGACCCTGCCTTCATTGAGGAGGTACTATCAAAGTATAAACTGTAATAGAAATCAAAGTTCCCTTTCCCAAACTGTGTAGAGTCAAGCTGAGCTGACATGCTCTTCCTCAACAAGGATTATGATGAATCACTGGTTCAACATCAAGCAGATGAATATCTGAGTTAAGCCTGCTGCCACAAAACAAAACAATCCCAAACTGAAGGAGAGGGACAATTTGAGGTCAATTATACACAGATAGCAGACTACTACGTGCATGAATTTCATATATTAAGAATGTAATCCTTTTTATTATTATTATTATTTCTATTTTTGTACCCCTGTACAGCACTTTGGTCAACCGAGGTTGTTTTTAAACAGGCTCTACAAATAAACTTTGACTTGACTGGACTGTGTATTATCTATTATTTTCATCCAAATTATACTTATAAATATTCTTTATTAACCCAGGTCTCATTCTTTAAACCAGAAAGTTTTTGTCTGATGAAGGCTGTGGTGCCAATTTGTAAACATAAAGTTACTGTCATCTGTCTAAGCTCTTCCTTTGCATGCTGTGAAGGAGAGGTGACAAAAGAAGAGCAACAACAAATCCAAACTGAACGTGAATGTCAACTGTCTTTTGCATCACACAGCAATGCACACTTTCTGTCCATACGTCATCGATCGATCTAATATCTAATTCCATACCCTACATTTCCCCCTAAAACCAGACATCCAGTATTTTGATTGCACAGGTGGACGTTTAGGACATTTTCTCAGAATGGTACTCAAAGGCTCTTCAATACACATCTGCCTGTGAGCTCAAAATAGTTTCTGATGAGTCAACGGTGAGAGAAGAACATTTTTACTTACAGAAATAGATAAATGCTCCACTGTGTAACTAAAACACAAGTTCTGCTGAGTGAGAGAAGTCAGAGAAAAACAAGACAACACTACATCTTTTTAACTCCCCTCTGATTACACCCTTTGTCCATATAAATGCAAACAATAGAAAGGAGAATAAATGGACATATATTGCACTTTTCTAGAACATTCACACTTAAAGCTATGGTCTACGATTTGGAAGCTTTGTACATATTAATAACACCGTTTATAAGGCTGTTATGGTCCTATGGTCCTATCTACACAGTATAAAGACCAAAAAGAATGAAAAAAATCCATTCAGTATATCCGCTGAAAAGCTGCATACTAGCTGACCAATCAAGCCTAAGAACCTGCAACTATTAATTGGTCCGTGAGTTAGTCCATGAGTCCATCCAATCCTCGCTCCCTCACTACGCAGGCACGCAGCATCTTGCCCATGGTCCCGCCTCCTCCCTCTACCTCCGTGGGCAGCTAGCAGCGTTAGCTACTGAACTATCATGGAGCCAGAAAAGCCTAGCGCCAACCCGAATCCGCCTCCCTCTCCCAAGACAGTCTGGCTGCAGACCACCCTTCTCCTCTCCCTCTCCTCGCTCTCCCTCACTACGCAGCACGCAGCATCTTGCCCATGGTCCCGCCTCTCCCTCTACCTCCGTGAGCAGCTAGCAGCGTTAGCTACTGAACTATCATGGAGCCGGAAAGCCTAGCGCCAACCCGAATCCGCCTCGCTGGGGCCCAACGGAGCTCTGCCCGCTGGTGGAGGCCTGTTAGCGGCTAACGGGTTAACGAATAGCCTCAGCCGCCGCCAGACCTTCAGCATCGGCCGCTTTCGCCCCTGGTTGATCAGGTAATGGCTTTGTTTACTACAGTGGGAGATGTCTGCTGAATAACTCTGGTTAGTTTGTGCCTGTACGGGCTAATAACTTGTAGGGGAGCGGTTAGCCTGTTAGCCGCTAATCGTTAGCACTGTAAGCTGAGCTGGGGAGGACAGGCTGAGAAAGATAAATCCTCCCCACACTCGGCTCTGCTCTGGCGGCGCCAAACCGCATTGCCGCCGGTCCAGTTGAAATGGCTACTGCTGTGTGTTATAAGGGAGATGTCTGTCGTGTTTGATACTTTCAGTTGAGCTGAGCTGTTTTTGATTGAGTTTGCTGCTGATATATTGTGCTAGTCGCTCGTAGCTCTGCCGGAGGGGGCTTATATGAGCCAACACGAGCTGGGGGCGGGATCTTGGCACACGGAGGGGAGAGGTGAGGGAAGGAGGGGCAGGCTGCGATTTCAAATCGTAGACACCAGCTTTAATTCAGTGTCATTAGCCAGATTTTTTTTGCTAATGCTCCAGTGTGGTCGTTCAGTTAGGACACAATAAAACATATAACTGTCAGTACATTGTCAGTAACTCATGGCCATAGTGCTTTTGCCTTGAAAATCCAGAACTATGTGTCTGCTTCTCGGCAAAGCAGCAGGTGTGCATGCGCAGATGGTGATGTTTGGCATTTGAGAGTAAAAGAACGGTGGTTGGTGCCCACACAGACGCTGTACCAGAGATTTTTTTCCCCCTTGAAATTGACAAAGTCTGAAGTCTGCATAAAATGAAGAAAAAAAGTCTTCAGGAAGGGAGGCAGGGAAGAACCACAAAACCCCCACAGCAGCATCAGAGGGGAGGGGCCTGGCTGGATTGTTGAGAAAGACCTCAGCGAAAAACCAGAGAGGAAAAGGTTGCTCTTGAATTCACATTTTTAATGAAATAAAACTTTGTTAAATGATTTCAGTGCGTGTAAGAACTTTTTGAACATTTTGAACACACTGCAACAGTACGCAATGATAACCACAACAACCATGATAATTTTGGTCACGATAACTGTGGTGTAAAATATTCACACCATTACATCCATAACTGTTGTGTACTGAGTGTCTGTGGTGTTAAACCGAAGAAGACTTAAGAATCATTGACCTAAACCAACTTCAGATTGACTGTTTTACTCAACTGCAGAAACATACCTGAGTTTGAGACATAAAAAATAATAGAACACAGTTACAAAGGATAAAATATATAAAGGTAAAGCAATGGATATAATGATAATAAGTGCAAGTAGAAACATTGAGCAGCTTTTTTCTGAATACACAACACAACTTCATACAGCAAAACAAGTTGTATTATAGAGCATGAAAGGGAGAAGGTAACAAAAGTTGCTGAGTTTACTCAGTTGCCTGTTTTCTGCTCTTTTCTCTCCTCACATAAGAATGTGACTTTGAAGCTTTGTCATGAAAAAACAGACCCAAAGTTGATATTGAAACGGGGTCTACCAATACTTAACTCCTGAGGAGACTGTACACAGGCCTTTGTAATTTGTATTCAAAGGGTTCAGAAAAATAAAAGCCTATCTCAATTTAGCCCATACAATAACCCTGAGGTAGCACAGATTAGCCCTTCAACCCAAAATCAGTTGGCTCCAGTTGAATTCAGCAGTCAGCATATTGAAGGTGGTGGTGGGGGAGACGCTGCACACGGTCTATTCCTCTCGCCTCAAGGTCACAGTTATTGGAAATGGAGACATCCAATGTGCTCACATCTCTCTTTGAATCCACACACAATGGAGTGATTCCTCTGTGTCAATTTGGCCTCCCCTGATAACTGATAAGGCAGGCCTTTTTACATACCACCTATGAATAACACACTATAGGTGTTACAGACACACACATACACATACACACACTCAGATTAGGACCAATTTATTCATCTGCTACTATTATATGTAAGGATTTATCCCCCCGCCCCCCAAAGCAATATGAGCGTGTATTTTTAAAGGCAACAATGAGCATAAAAGGTGTGCAATACTATCACAGGCAGAATGTGAATTACAATAACAATGGTCTTAATAATGGAATGAACTGTGCAAATAGCTTTTATATGTATTGTCACAGTGACACACACAGACACACACTCTGTATCTCCCACACTGACACATAGCTGGAGAGAGAGCACCACAGGATTTCTCTCCTCTTGGACCAGGTTCTGGACCAGAATTTGTATGAAGCTTGGGCTTGAATGTTTTTAAAGGTCTTCCTTCTCCATTCTGAGAATCAGTTCTGTCCACGATGGCTATACAATTTATCACAATTTTAATTGTTATCACAGTATTGGGGCTTTTCTACTTTGTGATATCAGCTCCAGCTGACTTGACACTTCAGACTTCTGAATGAAAGAGCATTGCCATCTGTCAGGTGTATTGCTGTGAAAACGTAATGTCAATTGGCATGTTGCTGGCCACGGGATGCTGTATGACTTCCCGAACTCTGCTCTGCTAGAATAGCAAGTTATGCTGTTTGTAACTATTGCCGTAACAAAATGAATCTCCTTACTGTGACAAAAAGCCACAAAGAGGCTGGCAGCTCTATCGCCTCTGTCACCTTTTTTGTTGAATATGCCACCATCATTCTGCACAGTTGGTCCCTGATACAAGGCCTGTTACAGCCCTGGCCGTAATTTTTTCGTGCTCATACTTATACCTGGGACAATTTAGAGCAGGTTTTTGGTCTGTGGGATGAAGCCAGAGTGCCTGGAGGGAACCCGGGCATCCACAGGGAGAACATGCAAACTCCAGAACAGCCCTGACCGACACGGATTGAACCAGCAACCTTCTTGCTGTGAGGCACACTTACTACCAGCTAAACCACTGTGCTGTCCACATGCAACTTATGAATGCAAATTTTAATTCGACTCATAATTATGTTGCTGCTTACATTTTAGATTTATAAATACTAAGAAAGAAAAGACCCTCCACAGAGGGGTAAAGCCTCATCTCTCCAAAGCTGTACAATTACAAATGTAAGTTGAAGCTAATTCTCTGAACTGGAGACATCCATTTTCTAATGAGTCTGCATCAATATTCATAAACAGTGAAAATGCTTAGATGGACACCAGGCCAGTATCTCATATCCTTTATGTCTCCCTTCATTTCTGTCCCTCCCTCCCTCTCTGCCTCTCTTTTCTTATCAAGTGTGGCCAGGGTGCCCTCCTCTCTTCGTCTACCAGGGTCTCTCTTTTGGGTGGCCCTCACTGCCCCCCACACACACTCAGACCCAGAGCATGCACTTCAGACAGGGGGCTAATGGGAAAATAAATTACCAGCAGGCAAAAGCCCTGGCTCTGCACTTCTGCTGGAGAGAGGAAGGGACATAGGGGGTTTGGAAAGAGGAGGGGGTGTCGATGGTGGTCAAGAAATAGAGAAAGAGAAGGATAGAAAAAAAAAAAGATGAAAAGCGAAAGACAGAAGTGGAAAGTGAGCAGAGTGATGGAGGTAAAAGTAAAAAGAGGGGGAAGATGGAGAAAACGGGGGAGAGAGAGTGATGGAGAAGTAATGTGGAGAGAGGGAGAGGAGGGGCAGAGGGGGGTCATCAGGATTATAGCATGAGTTCATCCCTGGTCTATGAAGTGCCTGCTCATCACTTTTCCCAACATTTCACCATCTCTGCCCATCACAGAGGCCTAAAATGGACAATTACATCACCACACAAATAGCAACTGAGCCAATCCTTTCAGCGATTGTATCTGGGATTGATTACACTGCCTGTATGGAGCAAAGGTTCAGATATCAGGATGGCAGCTTCCCTGCAGAAATAGACATCAGTGGAGACAAATCTTTCTTGGAAAACCTCCATACATAGCCAGGTATTCACCTCCTCAATGTGTAAATATCTTTTCAATTGATTCTCTGGCTGGCACTGTATTTCGTGTCTCAGTTATAACACCCCTGTACTCTACTTGGATCCAGCTTCCTTGCACATTTCCAATGGCTCCTTTCTTTCCATCTTTGAAAGAATACCAGTACAATAAACTGCTTAATATTTCCCATTTTATCTTCCAAATAAATGTGCATCATTTCACTGACAATGGTTCCCTGTACCCAAACAAAAAGATCATTTGTGTAGTAATGAAGATGGAGAAATGAGAGCGCTTCCGCAAATGTTAGTGTTCTCTGTAAAACTGGTTCATTTTGGCTCATGGGCTTCATCAGGGTCATCGTAAGAGGCTACAAGCTGCAATGCAATGCAGTGATCTGAGAAAGTTGGCCTTGGTGGTGCTGTCTGATTTCTTCGGGCTCTTTCGTCTTCAGTGCACCTTGAAAGTTGGTGAAGGTGATGTCCCAAACTTCAAGCATTTGCAAGTCTCTGCATTTAAACAATCGTAAGTTTGCATTTCTTTAGATTTGTAAAAAAAAAAAAAGAAAAGCTAGATAAAAATTCAGTATCACCGGTCAGCTTTAAAATATTAACATATTAATGTCTGTTCACATCACCTAGTCGTATGATCAGTCCATTTCTAAGACATGAGCATCTTAGTCTGCTGTGAAGTAAAAGTTATTCCATCCATCCATCCATCTATCCATCCATTTGTTCTCCTGTGTATCCTGGTTCAGGTTCATCAGGTTGCAGCCAGACTGTAAAAAACATGGACGTCATGTCGCTGGGCTTTTGTGAAGTCGCCACAAAAACTGCTCCCCCTGGTGACTGGCTGCAGTATAGGTCAACTCTCCGTCTCCCCCATTCATCTGAAAGGGCCGTAGTGAAACTTCAAAAAATTAATACACCTCGTAGAAATATTTATCCCATCCGTATGCTGTGGTGATATGAAAGTATTATTGGGCTGCATTTTATCCAAGTCCTCTTTTTTCTGAAAAGTTTCTTTTTCATCAGTTATTAGAGTTTAAAAAATAACCGCGGTTTACGGCAGTTTCACAATGATTGTGTGCGCTGTATGCTGCGGAGTTTTGCGACCGTTTACGACAACTACGTCCTGATATGGTCCAGATTCTCCACTGGCTGCACAATGGCAGCGCCCTGACGGGGGATATTATGGCTTCAAAACTGTTACATGGTAGAAGGCGGAGCCACGCTATCCAGTTCTTATAATACATCCATGGTTGCAGCAGGCAGAGCAAATTGACCAGACATCAGACCCAAATAACCTCTCCAGCAAGTACAAGGTTCTTCCCTGCAGTCTTCTACCAGTCAGATGTACACTGAGGACCTCCCAAGGGAGGCAGCCAGGATATAAAGTTATTTTGTAGGCTTTTTTTTTTTTTTTTAACTGACAACATGTCAGCTCACTTCAACAAAATAACAATTTAACTGTGGTTTGTGAATGACAGGTCGGCATGAAAATGTGCATCTTTAAGTTGAAAATGTCTCAAAAATCACATTTCTAAAATATACTTAAGATCATTTTTGAGCAACACAAACAAACAACAGCAGATAATACTCTCAGGGGCTTTAAGGGTTTGGTTTGATGTATCTCAACAATATCCTAGCCTTTAACTTTTTATTTTTGAGATATCTCAATTGAATTCTCTGTAAACTACACCAGTATCAAATTCACCACTTGTTCCCAACTCTCACTCTAAGGATCTGTTTGTTTTAGCAGTTTTAGGCAGGTTGCTAAGATCTGACTGAGCTATGATAGGGCCCTAATCCAGAGCAAAGCTGATTTGCGTAAGGGGGGAAGGAGGGGGTTTAAGATGGCCTGTGACAAGAAACAATTGCCCCAAGTGAGAGTCTGCCTCTCTCCCACCCTGCTCCATGACAAAAGGTGTACTCCTCATGCTAAGTGACAAATCTGGGGAGACAAAGAGCATTAGCAGGGTGATGCTCTGCTTCAGTGCCTCTGATTGTGGCCAACTCAAAGAGAATCTAATATGGATTTTAAAAAGAGGAGAGGGAGAGATTAGAATGAAAGAGAAACAATGAACACCTTCTACCAAGGGGGAATTAGTGCAGGGATTGGATAAGGAGCTGGTGTGCCTTTCTGTGTGTGCATGTGTGTGTATGTGCATGGGTGAGCACTTGTTCTTTGAAATTCCTTTTTCCATGAAAGAACAATGGGCTTTCCAAATTGTTTATGTGTATTTATGTGTGAGACAAACTCACAAAAACAGAAGCTCCCTCTCGTATCTAAAAGTGTACACAGTGGAGCAGCCTTGCTTACTGTAACATTTGTTGCAGCTTGATTAAAAAAGTGCAGCTAAAGCCCTTAATTTCAGGTTAATACATTATTATGACTCAACAAGCAATAGAACAGTTCTACTGTACAGTACTCAAATGTTACTCCAGCAATAACGACAGGTTCTTGCACGAAAGGACATAAATTATTCATGTTGCACATATGAGGCTTTTCTTAAAGTCAGTTTATTGGTATATACAGACTCTTACACACAAATCTGTCAGCAAGCATGGCCCAGTTACAGGTGTTTATGGAATTAGTAAGTAAATAACAACTGGACTGTAGTTACTCAAACAAGAAAAGAACATCACACATTGCAAATCAAAGCTTTAAATGTGATGTTTGGCTTGCTCAAGGACAGACAAAGAGATATAACCAGTGCAACTATAGGTCATAAACACACAAAAAATATGTTTTGTGGCATTTTGACTGATATTGTCCTAGTGTACTTTACTTTACAGGAGAAATACAGCGTTCTTCAAATGTTAGCAGGCATAAGAAGCACTGACTGAAGGCAAAACTTGGCCATACTTAGTTTTTATTTGATTGTGTCAAATTTCAGTTAAATGAACATTTGGAGATTTTTAGATAACATATTTCACTATGAGTTGTTCCAAGAATATTAGTACTATTTGCAATAATTGTGTAACTGTCATAATGTTTGCCGGTGGCAGAAGAAGAGCCCAAAATAGACTCTGCAATTGCCAGAGAGTTTACATTTAGAAAGTAGGAAGTAGGGAATTTCTGTGTGATTTTGGATGATGATGTGGTGGGCCTCAATGCTGTTGAAACTTTTAAAACGCCTTGGGTACCCAGAGTAAAAATGAGCAACCTGGCCCCCAATTCCCACATAGATCGGCAAAGTAGCTTCCCATACATGTCGTGCAATCCACAGCTTACTGCCCCCAAACATGCCAATCAGTTGATTTCCTCAACCTGCGCCTTGATCCTTCTCCTGCGCATGCCTGCAGCACACTTATGCAATGGTTGCAAAAACATGGGGAGAGTTTTTTTTTTTCAGCACAAGCCCCCATGAAAATCCACCAAGCAGATTGACCAAAAGCAGAAAAACAAGCACTCAGATTTTCCAGGAAATCAAAATTCAGATGAAAAAGTGGAATTAACTTTGATGCAGATCACAAATAATTATCAAGTGACAGGTGATATAACCTGTTGCTTTTCTTGTTACCTCATGATCCCACCTGATGAAGTTGTGGTTCTCTCATGATCTGATGATCTTGTTTTAAAGCTAAGCAGGGCTGAACTCTGCAGAGCAGCACTTTAGATACACTTCCAGTAACGCGGCATGGACATGACACTCTGCAGACAATTAGGTGGAAATTTAGATTTAGACTTTAACTACACTGCTATATTAATGCAAAGCTTATTCATATTCTAAACACCACATGACTTTAATTGTTACAGCTCTAGGCTTTATTACAGTGGCAACTTCATACAAAACCTACTAGTTTTAAAAATTAATTCAATCATTTCACCCATACCATTCACACGTCTCTCGAGGTACAAAATGTCCCTCATCACATCTTCTCAGCACCCATGAGTGTGCACCATCATTGCTTGTTACCACGAGGTCCTGACTCCATTCTTTTGGGGTTGGTACTCAAAGTGCAGATTTATATCCCAAACAGACGTGTTTGGGGATCAGTCTAACTGCCAGTGGCCGGCTTAGTGCCAGCATCAGAGCACATCACAAGACCCTATTCATTGCCACTCAGCAGAACAGTTGCCTAAGTTTTCTGGTGTGTGACTGTGTGGGCGTGTGTGTGTTTACGCTCTAAAATGCCCACACACAAACACACTTGCACATACTCACTATGAGCGGATCTTCATAAGATAATGTCACCCAGAGCACAAGTTAACCCGGGGTTCATCAAAACCTCTCTGTATGTGTATGTGAAAACTCTATCACCACAACCCACCCACACAAGTTTCTACTGAGCAAACCGCTCGCCTACGCAGGCCCAGCGGGTCAAGCTTGTGGATAAACAGGGGGATTTGTTGAGGGCACTGTTTTGCGGGCCACACAGGCCTGTCTCCATCGCAGGCAGCCATCTTAAGTCGCACACAGGAAAATAAATAACCGAGAGATCGAGATAATGACTGTTCCACTGTCATCATCCAACCGCACCAGAACTGTCCTGCCGCCCATCTGTACCAAAAACAAGGTGAGATGAGGACGAAGATGGAGAGGAAAAATCTGGTTAGAATGATCAAGTAGGAGCTTGAGCAACTGCTGACTCGAGGTGATAGACACGATGTCAGAGATGACTGATAACAGAAGGTGTGGCAACATCTCAAAAACGACTGAAAGCCAGGGAGGCCTTCTCAGGACTGTGGACAATATTTAGTCAAAGTTGAGTCCTGATGAAAGTTAAAAAAAAAAACTTCATTTTTCATAATCTCAGCTTCATCACAAGTTACATAGTAGCTTTCAACATTTTAAAAGTACAAATCTCAGAGGGGAGACAGTCTATGACTACCTTTTATTTACAAATCATTAACAATTCTCATACAAATAACTTTCCCGTCACACCATCACTCCTCACTTCACTGTTTCTGGTTTCAGTTCACTTTCATAACAACATCCCCTAAAAGAAACTGATACCACAGACACCCCTACTGAACTTGGTCACTCTCAGTGAACGTCTGCGTGTTTACTTGTCCATTTGGGGACATGGTAGACCTGCTCAGACTGAGACAGCAGCCATTATAATGCACTCTTGATGAATAAACCTCAAATGAGAGAATATTCCTGTCAATGTTATTTTTAATGGCTAAAATGTGGATCAATAAATTATAAAAACTAATGTAACATAGTCTGACAAACCAAGTTTTGCTGATTTAAAATTCTTTATTAAAATACAGATAGCACTTCAACATGGTATTTTAAAATGTGTTCTTTTCTAGATCAAGTTTTGCTCCTAAGCCCTGATTAAAACCAGAGCTATCATGATTATGAAAGTTGCTATTACACAGCAAGGATAGCCAATTTATAGCAAATTTATTATTATTGCAATCTAAACTCTTGCAATACAGACATCACAACAGTAGCAATAAATTCGAATCAAGTTTTCAATGGATCAAGCCAGGTTTTGTAATATATAACACTGCTTTTACACATGTTGATGCTGTCAGACAAAGCTAAAGCTAGCTTCAAGCTACTTTTAAATTTACTTGTGCAGGTGAAGTAAAAAAGGTGTTGCAGCTGGGAGTGTTGGAGAATAGCATAAGCAAGGGTACTGTAAGTTATGCCCACTCCTTAAATGCTTTCTGTATCTTTTTTAAATGATCAGAATTCATATCATTATTCCATATCAAATAATGCAGTCACTAATCACGTTTTTTATGTTACTGTGCAGTCTCATCACACAAGTTATACCAACAGTGAGCACAACATAATTGATGCACAAAACTGTGTGCATCAATTATCTCTAGTGAGATGACAACGGACGGTGTGATTCAAAGGTAAAAGTCAGGCAGGTTTTATGTACATATTACATGGTTTCTGCACATTCCCAAGACACATTCAATGCTTTTAAACACCCTTAAGAAAGTGAACTGAGAAAAAAATTGATCAACACAGAAGAGGTACATTAAACTTTTGTTTATATTTTGAGTTGAAATGCTGATTTATTTCAAGTTAGATTGCTATAAGAAACATGTTGTTGCCTCTTTATAAATAATGAAAATGGTGTTAACAAAGATGTCTCAGTCAATATGTTACCTAAATTTAGCATACACTGCTTCACATGCGTCAGTTTGTGGCACACAAAGTGAGGCTAGACAACACCAATGCCTACATGTTTTTGTAATCATTCAGCACCACATTAAGGAATAAGACTGCAAAAGCATCTTCAGAGCACTCAGCACCAATAAACTGTAAGAGAAAGTCCTTTATGGTATATTGAATTTGCTGTGTATTAGACCTTTATTTTGTGTTTTTAGCTAATGCGTATTTAACACTACTGTTTTTGGTGCAGCCCAGAATCTGTCACAACCTTTTCCCTTTGACTTCTATGATACTGAAATCTCAAGTGTCACTTAGAGTCATGTGCTGCTGGATATTTAGTTTAGTTTGAAAGTCTGTAACCGAACACACTAGATAGAACATAAACACATTCAATTTGTCCATCTTGGGTAGAGCCCATAGAAAGTCTTTGGTAATGGGCAGAACCTGTTGAGAGCATATCTGGCAGGTGATTGGAAGATTGTTCAGTCAATCAAATTCACTAAAGGCCAATCAGATAAAGGGGTCGACTGGTACTACAGCTGTGGTCTAAAGGATAGAACATGAACCACTTTATAAAACTAAGTCTCTGAAAAAAAGACATTTCTGGATGATCCATTATTTCACCTTGTGTGGCTCTGGAACAGTCACACTCCCCTTTTGTGTGTCAAGTTTTTCCAAAATATTAAACACATGGTTTAATCCATAGTTGGTAACGTCAACATCTTGAGTCAAAACACACACACAAACTCAAGCTTCAAGGTCTGTCATGTGAAGGCCACACAGGTGGGGAAGCGGATGTTTCCCAGGTGACACTTGTGTTTTGATGTTTATTTTGGGGTCAAACGTCACACTGTATGAGGCAAAACAAAAACCTGTTTGCGCTGGTTTAGACTCTGCGTGTGTGTGTGTGTGTAGGTGTGTGTACAGACAAGAAATGTATCCATATGTGTGTCTATGTGTGACAGGTGTCTGCGTGCACTTGCTCTGCGGTGTGTCTATGTGAAAATATGAAAGAGCAGGCTTCACGTGTGTCTGTGTGTGTTTTGGTGTGTTTGTGGCAGTGTCTGGTGACATCTGCTACGTTGTTGGCCGGGAGCGAAGCACAGTGGGATGCAGGAGCCTCAGACTAAGGAGATGAAAGCCGAGGTCACAACCTGGACCAGTGGGACAAGAGACACTCGCTAACACAACACGCAAACACAAAGTCACACATGCAAACATAAAGACGTACACACAGGCTGTGGGCACACACACCATAAGCATATGTTTCTCACACACAAACACACACACAGCATGCAGGGGGGGGGCTTACAAGAACACAAGGACGAAGGACTGAAGAATAAACTGCAAAGATAAAACAGTAACACAGATCAAGCAAATTGAGAACAGACTAAATACAAAGCTGAACAAAGAAAAACGAAACAGTGCAAGCATGTAAAGATGAAATAAAAATGATGTGGTGTCTTTTGTTGACAGTGGCACCTGCTAAATAAATCTTACTTAAAAACGTGCACGTAGGTACTAGGCCGGAAACTGAGAAGCATTTACAGTTAAGAATTGATACCAACTAGTTGTAGGAATAAATAGAGTTGCTAGTTTGCCTAATGACTGCCTTATCAATACCTTTGCAAAACAAAAATGCCAGGCTCTCATCAAAGGCAGTCAGCACAGTCGGCAGGAGACAGATGCCCCTTTTAGACTGGCCGAAAAACCCGATTAAACCCAGAAACAATCAGCTCCTGTTGGCAGTTTGAAAGGGTTTAATTGGCATTTTAACCTGGGGTCGACTGACCCTGCAAGTGACACAGGTTTTAATCGGCTCGCCTCCGATCGGCTTCATTTGTAACATCACACCTGGGTCAATTTACAGTTGACTTCCCCGTAATGTCCCCATTAGGGCTGGGACGATTCACTTTTCTCCCGATACGATTTATTGCGATTTTTTTAGGTGCCGATACGATTTAAATTGCGATTCTACGATATTGCCGATTTTTGCAATCTTTAGTTAGCTTTTTTAAAACCAGTGAAAAAGATGAACAATGATGATGCCTACAGACTATATCAGGAAAAATACACATCACATGTGAGTCTGTTTTTAGGATTTATTCAGCAATATATTTTAACCAGCTGTTTATGCTCCCTCTCTTCAAAAGCCTGGATTGGATATAAAAAGTGGCTTATTATCCCTTCGGGCAACAGAGTTTTTTCAAGAAATATTCAGTTTTGCTATCAAGATTTAAAAAGGCTATAGTTTCAAAGTGGTTAGTTTTCCCAGCCATCGTCATCGCTGTAATTTACGGGCCGAGCATGAACGCCTCTGCTGCCTGCACTGTTTACCCCGGCTTCTCCCTCGTTTGACAAGAGCTCATGTCTTTCTCATTCTCCGCAAACACCGTCACTTTTCGCGGTGTTTTGAGCTTCCCTGCATCCCAGACTATGTACACTCTTCGGCAGTCGCCGGCTATGGAGAGGAAAAGCTCTCGGTATGTACTGCTCCGGGACTGTAATTGCCGCTCCGCTGCGCTGCCAGTCCTCACTGGATGACTGACCGTCATCCTCAGAGAGGAAATATTCCTCAGATTCAGAGTCAGACAGTACTTGACAAAGTACTCTCGGCATCATGAGTACTCTCTATCACTCTGTCTCTCTCTCTCTGCTCCGCCTCACCGCCTCTACAGCCACACTCGCCCTCGGTCCGGTGTGTGTGTTTTTAAAATAAATATACGCCAAAAACTTTGAATAGAAACCTCTCACCTGTCCACTACCTGCTGGTGAAAAGTAGTAAATCTACTCAGCACTATTTTAACAGCTATGGCCTGTTTTATCCAGCAATGTCGCTTGCCTCAGTTTGGCGACTTTAGCGCTTATAGTGTGCGTGTGTGTGTGCGTGTGTGTGTGTGTGTGGGGTGGGGGGTGGGGGGTGGGGGTGGGGGGCATATCGATTTTTGAATAAAAATATCGATTTTAAAATCGGCAGACAAAAAAATCACGATACTTGGGTGTATCGATTTTTTCTCCCACTCCTAGTTCCCATGGTATAATATCGCGCCTGCCCTCTCCGTCTGTTACGTGACTCTTTGCCATCTCAGCAACTAATTCAATCCGCCCTCGTTTCATCAGCGCCAAGTCTGTACATTTTTAAAGAGGGACAAAAATACAAAGTAAAGAAAACCTTGTCCGCGGCCTCCATGTTACTCTTCATTGTTAACATGGAGGGGCTTCATCGTGCTGATGATGTCATCAACTTGATGACATCATCTTGATGCGCCAGAGCAAAACAAACAGCCTTGCAGCTCCTCTGCTGCTGGTTAGACCCGGGTCTGCTGGCAGTGGAAGAAGAGTCACTTTAGAGCTGAAACGATTCCTCGAATAATCGCGATTATTCGATTACGAAATATCCTCGAGGCAAATTGTGTGCCTTGAAGCCTCATTTAATATATAATTATACATATAAAATATATATCTGGCCTACTATACAGTGCATGGTGTTTGACACGGATGGTCATTTCTGTGGCACACTGCGCCTGCTACCTCTGCTGCTGCGCGGCTTGTAAAATCATGAAGGAAGAGAAAAGAGAGTGACAGAAAGGAGAGAGTCCACAGAAGAAATGGCAGAGAGTGTCCCAAGTGCGTGGTCACTACAAGAAGGGACAAAAAGAAAACAGTGCAGTGTGTCTGATGTCAAACGGAGTTAGCTTAGCACGTAGCTTAGCATGATAGTATGTCGTGACTGCTGCAGTACGTGAACAGTAAACATCCGGTCTGTGTTCAGTCCTCAGAGCGACACAACAGGATGACCCTCATGATACATCAACAGAAGCAGCTAATGTGATCAATAACTGAGATATGGGCTAGTAAATAACCTACTTTGATTAAGGCCCCGTGTAAAGGCTGTTTCAGAACGTAAATCAATGCGGAGGCTACTTGCCAGAATCATGTTTATTTTGTTCACATATTTTCACATCCAATAACTTTACATTTAATTTGATTGCAGAGAGTAGAACAGGAAACACTGACAGTGAGTAGAGGAAGCAGGTGTAGGGAATGCTTTCATATGTTATAGAAATGTACATTAGCTAGTTAAATTATCTTAGTATCTAAGTATGACATTATTTGGTATATCATACTTGGATAGAAATAAAGTAAGCAAAATAAGATCATCAATAAGGTACAGTAGTAAAGGCAATAATTTAGCAAAAAGAGATAAGCATGAACACAAATAAAATAAAAATAACCAAACTTTAAAAATACTAGAAAAAGCAAGATATGGCCCAGAGTAAAAATAAAAGTATAGATTTTGATTTTGAGATCCCATTTATGCTCAGAATGTTCAAAATAAGAAAAATAAGTTGTTAATTAAAGTGACCTGGCTTTTCTGTTTTGTGTGTTACTACTAATAATAATGTGTAGTGATTCAATGTAAAACAGTAAAAAAAAAAACAGTTATCCGACTACTCGATTACTCGACAAAAATTTGATAGAGTAATCAATTACAAAAAGAATCGATAGCTGCAGCCCTAAGTCACTTACTGATTGATAGTGTGTTAAACTGCTTTGAATAAACCCACGTTGACCCGGTAATTTTAGTGTGAGAATGGTGAGTGACGGTCTTAAGTGAGGCCTTAAATTACACAATGTGGCACAAACAGCTCAATGTGCAGTGTCTGTGTGATTTCACACAAGAAAGAAGGACCATCATCACTGTAAAACTTTTGTTAAGCATTTTGCATTAGGAGTGAAATGTCTCTTATGTTGTTGAAAATGTGTAAGGGGAATCAGCAGAGAATTGAACTGCTAAGCAGAGCTGATGATGAAGATTGCTATCTTCTAACATTGCTATGTTATGAGAGAAAAAAACAATAGAAAGAGACAGATTCCTGTGCTTAAACAGTTTACTTCTAATCAAAAATGATTATTTTACAAAGACTTCTGCACATACAGCCAAATAGAACAGAAAAGGGAAATATTTTCAATTATTTCTTTCACTTCAGGGACTCAGACCCACCTTTGGTCTCACAAAAACAACACTTGCACAGAATGGTGGTTAGAGACACACTCACTTCATGGTGGTGGTAGCAGTTAGTCAGCAGACCAGCCATGTGATGGGGTGGTGTGGTGTGGATTAGGGGCCAGTAAGCCTATTAGGGCGACAGGAGGGACCACCCGGCCTCTGCTGCCACCTACAACCCACACCTACACACGCACACAGACACACATAGCAAAGTACAGCCCCCTAACATAACTGACTGGACTCGCACCCACATGCATAGCTCACCTGACACAGGTTCAGCGACTAGGCGAGGATACCCACAGGAACTGACACAATGCACAATGCGCTTTAACTACAAATTGTGATTACATTTCACTTTTTACTGAGGCCGAACAATATTTTTATGAGCAATAGCCACACTGCAGGATCAGCAACATCAGTCACCAGACTCAAAGAATGGTCCATTGCAATTGTTTATAATGTTAAAATGAAACCAAAACAATATATTTTCACTTTCCTTGATGATCTACACTAAAAAAAAATCACGTTTTTATCATTAGTGGGCTTACCCAGCAGACCACTAAGCATGCAGTGTGAGCATTTTTACCTGTGTCAACTGTAAGAGCTCCAGTTGTTGCTTGTCGCATGTACAGCGGTGTTTCAGAGTGGCCGAGTTAGATGGAGACTTATAGCAGTTTTTCAAACTATCTTGTATTTAAGATTGAAAAAAACAATAAAAGTGTTTTCAGTGAACGCCTAGACACAATCAATTGAAGACTTCAAAATGCTCAGAACTGGGGCAGTCACAGACGCAAAACAGCACAACTTGTGGAAAATCAACTTTAGACATCATCTTGAATGGTTAACAACATGGGTTATTCGTTACAGTTAATTTGTGCTAAATCATGTTGACACTCTTAAGCTCTTTTGTTGTGTGTGTCTGTGTGGACATTACAGTTCCTGCTTGAGAGCTACAGTTTGCGATGAAAGAAAAGTGACCTTTGAAACAAGTTTAAGATACAATTTTGTTTCAAAAGTCACTTTGGAAGATATTTAGCGATGAAGTATCTTTAAAAAAAGCAATACATATTCCAGGAAGAAATAATATTGAAATTTAATCTTTTCTAATATTGTTCAGGCCTGCGTTATACTGTTGTAAACTGCGGCCATGTGTGTGGATTCATGGACCAAAAGGTAAAAGATGTTTGTGGGATACTTCTGGAAAATGTTTGAATATGTAGAATGAGTGTTTGTGTGTCTACTGTGTGTACTTTGTGTGTGTTGTGAGCATGTGTGTGTGTGCCTGCAGGGAGAGGGGTACAGTCATGGGGGGTAATCGACAGCATCTGTTGCCTCTCCTTTGGGCGATTAATTAGATCAAATTAATTTGGAAAGTGTGTGTGAATGTGTGATCCCACACCAAGCGCCCCCCTCCCTCTGCTCGTCAGTGACACACACACTGATTTACAGCCCTGCCACTTTTAACTGGAGAGCATTTATTATTTAAAATTAGCACTGTGAGCCCACCGGAACACACACATACACACTTCTTTGTGGCACATTAAATTAGGCCTTTTGAGTTCTCCAAACTATTCAAGAAATGGGAAATGAGCAAAGGTGAAAACTTTGGAGACACACGCGTGCACACAAGTGCAAATTAATCCCAATTTGTCAGCCTCGGCACGGGAGAAACTTTTGGGATTTCATACTTCATACCAGCTTTTGTCACCTTTGCGTGAATAGCCGAGGGCTGAAATAATTGTGTTTTTCTTCCCAGAGGCCCAGTCAGCGCTCACAAGCCACTGGCCTACGTAATGTGTTCCAGACAGAGAGGAGCGGGAGGAGGGAGGTATACACACCATGACTTTGAGTACAATACAGCAAGTGTGTGTGAGTGTGTTTGTGTGGATGTGTGCGTAAAGGTGATGGAGGAAGGCTGGCCTGAGAGTGTGAGCGGTTGGGTGTCATGGTTTTTCACTGTGTGCCTGCTGAGATGAGTGTGTGTCAGTATGTGATGGTGTGTGACTATATGAGAGTGTGCAAGTGGGAGGTATGTGGCGTGGAAATGGCCTTAATGGAGTTGGATGTGGTCCACAATAGACAGGACATCAGCCCCCGAGAGAGGACTGAAAGAGAGAAAGAGACCGAGAGGAGAGGAGATAGAGATGGGAGGACGACGCAGAGACAACATGGCTGAAGAGGGAGGCATGAACGGTCAAGATGAGTCTTGGTGAAAAATGTCTAAATAAATATTGGTAAATGTACAACATATTGGACATTAAAGCCATAAGAAAATCCAACAGATGCTTTGGATGGTGTGATGAGACAACATACATAAAGCTGTTAGCCTAGCTGTGTTGATTTAAAAGTGACTCTATAACTTAAGTGATTATGTACTTGTGCTTGTACTTGTATGTAATCAGAATGTGTTTTTTTGCCCAAAGTCTTAATGTACATCTGATTCTGATAAAGACAGGGGGAACTTGGTGTGTTTAATAATTTAACTAAACAGCTGAAGATGGATTTCAGCTTCTTCAGAACTAACTGTTCACATAGGTAGAAACTTGAGTATTCATTCACCATTATCATATTCCCGGCCAAATACTACTTTCCTCCATCTGTTGTCTGGAAATTAATAATGGTTTCCATTTTTTTCTACTTTCTATTTTAAAACGGCCACCATGTTAAATGTTTTTGACTGACTGGGACAATGTGCCAACAATGAGCGCTTTCATTAGTGAGATACGGCTTACCCAATGCAAACCATATAAGACTTGACTGGTGTATGAGCTTGCATTGACTGAGCATTAAAAAATACTATAACACGTGCTAATTATATGCACAAAAATGGTTTGCAAAGGCATCTCTGTATTACTTTGAAGCACATTACAGGGAAGCACACAGAGCCAGAGGAGGAGCACAGCCCTGTGTGTGAGTGCAGTGATAATCTGTTGCTCACTCAAAGCACCATACTATAAATTGACACCAAGTCTTTTTAATTGTTTGTTAGGGACATATACACTACGCATGGACAAACTGAACCCAGTCAAATCATGCCTGTTTCATAGTGTTGGTAGGATTTGTTCACTTGCGACATCTATCAGAAAAAGGCCTATTGTGAGAATAAAACATTGAAAATATTTGTATAAAAGACTAAAAAAGAAGGTAAAATTCATACACCAGGAATAATAAAGGGCATTTCATTGAGACATTACCACAGAAAATCACAACAGAGTGCAGGTTTGCTGCTAAATCAACCGGATTTAGTAGCTCTTTGGAAAGTGGTGAAGATAAAACGTGTTTGCAGAATCAAAGTGAATGTCTCAAGGCAGTATGACAGCTGAGGTTGGGTGCAGAGCTTTTGCAAAAATGCTTCTTGAAGAGAGCTAGTGCTCCTAAATCCATTAATGTATTCATTCTGGCTTTTGTAAAGACAATATTGTGAATGATGACAAAGAACTGCAACCAGTACTTATTTTTGGTGCCAGGTTGTAATAATGAAAAAAAAAAGGTATTAGATAAAAACCTCGGTTCATCTGTTGATAACAAAATATTTTAATTTTTTGAGCACAAAGTTCAGACATCACAAATTACGACCATCTCAAATATTATGCCACCAAATATTAGAAATGTTAACAGATATTTAGGTTTTAAAATGTCTGATATAAATCTGAAGTATTTTATACGTCTCTGAGAAAGTAAATAATGATTTACAATTAATTTGGTTTTACTTATTATACAAAATGGTTCAAGAGAGATTTTGGCATAATTGTGTAACTGTCTGAAATCACTTTCTATTCTGCACAGCAAAAAGAAAAACAAACACAAAAAACATACACGTTTTTTAACAGCCGGTTCTAGATGTATCAGTGCAGGCAGTTCAGAAATCACAGGCTAAATTCTGTACTTTTTCAAAACCTTTTCACACTTTTTACAATCCTACTGCATTTTTTTCTCATGTTACATAAGTAAAAGAGTAATTTGTGTGTGTCTGGTGTGTGTGTGTGTTTCTTAGACAGCACAACTGAACAGTCTGAGATTGTGAAAAATCTTTATTTGTGCTGTATAATTTTTTATTTCTGGATGGAAGTAAAGCCAGAGAAAATATGTTGAGAACTTTCCAATTCAAGATTTATTTGAAATAAAAAACAGGATCCACAGAAGGACCAGAAAAAATAAAACTGTTTCAGTTAAGTTTCAGCCAAAATGTTGTTTTGATGAAAACAAAATCAAAACAAGCTGTGGAGTTTATTACCTTGCAGCTGTTAATTAAAAATATATATAATTTCTTAAATGTTCTTATTTTCTGTTAACTGATTTGTCAAATACTTTTAAAGATCTCACGGTCACCCTGAATTTAAAGAGGTTATTTAAAATACAGAAAGATGCAGCAGAGAGGTTGTCAAATAGTGTGGAGGTCTGTTTAAAAAAAACAGTGACAAGTTTAGAAATACAGTGGCTTCTTCATGTAATGTGACTAACAAGGTGAAGTCTGACTTGGAGTTGAAGTGAGGGAGGGAAGAGCAGCTCGTCTGGGCTGTGGAGTGTGTATCACTGTATATTCAATGTATTCAGACATGATAGCTGCTGGCTTTGAATAAGACAGTCCTGTATGTGAGTGAATGTCTTATTCAAATCCTTCCACAAAGTATTGAAAACGGGGGATGCTGGTCATCCTCAGCTCTGGTTGATGTTCAAGTGCAGAGAATACACACAGATATACATACACACATAAAACCCCCTCCCAACCATACATACACGCACTCACACAAAGAATCCTGTCAGCACAATGCCTTCAAATACAGCTGTCCAATCTTTGACTCTCAATTTGCCCACCTTTTTGATAATATGCGCCTATTTGAAAAAGGGTGAAAGGCAAGGGTAGCATGCAATTTAGAGATACTACGGTGTAGCCATTTTCAGCCTGCTGCCTCTCCATCGCTTTCTCTTCCTCCCTCTCTCTCCTTTTCCATCTTTTGATTATGCGATTTGCCCTGGCAGACGAACAAATAGAGGAGAGAAAAAGGTAGTGTTTGACACTGCCATTTTCAATGACAAAATACAATCTAACCAGGGCCAGTAATTCGACGGGGAGGGATTAGCCCGGTGCGAGGTTGGGCCCCCAGATTAAGACGAAGCCACAGCGCGGGGATCTTGAATTTCATCATCTCCGGCGCTCGGGCACAATGGCATATTCTTCCCCTTTCTCCTCTGCCGTCTGATGAGGGGTCAGGAGAACTCACCTCTCCTCTTCCTCTGTTCCTCGTCGTCCTCAGAGCAGCACTCACTGCTGCATTCATTCATCCCTCCAGACTTTTTATTAGCTTAGGTGCAAGTGAGTGGGGGTAGTGCACGAGAAGGGGGCTGTGAGGGGTCCAAATGCCCACTCAAGTTTAAGATAAATATGATGTAATATGTTTGGATGATGGCAGATCTTTAATCACACTTATATATACAAAACATATTGCACATGAATCTGAACAATCAAACTTGTCACACACACACACACACACACACACACACACACACACACACACACACACAGATACGGTAGTGACATAAGAAGGTGATCTAATGGATTTAGAGGGAGCAGGTGAGGGAGCACTTCCAGAAAAATTAGGCCGTACTGCCCTCTTGTGTTCAGTTTATGTAGTTCCCTGGTGTCTATCCACCTCATCAGTTAACAGTAATAAAAACAGGAACCAGCACTTTGTTCGAATCTAAATATGCCTAAAACCAATTTACCCCGCTTCAGCAACTTTAAGATTTGAAATAAGTCATGCCGAATATAACTCCAGTCAGATCAGGTGCATAAAAATAAACCGTACAGTGAAAGTGAAACATTGTGTCAACTGTTCTATTCTTTGTGTTTCATTGTTGCTGTTGTGTTATCAAATAGGTACAACTTTGATTTTATTATTATGATGCTACTTAATAAGATAATAGAAAACTAATAATATTATGTCCCCATCTTAAACAAACATCTTAAGTAGTTCATCCTTTTGTCTGTATACATATTCCTGTCTGTGTTTTTTTACTGTAAACAATCTTTATACTCATTAGGCCTGACATTCATTTTTCTTTGAATCAGTTCATTCAACATTGCAGCCACGAACAGCTGGATTAAGTCAGAAGAAATGACAGCATATCTAATCTAGATGTGATAAATATGACATGATATATTGACACTGATCAAAGCTGCTTAGATCTGCTCATTTGCACCAGATACCAGCAGAAAGAGGAAGGTGACTGACCCACAAGACGTGTGTCTGGGAAAACAGCACATCTTCTCATTTCTGAATGTTTTCAGCAAAAACTGCACAGCATTAGAGTTTTACCTAAATCTTTTTTCTCTGTCTCTAAATCAGGTAGGGAAATGCAATTAAGAAAAGAAAATACTTTTGAATGTTTTAACTAATAACTTTGTAAATCACTGCCTTTGCCCTAAAACTCCCTTTAAAAACATCAAGCAGCCAATTGAAACTATCAACATCATCACTTTTTCTGGTCTGACCGGTAAAAGCACACTAAGGTCCTGTTAATGTCAAGGTCAAACTATGTAACTATTTCTGCCAGTAACAATGGTCAGTGTGTCAGATTAGGTAACCACAGAGAAATACAATCATGCTGTTCTTTGTCAAACATGCACAACAGACTATACTATTAAAACTAACTGCTTATGATGCCATGTATGATGTTAAAAGAAGGAGGACTGATACTTAAGACAACAAACACACTTTATGATAAGTTATGATAATTCTTATAACATTTAAGGCATCAACTCCAGTCTGTTTCCATCAGTAACTATCAAACATGCAGAGCTCACATTGCTCTCATTGGTCAAAGTCTCTGACTTGAGGCAACAAATCGTGAGGGGCAGGACAAAAACCAAACATGCAAGACTTTCTACCACGAAGTCTTGAAGCCTTCCAGACTGCTCCGTTGTTGTTGGTCACTTTGGTACACTACACAAGATGAACAGACTGATTTCCTGTGGCTGACAGAACCCAAAAACCTAAGACTGCTGGGTTGGGCTGTAATCATGCATCACATAGTCTGACCTTGGCATTACTCACTGTACTTTAAGACATTTAAGTAAGTTCATAAAACATTACATCACCCAAATTAAGTACCTTACAAGCTTTTATCTCCTCTCTAATTTTGTGTTGTCTGAAAGCACAATACAACGTTTTAAGTGCAGACTCTGTAAACACAGTTTGGCAGTGTTTGCTGTTGCTGCATGAAGATGATCAAGAAGTTGCAGCAGAACAAGAAAATTTCACTGGAGCTGCTTCAAGGTCAACAGCTGAGGGCAGTATATTTCACCAACTTTGTCAGACAATGGTATTATGGATCCGTGACTTCAAGCACAACTACTGACCAGCAGGGCACTAGGAAATAAACATATAATTAAATTCAAGGAGCTGATGACAGCAATAAAAACACAAAATACCAGAACACTGAATAAATGTAAAATCATCCACTGTATAATTCCTCCTTAGAACATGTCATTTTCCTTTTCCATTATTTCCTTTTCATCTAAGTCTGAGAGGGTATAAAGTTGCCTCCCCTTCTCCCCCCCGTGCCCTCCATTCCTGCTGTCAGGGCCGTGTTCAGCTTTGATCTTTCTGTCATTAGTCAGGTATGCAGAGAAGCAGGCAAGCCCACAAACTCTTCATTTTCTCCTCCTTTCTTGCTCTCTTTTCGCTCTCTCCCACGCTCTGGCCAGAGAACACCAGCTGACCTGCTTGTCTTCTCGGCTCTCTATCAAAGAGAGAAAGGTAGAGAGCCTTTTCCTGCTGTCGTTGCTTTGAGCTTGACAAGTACACAAAGTGACAGCAGCAAAGCACTCAGCCAGTTCTCTTAAGAAAGAAGGTCTCGGAGGTCTACCCTTCCTGATTACTGGAGATGCTCTGCTCTCCCGACAGTCATGCAGTTAAACACTGGTTTGAGTTTGACACAGAGATCAGCCTCAAGGAAGAATTGATCTAAGACTTGTTTGCTCCTTGTCTCACTCTCAAATGTCATAATTTTAACTTTACATTACTGGAGTGTTGATATTGACTTTTTGGGGCAAAAGTTCAAGTTGGAGAGAATGATGGGATCATTTTTTTAAAAGACTGACATTCCCACTTTTTTCCTTATTCAGATATCATGGCCATATATGTGTAAGTGACACATAAAGAGTGTGAGGTACCTGAATTAACCACTTCAAAGATTTTATAAGAAACATTAGAAAACAGACTGAGATTGACACTGAGCATCAGCACAGAGAGGGAGGAGTCAGAATGATACTTGTGATAGCAAAGATCCAAGCCAGCGGTGACGAAAAGGCACTGCACTTTTTAAAACTCGTCTTAAAGCAGTACTACGGAAGATCTCTGCTTGACCGGAGCGAGAACTCAACTGCCCATGAGCTCTAGCGCGCGCATACTGCCGTAAGGATACAGATCTGCCGGTCACGTGCGTTTGTTTTGTAGGCGAATCACAGAAGCCAGGACTTCGCTAAAAGTATTGTGTCTTCGGTGGCTGTTTGCAGGATGGATAGCGACGAGGTAATGTATTTATTTTTGACTAAATGAAGATGTTAAAAATCACTAAGTTCACCTTGGTTTTATTGCTATGAAGTCTCCCCCGTCCTGTTGAAGCGATAAAGTGAATAAAAATAAAGACAACGATGAGCTGGTGATATCACACACTTGAAATGGGTTTGAACAAAACTACATACTGGTACGTTCTGGATTTGTTGTGCTGTACTTTTTTCCTGTCAGGTTTTTTGAGGGACTTCGTCATAAATTAGTTGCCCAACATACCTGATAGTAGTCGGACATCCCTCCTCGTCTTTTATTTCACGCCAGCGAGTGAATGCCGAACCGATGATTATTCCTGTCCGAGCATTCAGCTTGTTTTTCTCTCGCTTTCTTTGTTTTGTATCCTCCGACAAAACTTTTCTCTTCCTGACGTTGTTGCCTCCGCCATGGCTACAGCTCCGCGACTGGCTTTCGCTGAGACTTCCGTATTGTAAACGAATCAGGAATCGGGGGGATGTGACGTATGCCGTAAAGCAGTCCAAACGTGTAGTTTTTTAGTGTGGCAGGGTTCCCACCGTCCACCTCGAAGTTACATAGCCCCAGTTAAAGCCACTCCAGACCACGACAGAGGTTTCATTGAACTCATTGTAAAGTGGTGGACCATCACAATGAATATCGAAGGATTATATTATGTTTGAAAAGCTACAGTGTTGGTTTAAAACTCATTTTTATTCCTTGGCTTTCGACCCTGCATGAGACTCAGCTCCTGTTTTAGTGTTTTAGTGCTTTATGGTTTGCTTTTACAAATTGTTTCAACCGTTTTTAAATTATTTTTTAAAAACACTGAAACAATTGTTTTAGTATTTATATCTGCTTTACTTTATCCATTGTTTTTAATTAATTTGTCTGTTTTGTTTTGTCTATTTGTGTGCAGCACTTTGTTTCAGCTGTGGTTGTTTTTAAAGTGCTTTATAAATTAAGATGAGTTGAGTTGCTCTCTGCTCAATATCGACCTCTGTCTGTCGAATTACACAGAGAAACTAATTTGAATAACTTCTTTAGTTACTTTTAAGATAAGCAAGATGGCTTCGTGGTTCTTCTCATACCTTGATTGTTTGGAAGAGTTGTTCCAATACAAGGGAGGTTCTGTGTTTGGCACGGTTGCTTTGAGTAAATATGAACACAACATCAGTCCTGTTAAGGAACAAACTTCAGCACCAAACTTGACCAACATTGGTGGTCTCAGCTGATCGCTTCCAATCAATGACTTGAGCTGTTTGTTTGCAGTGAGGGCACTATCGACCAAACAACTGACTCCGACAGGGTGACGAGTTAACTCGTCTGAGTGCAGGTATATCACACCATGAAAACAGCAACAGACTAACAATACTCACCTTCTCTACAGCAGCCCATCACGGGACTCTACATCAACAGCTACAACAACTTGTTTGGTTGCCACAATGAAGTCCAACTTGTTCAAGCATGAAAGTTATTCTTTTGAAGCTGCTTTTTACTTTTCAGCAACACTGACTGTTTTTACAGGTGCAAGGTGTTAATAAGTTATCAACGCTGTGTACTGTCCTCTGTGGTCTGCTGTAGACACTGCTGAGCCTCAAAGGCTCTTCTTTATGCAGAGACTTTGTTTACATCAATATTGTAATGTTTGTCTCACATTGATGAGCACTGTCATCCGATAATCTTAAAGGTTTTACTACAATGTTAATCTGTGATCAGAGTGATTTTGTACATAGCTTAGTCTGCTAGCTTCCTTCCAATGATGCTGAGCACAATTCATTGATATAACAACACTGACTGTGAATGAATGATGCAAGGCCAGCTCAGGCCAACCCAAGGGTTAAAACAAAGTCTCCAAAGGCTGACTATCAAGCACTAAAAATGACTGTCAACAACATTTTGATATTTAGATACCATTTCAAACCACACACTTCAGCTGATACAACAGCGTTTCATGCTTGATAGTATTAAAGTTACCCAAATTCTGAGGGAACAACAGAAACACAGCTCTTGAGAGGAAGGAGAGGGACAGCACTCAGTGATTTGCATTAATGTAGGAGAGGTAGGTGCAGGTATATGACAAACAAAGTGGTAGAAGAAAACTGAGACATTATTCTGATTGTAACACTGGATTTTTGCTACAAGAATAATGGAAAGAGAACACCTTCAATCAAATATACAGAACTTAAAGTCTGTGATGTTGAAGTTGTGCAAATAATCACACATTTAGCAAGAGCTGGACCACAATCTCTTTCTCATACCCTGTATCATTCAGGAGATAGCAAATATTTCATAAAGTCCCTTTTACACCTTAATTCAATATTGTTGCTGTTAGGCACAATGCTATCTCTGGGCTTTCTCCATTCTTATGATTTACCTTTTTTTTTTTCTAAAAACAAAGGTGTTATTGGTCATGTGTCATGTTGGTGAGTGGGTTTTATGAACTTTTACCAAAAAACATCTGTAATAAGGACACCTGTTTTTTCAGTAGCAGAGAGACTATTTCTTTAAATGAAGCAATTTTTCAGATAGAAGGCTTGTGCCTGACACCTACACCTGACAGTCAAAAATAAATGTTCAAGAAGTTATCTTTTGATGCAACGTCATCACAATATTAAATGATAACAACTAGTATTGTATCAAACTTCAGTGGGTTGAACAAAAAGAGAAATAAAGATGCAACAATGAAAAGGTAAGCACTATGCAAGATAATGTACCCCTTTTATTCTGAAAGGCTTTCAAAACCAGAAAGTACCTTAAATATCTTAACTATTTCTATTCCTGATTCAATCATGAAGCCTCGCTGGAAAAGAAGGCATATCCTTACATCTTTCTAACCAAAAGCATGAGTCAAGTTTTCCGCACATTTCTAAACGGGTGAGCATAAAGCTTTATTTGTCTGATTAATCTGTAAGTCTCAGATACAACAGGACACCAAAGTGGCTCCAGCACAATGAAACAGCAGAAAAACTGTCAGAGCAGTGAGTTTCCAGTTACCTGGAGGATCACTGGCAAATGTCAAAATCATCTCTGTCTCTGATTTTATTGCCCTCCTTCTCTTACTTGAAGCTATCCAAATTTTCCAGACTGCTCAACACTACTCCACCTTCTCCTCCACCTTCACAAAGTTTGACTTTTCACAGTGAGTCCTTGTTTCCATCTCATACTCAGTGGCATTCAGTCATCACTGCCACACAAATAGTGCTTCTTTTATTGCGTTTACACAAGTGAGACCAATGCGGCTAAACGCCTAACAAACTTTTGCTCAGATGTTTACACATACAAGGGCTGCTGTGATTAAAAAACAAAGGTGTGAGAAAAATGGTTACTGTACTTAACAGTGCGTTCAAATTTTGCACAGTGCAGCCTAACGTCTGACAATGAAGATCTGAGTGTATATTCTGAGGACTTGTCTTTAAAATATAATTAAACACACACACACACACAAACACAAATCCTCATACAAACATACACATGAAGACATGGTTGTGTGAAAAGATGATGATGAAATCTGCATGTCTATAAACTGTACTTGGGAGCTGCTTTGTTCTGGAGCATGTAATAGCTCAGGATGACCACAAGATGGCAGAGTCTGTTTGTGTAATGTGAAGAGGGTTTACTATCGATAGAGCAGAGCAAGAGGAATTCTTTTTTTTCTGATGAACTTTGATTATTTGTCTCCAGTCTTTCTTTTGGAATGGAGGATTTTCAGTAGAGGGCACTAATTTTGGGGATAGCTATAGTTATCTCCAAAATGCTCTTCCCCCAGTAAAAGAAATAGAGTAGGTGTTACTGTAATCTCTAATCAGAAGGAGGGAGTTGGGTAAAATCCCAAAGACAATTTTGTACTCACATTTTCAATGACAAACGTCCACTCTTTGTCTTCAAACTCCTCTGCATGGGGGTCCTACAAGAGAAACAGGGAAATTATAACTCAAGCACACAATAAACAAAGTACCTCAGCAGACTGATTGTAAAAATAAAATCTTACAGTAACAACAACTCTGCATTTAACAGCCTAACATTTATAAGATACATTAACTGGACACTTTATTAAATACAAATGTTTAATAATGAAATAGCTTATCAGCCAATCACATGACAGCAGCTTAATTCATTTAGGCTTACAGACACGGTAAGATAATCCTAAACATCGTGATGAAGGAGAAAGGTGATCTCAGTGAGTCTGAACGTGCCATGGTTGGTAGTGATTGATTTGCAGATCTGGGTATTTTAGTAACCACTGAACACACAATCACCTCCAGGGTTTACAGAAAACAGTCACGAAAAGAGAAAATATCCAGTGCGCAGCAGTTCAAATGTCTTGTTGATGCCAGGGGTTGGGGAGGTGTCAAATAATGAAGTAGATGGGCTTTAGCAGTAGAGGACCACACTGGGTGCCAATCCTGTCAGCTAAGAGCAGAAAACTATTTCGATTCGCTCTGGCTTAAAAAATGGACAATTGAAGATTGTAAAAACTGTTGCTTGGTCTGATGAGTCTTGATTTATCTTGCCACATTCAGATGGTACGGTCAGAATTTGACTTGAACATATTGTGTCTTGTATAAACGCTTCAGTCAGGTAGTGATGATCCATCCCTTCATGGCCACAGTGTATCCATCTTCTGAAAACTATTTCTAGCGAGAAAATGTGTCATGTCCATAGGTTCAAATGGTAAATGGACTTATGCTTTGTAGCGCTTTCCAGTCTCTGTGACTACTCATAGCAGCTTTACACTGAAGGTCACAGATACTCATGCACATGCATTAACTCTCACATTCACTCACTGATGGTTTAGGGTTTCTATGCAGGAAGTCCACCAGTGTTGTCAAACACAACCTCACATTCATACCCATTTACACGCCACTGACACACCACTAAGAACATCTTGGGGTTAAGTGTCTTGCCAAAGGACACATTGACATGTTGACAGCAGGGCTCAAACCTGCAACCCTCCATTTACTGACAGAGCACACTGTCAGACTGAGTCCCTGACACCCCAAACATCACAAACTGCTTTCATGAGTTCACTGTACTCCAGTGGCACCCACAGACACCAAATCTCAGTCCAGTTGAGTATCTTCTGGATGTGGAGTCATTGCGTAATGGCTGAGCATATGACAAATCTGCAGCTGTGTGATGCTATGATGTAAATATGGAAAAAAATCTCTAAGCAAGGTTTTTAAACCTTGTTGAATCTATGCTACCAAGAGTTATGGCAGTTCTGAAGAGAAATGGGGCCTAATCCACCAATATTTAGGTGTACCTAATAAAGCAAAAGAAGTGTATTTGATCATCACTGTGACCGAGGGTGTCATATTACTTCATCACTTTCCATGTAGCTCTGTTCACCCACTGACCTACTTTGACCATCCAAGCTTACTTCTCATGGCTTTGATTAATGTTTCCAAGCAAATCAGGTCACTTTGAATACCACAGTAAAAAAAATTAATGCCTCTTGTTTTAATTTTAAGAATGGGCTTCTCTTTCAGACAAATAACTTCTTCATAGAACAGAAATTACACTAAACATCCATACCTCATTTCATGAGAGGACACCAATAAAAACAGAATTACAGAGAAGATGTCAAGTATTGTTGCTCTTTTTCTTTGTCTATCTTTCTCTACTTGTTTAGGTAAGATAGTAAGACAGCAGGCAGCCCTGACTGACTGTCATGACATAGACAACACAACTTCCCTCCAGATAAATACACAGCCACTGAGCAGAGACACAAAGACAGATCAACACTCTAAGGTTTTCAGCCAGACAAATCCTCTACTGTGTTTGAAAAAAATGCAAATAAAACAGATATATTAATATTATATTAAACATATTAAACTACAAGGCTATGTTAGCCTTTGTACCAGAATGTGCACACAAGTGAAGAGCTGCATGGACGGTCTTCCTGTCTGAGTGGGTCTGTGACACACCCCAGGAAATCAATATTCCTGCAGTCCAGCACGGCACTCAAACACAACACCAATGTGGTGTAAACATACATAGTGTGCTGGAAAGATGCCTTTACCTTAAAACATTTAAACCTACTTTGTAACACAAAAATGCTTTTAAAGCAGACAGGCCGGGCGTCTCAAATTGATGATACTTTGCTATTGTTTTCTTTGCTTACATGTGAAGGCACAATGAAGATCTGCACAATAGCACTGCTTTCCTCTGAAGCTGGCATCCAGCAACATTTACGGCTTGGAAAATGCTGTCATATTTTTAAAAAAAATTGGTAAAGTTACATTAAGGACTGGCTGCTTTTTGCACAGTCTCTGTTATGGTTCTGTCGACAGAGAGTGCTGTCAGAAAGCTGCCCAGTTAAGTTACTTATTTATTTCGGTCCTTTTCTGCCATTAAAGAAGTTCAGCTGAGGTTTCCTGTTTTAGAATGTCTACCAGAGGTAAGGGCTTCAATATCGCTGAGCTTAGCTGTTTGATTTTAGAGCCTCGGGCCAGACAGGGAATTAAATCATTTCTACATCAATGCCACCATGTCCTTCAGCCTTCAGGAAACATAGTGGATACACAGTATACACCTATTTGTAATTTAATACAACACACAGTTATGTTTGAATGGAATCACACTGGTATTAAGCAAAAGTTCTGATAGTAAAAGTACTGCAATAGGATGTTAGCATCTGTCACTATAAAGACCTGAGATACAGATGGTCAGACAGCAAACATTTGATATTACTTTTAGTCCAAGCTTGGCCCAACCTCTAAAGATCTGGATGATACCCCAACCATAACTCAACCAAGAGTGATGTTTCTTTTCAAACATTTTTAAAAGGAATTCACATTTTAGAACAGATGTAACATTACTGAGTAATCATGTTAAATAATTCATTCATTCATTCACTTTCTATAGCACTTATTCCTTTTCGGGTTGTGGGGGGCTGAAGCATATTCCAGCTGTATTTTGAGGCGATCACTGCAATTTCTGTAACTCTCAAAGAAACTTCTGCACATGTGGACAGGTGTTTTGGTCCATTCCTCATGAGTAAACTGCCCAAGCTATCTAAGGTTTGAAGGGTGTCTTCTCCAGACTGCATGTTTTAGCTCTTTACACAAATGTTCAGTAGGATTTAGACCAGGGCTCATAGCAGGCCACTCCAGAACAGTCCAGATGTTTTGTTCTGAGCCGTTCTTGGGTGTTCTTAGCTGTGTTTTAGGCCATTATCTTGATGGAGGGCCCATGGCCTGTGACTGAGACCAGGATTTCTGACACTGGGCAGCAAATTTTGCTCAAGAATGTCTTGATAGTCTTGAGAGTTCATGTTCACCCTGTACAGATTCTAGACACCCCGTGCCAGATGCAGCAAAGCAGCCCCAGAACATAACTGAGCCTCTTCCATGTTTCACAGTAGGTACAGTGTTCTTTTCTTTGTATGCTTCATTTTTGCATCTATGAACATAGAGCAAATGTGGCTTGCCAAAAAGCTCCAGTTTTGTTCAAAGGACATTCTTCCAGGAACTTTGTGACTTGTCAATATGCATTTTGTCAAATTCCAGTTTCATGTTTTTATGATCTGCTTTCAACAATAATGTCCTCAGTTAAGTCTATTTGGCCCAAACAGTGATGGATGGAGTTCACCTCTAATCTGTTTGGAAGTTGTTCTGGGGCTCTTTTGTTACCATTCATATTATGTCTCCTCAATTTGTCATAAATTTTCTTCTTGTGGCCACGTCCAGGGAGGTTGGCTACAGTCCTGTGGATCTTAAACTTCTGAATAATCTGTGCAACTGTAGTCACAGGAACATCAAGCTGCTTGGAGATGGTATTACAGCCTTTACTTTTAACATGCCTGTGTAAAGTTTTCTTTCTTATCTTGTCCCAAGACAACTTTCTTTTTAGTTTTCTGTGGTCCATGTTCAGTGTGGTATACCAAACAGCACAGCAACTACTTTTCACCTTTTAAATCTACCAGACTGACTGGATTGCAAGCTTGAAGACACCCGTGACACAATTACAGGACACACCTCAGTTTAACATGTCCCTCTGGTCAAATCATTTTCAATATTTTTTAGTACCACCCTTTTGTCCAGAACAGTTTCATTATTTTGTCTTTTCAAAAGATTCTGTTGAACCACCATTCAAAAACAATGTCTGATTTTCATTAGTTAATATTCAGTCAATTTTTGTTCTTATGTTTAAAATTATTTTAGTTACCATTTTGAGGTTTTTACAGGTACCAAGTACCAACCATTTTGTCCACTTGTGTTAATGTGAGGGGCTGATAATTTTTTTTTTTAATCCACCCCCCAATCTCTATAAAATGGACAGTTTAGAGTAAACTGCAGCGTCATGTAGAAAGCACCAGAAAGGGAAGTCAAACATGTTGACCATCTGTTACTTTCAAAATGAAACAATGCACAAACTCCTGAATGTAAATTTCCTCAGGAGATTGTCATTATTTCACAAGCGGAGGCACGAGCATCAGGTCAACAGCCAGCCAAGGTCCCAGAGGCAGCACGTCGCCATGGGCGAAGAAAAGGTAATTGTGGAAGTAGAGAAATGCAACATTATACATGACACCAAGCATCCTTTCTATCAGGATATCCTCGGTCATCTGTGGATTTCTGAAGAGTCCTGGCTTAGAGTCCTTGTGTGTGTGTTTGTGTGTGGGTAGGGGTGTGTGTGCTTGGGTACATGAGTTTGCGTGTGAGTGGTTGGCTGTGTTAAATGTGGGCTGGGAGGGTGAGTGGGGTTTTCTATTTTATTTTGTATCCCCTTACTGATCTGGTTATTTAATGTACAGCCCTTTGTGATACATTTTATGTATGAAAAGTGCTTTATGAATAAAGTTTGATCGATTGATTGATATAAGCAGATAGTAGTGATCCAAATCACGAAGCTGTATGGATGGGACCAGCAAATCGACCTGAGAGAAGCAAAGTGGTGTGTTGTTCATTTCTTTTCTCAGTTTATAGCATGTTTTCTTATCATGTGATATCCCAATCATAATATATTTAAAATAATAAATAAATAGAAAAATATCAATATTTTTTATTGCAATACAGGCATATCAAATAAAATCACAATACTAACAAATCATGGCTCAAACATCGTGATAGTATGGTACCTTGGGGCAACTGGTGCTTCCCACCCCTACTTACTAGGCCAAAGATATCAGACATGTTTTTATTTTCATAATATAAATCATTTTCATCATCCAAAAATGGGGAATCACAATTTGGAATCGTTAAGAGGTAGAACTGAAAAGCAGAACCATAATCGTTAAGAGCCAGAATCAATAAGAAGTTAATGGTACCCAATCCTACCAACAGTCCGCAGTTAAAAATACAACAACTAATGATTGCTGACCAAACCTGGTGATCTGCCCGTCAGTTATAAAAAAACAGACAAAAAAAATGACTGGATAAGGTTTTTGTTCCAATTTTTAAGGACTTTTTGATGATGGCACTGGTTATCACTGTGTTAGTCCTCCATTGCAGTCTGTGTCACTCCACACAGCGCTGTGTGGCTGTGCCGACCTCTGAACTGAAGAGTTTGTTTACGTGCCTCCGCGCATGCGCAGTGCGGCTCATTGTTTCAGGGTAAGACAGGCGGCTACAAATCGACTTTCTTCTTCCAGTTTTGTGCAAAATGGACGAATATCTATCGGATGAAGATGTTGTGGAGGAGAACTTTGAATATGATGGGTGTCTTTACAGTTTCGAGCCAGAATTTACAGATGAGGAGCTCATAGATAGGAGGAAGCGGAGGTCGCGCTCCAGAGAGTACTGCGCATGCACGGAGGCACGTAAACAAACTCTTCAGTTCAGAGGTTAGTACAGCCACACAGCGCTGTGTGGAGTGACACAGACTGCAATGGAGGACTAGCCGGAGCGAATCATGATGGAATATTGGTGAAAAACATGAGTTTTTGGACAATTAATGCAGTTTTAGGAGCGGCGATCTATGCCCTACGTGCTACCATTATATGGATGTACGCCGCTCAATTTTGGATCTAAATATCTCCCGAAGGTCAGGAAAGCCTACTGGGTGAGTATATTGTTCTTCTTCATTCTATAAACAATGTAAAAGCTGCAGGAACTGAAATTATCCTTTCAGTCAACAACTTGTATCCTAGTCAATGTATTTTGCAGTTGAGCCAAGTTCATGGTTTTGGTGCAAAGAAGACTCGAGTAGATCCTGAAATACTCATCTTTATACATTGGAAATAGGGACTGTATTGTAAATTGGTTCAAATTAAAATTAATCTCAAATCTTAAAACTTGAATTCTCAATCCAAATTGAGGGCATTGAAAGATTCTTACCCCCAGGGGTAGAAACATTCTTTCAAACACTTAATGTGGGAGAGGCTGGGTGAGAGCTCAAGACCCTCTTAACGCACATACACTTGGGTCTGACCTAGTAGAAAGATTTAGGTTTGATCAGCAGCTGTTTATTCAAACTCAAAATTAGCCCTCTAAGAGTAATGTTTCATGTGCTGAAGGTCAGGCAGAGCAGTCGCTACTTAAATATATACATTTTTCATTGGGATGGAGGCACATTACTCAGTTTCCACTCTGCTGTGATGTCTTCAGATCTCTTAATCAAGTCAGAGAACATATGCAAGGCTTGGAAGCTTGAAGCTCACAGTGGCTTATGTTGATGTAATGTAACTGTGTACACTGGCTACATGGTTTAATATTGCCTGTCTCTGCACTGTGCATCACAAGCAAAAAATTATCTTCAGAAAGGTAATTTGTCACCACAAATCCCCCTAATATTTCCCTTACTGAATACAACAAGCTTCTGAAAGGCTAATCCCCCACAGGTTGAGAGCCTGTTAAGGCAGTAATAGAGCTGAGGAGCTGTGAATATTCGTCTGGCATACGTAGGATATGTGACATGCTCTTTTTGATTTGTTTGCTGCAATACTTTTCAAACATACTTAATATGTGGTGGCTGTAAATTGAAGAATAACAGTAAAGTCTGACATACTTTTGCGCAGAGTAAGAAACAGAGAGAAAAAGATTCAACAAAGAATCTTTTCTTCGAGATCAGAAGCAATGTTGTTTGATTTGTGGTTTCATCCAGCAGATGTGGATTGATTGGGCCTACAGTTGCCTTCCTTTGTGTCCATTACAAAAACAGCTTTATTACTTCCTCTGGGAGAGGAAGTGGAAGGGAGCCCAGAATAGAGAGACATCACTGTGTACAGCAGTCCCGAGCAGTATGAGACCTGGGAAACTGAGCCAGTGCACATAAAAATACACCTTTAACTAGTGCACCATGCAGCATGTACACGGTGTGCCAGAGCATGAAGGTGTGGACTGGTGATGGATAAAGTCTCTTGTTTGGTCAGAGTCTTCTGACTCTTTGTGTGCAAGCCCTCAAAAAGTACTGTGTGACAATAAGAGATTTTGCCTCTAAATAACGATGTCTGAAACATGAAAACAGAGTGAAGGCATGAGGAAGTCAAAGACATTCAGGAGGGTAATTAGACACTGAGTGCTGAGCTGGCCTGTCAGTAGAGAGGCCCAGCATGTTTAAGTAAGTCAAGCACAGTGACAGACAGTCTGTACGGGAGCTTGCCATTTACAGACTTTTCTGTTATTGTACAGCTACCCATGCATGCATAAAAAGACCCCAAAAAAAGTTATTTTAATTCTCCACCATTATCTCTAAACTAATGTATGTCATTCTGTTGAAAGCCTGGAAATTCTCTGGGACTCTTACCAAAACCCTCATACAACCATTAATTGAGTTTTTTGCCTGTTCTTAGACATAATGAGGAGATACTTTGCCTTAAATCATGTCATATATTCATTTTGGACTTCTAGGGTATCTTCACTAATGTTCATAAAATAGGGTCTTTTAGAAGAAACATACTAGAGCATGTGATCACTTCCTATGTCAGCATATTACTATTGCAATTAACAAGTACTCTCAAACAAAACTGCACTCCATAATATGTATCTACTCAAGAGTAAACTCTTGTTTCTTTACTGTAAAAAAATTCATCTTTAGGAGAACCCTTCCTTAAAATAATGATGTTCGTGATGGAGGTGGGAGGACCGGAACAGCAGCCAGGAGAAGCATAGCGGGGCTTCACCCTGACAATGCAAAGTCTCAGTTTGCATCTCCCACCATCATCCATCAGTCCTGTGTGCAGAGGTGATTTGACCAACATGAACTGATTGCTTCATGGTGACCGCTTGACCGACTAATTTTCCCCCTGCCTCACCACTCCATTTGTCTGTGGAGAGCACTGTTCAGTGTCCTGTTTTTATAATTATCTAAATAAATTGTAATGATTCAGCAATAAGGTCATAATGTGTGGTGCGTTCTTGTGTAAGTGTTTGCCCGTCACAGATCTTTGGAATGCCTAGCTTGTTTAAAAATTGCGATAAACGAAGTCGGCTTGACTGTTCTCTTATTACTGCTGAAATCTGCATATCACTGTAAATAACTTCTACTTCTCTTCACTGGGAAAAAGGCTTCATGGTCTCTGGTCAACCACAGACCACCATAAACACAGAAGTACTTGTCTCCATTACCAACAGTGGCTTACCTTAAACAGAGTGACAGTGATCTCAATGTTCTCTGGTACAGGCCACACCACCACTCCTCTGTAGGGATTTTTGATGCCAGGCTGCCAGCTGTGAGACTGCGGAACAAAGAGACAAAAGTCACACAGAGAAGTTTATATTCAGAAGTCCTGGATTATGTTATGTTATGCTGGATTATGCGATGCTCATCAAAAACGAACCTTGGAGGATTTCCGCCGACTCCTGCGTGTCCACACCACCACCAGTTTGTCTGGTTGCCTGAGGAAGAAAGACAGAAAGGAAACATGAGTATGAAGGTATTTCATATAGACATCTCAGAGCCTCGAGTCAAACATCAATATATTCAGACTTTGACCAGCTGAGGAGCTTTTGCTGAAGTCTGAAGATTTGAAATCCCAATAAGCATTAAGATATACTTGCTGGTTGTTCTTGTTTGTGTCCTTTGTACCAATAATTAATTACATTATCAAATATTTTCTGACAAGCAAACCATGACCAGTGGTCAGATCTCAGTATCAGCACTGTCTGTTGTCTGCCACTCAGCTCCAGCATTTTAAGTTTCTAGGTTTATTTGGACGAACAGGATTTTTTCCTTCAGGAAACTGTCTCGATGACCTGGTTTAATGAGTGACTGTGTTAACAGCCAACTGTGCTGTTTACGTCATCTTCAAAGCATCAGCAAAAGCAGAGGATGTACACTCTGATGCTTCAGTGTGAAGTGTTTTATTGTCACTGCATCAAAAATACTCATCAGTAGTTAATATGTGAGAAAATACAGCCAAAGAAACTACGCTAACAAAAAATACCCACAGACAAAGACAACCTCGGTGTCAACTCAAAGTCACCAATGGACCCATTCATTTGCTGAATTTATACAAAACACTTATCTCCTTGTTTCAACTTCTAAAAGAGAATTAATCTGTAATCAGCGAGATGAAAATATGTGCTTGTGCCTATACAGCCTCACACATTAATTCTATGTTTATGATTGTGCTTTTACTTTAGAAAAAACTTATTTCACAGTTTTTCTTGCTGCTTTGATCAGTCTGTCAAATCTCCTCTGCCTCTTCATTTATAATACCGGTCACAAGAAGACTGCAGCTTGCATCTGTGAGAATTCTGAACAGCATGAGCAACATGCACAACCAACATGCTGACAAAACCTAGAAAACATTTGTCCGCCATCATTTTTCAACGTAGTTTACGGCAAGTACATCTCTTTCTCCTGGACACACACAGCCAACAACACACACACCTGCATAATGAATAAATCATGAGACACAGCTAAACCCTGGCTTTGTCTCTGTGGACTGCAGCATAACCGATAGGAAGCAAACAAACAAATACACACACAAAAGAGGTTAATGTGACAGAAAGATCTAACAAAGGACGAGGATATAAAAAACAACATTTCCCAAACCAGTTCAGAGTCACACTGAGAACTTAACCTGACAGTCAAAGATCAACCACATAAGATAAAACTGAAAGAGTAGATTATTGAGCAAGAAAAACCACAAAGACAAAACAAACAGGCAGCAGGCAAAATAATCATTACACATTTTTGGGCAGAGAAACACAGTCATGGAGGCATGACAGACGTATGTGTTGTATGGACAGAAACACAATGATTGCTAACTTCAGGGTAGTATACTTCTGCATCACACATACTATACGTAATATTTAAAAAGGGGACCCAAGTGTCAAATACAGAATGAGGATGTGTCAGGGTACTAATTCAGCAAACCACTGTGCTTTGAAATTAGCATGGGAAAAGGAAAAATTGCTTAGTTTGGTTTGTCTTCGAAATAAATACTTGTCAAAAGACAAAATTATTTCTTTCATTCAGACTCAAGAACAAATAATTTGTGCAAATAATTTGAACTAAATAATTAGTTTTTGAATGGAAGGTTACACACCAGCAACATAGTGTAGCTGGTTAAATTGTGGCTTTTTTCAGATTGTAGCCAATTTTCAAGTTAAAGAGAAAAGGGTTACTCAATTATGGAAAAATGTATGTTATCTTAAATATACTTTCCAGATATGTTAAACTGATATTGAGATCGTGGTAGTACAACAGTATAACTCATTGGTTTTACTACAGTCATTCAGTCTGAACGTCAAAGAACAGGCAATAAATGAAAATAAAAATGAAAATACAAACACTGAAAAATACATATAGATGGAAAACAGATACATAACGAGTGCAGAATGTTATTTGTGAAGTAATCTATTGTATGATTTATTCAGTTTCATAACTGTGGGGTGCAATAATTGTTACTGTAATGAAATATTTGTCTTCTGGCCTAAAACACAAACTTATGAGAGCACACTTTGAGCTTAGAACTATAAATCTATAAGCACACTATGACCTACAAGAGGGATTAATCTTCATGAAGATGTGAAGTTAATCACTAATGACTCAATACTCTGCCTTTGAGAAAAAAGTAGAGTAACAAATTAGGGAATTTCAAAAGTTACTCTTACTCTTAATTGGCCTCAGAAATCATCCAAAACACAGCCAAGGCAGGTAGATAGCTGGCAGGTGAGCAGGTTAAGACCTGCAGCCTGTCACTCCTGCTGCTTGAGTTTGTTGTATGTGTGTGTGTGTGTGTGTGCGGGTTGAGACGAACAGAGACGCTCTGTGGCTTAAGGTTTGCGATTTATTCAAATTTACCACTCTTATGTAATACTTCAGTAATATCTGACACACTGCCAGGTATGCTGGTCTTTCGTTTGTGACATCTGATGAGTAACAAAACTCTCTTAGCACTTGTAGCTCCTCATTTAACTGAAGGAAATAATGCTGTACCACAGTTTTATAACTTCTGTGTTACTCTGAGGAGCTACTGTAGCTCTGACCTCATTTTTACGTTCATGGAAAAACTCACAATCTATCTGGTTAGCACATGGCCAAAACATAAGGAACAGGACAGACTGATGCATCATAACAACATGGACCCTGATTACACCAAATCTTAAGGACATTAATCAGCATCACAAACATAAGACATCCTCAGGCGGATATTTTCAACGATTCAAAAGTTTAACATTGTTGTTTTCAGACATGTTCCTGTATATTAGTCTTTATTCCTTCACTAAGGCCAAGTTTTAAAAATAATCCAATCAATAAAAAATAATTCAATATTTGCTTAATTGCAGGGCAATGTGTAAAATAACCTTTAAACTCATCAATTAAGGTGGTGGGATTTTTCATAAATGACCAGATAAGCATATTTTCTATCTGACAACATGATAAACTGTGTTTTTGTGTCACCAACATATGCTTCACAGATTTGATTGAACTTATTCTTTATTATGTTCCAGAGATCTGATCATTTTGTCGGATTAAGGAATATAAAGTGGATGTGTTCACTCAGCATGAATCTATACAGAACAGTTCAGGGGTTAACAAGATCCTGCCATGTGACACCACTTTCAGATTTTAGTTTCAGAGCCTGTTGTAGGGTATTTAAAATAGTATCAAAAATGAATGAGCCCAAAAAGGAATTTTTCACACTCTGTAACAGTGACCCAGGGGGGTGACTTTTAAATATACTGCTGATGGTCTTCATCTGAGTCTGACCTTTGACCTTACGATGGAAGAGACCAAATTGCTCCACGGGGATCAATTAAAACAGATTTCTCTTCTGTCAGGCTCTGTTACTGCTTTATGGGAAAAAAACCTTAGTATGATTCCAAATGTGTAGATAAGCAAGAATCGACATAAGACAAATCAAATTAAAAAAGAAAAACATACATGACTAAAGCATTCTTGTGTGGTATAAGTAATGTGGCATTATTTCATAGACTGTACAGAAAACTATGTAAGTGTGTATGTTCTTACTATAACACATCTTGCTGTCAGTAAAAATCTCATTAAAATAATTGTACATATTTAGGCCACTTTACCCCACAAATCTAGCCTCATTATGCCTCCCTGTGGTTAATGTTGTAAAAAATCAGTTTAATACATGACAAAGGAATATTTGCAAACACGCTGCTGTGTAACCTGAAACAAGGTAGTAGAGCAGCAATTCTATCAGACTCCCGACATGTCAGGATTTGAGGTTTGTGCTCTTATGTTGTGCATAACCAACACACTTGAGATGCAATGTGAACTTCAACTTATGTCAACAGCTCTTGAAGAACAGCAGCAAAGCAGCAGAAATAAAACCTGACTGTTTGACAGAGAGGAGGCAGAAAAGACAGAAGAAAACAGAGGGAGAGAGGAAAGAGGGAGAAGGACTGAGAGCAAAGACGGAGGAATGAAGCAGAATGACGACAACAATTTCAGCCTTGAGGAGCGGCCTTACATAGAGAAGCTATTGTCCAACAACACAGGCCATATCAGAGAGCAAGCAGACGCACACAAACACCATCCCCTTTTTTCTTTCTCTGTTTTCGGAACTTGCTGTGCAATGAGAAAAATTTAAACCATTCGCCTACAGGCAGCTGTATTCTTCACACTTTTTAAGTATTTTCTCTTTTCTTCAGACACTATTTTACTGCTGATTACCGGAGAAAAATAGGCTATTTAAGTAAAGCTCTACAAAAACAAAAATAAAAGAACCAAAGCAGAAGAGACAGGGCACATAACGGAGAGACAAACTCTGTAGTAGCTCCGGAGATAGCAGGTATGAAACACATTAGATAGAGACATGAATCTAATTCCATTTGGGAGACAGATAGGATTAGGCTTTAAGTTTTTATTTATCTAACAATTCTATTAAACTTCATTAAACAATTTTTGGTGCTTTGCAAATCATAGAGGCCACGCTCTCATCAAGGCAGTCAGAACAAACCACAAAAAAGTCAAATGTGTAATCATGGTAGATCATCATGATGCTTACAGTAAAACAACCACAGTCCCTGTCTGTCATTTCAAACAAGGGTCGGTAACTTGCTAAACCATTTTACACAGAATAGCACTCAGTATCAGTGCCATGAGTTTAACATTGCTGACCTTGAAAACCTGTGTATGTATGTGCATGTACCTTCGTGATTCAGACTGAATGTTTGATTTAGACAAATCACGAATCTTAATCAAAGCTCTTTTTCTTACCAATGATGCCATTTTTCAAGATGTACTATAATCTGCTATGTGCCTGACAGCTCAGGAAAATGGAAAATAAGAGACTTAAAGAAACAAAGTTATCAGTAAGTAGAACTACAGTTTAATATTATTAACTGCTGTTACATTTGAAAATGGGTTTCATCAGCTGTTCCCTGAATCTAAAACAGTTGTTGTCTACTAGATGTGAGGACATAAGTCTTTAGAAAAGAAACATCTAGAGGACTGTGTATTGAATTAAGAAAGGAAGTTGGGTAAAACTGTGCAGCGTGCAATGGTCATCAGTCAGCATCATTCCTGGCTGCTGTTCTGCTTCTTTTATCTCTTTTATAAAACTCTGGTCTGCAAAGTGAATATGTCACGTCTAGCTCTATTTGATTCAGGACATTATTTGTGGTATCTGCTAAACTCAGCTGAGAGAAAAAGGTTGGGTCCTGAAAACTAAAAGAATTAATCAAAGCTTTCTATTAGATTACATTTCGTTCATAAAAGTATGGGCTGTATAAATCCTTATACTGTTTTACATTATTTCTTATTCTTTCTCTTCAGTGCCAGTATTAGACACAGCATACCATTTTCTTAAAATAAAAAAATCTAAATTTTGCCATCAGCCTCTTTCCCCTTATAGATATTTATATATATAAATATAAACTTCTGTGTATCAGTCCAGTTGCTGTAGAGCTTCACCAGAACCACTGTATCAGCTGCTTAGCCACCACACAAGAACTACTAAGTGTTACTGCAGAGTTAGATACCAAAGACAATTTTGGCTACAATCACTCCCCTTCATCAAATAAAACAGGACATGTATAGACTGCAGAGTCCCTCTGGTTTGAACTGAAGTGAATCTGTTCATCAGATGGTTATCAGAAGCCTTGAAAGTGCCTGTTAAGTCTGCAGTTTTGTCTTAAAACAGCTCAGAGGAAACACTGATAGTTTTACATAAAGGATTTCATCCTGTGGTATGTAGCTCTTGGCATGTGCAGTAATGTGTCTGCTAAAACACAAGCATTGAAACGGAGCTTACTCATCATAAAGATCAGAGATGCAGTTCTTAACAGTGCTCCTTTTAGATCCACTGCACGGCTGAAAGAGCAGGGTGGGTCAGGATGTTGAAACTGCCCTATCTTTCCTGTAGGCAAGAGGAAGGAACCACTTCATTTTTGATATCACGTGCCCCCCATCTCCACATGTCTGAGTTCACTTTAGTTCATTGACACTGAAGAGTAAACTCAATGATGAGATGTTTTGCATTTACTGCAAATCATCTAAGAAAAGCTGTGCATACGGTATCATTATGACTAAACGCTGAGGATGCTCAGAGGAGAGGAAGCTTTGGTGTCAGCTGACAGACTTCCAGTCTGCCTGTCAATCACAGATACTAGATGAGAGGGAAATGCAGATTTGTTTGTGCTGTAATACAGCAGCTAGAGAGGATCAAACTTCACAGACTACAGCACTGCAATGCATACTTAAACTGAGGCTCTGCTGCAGTACAAGCACACTGATATGTAATCTCCCAAACTAATACTACAGACTGAAGAACTGCAATACATGAAGGGCATGCTGAGAGGCTGAACACAGCAGTGCTATGCAAACAGGTGATAGGAAGAAAGATTCTCAAAAGAATAAAAACCTATGAAACATGGAGCATCAATAAAATTAGAAAAGCTCCACTGTTTCATGTCTAAATATTTGTATATAATGAATAACAGACAGTGGTAAAAATGTAAAAAAAAAAAAAAAAGGCAAAGAAGGTTGTGTCCAGTGTGAGAGCTCAGTTTTGACAGAGTGCTATGTTTGCTTGTTTCAAAATTAGTTGTATTTGGCAGTAGGTCATTGTTCTCTCTCACTGCACATTGCCATTTACAGCACTAGTTCACACACCAGCTCTCAGATAAAGAGAAGTCATACCCCTGTCAGAGTGGCAAAAAACCCTGTTTAAATCCAGTAACAACCGGCTCCTGTTGGCAGTTTGAAAGGGTGAAAGGGGCAACCAATGACTTTTTCTGCTGTCTTAATGATCCTTTTAAGAGCTTTCCTGTCTGAAGCAGGACATTAAGCAAACCACAGAGAAATGCAATAGGCCAGGATGCTCTCAGCTGTTCGTCTGCAGAAGGAAACCAGTAGCTTTTGTCTTGTTTCGTCGTGGGGAGCGGTAGAATAATCAGGGGGATTCACACAGACAAACATAAGCAACTACACCTAAAAAAAAAGGAAGTTCAAAAACTGAGCTCATAAGATTTGCGAGGAACTTGGAGAAAAACGAGCCCAACATCACTTAAACCAACACTATGTAGTTTTTCAAACATAATATATTCCTTAGATATTCATCGGCATGGTCCACCACTTTACAATAAGTTGAATGACACCTCTGTCGTGTTCTGAAGTGGTCTGTATTGCTTTCACTAGCGCTATGTAACTTCGGGGTGGACTGTGGGAACCCTGCCACACTAAAAACTACAAGTTTGGACTGCTTTACGGCATAGGCTATGTCACTTCCCCCGATTCCCGATTTGTTTAAAACACGGAAGTGTCGGCGAAAGCCAAACGCGGAGCTGTAGTCATGGCGGAGGCAGCAAAAAACACAAGAAAAAGAAAAGTTTATTTTGAGGATACCGAACAAAGAAAGCGAGAGAAAAACAAGCTGAATGCTCGGACCAGAATAAACATCGGTTCGGTTTATTTCACACTCGCTGGCGTGAAATAAAAGACGAGGGACGTCAGACCGATGGCGACTTGGCCCTGTTATTGCTGGACTTGTAAGTACTTGTTGATTGTTTACCATCCGTTTACAGTATTCGTGAGAACGTATCAGTATGTAGTTTTGTTTAGACCTATTTCAAGTGTGTGATATCGCCAGCTCGTGGTTGTCTTTACTTTTATTCACTTTATCGCTTCAACAGGACGGGGGCGACTTCATGGTAATAAAACCAAGTTGAACTTAGCGATTTTTAACCTCGTCATTTAGTCAAAAATAAATACATTACCTCGTCGCTATCCATCCTTCAAACAGCCGCTGAAGACAGAAGAATACTTTTGAGCGAAGTCCTGGCTTCTGTGATTTGCCTACAAAACAAATGCATGCAACCGGCAGATCTGTACCTTTACAGCAGTATGCACGCGCGAGCACTCATGGGTAGTTGTGTTCTCGTTCCGGTCAAGCGAGAATCTTCCGTAGTGCTGCTTTAAAATGAGCCAACTTGGCAACAATGTGGCCAGTCTGCAGCTTCTTCCTGTGTGTTTCAGTGGGGGAGCTGGAACAGGTGTGTTTAGCACTAGTTGTGGCGAAGATGTCAACCTTGGCAGGGGATTGGCAAGTGCTGTTGTTGGGCTGTGTGAGACGCTCTCATTTAGGCTAGGACCTGCGGTAGAGCTTGCTGTGCTGCATGCCTCGCCACGTACGGTTCATTTAAATAACAGATATTTTTGCTTGAGGGGGCAAAAGTTTGGGAAAACACTGGTGTGTTATCATAAAGTTGTCTTGTTTCTTCAGAAACGTCATTACTAAAGCTGCAAGCAGCATTTATCGGGTCCTCATCCTGTCAAAGGTCACTCGTGCCTGTTTGACCTTCATTTTTAGGGTTTGATGAATTTTTGAGCATGTTCAGAAGGTCAAATCAAGGTTCAGAGACCGGGTCAGTGCAAAAATAGAGAGAGAAACGTTACAGCTAGAGGGGTTTTGTCCCTTAGGGCGAAGACCCTAATTGTGGTTTTTAAAGGAAAGGTTTTTGGATACAGAGGCATGCAGAGGCTTGAGGTTTAGGGCTGCTGCTCATCATTTGTAAAGTCAGTATCCTGTACTTTGTGTTCCTAATAGAAAAGTGGGAAAAGATTCATCATGTGCAAACTTTTTCTCCTTTGGCACTACTAGCAAAACAAGTCTGCTGCTCACCTAAGGTCTAAAACACAAAGTTCTACCATTCAGCCTTATTTCAGTCCAAAAATATTCTGATACAAAGGATACTGTTTTAAACGTACTTGTTTGAAAATGTATTGATATTTCCTAAACTCATTCAAATATATTTTAGGGCAAGCTGTGACCCACTCCATCATACCAGCACTCCCAAGATGAAATAATTCCTTAACTTTCCGTACCATCTTTGTTGACTTAACCATCATCTGTCAACAAATACACCTCATCTATGAGTGGGACGCATACCAGCTTGAGACCTCCAGTGGCACCAAAGCCCACCAAAACAAGATTTGACTGTTGCTTAGATTTTGACAAGCCCTTTCTAAGTAATGCTGGATATAAAATACCCTTACATTTTTGAATGAGAATTAAACGATCAGAGGAGACTGAAAGGAAAAGTTCCACTTAGAGACATTAAAATTTTTCACAGTAAAATTCCCTGATCCACAGTGCTTCAGCATCAAAGTCATAGCTCCATTTAATCAAAGCTGCAGTGAAAATGAAGTGACAGCTCAATAGCTTTCAAAACATTTTATTTTGAAAAAAATTAATAGACCCATCATGACAAGCTTAGCTAAAAATGCCTCTTCTTTGTAACTGACCCACTTGGCAGTTCCTGATTCAGCAGTTACGGCATCAAAAGGACGGCAGTGAGTGGGAAGAGATGGGTGACAGAAAGGGAAACAGAAACAGGGAGGGTTGATGTCTGTCATGGTGCTCTGCTATCAGTCATAATGTGGTCTTTATTATCAAGACATATGCAGCAATGCAAACACAATCTGTCACTGTCAGATCCAGACTGTCTGGTAAACTGAGCACGAACACCACAGACGTTCTGGGCAGGACATGAGAGGTTTAAGTGGTTTAAAATCTGCATTCCCTCTCTGAACTGCAGTGCACTGAGCATAAGAAGAAGTGGATTCTGCTGTGTAAGTGGTTTGAAGAGTTTCAGGTACCTTTTTGTTCACCACCAAAAAAAACTTCTGAAAGGGAACATGACAGTCTGAACTACAAGACATCATCTGACTTTAAACCTGTTCATGTCAATGACTTCTTTGGGTTTTCATTGACAGTTCTTTAAACTGCAGCTGCAACCAGAGAGTGTTTATGTGGAAAACAACAGCTGGATCAATGACACAAAGTTAATGCTTACTGCACTTCAACCAGACTTGGATGTCTGGTGTAAAAGTTTAACAGCCTCCTTGACTTTGTGTGTATGACTAATGCAGCTGCAGTCAGATGTGTTTCCATAATCAGACTCTTTTATTAGCCACAAATGGTTTGTTCAATCAGGAATATCACCACAATCTTTTGTTGTTCGTAAGAGTTTATGCACAATGATGGATAGACTTTGATAGTGAAACGGTAACAATGTGGCAATTAACATACAACCCTATATCAAACATGTACTTTAAAAAAAAAACAGACTGAACTTGAATAATTATTTAAAAAATGAGGATTGTTTATAGTAACTGACCAAGTCCAAGTATTAAATATTGTATTACCACATACTGCAAAGTCACTTTCACAAGTTAATAATATTTTAATTACATCACAATATTTCTCTCCTGATATCTTCTGAGAGTCCAGCAACAGGCAAGTTCAGAGTCAACTTTTTTCTTCATTATATAAGAAGACTAGCGATGTAACGGTAAAATGATTAACTGCGGTAAACTTTCTGATGGCAGGGCTCGAGAGTGCGACCAAAATGTGTTACCAGGAGAAAAATGGTTGAATGCTGACTACACAAATACACTGAACAGATCTATTTATTTCAAACAACCTCTGTGCTTTACTTCTGTATCTCATGCTCATAGTGCTGATGCTGATTAACTTCTCAGGCAAAGACTAACAAAGAAACTGATAAGTGTACAATGCTTACAGCATTAACACAATGGATGTGTGCTGGCTGCTTGACTTCTGCTCTGCACGTCAGCTCTGGTTTATGATGCCATGGCTTTCATACCAGGCACATACCAGTGTTATGGCTGCACACCCTGCTGTCAAAGCTTGGACTCTCTCTAGAAGTTTTGTCTAAACAAAGGCAATCAATGATATTTCTTCTATGCAGCTGTCTATCCACTTCATGTGCTGCACCTCTGACTACACCTGATGAACCAGAGGGACTGTTTCACACAGCCACGGCAAATGGAAGGTGATGGAGCAAATGCTTTTCTGTCCCACTTATTCAGGGAAAGTTAGAGGCTTTGAGCCACTCTTTGTTTTCAGCAGAACTAAACCGTGTTTGTGATAGCACTTCTCTCTTCTCAAAGATGCTGTTTGACCAGGTCATTTTCTGAACAGCAAAAATACATCAGCTTGAAGCTTTATGAGATAGATCTGCTGATCATAGAAAAGGAGCCGGAAAACCAGAAAACAATGTATTTCAGGGCAAAAAAAAAGTCCCTGAAAAGGCAATGATAGAAACAGCAATTAAATGCATTCCTAATGGACGTGCATTTCTGTTAATAAAGTTAATTGTTTTACTGTTTTCTGTCCTGTTTTGCTGATATATGTCGTGGTTCTTCGTTCAAATAAGTAAGCCTTCCGTTCTCGATATTCTCACACAGAAGACACAGCACACCGGTAGTTTGAAAGCAAGGCCAACTCACACCCGGCCCTTAAAGCTGTTAGTCTATTTTGTTGGGTAAAGGTTTAACAGAGGCACATACTGCACATACAAGGGTTGATCAATCACCAAGTACATCATCTACATTAGGTAGAGCAATTTAAGAAATTCTAGTATACATTTAGTTGGACTAAAAGTTTAACAGGTTTTTGAAAGGTTCAGTTTCAGAAAAACACAGTTACACTGTCTATTGAGTAAAAATGGCATAAAAAAGCTAAATGTTATGGTTTTGACAGCTGCTTTTTATTTTTGAAAAGAAAATGTTTGCTTGCTTTGGTTCAACAGCAGGGATCTATTTTGACTGGGGAGGGAGACTCAGAGAGAGCAATGAAGCAAGAACAATAGGTGGATAAATGTGAAGGTCAGACGCTTTACCTGCCTGCAGGAAGTCAGGTAAGTGCATTTTAATACATATCCCATGGGGAACATGGGGAGAGTGCAGGAAAGGCAACAGTCAAAAAAAAAGAAGCTGCACGTGATTTACTGGCTATCACAGGAGAAAACAGCAGAGACATGGTAAACGGCAGAACTCCTTCTCCTCTTTTCATGATGTTGGATGGCTGGATGACATTTAAGGAACTTTTCATAATTTTGGTGAAATATACTGGCTCATCCCCAAATCATTTCATTTCTTTATCACCGTATTTCTGCAGCAGTGAGTCAGTTACTCATTAACTGTGCAGTGAACATCTGAAGCTTTGGTAGGGCAAGCTCAAAGCAGCTCATTTTCTCAGCAAACTGACTGAGTCCTTGCAGTTTAACTCACATGAGAAAGGAACGAGACAGATCAACAGAAGCAACACTCGCATGCACTCTTTGGCTTAACAACAGCGATGACCATGGAGTGATCAGAAATTAAGAGGGGTACAAGAAGAACTGTCCTTAGGTGGGGTCCGTGATCTAACACAATTCTCCCTCCGGTGAAAATTTCCCTGGTATAACAGCTTGTAAACTGCTTTAGGGAGGGACTGACACAGCAGGAATCAAAACCCATCACATGCTGAACAGCACCAACAGCAGGGACACGAGGAGCCCTGGTGAGCACTGCAACATCCATTTCATGAGGCAACTATACACGAACATTCAGCTGATCCTATCTTCAGCTGTGATTTCACTTATTAACAAATATATTCTGCCTGACACACATAGAGCATAAAAAGGACGTGATTTTTAATCAATATTCACCAACTGCTGAAAGTATCACAGTAGTAAGATGTTGTGTGATAATCAACCAAAACAGAAAATCACAGGTAATTGGGTTGAGAAACTATTAGGGCTGGGACGATTCACTTTTCTCCCGATTCGATTTATTGTGATTTTTTTAGGTGCCGTCTGGATTTAAATTGCGATTCTACGATATTGCCAATTTTTGCAAACTTTAGTTAGCTTTTTTAACACCAGCGAGAAAGATGAATGATGATGCCTACAGACTATATCAGGAAATATACACATCACATGTGAGTCTGTTTTTAGGACTTATTCAGCAATATATATTAACCAGCTGTTTATACTTTCTCTTCCAAAGACTGGACTGCGAATAAAAATAGTGGCTTATTAACCCTTTAGGCACCAGAGTTTTTTCAAGAAAATATTAAATTTTGCTATCAAGATTTAAAAAGGCTATAGTTTCAAAGTGGTCAGTTTTCCCAGTCATCATCATCACTGTCATTTACGGGCCGAGCATGAACGCCTGTGCTGCCTGCACTGTGCTTTTTACCTCCGGCTTCTCCCTTGTCTGCCCAGAGCTCCGCGGTCTCATTCCCGCTAACACCGTCACTTTTCGCAGTGTTTTGAGCGCACAAGCGCCGCCAGTTTCATCCTCACTGGACAACTGACCGTCATCCTCAGAGAGTAAATATTCTTCAGATTCAGAGTCAGCCAGTACTTGACAAAGTACTCTCAGCATTGTGAGTACTTTTACTGACTCTATCACTCTGTGTGTGTGTCTCTCTCCCCTTCTCTCTACAGCCACACTCACGTCCCTCGGTCCGGTGTGTGTGTTTCAAAGTAAATATACGCCAAAACTTTGAATAGAAACCAGTCACTTGTCCACTATCTGCTGGTGAAAAGTAGTAACACTATTCAGCACTATTTTAACAGCTATGGCCTGTTTTATCCAGCAATGTAGCTTGCTGCAATTTTGCGACTTTAGCGCCTAAAGAGTATGTGTGTGTGTGTGTGTGTGCGGGGGGGTGTATCGATTTTCGAACAAAAAAATCTATTTAAAAATCGGCAGACAAAAAATCACGATACTTAGGTGAATCGATTTTTTCTCCCACTCCTAAAAACTATGGTTATAACTGATGGCTGATATGGTTAAGATTCACACAGGATTAAGTCCACAGGTACAATTAGTCTTGAACAATGTATAGGTTTAAAACTCAACAGCATGTTTCCTCTCAAACACACACACACACACACACACACACTATATACACACATATACACACACACACATATATATATATATATATATATATATATATATATATATATATATATATATATATATATATATATATATATATATATATATATATATATATATATATATATATATATATATATATATATATATATATATATATATATACATATGTATGTATGTATGTATGTATATAAAATAATTTTTAAAAAACAGCTTATTGACTGAACTTGTAACAAGCTCAGTTTTCTGTTTTTTTTGTGCTTAAATAATACAAATATGTGTAAGTCATATCTGTACATGAAGTCCTTCATCAAATTAAGAGAACACCAATACATTTATACAAACAAAAACAATAGACTACTTCAGCTTCTCCAGAAGTTTTGTTCTTCTATCCTGACACACACACATGTACACCTCTATCAGCCTGCAGAAACTGCAGCACTCTGCAGGCTGATAAATGATGAGTACTCTCTAGAGCCATGTGTTTCTCTGCCCTGACAGCAGCAGAGTTTTCATCACATTTAACACTCCATTGACTGCTTCACAACCCTGCAATGTTTCCCATCTCTTGGTGTGTGTGTGTGTGTGGAAGAGGGTGTGTAAATGCCTGTTTGTGTCCGTAATTGCAGTGCAGTACAAGTACACTTGGGTGGATTCCACTGCAAAGCAGTTAAAGCGCCAATATCAGAGAGAGGAGAGCGAGAGGGAGAAGTGAAGGGGGCAGAGAGGAAGGATCGAGCAGCAAAGGAGTGAACACAGAATGAGAAGAGGTAAGAGGGCCACACAGAAGACGTACTAACAAACAAAGACACAAGAGTTAATTTCCCCTAATTGACAGCAGCACACTTAGTGCAACAAAACAATTACAAAAGAGAGCAGAAGATGATGATGAGCTGGAAGCTAACGTAAAACACACAGAACAATCTGCAAACTAAAATCAACAGCAGATGTTATTACTCAGGAGGAGGCAGGCATGAACACTAATTCAAACAAAGCAAGTATCAGCTATGAAAAAAAAGGTGTCTGCCAGAGTTTCTGGTTTTACTGGCATCAGTCCAGCCCAAAACCAAAATCACATTCAACAAAGACACAGGACAGGAATTTGAGCAGTAGATCATTGTCATACAGCCAAATTACACTTGAAAACATAAAGAAGCCAACCAGGCTGGGAGAGATTCAATAAAACAAAGTAAGGATATACCATCAACCAAACTTTGAAGTTAGTGATAAACAAACTGCTGAATTCACAACGGGATTGACTGCCACGTACTATCACCTGGCAGTGAAACCCACTGCTGTTGCCAAATTTACTGTCAGGACTGTGTCAAGGCCTCTGGATTTGAAAAGAATGGAGAGCCACGTCAGACAAGTTGGCAGCAGGATGTTTCTCTGGCAAAGACGTGATGGACACTTGCCATAATGCTCACATATTCAACAGAGGACTACATGTCACTGCCTGACACCCGCTGGGCTGTCACCTCCAATGAAACAATGAGTCATGACTGTACTGACAGTCTGAAGACGGGACTGTCTGTTATTTACACATCTGTAAGCTTTTATGTACTGATTACAATGACTGAGTACATATTGTGTATTAAAGTATGCAGGGAGTGTTCTTGTAGGTTTTAAGGGGATAGTTCAGGTATTTAAAGAGGGGCACCAGTAAATAATTACAGATGAAGCATTTGGCCAGCTCTGCACATTCCTAACCACAGAAACATTTAAGATGAAGGAGAAACATAACAGATTATTAATGTCTTATCTTAAGACTGTGAATTCACTCGCTGTAGAGTGATTTGCTGATTTGATCAAATCAGTCCACAGTCCTCTTTAACTGATCCAATAATAACTTCAGGTACAACAAATCTGCACAGAGCAGAAGTCGTCTTTGTTTCACTAACTATGGGCACATTAATGCTAGACTAAGGCTACGTTTACACTAGGGCTGGGTATCGATTCAAATTTTCTGGATCGATTCGATTTGATATTACAAGGTCTCAAATCGATTCGATTCATGATTCAATTTGATATTTGATCAGTCTGGAATATCTCAATTAAAATAATGCTGTGAATTTAAAAAGTGACCTTTTGCCCTGGTACATGATTAAAAATTGCTTTAAACTGTTTAAAAATTAAGAACTGAACACAAAGCAGTTACATTCTTATATTAATGGTATACATTCGTGCATCTTCTGCATATTACTTGTTTTTTGTCCAAATCATCTTTTCCTTTGTGCTTGTTAAATCCAAAATACTGTACATCCAAATATCAGGCAGGGTTGATACCACTGGCTACTCATCTGCACATCCAATGAAGAAAAAACTACCCAAGTTAAAAGGTCGATCTTTGGATTTTATGGATCGATTATGAACCAGTTAAAGGAAAATCGATTTAAATCGACTTTTTAAACCCCACCCTAGTTTACACGGACACTCTCTGACTTAAAGCGCAAAGATTTTTCCTTTGCGTATTCAGAGTTGATCTGCGTTCAGACGGAGATGCTGGAGACGAATGAAACTGCTGTAGTGTGCATGCCGGTTCAGTAGATGGTGATGTAGGTTTGCAGAGGCAGCGCTGCTACAATACACGTACGAAGAACAAAAACTTTTCACAAACAGCAATGGCAAGTGGATGCACAAAGACACAGGAGTTTCGTTTCTGAACAACAAATCTGTTCGGACAACTAATCTGTCTGAATAGTTTTGTCTGGATAACAAACCGAGCACGGTGAGCAGCTCAAACGCTACTCGGTAGATGACTGAAGCTGCTGTTGCTCCTGGTATGTGCACACAGCCTTCATGTGAAAGAGTACTGCACATGCAGTGGCGTCAGCGTTTCACCCTGAAACGCCCTGACACGGGTTTACACAGAGCTGCGTGGAGAGTGTTTTGAAAACTCTCCACTCTGGAGCCTGTTTTCAAAAGTTTGTGGATTCAAGCACTCAAGGTACCGTTCCCATGTAAACAGGAGGCCGTAACGCAATGAAAACTTATCCGATTTGAGCGTTTTAGGCCTTGTGTAAATGGACCCTAAGGCTCTGTTTACACGACAACGAAAACGACTAAAAACGGAGAGTTTTTGTTGCATTTGAGCCTCCTGTCTACACGAGAATGGTGTGTTCGAGTCCCAGAACTGGGGCATATGCAGTACTCTGTCACTTGGAGGTTGCGCCCGCAGCTCAGGAAAAACAACAGCAGCAGCTTTGGCCGTCTACCGAGCAACATGTGTGCTGCTTACTGTGCTCAATTTTTTATACAGAAAAAACATCCAGACCCATTTGTTGTGAAAAACCTTTCAGTTTCTGGTGACGTTATTGAGTAAACGGGGCTTAAAGCTAGCACAGACTATTTAGTGGAAGTGGACACCTAAAAGAATGACAGCATGGTTACTTTATATCATAATGGCATGCATTTTATCAAGATTTGTCTTGGTAAAATTTGTTTGTGCTGTAAATACTAAAATAAAAATCAACTGTAGAACTGCAGAAGATCCTGAAGTGTGAATTTACTCATGTATGGAGGGGTGAGAATAAATGTTCAGAGCTTCTTAACTTTCTACTAAACTAATGCTTGTGTGCCCTCAGGGCTCCCACTGACGCCTTGACTGATGTTCAGACTTCTTCCTCAGAAGCCCTTCCCTGTCTTATCATGTGGCAGAGAGGGAAGCAGTCTCTACTAGCCACGCTTCCATGTAGTCAGATAGAATTACCATGTAATCAATAGCGTCTCTGTTGTTCTGACTGTATGACTCTCGCACTCTTGCTGTGCCTGTCAGCTGCAGCAGCACTTCTGACCTTTAAAGTTGTCTTAAGTTTTTTTCAGGGTGTCAAAACAATAACTCTTAGAGGGATATTCACAGCTGACTGGGTCATCATTTTTAGTTGCCAGAGATTTATTTTACCATTGAGGATGTTGATAAAGCCCACTGTAACCAAGCATCTGAAGACATGATGATACAGCTCTGTTTGAATATACTTACCAGAACATTACAACTGAACTACGGTAATTTCTAATCTCAATGTGCAGGTGAATTTAAATAGTTTAAAGTTACACTTGCTGGCAAAAAGAGGAAGTAGATGTCTTGAGAAGTAAAACAGCATCTGTAAAAGTTCTAGTAATATGGTGCATTCCCTTTTATCTTAATGTGCATTTTTATTACAACAGCTTAAACAACTGCATTAAAGCCGTTAGTCAGCTGTGTGAGAGCTGCAGCTCTGATTGTGGTCAAAGGAGCTGCTAGAAATGTATCTTTGCACAAAGGCTGCCGACTGTAGCTGCACTCAAATTCATTTGATTCAGTGTATTTGTTTTTCAGCAAGTACTTATGACAAAAGTCCCTCATAGCATGATAGCTTTTCATGAAACTCAGACAATAGTTTGCTTCCGTAGCATCTTAACGCAACTGAGCAAAAGAGAAACTTAGACTAATTGTGCAAATTATCTGCTGCAATTTTCAAACACATTTTCTAGGTAGTTTTTTAACCATCAAAGCACTTGTGTTAACAATATTTTTGCTTACATTTTAGTTGCAAAAATGTTTTTTTTTAATTAAATGGTATATTTGATTAGGAAAGACTTCACAATTTGGCTTTAATCTGTTTGACACTGATAAATTCAAGTGACTTACAGGCAGTTGTTAAAAAAGGGCTCAGGAAAATCATCTTGTTTTTGTGTTGAAGCTGTCATAAATCAGCTGGAGTAGCACCTACAGTGATTCAGATTATATCAGCAATATGATTATACTGTGGGGGAAAAAAAGAACGTGTACTTTTCAAAAGAGACCAGCACCATGCATGTGCCTCAAAGGGTTCAACTGCAATAATCATTTTACTTTCTTTATGTCTTGCATATGTATTTTTAGGAAGATCTGACCAGAGTGTAAGGAGTTAGAGATGAAAATGAAAAACTGCTTGTTTTCTTTTTGTAAATATTAAGTCATATTTTTACATAAGATTGCCCAATGTCGATCACAAACTCCTAAATTATATCATATCAATATAGCAGGCTTTGTGGTATTGGAAAATATTTAACTACTGTTCAAGGAATCAATGCTGAATTGGATTGTGATGAAACTGGAGATTTACGCCCATATTAGCTGAATCATGAACTTCGACAAATTTGCTACTAAGTTACTGCTCCAAACTGTTTTCCAAGTTATTTTGAAGTTGATAGTGCAATACTACAATAAATCAGTGCCAACAGCATGAGCATGGACTGATGATGTAAACTGTTGTACACAGTGCTGTAATATAAAAAAAAAAAACAATAAAAGCCAAAGAAACAAAACAGTAGGCTTCCTCTGTACACCTCTGAATGTACCAGGCTTGATTTTTCACACCAAGTACCTAACTGTAATTGTAAATGTGTAATAATGAGAGCACCACTAATGACAATTTAAGAGTCAATCATCCAGCCGAGAGTACAGTCATCCAGCAGGCAGAAGCACAGCCGGCATCCAGTAAAGAAGTCACTCGACTGCTCAATCAGCGGGTGCTGCCGCAACTTCTGCAGGCTGATTGAGGTGTTTCGTGTGTGTGTCAGGAGAGCAGGATAAAACTCCTGGAGAAGCTTAAATAGTCTATTGGTTTTGTAGTTTCAGAGAATTTTTGTGGGAGCTTAAATGTTGTTGAGCTGAGATGTACTGAAAATCTGGTATTGCCCGATGTGATTCATTTATTTTCATGTGTATATGTGTTAATTTTCTATTTATCTGATGAATGGCTTAATGTGCTCCTGTACTTTCTTGTTTTATTTTTCCATTAATATATATCACACACAGTCCATCACTTTTCAGTCAGTACTTAAAAGCCCTGTTATTGATAAAATAATAAGTGATGGTAATGTAAACTTTTAAGATGTTCCTTAAATGTATAAATACAAAGAAAACCCCAACAGCCCTATCGTGGCACACTGGATGGACCAACCACTACATTTCACCCCAGGCAAGTCAATCCAGGCAAGAGCCCACAGAAAGTGTTTAGGAATGACAGAACCTTTCAAAAACACATCGAGCAGGTGCTTGAATGATCAATCTGTCAGTTGCACTCATTACTTACCAATCAGACATGACCGACCAAGTTTTAAGGTACAAAACATGAGACACTTCATAGGTCAAACTTTCAGCAGAAAAAAGGCCGAAGTGGAGCAAAAAATACCCTTTCTAAAGGAAAATGCTTTGGGTGTTGTTTTATTATTTACAGATTCATGACTGATCTGCAACTGAAACTGTTAGCATCTATGCTAACCTCTGTACAAGCAGTCATCTCCTGCTATCAAACACGCTCATAGCTCCCAGTTCTTCCCACCTTAAAGGACACTGATTGGTCCGAGCTGCTTTGAACTGCATACAATCATTACACATTTTATATATACTGCAAAGTTATATGTATTATAGCTTGGCAAAATAGATGTCTGATGACAGACAATGTACCCAGGCGATCAAACTGCAATGCAAGAATCCAACAGCTCTGTTAAATAAATGAAATTCCACTAATATTCGGCCATCACTTTCTTGCTCGTACAAAAGCACTTGGTGTCTCAAGCCTGGCTCATACTACAGGATTTTAAAAATCTTATAAGATTATGAAATCGGGTTGTATCACACACATAAAGAGAATATTGACAGATTATCTTTTCTTAAATCTTAGGCACACACACACTACAACATTTGAAAATCGTGACCAGTGCACACTACAGGATTTCATCAAGATTATCGGACCAGAGCGACTCTCAGCGTGATCCTACGTCATCTCACCATGTAAACAAAAACACGAAAGATGGAGAATAGTGCTGATGTATACATCAATTTCACATGAGAGCGAGTGCTGTTGTCCTGGATATCAGTACGGGGTGATTACCTGCGGCACTCTGCCACATTATTATCTCACCTGGAATATTTAATGCGGATGCGATTTCTCTCCAACGCTTGTCCTTTTCACATCAGTTGTGATAATCTCTGCATGTATAAACATTCGTAGTCTTGCCACAGGTCGACAAGACTGTCCTCCATCTCTGCTGTCCATCTCACCCCTGCGCTCTTTCTGCGCGCCCTCTGATAACCCCTGACTCGCGGTCATTTCCGGTCATCGTAGGCGGCTCTCTCTGATTGGCTACTGTCATCCTCAGCAAATACGAGTTGCGTAATCATCCTTATAAATATCAAACGTTTGAAAATTATCGGGGCGGCCCCGACGAGTCTGTGAGAGGATCATGGGGGTTAAGATTGATCTGTCACCCGTTCACACTAGAAGATAATCTGCATCGAATGTCGGGGCAGATTTTGGTCCCCGACCAGATTTCTTCCCCGATTGTCGGGAGGCCTGAATCTGGGTTAAATCGGGACGAGAATCCTGTAGCGTGAGCCAGGCTTTACTGTTAACAAGAGAAACTGAAATTGACAGAGCTTTATGCTGCTCAGGGCAAAATTACAAAACAGTAATATTGTGTTATGATCCAATCGACAATTTACAAATCATTCCTCTGTTCGCCTGCTTTTTCCACAGAGATCTCGTCCTCTGCCATAGCTATAGTTTGCTGTAATGGTGACTTTTACTCCATCTTGTCAACACCATCACCTCACAGAGGCCCTCTCCCTGAGAAAACTTAGGCAAGCAAATCTTCTTACCAGTGTAATTATGAGCAGGTTAATCCTGCTGCTCATGTATCCTCTCGACATCATGTGCTAACCAATGCTGAAAGGGAAGGCAGAGATTAACATGTGACTGTTATTTGGGTTGTTCCTCTGAATGTCCCTTATGGTTGCCATAGCTGTCAAAGCAGTTGTTTCTGCTGTAAACTGTCTTGCTGTGTTTGACAGCCAGAGCTGAGGCTAGAGATCCTACCTCATTGTACCATTTATTATTTTGAACTTTTTTAACATTGCTTATTTAGTTTATTCAAGTTGGGAAGACTATTGTAGGTTGGTGCACAGTGCAGAAGTAATAAAGAATTAAATGAATAAGGACATCAGCAGCATGTACTCAAGATCCCAACAGTGTATACGCCACATAATCAGCAGACTGCACAGGGGTTTAATCCAACAAACAGAAAAGGGGTGGAGAACACCAGAGTCCAGGGTAAAATTCAATAATAAATTCAAAAATTATAATGGAAGTTTACTTTTCAAAGCCAGACTGAACATTTTGTATCTTTACACAAACCCATGAGGGTTTTAAAACAGGAAAGAACTTGATTTTTATAACAATCAGCTGAAGAAGAAAGTCAACTCAAACATAGTTTTTCTTTTCCAATACAAATGATTTCAGATTTTTAGTGGGCCGTGCAGCATCACTGTGAGCGGTGCTTCATTTCACTGGCAAACACAATCAGTGAACTCATTACTGTTTTAATGAGGAGTATGTAGTGATTTCACAGGGCTGGGTGTGTGAGAGCAATGTTAACTCCCTCTGCTCCACTGAGGAACGGGCTAACAGGAGGCTGGTTAGGACTTAATCATACTTAATTAGCTAATATATGACTTAAGACTTATCCATCTAATGCCTAGCATACATTTGAAGACTTTAAAATAACTTTTTTAAAAGGGCACTTCAGCCTGACACCCTCCACTTAGATATTAAGGCCCCATCCACACGAAGACAAACCGAGGTCTAAACGCATACGTTTTTTGCCGAATCTGCGTATCATCCATACAAAGATGGCGTTTTGGGGGTCTGTAAACGATCATTTTTGAAACCAGGTTCCAGACTGGAAAGATTTTGAAATGCCGTATACGCAGCTCCGTGATTACTGGCTCTCCTCAAGTTTTCAGATGCGCTTACTTCATAGTTTTATATCTTCATTGACATGCATGCGCCACACGCGGTAACGACAACAACAATGGCACTGTACAGTGTGGTATATGTGCTGATGAAGCTAGTGACCCTACTATCCCTGTGGCAGCAAAATCTCCTTCTTCTCAATCACCACCGAGTTGAACAAACAATTATCGAGGACACATAACGACACTTTATAATCACTTTATCACACTCTCTGTTTACAACTGTTGCCGCAAGTCTGCATGCCCACTGTTGTTTCGTCTGTTTCTGCTTGTTTCTGTCGTATCGTTACAGTGCCCCTAGAGGTCTAGCATGTGTTTCACAGCGTCATTTACATGCGTATCGAGTGCATTCATGCGGAGGCACACATTTTCTGAGATGCCTTAGTCTTTATGGCGAACGTTTTTGAAACTGTTCAGCGTTTTGTCTTCGTGTGGATGGTGCCTAAGTCACAGACTGATTTAGATTTTTGAGACTGAAGACTGGAATCTCATCAGAGAACAAACTGCAGGGGTCAGACTACATGATTTATGCTTGATTGTGGTCCAACTAAAAGGTCAGATGGGTTCGGGACCCATCAGCCGGAAGAATCGGTTGTTCCATCTTGTGTAGCGTGTCAGAATGACTTGATACGACAGAGCTGCCTGTTGTTGCCGGTCTAACAAGTTTGATTTTTGTTCTGCCTTCCTGGATTTGCACCTCCAAGTGAGAGCCAATGACCAATGACAGCACTGGGAGCTCTACATGTGCATTTATCTACGATGCCTACAAACTGTTGGTATCTTAGGAGCTACGTACAGAAAAAGTTTGTCAAACTCAAAAAAATAGCAACTCTGACTTCTGATATGTTGTAGAGGAGCTGCCACAGACTAAAAAGAGAAATGTTGCCGAGAAAAAGGAAAGGCAACATGATAAATGACTGCCTGAATATATCAGTAAACTAAATCATCATTCAACATGACACTTGTACATACAAACAAAAGAACTGTAGACAACTCTGAATACATTCTGTTTTTATACTAATATTCAAACATTTAACAAGATGTAATATATTTCTGAAACATCAACGCTTGAGCAACGTATATAATTCTCTTTTGAAGAAATTTGTAATGAACTTTAGAAAAAGGTAAAAGTAAAATCACAAAGACATAGTACAGTAACCATAATAACCCACATGCATCTGTGTCTACAGTGACATGGATCTGTTGATTAGATAAAATTGACAAACACCTCCTGATATTACATTGTTACCAATGTTTAAGAGAGAAAATGGCAAACCAAATCTATTAAACCACCACAAGACATTATGGCCCCTCTTCATTTCTCTCTTAAAAAGCACTGATTTCAGCAACATTTGCATTTCAAAAGTTTCACTTTCAGGTGAACTTGCAAAGCAAACAAGTAACAGAAAACAACATTTAAGCTTTTCAAATAACATGTCTAAAGAGATACACCAACTTTTTTTGGTAAAAAGTTGCCTATTGCTAATTAGCATAGCTCAAACATTAGGAGTCAATGGGAAGTGGTAGCCTGCCTCTGTCTACAGCAACTCTAAATAGTCCTGCGTGCTTGTCGTGACTCTTTTTTTCTTACAGCGCTATGCTATGTTATCTATCATTAAACTTAGATTAGCACTTTATATAATCTTCAAAAGAAAGATATGAAACTAAACTGCTCAAACCATCCCAGAAATGACCTATATCACACATCCACTGGCATTGGGGTGATTCTTTTTCAGTCTAAAGACAGAAAATGGAAGTAAGAATAAAGATGGAAAAAATTGGCCAATACTCTTTGAGACATTGCTCCTTGAAGCACCTTGACTTAAAATATTTGTATGACTAGCCCCCTTTCAGTCTCTCAATTTATCAGTCTCTACTCTTAGCTTAGATGGAGGCAAAACCATTATGTAGATCAGGGGTCAGCAATTAAGTTTGGCCTCGGGCAAATTTTTCTGGGTCACTTTATGATGGGCCAGGATGCAGTCAGAAGTGAATGCTGTTCCTGAGGCGTTCACATTCATCTGTTGCTGATCGCAACTTTTGTTTGTTAAAAAAATGAGTAAATACATATGCAAGTTATTTTCCAGGGAGGGCGAGAAATTATTACTTGAAGGCCAGGCTTGGCCTGGGAGCCGCTCTTTGCCAAGCCCTGATCTGGACACATTAGCCAGTGCTGATTGCCAAACTGTTTGTGGCTTGTTCTGGCTGATGTGATGCATGTATCAGATCATGCATTTGTCATGGGGAGAGTTACTTAAGAAGTTAGCACTGTGTGTCATCAACAGACTGACCGAAGTCCTCAGTGTTTTTCTTTTCTGGTACTCAACAAAACAACAAGTCTACATGGTCAAAACTAGGGGTGTATGTATCCATACTGCTCACTTTAGGTACGGGCCGAACAAAATCTAAAGGCTTTTGTGATGTCTTTACTGTTTTGGTTGTGACTGCACTTTAAGAAATTGCACTTGGAGACTTAAGAGTGATTTTTAATGCAGTATATCACAAACGCATGGGATGTGGGATGTCCCAAAGCTGTTGTCAACTACTTTTGCCAGATCAACTCATTTTGTGGACTCTAGGAATGATGAGCTTTACTTTTCAACATTTGGACCCACAAAAACTTCACAGCCTCATAGACATCCACCCTGACTGCTCCATCAGCACTCCTCAGCAGGTAGGTTAATGTTGCTAATGCTGCTATAATCTAGTGAGATAATCGTGAGATATTGGAGGCTGCAGCAGCTAAATCTAACCATGGGAAAACAATGTTTTTCAGACAGCTCCGAGTTATAACAAGTCTAAACTCCCAAATCACTTTTGTTCATATGTGCTAACAAGAGTGATATACAGCTGCTGAAATAAAGTATGGGACATGAGTGAACATCCGTAATTCAAGCAGCGTGCATTCATGATCATTTTTGTGTGTGCATTTATAAGTGCTGAGGGACTGTAAGCACACATCAGACCATGGACAATAAACACATGTGTGTATAACTGTGTTTGATAACGTGTGTGTATGTATTTCTGAATCTGTGTGGGTGCTTCAATGTGAAAGAAGTTTTGGGTAAGTAATTTCAGATGATTGTTCCTGACGTTTGTTCTAAGGTAAAATGCTAACTACAATGAGCTCACCATAGCTTTGTGTTTTATGTAAGACATGAGCAAACAAAGATGTCTCAATCATAGGTTACTTCTGTTAAACCTCGAGTCACTGCGTAATATCAAAGAGACATTTTCTGACCGACTGATATGTTTTAGCATTTTGTGAACCTAGAAATGGGGAAACACAACGATAACAAAAGCTAACTTAACATAAACATATATTGACTTACTTATAGTATACGATTGTTTTTAACATGAAGTGTCAACACATGGGGTGCCTGACGCTTGCAGCGACATCTGTGCGCTTCTCCCTTGAGTTTAATGTCCCCTTCATTTGAACTCTGCCAACATTTGCTTTGGTGAATTTATCTCTCAAAAGCATACTGGAAACATTTCTGTTGGCTTCTTTCTGATATCTTTAAAGGATATATCCATAAATTTGCTGATATGTCCTTAGGAATCTCACTCACCGGTACTGTTACATACATTTCTCATTATAGGAGGGAAAGTTTGACAGGCGTAGCAACAGTAACCAAGGGGGGGCGGGGCTTAGTGAAGGGTCTGAGGGTGGGTGACAGCCCTTAGATTACTTTCACCCTTCATTCACAGGTGACACTGCCAGATTCCTTGGTGTCAGGCTGTTCTAAAAAAGTAATAAAGAGTTGATCGTAGATCATCCATGCACAGCTGAACTGATTCTGGCAGTGTGGGTGCTGAACTCGTCCAACGTTTGTTTAAAAAGATGTTTTCTTGAGCATTATGAATCAATGGCTTCTCTAGGTATCTTTTTCATTCATCATCATACACCAATTTCTCCTGCTGTCAGTCTTAGAAACAAAGGGTAACATGATTAATGAAACCTCCAGGAAAGAGAAGAGCTCATCATACACAGCAGTTCTGACTGAATGCACTCGGGCCTCGAGGGAATTGAAAAATTAACCACACAGGTCTAAAGAGACCCTTGAACTTTCTACCTTGAAATTTTTACTAAGTCCCTGAGTGCCAGCTAGCTGTACCAAACAATTCCCCATTTCTCATAATGTGTGTTCAAAGAACCCAAGGCTATGGGCTCACAAAAACTCTAACAAGTGGTGTTGAGCCTGTCTTCCTGTTACTGATTTGAGAAATGAAAGGACTGTTGTTTTTTTCAAACGATCACTTCAGAGGGCTTCGGGATCTAAAATCCAATAGTGTTCAGGGGGACTGTTTCCAGTCTGCAGAGATGGAAAGTTTCCACTGCTACAATAACATACCTTACTGATGAAGTCCAAGGAAGGCAGAAAGTGTGCGCCAAGACTTTCTCAGACACTTTGAGGCATGCACACATACACAGATGAGCAGAGACCCTAAGGCAGAAATGTCAGCTGCACATAGGAAGCAGAAGCAGACATTTCAGGGGATATTTTTACCTACTGCTTTTATAGACAGTTTATTTATCCATAAAAGCCAGGGTGCATTTGAATAAAGCTGGGGCAGTGTTTGCAACATAGGCTGTTTAACCCAGAAGTCATGATGATTATCACAGCTGACTGCCATGGGAGCGAGATTACAAATGTACTAAGGTGCTATTATGTATTTTTTATCACTACACAAGGATATAAAGAACTTTTCTTGGATTGCAAAACAAAGTATACTGCGAGCTACTGAGCCCACCCACCCCTTGCCCTGGGAAGAGGTGTACATTTTTCTCATTCCATTCTCCAACACGTTAACATCTGTCCCAGGTCTGAGCTCTGTGGGGCTGTGTTAGTCACGCCTACGGCAGGCTGCCTGAGAATCTATGTCTGCAGGCTACATCTTTGCTTAACAAGTCCTCACTTTTCACTCATAACAGGACACACACCTGCAGGCTGATTGTCGCATATATCCACCTCCTCTCTCGAGCCATCTTTACTTTTACTGAGCAAACCAAAAAGATCCTTATTGCACCACATAGTATTACAGTCACTCACTACTGATTACTAAAATACATCAGGAATGTACATATGTCAGGCCAGAAACTTAAACAAATCACTTAACATTGTATCACAATCTTGTTCAAATCTCTAATATGAACATGTCAGTGCCAATAAAATAGCTTCCAACAGGCACGCATAGAGTACAAATGAGAGATTAGTTAGTGTTCCCTCGTCATTTTCAGCAGCATCCTGTCACTTCAATCAGACTCTGCTCCAAACAAATCAAAGAAAACGCTTGATCTATGAAAGCTTTCAGTTTACGCGTTTCATTCTGACATATATTGTTATATATAATATTCTTCTAGTGCCCTGAACAATGTCTCTGTTCTGCTTGCATGTGCCTTCTGAGGGCACATTATTGTCATTTACACAGTCAAACTGAAGGACACATTTCTTTGATGGTTCGACTTTGACAGGTAACAGCTGTTTCCTTTTCTTATAAGCTTATTTTCATAGGAAACATTTACAATGTAAAGAATGCTTTTATTATGCCTGATCTGAATTATATTATTCTTTCAAAAACGCACGACTAGATTACGTCACTCTTAACAGCATGGACAGAATCGATCAATAAGTCTGTTTGATTGACAGTTTTTCCAAAAACCTCGACTCTGTTTGTTCTTAAGAAAAACCGGCATTTAGAAAATCTGGCAGAGAATCATGTTTGTATCCACAGTGACGCAGGAGACTACATCATCGATGGGCCGTCTACATCCACTCTTAATAAGAGGAAGCTGTGTCCTTCACTGTCTGGATGAGCGTAAATTAAGGAAAGATGGTCAGACACTGGTGAGAAGCTGTCAGCCATTCACAAGGTGAAAGAAAAAATTCAGCTACATCAGAGCATACAGCACCATGCTGTTTAGATATTTCACAAGTAAATAATTTAAAGGAATCTGAAACTTTTGTTTAGTATTGCAGTTCAGCCTTTGCCATCTCATTTGAAGCAGACATTCACCTTTCCAACCCGCCATCTCTCCCATACATGTATTGTTAACAATCTGTCCCCTGGACTAAAGCTGAATGAGAAAGGACCAAATTTATAGCTTTATATTTTATAGCTGAATGGATCAATATATGTTTAGCAACACATCTTCATGAAGCTTGAAGTAGTTTCAGTGCACAAGGCAGCAAAAACTTGATGTTTATGGCTGCAGCTCTCCATTTCACATAGTCATCATGTTGTACTTTGCTCTGCTGATGTGAAAAGCAGAACAGATTTGTCATGTTCAAACTTTTTGGCAACTTGTGGTGTTCTCAGAAAACAACATGATTCTGCCCTTCATCTGAGATCTTGACCACAATCACGGAGTCACTATTGTTTATTAAATCACTCGGTCACCTCATCTTCCACAATGTTACCCTCGACTTTCTTTCCCTCCATGTTGGCTCTGCTGCTAGGACTGTTGAAGTTTGTGATTTTGTCATTTTTGCGGACATGACAAAAGGCGGGGAGGGTGAAAACACATAGTCAAGAGAGTTACACAAAATGGCAGCATGCTTAATGCTATATCTGTGCCCCAACAACTATATCAGTATGAACGATGCTGTATAAAGTTAAATCATTTTGGAAAACACGGACACCAATGTTTATCCACTTTGCAGGATCCACACTTTAATGATCAGAAATTTTAGTGTACAATATTGGGGGTTTTCAGTTCTACTGATGGTCATCCTGCTTGAAATATCATGCTATAATTTTCACTTTATGGAGTAAATGTATTTTCAAAAGAAAATGAAAACGGTAAATAAATCACCTTCTGTTTGGTTAAGTTTGAGGCAAAGCCAGTGAAAATATTGTTGTCATTACTGAAATTACCAAAAACCAAGAAATAACAGGGGAAAAATTGTGATATAAACCTACCCAGTGAGTATCCCAGACTGAATCTCATTCTTTTATTGAATAAACCATAAATTAACTATGCAACTAAACCCTTTTTAATACTCTAAACATTATCAATTTGTTGATATAACAAGTCAGGTCTCTAATTTTAAGATTTACCGCCTCATAGACTCCACACATGCAGTGAAGCCAGAGGTCTGATTCTAAATAACACCCCCAGCTTGCAGATATTTAGTGAATAGCTCAAGGACATTTCAGGGGAGTGATGGCAGCTCATGCGCATCCCCACAGGCTGAAGGGAAATCCTCCAGCCTGCCACACTGAACACAAACGACACAAATTCACCTTTGGTGCAAGAGAGAGAGAGAAAAAAAGAAAGAAACATAGCAATTTACAAGGCTGTCGGCCCCTCCCAGCATGCAGACATGCCTGCACACCAAGGAGTGAGTGAGTTGAATTATGGCCACCAGAACCCTGGTATTCCAGCATAGACAGAGACACGGTTTTCATGAGGTTTAAATGACAGCTCTGTGGTCAAGTAAATACAAAACTCACCATTTCTTAGTGCATTCCACCATCAGTTCCTGATAGGAGGCCACAAACTGGAATTTGGACGCATGTTTTCCTACACGTTGCAGTCTCTTCCAAACTGAAGCCATGTTTCTTTGGGAGTTTCTCTGCACCTATCCCGCCCTGGACTTGCTTCTTTGGGGCTCCTTCACACACACACTATCGCGCTTATCTTTATTGGCGTTTGATTGTATCCATTCTGAGCAGATGCATAGCTAATATGTCACTGGAAGCCCATTAAAACAAAGAAAAGACCGTCCTCGCTGCTGGTCCTCTAAAATCCTCCCGATAGATCCGAATGAGAGGACGGGAGATCTCTGCAGCAGGGGTGGACGAGGGCTGGTGTGATGGCTGGCATGTTGCTGTGGAGAATTATTCCATATTTACGAAAAGGCAGATAAGTAATCCACACGATGTATAGTCATTTTCTATCCGAGAATCTTCCTGCAACAGGGAACAAGAAGGGAAAGAGTCAGTAGAGCAACCGCGAGGCTGTGAAGCCCCCGAGGACCCTCACTGATTTCTGATGTGAGTGTAACTCCACTAATCCTCAACCGTGTCTGCTTTGTCTGTGGGATACCGCCACAGTTATCGGAGGCTGGAGGGGCGCAAATGTCAAACACCAGGAGTATCTGTAACGCCAACGCAACACTTTAAACTGTGTCAGGATGGGTCAAGCCCCAAGTGACGACTGACCATGTAAGCTGGAGACTTTGTTTACGTGTGGATTCTGCTGTGGTTACAACAGAAACGTAAACTATCCATTAAGTGAGCCTTTGTTACATTTATTAAGACAGCAGTGTATCAGCTGGGTCGGCTTACACTACAGCTTCTTATTCTCTATAGTGCAAGAACAAGAAAGGACATTATTATGGCGATTTACAGCCGAGCATCTATCGTAACCAAGCCACTGTACTCGGTTCCTGTGGTCGCCGGTCAGACCGATACACTATCACGCAGAGCTCGGGGGGCTATTTGCTGGCGCGGCGAGCTAACTTGGGATGTGTGATAACAAAAAATATGGTTTTATGACTAGAAACAGTGACAGAGAAGCTATGACATTACACCCAGCGAAGTTGTGTCAGTGCATCACCGTAAAAATCGGCGCCACGAGGCAACACTCTAACCTGACACTGAAATGAACGCTATGTAAACATGTAATATTTTGAGGAATGTCTCTGGATCCAGGGAATAGCCTGCGCCGGAATGATTCAGCTGCTAGGCTAACGCATTACATGTGAAACTAGGTTAACTGTGACTGTGTGACACTCACCTCAGAGGAATATACGGCGCATTGCCCAACGAGTGGCCGAGGCAGCAGTGTCGACAAACGGAGAATAAGCTTTTAAAAAGAACAAAACCGGTGGACGTAGCCCTGTAGCCTGCTAATTATTCGAGTCCGTGCAGCACCACTAAACCCAGCCGTGCAGCTAGCTAGCCTGCTCACGACGACCGTTAGCCATCAACACCGCACGAGCGGAAACAGTTGCTGCCGCTCCACAGGTAAGAGGAGGCTCCGGGACCGGGGCACGTGCACGCCTCAGCCGAGCCTGTCCCGGAGGTAAACTCAACAGGAGTACCCCTGCCCCAGGCACGAATTCCTACTTCAGAGTTGACGAATTGTTGCTGATAGTTTGACCGATCTGCTCGTCTAGAGTGGGTAAAGTTATCCAGCGTGTGACATAAACACAGACAGAAGTTTTCAAAATAAAATCATAGAACTGCACATAAACGTTGATAAATCTGTGCAGTTTCTAATATCTCAGAATGTTTTGTTTTTGTGGTTTCAAAACACTTTTAACCTCTTCAAGTCTGTTGTATCATATTTGGTACATAGCTGTACGAGAACTCTTTTTCATCAATATGATCAACATACTAAAAAAAATTATCTGAATACGATATGATAATGATAAATAAAAAAATGTCCTGAAGTGGATTATCAGTTGCCAAAAAACATATGTATATAAAAAATATATATATGTTGAAAATTATGGAAGTTTAGATTTTTTGAGGGGCTTTCGGTACAAAGTGAAATAAACATTTCAGCACCAAGAATTTTATGGCTATAATATGTGTTTTCAGGCTTTAAATGATTATGAAAGAAAGTTTTCAATTTATTTTCTTTATTTCAAACAGACAAGAAATGTAAAAAAAAAAAAAAAAAAAGCCAATCACACATTTTTGGTAAAGTCTGACGAAACATGACTGCCCAGTCCAACAATTAATGATTCAGTTGATGAAAACATGGAACAGAATAGGAAGAAGTAGTCCCCCATACTTCTACAGTTACATCTGTTTGCCAAAAGTCGTTGATTTATATTCATCCAACTTCTCTCAGGGCTGAATGAAATTGGATTTTTGCTGATATCTGATAAGATAGACATACCAATATCGATACAAATATCCTCTGCCAAGAGAGAAAAGTCTTTACGAAAATAGACTTGTTGCTTTCAACGTGATAGTCTTTTGCTATCAGAAACAGTGGAAAACAAGCAAAACAAATTCCTTCTTAAAAATGTAACCTGTTTATTTTTAAACGTACCAATGCAGTGATGATAAGGTTCAAGAATCGTGGGGCATTTGTTTATTTCGCCAATATTACAGGAGATATTTATGGGATATATAGCCAGTATGTATGGCTGATATTTCTTACTTTAAACACTTGCAAAAATGTCAATATCAGCCATTATTATTATTTAATCTCTTGGCCAACATCTGCTGATATCACTATTTTACTGATTATATTGTGCATCCCTAGTTTTTGGATACAAAGATGATTTATGAGTACAGTATCTCTTACAGATTAAGATTTCAGTGGATCAAATAAACTGTCCAAAAACAAAATGACTACCAACTTATGGGTATATTTTTAATATTTGTATCAGGATTCAGACCAGGTCACAGTGCAATATTTGCAGCAATACAATAAATGCTAGGCAATCTATACTGAAGACTACCACATTTACAGTCACTAGCTGCTGTAGATTTTGATATGACTACATGTAACTGGTTTAATAAATACTTTTCAAATAGGACACAGGCCACAGATGCACTAAGTAATGAATCATCCTTTTAGGCATTTGCAAAGGAGTACCCCCGGGTTAGATCTTAGGGCCCACACTTTTCCCTCTGTACATAAATGATTTTGCAGGGCAAATAAAACATTACAAAATTATTTTTATGCAGAAAATACTGTTTCATACTCCACTGCATTGATCAAGCCCTGTCACAGATACAGACTGATTTGAACTGTTTCAGTTTCCGACTATTTTCATTCAGCTCTAACTACAACCCAATCCCATCACAACAGAATATGTGATTTTTTTTTTTCTAGACAAAATACTAAATACTGTCATTTATGCTATGTAGTCCACTTTCGGTGACATGATCCCTGATTAAAAGGTTTAATACCTAAATTATATATAACAAATTCACCCTATATGTATTCACTTCGTCAAAGTTATTTTTGTTATCAATGTTTTTATCATTTTTTCATCCATTTGTGTAATTTTTGGTTACTCCGTGTTAACCACTAAAACAGGCATAGCCAAAGTACACTCTGTACTGTCAAGTGAAAAAAATATTTTATTTTGAAGGTAAATCTCCAAGTTTCCTGTTTCGTTCCCACTATTTCTGGTGGTCTTGATGGATTTTCGCCTCTCCATGATTTTGCCTGCCGCCTGGATGACTGAAGGCTGAAGAAACGCCCCCAGGCTGTTATTGGTCCTTTTCTCACCAACAGATTGTTTTCATATTCATGAGGCATTCCTGGGTTTTCTAAAAAGACTGATTAAGTCGAGAGATATTTAATCCTTTATCTTCTTGGTGGCTATGGTCTAGTCTATGGTGGCTCTGAAATCATTGTTACTGTACGGGATTTATATATTTTAACAACCAGCTGAAAAATGCACTTTTTAGAGTAGGGCTGGGGAATATTTCAAGTTGTTGAGAAATATAGTTACAAGGCACTATTGTTTTATGTTATACAGAACATGTTGGTTATCATGTGAGCGAGACATATTGCTCAGCAAATTAAATAAAAAAAACATATATAGGCCTATGGTATCTACTGAAAGTAACATGCTTATCATTTAATTAAGTAGCCTATGTGTCTTTTTAAAAATGTATCAAGTTTAGTTTTTCACACAAGTTGAAACTGATGCAATCATTATTCATGTACACCATCACATTGTGCATTGAAATATTTGGCATATGCTTTATTTTATTTATTTTTTTCATTTTATTATTGCTATTTTAATATTCAGGGGAGACTGAATGTCTCATTTTTTTACTCTCATGGCTATGACCCATGATTGATATATCCAAAAAATACCATTCCCAGCTAGAGAAAATGTTTAAGGTCTTGAAGTGAAATTGATATTGTTTTTATTCTTAAAGTTTTTTTGATGACAGGTTATAAACTTTAAAGATGTAATCCTCTGTGGTGACCATGTTGTCTGTTCAAGTGTGTGGGGTTGGTGGTCCCATTAGATAACAATAGAGTTTTAGTCATAAATAAAAAAATAAGTAAAGACATAAATGAAAGTATTTAATGTAACAAATGTTCTGTCTTCTTACTTTTTAAGCAGGGAACACAAAGTTGTTTTTAAAATAAGAATCATCATATTATAATGACATAATAATTACTCAAATTTGCGCTTGCCCATTTGTTTGGATGTGCTCTTTCAACAGGTAAAAGGAACCAACCCACAAAATATCTCGTCAATCAGTGTTTGGGTTTACTCTGCGAAATTATCAGAAAGAAATTACTGCAGCATGAGATCACATAAAATTTCTGATAATGACAGAACAGCATGTCACAGTTTGTCTGCAGTTAGTAACCAACCTGCATGACATCCAACCCCAGTCCCCTCCCTGCTGTGTATCCCCATACAACAACAGAAAACAAAAACAAAAACAGCTTTTGCTCCATGTTTTCCAGTTGTATCTGAAGACAAGAGTGGATGATCAAAAAATGGTGATGGACAAGGTTCAATCAGAATTTTTAAAATCCAACAGCAGCCTCAAAAGTAAAGTAATGGCAAAGATCCTGGATGAAAACAAAGCAGGAGTTCAGGCATGTCACTCGAGAATCAGAGCTCTTCCTCTCAGGTTAGTGCTAATAAGGATGATACTTCCATTTCCTGGTCCTGTCACATTAATAAGTAAGTGTCAGCCTTGTAGCACTGCATGCCAGGGGGTCTTTTTCACATGCTGAGTGGAAATAAAACACCCACAACCCATCAGAAATCAACCCCCCTCCTCTGCTGTCCCTCGCTCATACACACACTCACCAACACAGTCACACACCCCACACACAGGCACACACTTCCCCTCCCATGTCTGGATGGGACCACAGACTTGCAAATGCATAGCAGGCCCGTGGAAGCAGGAGTAATGACTCCAGCACTGCAGGGGAAGGCAATATGACTCAGATTAATTTAATCTTAAAAATAGATATGGGCCTAATAACAGGAAATTGATTTCTCATCCTTTTAGATGCTGCCCAAGATTGTGTGCTGCAAGAGGGATGGTGGATTTAATTTTGTTTTCTCCTTTTTTTTTGTATCGAGGGGGCAGGATGGTCGAGGTCTGCAGTTCAGATAGCTGAATGAAATAACAACGAGCCACAATACCAAACTTAAACTAAGCATCTGTGACCATGAAAAGCATTTGGGTTATTGCAAAGATAATTTTTGTGGTGAAGAAAGTCTGCAAAACTTAGACAATATGTTCATCAAGGTTTTCATATGAATAATACTTTCAACTGTCAAAAGAGAAAAGGTCATGTCAGACTTTGAAGGAACTACAACACAGCCGACTGACTCCAATGTTGACACAAGTCTCCAAGTTTTCCAACATATTTCATGCTGTTGTCTCTTTTGTTTAAGACTTTCTTCATTTGAGTGACCTGATCAAGTTGGTGCTCATGGCTGTGTCAATGTTTGTCAGATTTGATTCCTTAATTCTTTTCTTCAAAGGAAAAGTTCGGTTTCTACAGTTTTCACATTGTTTATAGAATGAAGTAGAACACTATACTCACCAATATTTCATCATGGTCTGCTCGCGCTACTCCTCCATTACAGTCTGGGGTCGCTCCACCCATGTTTTGTGACTGCTGACCTCTGAACTGGAAACTTTCTTCACGGCTGCCACGCATGCGCAGTACGGCTCATTGTTTCAGCGGCGACTGCCGGCTACTGAACAACTTTCTTCTTCCAGTTTAGTGCAAAATAGACGAATATCTATCGGATGAAGATGTTGTGGACGAGAACTTTGAATATGATGGGTGTCCTTCCAGTTTTGAGTTTACAGATGAGGAGCCCATCGAAAGGAGGAAGCCGTACTGCGCATGTGCGGCAGCCGTGAATAAAGTTTCCAGTTCAGAGGTCAGCACAGTCACAAAAACATGGGTGGAGCGACCCCAGACTGTAATGGAGGAGTAGCGCGAGCGGACCATGATGAAATATTGTTGAAACTAATGAGTTTTTGGATGATTAATGCAGTTTTAGGAGCGGCACTGTATGCCCTATGTGCTACCATTATACAGATGTCCGCCGCTCGATTTTGGATCTAAATATCTCCCGAAACACTGTTTGGATCAGGAAAGCCTTCTGGGTGAGTATATTGTTCTACTTCATTCTATAAACAATGTGAAAGCTGTAGAAACCGAACTTTTCCTTTAAGATGAGCAATAGTAATGATATTTCATATCCCAGATAAACTCCTCTTGCTTGTAAACAAATGCCATTTGTAAGTCACAATTCTGCTTTTAAATTACAAGTTGGGCTAGCTCTGGTGTATTTGACGTAGGAAAAAAAGACTAAAGATCTCTCTCTTGTGTTCACATTTATCCAAAAACTAATTAAAAAATCTTCTAAACTTTGGACCAAGAGAACCAGAGGTGCTGAAATGCTCATGCTGTATTTCCAAGTCACACTTCACATTATTGTGCCACTCTATTTGTAAATGTTACTTGATGTTGGTTTTTACTTCTACTTAAATTCAAATTTTTTGACTAACAGTAACACAGCACTTGAAATTAAGATGTACAGCTTATCATCACATTGTGTTTGGTAGTTTGGCCTGATGTGCACAACTGAATCACAGCGATGATGATATTAAGAGAAACAACACTTCTTCTCATGAGAAACTGCTCTGATAGTGGGTCAAAGGGTCTCTTTTGTGAATAAGTTTACCAGTGTGAACAAATTTCAAATCATATAGATAAGTGATTACTTTTTGCCCCTCTGATATCAGATGTCAGCTTTGGTGTTTCAGAAAAAGTTGGACATTTTGGCAAATGATTTGTCAACAGGGTTTATGGTTCAATATGACTCTTAATAATGTGACAAGAATCGTTCCTAATTTATCAAAGTTAGAAAATGTACGTGACTGAAAATCAGGAAAAGTGTAATATTGTGCAAGTATGATGAGTTTGTGTTTTTTTCTCAATTCCCGATTTCTAAAAGAAATCTAAACACAAAGCAGTATTTCATATCCCCTTTCATTCAGTTCTTTATTATCTGAGAAAAATTTGGGGGGGTTTAGGGTCAGAGCTGCTTTAACAGCAGGGGGCCCGCTGATCCTGCCGCTCTGTGTCGCCTGTTTACATTTTACTCTGACAGATTACAGCGAGCCCCCCCTCCATGTGTCCAGGAATGCTTTGATGTGACAAATGACCCGGTTCTAAATGACGCTTTGTGTGTCTGCCCACATGTCAGCGTAGGCCTCATTTCATACATAACAGAGAGAGGAGGACAGGAGGACAGACCCCGCTGTTGGTGTGTCTCAGTATGAAAGGAAGAGTGCATTGTACAAAAAGTTGCAAAGGTCAAGTGAAGTCCCATTTGCATACATTCTTCCCTTTTTTGTGCCTGACTCCTGAAAACATGCATTATTTCTATCCCTTGTTCCCAAAAATGATTTCCACTTTTATGCAGCTTTAATGGTTTAACTACTGGGAACAAAACAAAGACAGCAGATCCACGTAATCTCTCACAGCAAAAGTGACTTCATCCCATAATCACTCTAACAACATCAATGCTGCACCAGGGAATTGTTTCATGTGAAAATACTGCCTTCTCATTCTAAAACACAAAGCTGGGCTGAAGACAAGAGGAGCATTATCCCCCCAACTGAGACGTGCCCTATTTGGCACAAATAAATTCTGTTTTTGGATACTGTTAGTTCTCCAGACAGAGAAAATAAAATATCCAAGCTGAAGTGACATTAACTGTTGATTGATAGTTACCATGAACATTTGAGTGCAATAGGAAAAAAACAAGTTATCAGATTATGTTTGTTCCAAGTTATTCATGAGAAAAAAACATCAGCTTCTGGTACAAACACAAATAACCTCCCATCCTGGTAACTCTTCAAGAGATTCATTCTTGGGGTCTGCACTGACCTCACATATTGAGGATGTGTTCATTCTGACTCATCAGGTAAATTAAGTTGCACACCCTCAAATTTGGTTTAGGTTTGGTTCAGGGTTGAAGTTAAAACACTGCTTTATTTTCCACTTTGTTTGGTTTGCTTTGAATGGGGCAAGAGTGAAGGCCAAAAATCTAGCTGTGTAAACCTTCTTACTGACCCAAATATAACTAACATTGACCATGTTCAGTTTTCAGCAGCAGCATTTAAGGCTTACGACTAATTGTAATATTTTGTCCAACCCACTACACACTTCACACCTTCCCTCTCCCTCCACTTGCCTCCGTTGAAAGCCAACAAAAACATGTCCTCGTCCTTTAGGACCTGAGCCAGCTCTTCAAGCAGAGAGACTGTAGCGTCTGGCGTTAGAGCACTTGAAAAGAGCTGTTAACAAAGTAGAGTTCTTTAGATAAAAGCCAAGTGAGTGTGAGCAGCTTCAGTGGGCACAGACAGACAAAAGTATTTCTGCTGAAGGTGCGGGAAAGCTTTTTTAAATAACTTTTAATGTTCTCTGTTGAAGTGTCTCTTGGTAATTTTTTTATTTCTCATATTCCACTTAAAGTGCATCAGTAGCTTTTGTGATGCCCAGCTTTTGTTTTCTGTATACATATTCCAATGCCTTTTAAAGCCTACACACTGACAGTAGTAAAGAGGGGTTGATGGTTGTCTGTCCATCAATGTCCAACCAGACGTCCTTTCCTGCATCCAGTCCTTCGTTCATGTCTTTCTATACATGCTGCAACTTGATGTAAGAGTGGTTTTGTAAAAAACACTTTAAAGGATTTCCTTCAAACTTAGCACAAATGTTTACTTACATACGAGAACAAATTCAGTTTTGAAAAGGTCATATGTCAATGTCAAGTCAGTATGCCTCATATTTATCTATTTCTTGCATACACACTATCTCAAAGGCACATAGATGGACTCTATTCAAAGTCAGAAGAAACGTTTCTGATGAACATTTCAAGCTACAGTTCAACCACTCTAAGGCCACAAAGTCTTGTGTTTATCTTGTTCTTGTGAATGCAAATGTGTAAACTATATTTCAATAATGCCAGAAGATTTTTTGCCCAAACTTTCACAAATACTTCATGTGACCCAAAGTTGAATTTATTAGATTAGATTAGATTAGATTAGATTCATCAATGTCACTGTCAGGGGTCTCATGTTTCTGACTTTAAAATAAAATCAGCAGACTTAGGCGGTGGGCCAAGGCATCGTGTCTGCTTTAGTTTTTGAAAATAACGATCTGCAGAGTGGGAGGACCTCAGTTTGTGACAGATAAAAGATTATTTAAAAAAAAAAATCAGATTCCGTTTGTTGCTACCTGAGATTTTTGCACATTTTTTCACAATAAATGTTTAAAGTTCGTTAAAACTACAGGCAAACGGCGTAGCCTGCTAAGTCAGATGAACCTATCATGCGCAAGGCCAAAGATCACGCGATCTTATTCAGCCAATCAAGACGTGGTTGTGGGAAGACCCGCTGTTGTTTTCAACCATCAACTGGATTACAACGAGTAGTATCAGCGAGAATCTACTCGGCAAGAGAGGATTCTCCAGCAAAAGAAGAAGCTGTCACATATGTAGGTAAGTAGCTGATTGTTTACTGAAGTAGTACTTATGCCGGACACATGGCAAAGTTGTATATTGTCGAAAGGTAGCGCAAACCGTTAGCCGGAAGTAAGCTTTCAAAACATGAGCACGTTAGCGGAATGCAAGCTCTTAAAATACGAGTTTGATAGCCGAAGGTTAGTGTTGAAAACCCGAGTTCATTTGCCGAAGGCTAGCTCTTAAAACATGAATTCTTTGGCCCAATGTTAGCATTGAAAACATGAGTCCGTTATCCAATGTTTAACTATGGAGGTTTTAGGTCAAGATTTTGGAGTGTTTTCTTCATCCTTGCATGTGAATGGTAATGACTAGGGATGTGAATTGAAAACCATTTTCAGTTAACAATCGATAACAACTCACTTAAGGAACCATTATCGTTATGCCACCTTAGGTGAGTGGAAACACCATGTGTCATGTGTTTGATGTTGCCACTGAAAGCCAACAGGCCAACTTTTGCACACGCTAAAAATCAGAAGGAATTGACAAAGACGAGGATCTATAAGCAGAATCATTGACTGCACTGGCATGAATAAAATATTATTAAGTCCCATCCATAGATATGACAAGAAAACAACAGTTTTTCCAAACTAAATAGTTCTAGACAGCAAAACTGCAGACCGAATGGTCTAATCTGTACTCCTACAGGAGAACTTAAAAGGTTTCATCTTTAGTTTTTAGAAGTATGTCCCCCAAAATGTTATGACAATGGTTCTGATGTGTCTCTATAATCTTTTAAAAATGTTTTAATCTTGCAAATTTTTTCGGCACGTTTTGTTTTATGAAGATTTCAAGTGAAACTCTCTTGCAAGATTGTCTTTTTTTAGTATTCAATATAGCCTCAAAACAAACACTCTTACATTTACTAGAAAACCAAATGTTTATTTATCCAGCTATATTTAGTACAAACGCACACGTTTTCCCTCAGCACCTTTTTTTTTCTCTCTTGTCGCAGAAAAATGTGCTCAAACCCTTAGTGCCACGCTGCCATAGGACATGATTCACTCCTCTGAACTGTGGAAAATTTGAAGTTTCAAAAGGATGACTAAGTTGATTTAGGGTTTGGTCAAATTCAAAGGATTTGTTTTTAGAAACACACTGTCCCAATGTAGGTAGTTTTATCTCACAAAGCTTATTAGCTTACAGTATTTGTCTGGTTACTCAAGAATATCAAATTTCACTCTGTTACACATTTACAAAGTAATTATCTGCTGATACATCAGATTAGTTGAAATGATGTACTCATTTCTAATGTGTTAATTCATCTGCTTTTTAGAATTTTAACTTCAATTTGTTGCCATGTTGGCATTTAGTCTTTCAACGTACAATTAATTTGAGCATCAGTCTTTGCTTTTCACATCTTACTTATTATCTATAAATGTTAGTTTTATGGGGCCTGAATAGATGTAATATAACATTTTTGATTGGAGATTAGATGAATACTCATGTGAGATTTCAGTTTTTGGGGTCTCAAGCCAGGGATAGTGTGAAAAAGTGCCCTGTATTTATTTAAATGAACAATAGTATGCTGATTTTAGTGTAAAGAGAAAAAAATAACCCAAGGCTTATACCTCATCCACTAACCTGTCAAATTTACAAACTAGCATAAAAATAACTGACTGTATCGTATTATCACCCAGACATCAGACCTCATTCCCCTCTTGCCTCGATGTGCTTTTCTCCCTGTAGAGATTTAAGTGCCGTGCTTGAAACACCAGATAAACATCTTCTTCTCTGAACTGTTCTCCCCTGACTCACCGCAGATTGTCTGCTGCAATCTGCTGCTCTCACAGGAAGTCTCTGCGTTTCCGTGTGGATGACCGGACTCAAAGATGGATGAAGGGTGTGGTGCTTTCCTCTTGGATTGCTGCCATCAAACCAACAGCTGGCTACAATATGGATTTGATTCATGTGTGATTTAAGGCCAAGTTCTGACAATCTGAGCCTCTGTTTAACCCTTTTATAGTAAATAAGTTCTGTCCTCAAGGGCTATGATTGTTTCAATAATAGTGTGACTATGCCTGGATTCAGATCACCACAAAAATCTAAATGTAGGACAGACATTTCAGTTGAGAATTCATTGAGATGACATGTCACTGTCATGCCACATGTCACATGTAAAAAGCGTCTTGCAATGTAAAGAAATCTTTTAAGAAATTCCTATTCCCCATCAGATTTCGGTTTACCACCAAAACAATGGTTCCTGGTCCATTTCTGGCCAATTTTGATTTTTTCTTCGAATTCCTTTCATAAATTAGATTTATACTGCTCACAAACTAACAAACAAACAAACAAACTGATGACAAACACTGGCCAAAAGATGACCTTGTTGTTGGAGGGAATTGATAGCTTCAAGCTAAATTCCTTAAACATGTTGGTTCTGCATTTTTTTTTTCGTATTTAAAGTGTTTGGAGAGTCAAGAAAATGTTTTAGTGTTTTAAAAACATAAGTGGTCAGTGGTAGGATTCTTTTGTGTTTGTCTCACACAGTCAAAAAGCAGAGAATTCTCTCCAGAAGAGCCAATTTTGACAGAGACACATTACTCATAAATACAAAAAAATCAATAAATTCACTAAATGTTTACATTTCAGGGAGGAGCACAAGTGCAGTTATTAAACTATGTCAGAACATTTATAATCACAGCAGACTCATACCAAATCTTAAGGGGCTGCCTCAAAAGATTGAGACAACAAAAGGTAGTTTGCTCAATGACAAAGAATCCAGAAGTCTTTTGGATAAAGGCAATAACAAAATGTCAATAATCATAGACTTGTTGGACTTCTGCAGTAAACTAAGTATATCAGATAAAAATGTTATGGTGGTAAAGTGGATCAGAAGAAGCATTTTCAATTGCAGATGAAATAAGTTTGAGAGTCAGTACCTCCTCGATTTTATAGAAACATTAAACTCACTCAAATATCTTGACAGTGTTACGCTACTGTGGTCCAAGCTTGCCAGTCTCCCTCTGAAATGAGAATTTAATTAATTTAATTCCCCCATTGCTGCAGAGGAATGGCTTTTTAGGGAGAACAAATTACCCATTTACACTCATCTGGGCCATTATCAGATCCTTGTCAGTGTGAAATTAAACCCACATTAGACCAGAGGGGGGTCTGAACCGAGCACAACTGAGCGATGACCCACGGTTTGAAGAATCACTCCCCTCTGGAGAAACAGGCTGCTGATTACACACAGCCTGCAAGCTGCTGATAGGAAGACTTAATACATCACATTCACGTTTTTATGCTGACTATAAGATTGATACACATATGCCTGGGCAAGTATTGCTGCACACACATTACTAAATGAATGTTTGTTGAAGCTGTCATGGTTTAAAATCCCATTATGGGCTAAGTTCAGGGAAGCTGAATTTGCACATATATACATTTTCACACAAGTGAATGGATCTGTGTCAGGGATGATTTTAGGATGAGACCTTTGGAGTGACTTAGACCCTGGTAAAAAGAATTGTACTTTTCAAGGATTCAGTCTGTCCCTTAAACCAAATACTACACCACAATAATATTTGTTAAAACAATTGAAAGTGTTGCTTTGTTCATTGTTTTTAGTTTACTTTACTGAAATATACTTTTTAAAGAAAAGAGGCAGAGAAGTTCAGAGGCCAAAGTCCAATTTTGGTAGATTTTTAGTTGAGAAATTCAAAGTAATGTTGTGGAGACTTCTGTGAACTTGTTGAAAAATAGAGAAATATTAGGTCGCTTAACTTCTCTTTAACACCCAAAATCCCCCGTGGCCTGTGTGAGACAAAGGTGCACTCTCAATTTTTGATCAACCAATTTCAGTGTTTAATTTTAAGTGTATCATGTGTATCATCGGCTCCAGTTTAGCTGCACTACATTGTCTTTTATGACCTCTTTTTGGCAGTTCATAGTACAAAGTTATTATTATGTTTAACATATGCTCTTATTTTTTGTCTTGCAAAAGCCAAGAAAAGACCACCCTTGTAATCATATATTATTTCTTTAAACCTATCGGTAATTTTGACAAATGAGCTCAGAAAAAAGACCTATATTAAACAGTTCAAAATATGTTTAATCTGGTTTGAAGGCATTAACCTAACGTGGATTTTACAAGTCCAATGTAGGATCATACAGATGAGCATATTTATCAGTGTGTGACATGTTTAACAATACAAATGTGCACAAAGAAGAATGCTCACCAGCTGATAGCATGGGAATTTATTACACTATAACACCAGCAGAGGTGTCTGTAAAGAAACTGTTTGCGATGTTGAGAGCAGCATTGGAAAGGACACGTTCTGCTGCTTGGATGAGTTGAACTAATACAGTGACTTTCTGAATTAGTGGACATCATTGAGACCTGTAATGATCAGCTGCAGAGACGATGAGTAATGTTTATCTGTTGATATTTTTATGGTTTGTCCTGCCTGTAGGCAGGAAGTAACTGCAGAATCCTAACATTATTATTAACTAGTACTTACCTGATAGCTGTAATGCAATTATTACAACTACCACAGCTGCTTGTACTCCCACAGAAGTGTGATGAGTTAACTCATCACTCTGTTTATGTTGTTTATGTTGTGAGCATGGATGTATTATAAGAACTGGATAGCGTGGCTCCGCCTTCTACCATGTAACGGATTTGAAGCCAAAATTTCCCCCGTCAGGGCGTCGCCGTTGTGCAGCCAGTAGAGAATCTGGACCATATTTCGACGTAGTTGTCGTAAACTGTCGCAAAACTCCCCAGCATACACCGTACACAATCATTGTGAAACTGCCGTAAACCGCGGTTATTTTTAAACTCTAATAACTGATGAAAAAGAAACTTTTCAGAAAAAAGAGGACTTGGAAAACACGCAGCCCAATAATACTTTCATATCACCACAGCATACGGGTGGGAGAAATATTTCTACGAGGTGTATTAATTTTTTGAAGTTTCACTACGGCCCGTCCAGATGAATGGGGGAGACGGAGACTTGACCAATACTGCAGCCAGTCACCAGGGGGAGCAGTTTTCGTGGCAGCTTCAATTTGAGCCCAGCGACATGGCGTCCATGTTTTTTACAGTCTATGGTTGTGAGCTGCTCCAGGGGCCTCCTTGAAAATGCTGCTAAAACAGGTGTCGGTCACATGTATTCAAACAAAGCATGCTGAATACAGAACTCTCACTTGAATCAGAACAACTCTCCCATATAATCCAGGCATAAAACCATCTAAATTGTGCATTTGCTTAAAGCTCATAAGGCAAATCATCTGGTTTGTGTTGATTTTGACACTCCCTGTGGACAAATCTTTAGCTCTTACCACTTTACAGATATTGTCCTCTTATTGTATACAGATTTTTCTCAAAGAAATCTCCGCCTGAAGAGTTTTACCTGTATCAAATTTTCTGTTCATCAAGTTTCCTGTTTATAAAAAGGCAGTTTCTGCTGTGCACTGTTTTTCACTTTATCTGAAACCTACACCAAGTATTTGAAATAAAAATATTGAAATATTCCATATTAATGTCAAAGGTTTTGATTGCTAATACAGAAGCATCCCCATTACGTCCAGTGCATATCATATTCATCTAAAAAGCCTGACAAGAGTTTAAAAGGGTTAAAACAAAGTGTTGTTAACTTGTAAAATATAGACTGTCGTTAATTTATGTCTGAAAGAACAGAGGTCAGGAAAAATAACGTATTCTAAATGTAAATGTATTAACACTCAGCAGTCTATTCCTGGCCCTCTCGCCTCCCTGTGTTGGATGAAGAAGAGAGACATAAAGGGAACAACCACAGAGATGTCATCAGGATCATTAGTGAACAAGCGTCAGCCAGTATCAGCTCAGTGAATGAACAGCGACCGTCCAGCAGACAAATCATCCTCCTGTTACTCTCCCCAAGAGAGAGACACAGAGATGGAGCTCCTCTTCCACTCACACAACCTGAACAAAGGATAAATTAGTCCCTGGATGGCTGTCTCGGGTCTTTTTGGGAGCCCAGTCAGGCGGGTCGGCTGCAGAATGACTTCTTGGTGAGCTCCAGCGCCACCAGCCTAGATGAGACACTTCCGCCTGCCTTTTTAAATAGCTTGTTAATTAGCAGCAGGGTGGCTGGATGTAGTCATTAAAGGCTTCACTGCAGGAAGTAATTCATCAACGCCACAGGGCCTGTTTACTCTGCTCAGATCAATACAGACGCACGCGGCTTTTCTGCTGCACCTTAATGGTTTACTTCTTATAGAGCAAGAGCTGTTCATGCTTAAGATGCCCTTGCTGTTTAAGACTGTCTTACGATAATTTTTACTGTTTCTCTATCATTTTAGATTTTTAGAGGACAAAATGTCGTTGTAGAAATGTGACTTGAAGATCATTTGCAACTTAATTTTTTTATGTTAATGTTAGACGGTAAACAAAGAGGAGACATTTTATGACTTTGTCTTGAAGATCAGCTGTTTCTTCTCTCACAAGTCTTCCTTACCCTGTCTGTTTACAGTCATCTGTCCTCTTAAATGATGTTCTCTTGAGAGGTGAAGCAGTAATGCTTTCTTAAAAAGTAAGAAATAAGTTAGAGTGGAAAAACTTGACACTTTGAAAAAATATCCTGCCTTAATGACAGTTAACAAGGGCTGATCTGAAAGTGCATCCAGATGTGAGGACCCTGACTGACACTGAGGCTTTCAGCTTTGGTTAATGTTCTGTTTATCCTTCTGCAGATGTCAGATAGGGCCAGAGGCATGAAGTGTTGCATTGTCTGTTTGTCCGTCCACTTTGACTCAAAAATTCTGGAGGTCAAAGATCATTTGACGTCATGTTCATCTGTTGCTTTTAAATGCAATATCAGCAGATAAACTTCAACCTCTGCAAAAGGGCCCACTCTGACTTGAAGGTGCTGTGAGGGGAATCTATTACTGGCAACATTAAGACTCTGCTACCCATGAGCACTTGCAGCGACTGTCGTAATGCTGCTTTCCAGTAACCTCGGAAATGGGAGTGACATCATCTCCGACTTATCGACATTCCAGTTGAAGTCAGAACAAAACATGCTGATCTACCAGGCTACTGTTAGCTGTTGTTAGCACACCCTGCGTTGTCGTATGAAGAATGTGATTAGCACTACGGCAGCATTTTTGTAAATATAAGTCTAGCAATACGATGTATACAGCTGATCTAGAGCGACACACCCCAGTCAGAAGTGCAAATAAATTGATTATTACAGGAGCTAAATAACTGTTCACACTGGGGGCATCCATCTTCGATTGTCAACTCGGGGGTGGCGAGGTTTCACAGAGTTCCCAGTAGGAAATTCAGACTTCGGGGGACGTTCCAGTTGCAGTTTCCTACTCGGAACTCAGAAATTCCGACTTCTGACTACAACTTGAACGCACCAAAAGACGTGACCGAAGCCAAAGCGTGTGTTTGTTGTGATGCTAATGAATGCAGCTTGGATCTTCCTCAGAACTCTGCATTGATTTACAACTTCTTTTTTCAACAACTTACAGGATGCAAAGCCACGAGGTAATGTATCTCTTTGTAGTTACATAGCAGTAGTTTTAGATGTGTGTCAACAAGCAATTTTTGGAAAACGCATTATCGTAGTTGTAGCCGGCTATATATCACTACTTACAGCCCGGTGCTCTAAGACATGTAATATAAATAATAAAATAATATAAATTTGCTCTTGTTTTAATTGTCTTGTTCCCAAAGTTGAGTATCCAGGCCAGTCCAGCCCTGTCCGACCCGACCAGAAGGCTAAGGAATAGCATTTATAGATGACCTATTTTGATGCTATAAAACTCATCTTAAAGTGTGTGTTTCGATCAGGCATATATCTAAAAGTGAGACTTTTTTGTAATTACTTAGAAACTCCTCACAGTCTCTATAAAGAAGGGATGACCAATTCATGTTGGGTATGAATAAAAAATCCATCAGGAAATCAACATCACTGGTACTTTTAAACAATTCTCTCACTGATTCCTTCCACTTTGTTCTGCATGCCTTGTGAATCAAGGATGTGATGCTATCATCAAAAACAATCACAAAAAAGTCAAAAATGTGATCACTGTAAACTAAGGGGGGTCTAAATCATGGCTTAATTTTTGATGAAAGATACTTTTTAGAGGTTAGAAACACCAACAACTTGCAGATGAATTTAGCATGAGGGCCAATGCTAGAATCAGTAAGGATGTGTGGCATGTGTGGGGCTATGATAGGAACTGTTACAGGAAGAGAGACTGTGCTATTCATGTTAGTTTCTATTGGGAGAGGAAGTGATACTTTCCTCGCTTTCTACATCCAGATTTCTGTGGATTTTCTGCTGATCTGAACAGGTCTAGTTTCATCTATTTCTCAATTTCTGTCAGTGAAACACAGATGTAAAGCATTATAAGTCCAACAGTTAAAGTCAGAAGTATTCACAGTGTTATCCTCATATACATTTATCACTGAGCTCTCACAAAGTGAGGTGTTAGCCTGCAGCGTGAGGTGAGACCGAGTTCAGAGAGCCAACCAGAGGCTCTGAGGATCAGAACAGAGCAACAGAGGTGAGAATCAGACGTCTGTTGCTTTTATTTATTGCTTAATGTCAAGCTTGGGGCATATGACTGTAAATTCTCTTTCATCTCCAGCTGGATGAAACACTCTCCTTCAGTCGTTCTTCTCCCCCCTCGGCTGGTTTGTCAGGAGAAAATGCAGCGGAGAGAAGAACTCAGATTTCTCCCTGGCATCAACAAGCAGATAAGAGTACAGCTCCTGTCTGTGTACTGTTAGCTTTACAGCATTATTCCAGGAGACAGAAATCAGACAGTGATTTATAACATTCTGCTGAGGGAAAATGGAGTGTATGCACTGAGAATGTGAATCAAATCAGGAGACGAAGATGTGAACCTACAGATCTAAGCAAATCTCCCCTTTAGCCTCATTTCACAACTATTGTTCAATTTCTGGCCTGTGGTTTGGGAAGTACTGTGTGTGTGAGGTCAAACATTTGCTGTGGAGTTCGTGTCAAATAAGTTCAACTCAACACTTTGAAACATTGTTACAATTCCAATTTGTTTCTAAGAACATATGATGATGAGGAGAGAATGACACTGTAGATGTGTAGTACAGCCTTTTGTTGGCAATTGAAGCACTTAATGTATTTATGTTACTACTGTGGTGTAACCTGACACAGCAGATGCACCATTCCATATATCTCAGCAGTCTATCAGGTTAACAGTCCAAAAAAAGTGAATAGAAATGGACAGAAACTCTCAAAGGCCTATCCGACAGGGGAATGGGCAGTTAATCAGTCAGTCACATTCAATACTTAACGCAATTGGATAACAGTAGCAAGCACTACTGCCGCACAGTAAAATACAAACATAAGCCACTTTCTAAAACAAACTCTTACCCAAAACACGTCAAAGTAGAACTTAAATATAATTTCTATCTAGATTTGCTTTCAGTGCTATTATTTGTTCGTCATTTGATGTAGAAGTGTGATCCAGGTCTAACAGAACTGCTCCTGAAGCTGTTAGCATCCATGCTAATCTCTGAATGAGTAATGCAGTCACTCCCTGTTGTCGTCTTACTTTGGCTTGTAGTTCTCACCCCTCTAAAGATACTGATTGGGCCGTACTACTTTGGGACACTCACAAATGTTGTAGATTGAAGCTTGGCGAGATTGATTTGACTGACTATAGATCTTGAATCAAGCTAATGCAGCTTCTGTGCAAGGCTAAGTGTGAAGCTAATGTGAGAAGTTTCCACTGCTTTTGAAACACTAGTATGTTTCTTGATGAATATTTCTGAGCCCCAGAAACAGGCTAGACCTTAACTGACAAGACTGTCTATTTCAGTGTTGGTGTTTCTAATGCTGGCACCTACAGCCAGGTCTTAGTGTCAGACAGTCAATAGATGCACAGTTTGTAAACCCTTAAGTCCCATATGTCCCTAGAATAGAAAGCAGGAACACCTCTTGTGTTCCTAAACCAATGGTGCTCATGGAAGGGAAAAATTCCAAGGATAATGAGGAAAACTAAAAAACCCCAAACTGGGTGCAAATAATTCAGGTCCATGCACTTAAAATGGTTTAAAAAACATAAAAGACCTTTAATTCATAGGTCCTCTTTCAGACACTCACATTTTGGTTTTAATGTTTTTTCTCATTAATAACTCACGTGGCTTGTCTTTTGGCAGAAATATTTATTTGTTTACTTGTCAAAGAATTGAATCTTATCGAATACAGTTGCTCCTCCACAAACACTGAAAAAGAGATCAATCCTCAAACCATAGTGCCTCAACCTATAAACTCAAAAGAAACTGCCAGAAGGCCCAGAGGACATTCATGCAGCTTCATTTTGACACTTTAAAGATCAGGTTTGAGTACTTGTGTTGGTGCAAAAGGTAAGCACCCATGCCTCACAGCAAGAAGGTTGCTGGTTCGACTCCACAAGTTGGTTAGGTCTTCTGATGTGGAGTTCACAGGTTCTCACTGTCCACGCATTAGTTTTCAATAGGTACCCTGTTTCCTTACACAAATTAGAAACATAGTGGTAAGGTAAATTGTTGAATCTCAGTCCCTCTTATGCTACAGCCACACCGGAAGCAAATTCGCAAAGAAGCACGTTGAGATTACATAGAAAGTCAATACAAAGATGCGTTTGGACGCAGATTCGCCCTGGGCGGTGGGTGGGATGCGTTTGGCGCGGCACTTATGGAGCGTCCAGCGCGTTTGGGGTGTCAAACGACTCTACGCCCGAGTTGAAAGTATTGAACTTTGGACGCAAATTCGCATGACGCTGTGCTGCGGCAGCAAATCAGCGATGACATTCACCCCCCGACATCATTGATTTGATGACGTGTGACGCTCCGGCCACCTGCTCCTGCTCAAACCCCTCTGAAAGATGGAGCAGAGGTTGATCTGCGCTGTTTGCCATCATCCGGAGCTATACGATTCGACGTGTGTACTCTACAGAGACCAGAACAAAAAGGAGCAGGCTTGGATGAAAGTCTCTGAGGAGACAGGTTTTGAAGGTAAGTTCTGTAAATATTTGTTTCCAGCTGGATTTGCCTGCACGGGTCATCACTGAGTCCGACTGGCTCCGGCTCTCTACTCCGCCTGCGCAGTGACGTGCGTCGCCCCTCAGCTTGTCAAAATGGTCCAGCGTCCAGCCTCAGGCGTTACGCGTGGTGCTTCACAGGCACTACGCGCGTTTACATCCGCCAATTCGCGTCCGTAGCATTATGGTTATGTGTGTGACTGGTTGCCTGTCTCCACATGATCACCTGTCCAGAGTGTGCTCGCACTAATTGTTGGTTATGTTCCAGTCCCCTCCAACCCCAAAAGGGTCGCATGGTATGGATAATGGATGGATGAATGGAGACCAGGTTTTTATTTACAGCAATGCATTCCAGACAGGGAGAGACAAGCCATTTCTTAAAGCTAATTAATAAAAAAAAACCCAAAGTATTTACAACTATTGACAGACTTTTCTGATAATTAAAAATAACTAAAGTCTCACATGTGATGACTGCAACAATTTTGTTTTTTTTTTTTTAAAGAAAAAGAATCTAATTTTTTTTATCATGATGATGGCACTCACCCCAGAAAAAGTGGTAAAGACAACAAAAGCATCCCTGTGTGTAGAAGACCCCGTCCAGCTATCTAAATCATGCTCTTACAGCCTCTCACAGGAACCAAACAAATTTTTACCTCTTTCTATCAAGGCATTTTCAACTTTTAAGACTTTCATGGCAAAACCTCACCTCAAAAGAGCTGCCTGAAGCACACAACATCTAAACTTGTTTTTTCTTTTTATTCCATGAAGAAGTCTTGAAAACAGAGTTTAAAGATTGAATGACTCAGCAGTCATAGTGATCAAAACAGCAAACTTACTGTACAAAATTTTTTATAACATCTGGCCGACTTACTGACACAGCTCATGAAACCATGCAGCTTTTCTGCTGAGTCTGCATAATCAGAAAAGTTGCTGATCTTCAGTTAGAAGCTGTGTCCACACACACACACACACACACACACACACACACACACACACACACACACACACACACACACACACACACACACACTAGCAGAGGAGTAATTGATTTGTTTGCTGTCCAAACATACTGAGGCAGAGCGATGGCTGGAGGCCTTAATAGACTCGGCAATGATTTGACATGCAGAACAAAATGTTTAGAAAAGAAACAGTTTTGTTAAAGAAAAATTAAGAGCATACAAAATGGATGGCTTTGCACAGAGGTGGTTTTAGTGATCTGGAGGCTCCCAGCAAAGACTAATATCAAGTTCTTATCTATTTAAAGGCAATCGAGTCTGAGAACAAAATATTCGGAGGCTTTTGAAAAGCATAAACCCAATGATATTCAACCATTTTTAACAAAAAGAAAAAGGAGGAGTATGTTGTCCTTATTGCACTAAACCCTTGAAAGGGTAAAACTGGCTCCTTGCATGTCTTACAACCCCAGTGTAACTGTAATTTAAATAGTATAATAGGTTTTCTTGCAATTATAGTTTTATTTTTCAAACACTCTCCTAATAAGTTATTTCTTTGTTACTAATAAAACTGCAAAAATAGGTTGTCAGCATTTATAACTGTGCATGGAATCAGGGTGGAGAGAACAGAGAACAAAGCAGAGAAGTATCTGAAGTGTCCTATTTACACCATGTACATTTACATTACATTTTTGAAAACAAAAATCTTAAACTTACATGTTCTGCTCTCTGTGATTATCCTAACAAATGCCTACTTTTGGCTACTGCGTAAAACCAGCTGAGCAGTCAAAATGGAGCCTCTTTTACTTTTTTTTAAGCCCTTGAGGGAGAAACTCAGGCCAGAATAAGCAAATCCAAGCGATCAAACTCCCTTTGATGAATCCTTAAATTAAAACAACAGAATCAAACCAGCTGGAAGTGAAGTTTAAGAAAGAAAAAAGAGGATAAGCAGAAAAAGAGTGCAGCAGTGGGAAGTCAAATATGCTTCTCGGTTGATGTGCGGTGGATCTTGCTGGCCCGCTCATTGCTTGCAGGTGTAATAACACTATCTGATCCTCTGCACTCCTGCAGCTCACAGAGCAGATATTTCTGCACCCCTCTTGTCCCTCTCCTCAGAAAAACAGTGGCTCAAAATCATTCCAGGCAGCTCAAAGAGTAAAATGTCTAATATCTGTGTTTCTCTCTGCAGTCATTAGAGAGATGAACCTCAGCTCCAGTCCTGTTTTATTATTACTGTTATGGCTTTTCTGCTGTAGTCTGTCATGTTCTGTGGCCTCAATTGGAGTTGAAGCCATAAAAATTGTGAGCACATGACCTCTTGAGGGGCAGTGATGGGCTGCTTAAAAAAAGTTATGAAATCTAATATAAGGGTAGTGGAGGTTTAAAATCCAAAGTTATACTGGCTCAAACTGCAGATACAAGCAGATTATTGATGATCTTAGAGATGTTTTTGATTATTGAACTAGACTAAATATCAAGGTTTTCATCAGAGTCAGAATATGGTCCTGTTTTACTGCTACACCAATCACAGCTCAAGCAGGGTACACAAATAAAGATTATCAGGCTGTTTTTGAGCTGACTTTCCCCCTTCCCGGCCGGATCATTTTATGTCTTATAAGATTATCCAACAAGATTATCCCGTAGCCTGAGGTGTGTTAAGATTTGTTGTGAAAATCGTCTATCAAACTGGTCGCAGCCGACAATCATAAATATTCAACTTGTTCAATATTTACCACCAGAAATCTTTATGTGTGGGTAAAGCTGATGACCCTCGAGTCATGACTGTGAACTGTGATGCGGAACAGGATGCAGCCAACCAAGCAGTGAGCTGACGCTGATTCTAGATCTGCAGTGGGAAAGAATCGTAACGGGTGGTTTGTGTGCTGTATTGATATTATCAGAGCTCACCACACACAGTAAGATCAAAGCTGTTCTGATTTTTTGTCTTCATGTGTTGTGTCTCTAACAAATAAAAAATCTCTTCAGATTTAATAAATCCTTATTTATGTAGCCTGCCTATAGGGCACAGCTGTAGCCCTATGCCTTTCCCCAATGGAAGCTTACCATGTGAAAATGTTTCCTTACCCTTACAAAATGAGTGTATAAAGCTTTCCTGTCTGTTGGTATTACTCGTTGCCATGATCATATCTTTCTCTGATGGGCCAGTGGTGATGCTTTTCCATTTTGGCCTACACTTGGTCATTCGGGCTTGATCTGCTAAGTTAAAAAATAATGAGCGCACTATTGAATGTGCAAACTAAAAAATTTGCATGTGCTATTAGTGGGTGTGTTGTGGGTGATCTACTATGAATTTGTGCAAAATTGATAACTTGCAAAAGTGGTGTGGACTGCCTTATTTAAATGAGGATTCTGAGTGTGCTACCAGAGGCCACCATCATGGAAGGTTCATAATAACAAAGACATGCATTTCTAATATAAGACATATCTAATTAATTCAAATTGAATGTGCTTTGTGTGTTTCATTGAGTTAAGATAGAATAAAAATGTAATTTCTGTGTTTCAAAAGTGTTTTATAAGTTATCCATCTTGACCATAAAAATAATGTTAATCTCTTTTTTCTTAAATGGAGAATCTTCATCAGATGTTCGACAATCCCCACCGCACTCAAATGGCATTGATGGATAGAACATATATGTCTCTTATTTCTGGCAGCCCAAATATGTTGACATTCCCATGGAAGATTACCTGTCTCAGTCTTCTGTCATTGCACCTTGACTTCTTGCCACAATGATCACAGTCTTCCATTCATAACGCTGTGCCAGTTTGCACCTGTCTTCAGTTCCAGGTTTGAAAAATCACATTGCAGGTGCCTAATAATAACATTTGCATCTCCTCCTCCCAGTATTTTACATGTTCTGATAATCTTCGTATTCATGAGAGCAAACATGCTAGATTGATTGTGCGTTTTGCTCATTTGACAGCAGTCCTCTGTGCACCCAGTTATTTGATCAGCTTTTGTTTACAATTCTAAATTTAGTAATGTTAAAAAAAATCCTATAAAACCTGGAAGAGTTGTCATCAGCAGTGAAAATCATATCAAACTAAAATGTGAATCCTTTTGACTGTCAGCATTTTGACTCCTATGTTAAAATTATTCACAGTGTCAAAATCAGAGTTAATATTGGCTCAAAAAAGTTAACCTAACTAACAAAACCGGCTTTGGTTATATAAGGACACTTGGATAATTTAAAACAAAAATACTGTTTGGTGAATTTAAACAAATAGTTAAATAATGTGAAAAGCAGTTTTGACTAAGAAAGCTCAAAATATCCAATCTTCAATATTTAATATGCTATATAGCTTTTTCCATTTCCATAGGTAGTAGTACATAAAAATAAATGTTCAGAGAATAATAACATGTCACAACCGGGCCAATGGGCTGCAACAAAAGACTTAGGCTGCGTTTACACGGACACTCCTGACTTAAAGATGCAAAGATTTGTCCTTTGCATTCTAGAATTCTCCTGCATTAAGACGACAACGCTGGAGACGAGTGAATCCACTGGAGTATGTATGCTGGTTCAGTAGATGGCGGTGTAGGTTTGCAGAGAGGCAGCGCTGCTACAATACATGAACGAAGAAGAAAAACCTTTCACAAACAACAATAGTGAGTAGACGCAAAGAGACGCAGGAGTTTCTTTTCTGAACAACAAATCAGTTTAGACAACAAATCTGTCTGGATAGTTCTGTCTGAATAACAAACCGAGCACGGTGAGAGGCTCACATGTAGCTGTTGTTGTTCCTGGTATGCTTCATGTGAAAGAGTACTGCGAATGCGGTGACGTCAGCGTTTCACCCTCAAACGCTCTGATACGGGTTTACATGGCACTGCATGGAGAGCGTACTGAAAACCCTCCACTCTGGAGCCTGGTTTCAAAAGTTTATGGATTTGGGCAATCCGCAAAGAGTTCTCATGTAGACCCAAGGCCAAAACGCAATGAAAACTTATCTGAGGAGGAGTCAGGATTTGAGCACAAACAAAAAAATATTTCTAATAGAAATTTACAAAAGTAACAATAATAAACATGTAAATATATTTTATAATCTGTAAGATCAGATGCATGTGCATGCTGGGTGTGTGAAAATGGTGGTGTTCCACTGTGGATGTGCTCTAAACAAAACAATGCTTAATGTGGAGAGCAGAGGGACTAGCCAAAAGAGAGATACTCAGTCGGCTTAAATATCTTCTGAGGAGCAATGACCCCACATGCTCAGGATCGGAAAGATAAATGCCACTTGGCATGACAGAAAAATATGACATTCATATTACTATACAAATAAGCAAACAACAACTCAACAAGGGCAGTCACACATACTGTTGTTTATATTTAAGGTTTATCTGAGTGGATAGAAATGAAGAGTTCCTTGTAATGGAATAGGCGGTTCTCATGAAATCATGCAGTGACTTGACTGACAGACACAACAGACTTCATGGTTTTGCTTAATCAGACATTACAACTGATTAACTAACATTTGAAGATGGAGAGGTGATGCCATAGACAGAAGGCAAACATTTTATTCCTTTATCTTAACAAATGATACAATAAATTGTGTGCTAGCTTGATGGTAATGCTAACTATAATTTCTCACCAACTTCTAACATCCTCTATGAACAATCACTGGGGCAAGGATGCTGTGTTCAGAACTCGACTAGCTTTCTCTCTCTTATATAGACTCTTCTCAAATTGGAAACTTAATCTTTGTTTTAATTTGCTGTGTGGTTTGTTTACATCTGTGACTGCCAAGTGTGCAGAGGGTTTTGTGCTCAATGCTCATATTGGTCTGAGACTCTAAAACGAAAATTGTTAAAATCTGATACCATGATGACCATTTGTGCATTATGTAGAGATTAAAAATATAGAATTCATATTTTGTGTATCAATATTTTGCCCATTAAGATATGGATAAATATATTTTGTTCCATATTGTCCAGTTCAATTTCTGGAGTTCAATGGCCCCCTCCTCTAAGTTTCAAAGGCCAGACAAAAAAGTTCGGTGTCCTGTTTGAAACAGTTTCAGCTGTACATATGTACATATCAATAACATGTTCCTTTCCATGACTGTACCCTGTGTACTGTCCCCTGTCAATCATTACCCACGGTAACATCTGAGAGGATGATAAAGTCCTGAACTAAGGTACAGTCTGACCGCACACATGCTGATTCACATCTACAGATTTTAGGTCTTTGTCCTGAGTTGAAAATGTGAAATTTAAGGTGACACAAATTAGATGACCTCTTGGAAAAACCCTGCAGGAAATTCAAAGCAGATGGTGTTTGACTCTGGGTCACTGTGGCTTCAGTTTCTCATCACCGGACTCACCTCTTGAACACATTTGGACTTTTTCTCTAAATTGTCCCACACCTTAGCAGAAGTATCCATGTATTTAACAAAGACAGAGGTCTATGGGATACACTGGTGCTCTAACTCCTAATGATTTGAGAGTTTGAGAATCACACATATGTGCTTTAAAGAACATTTTACTCTTTCTGTACTCTGTTTCTATAAATCCAACATGCAGCAGATATCACTGTCTTACCTTGAATTATTGGACAAACACTGTGAACAACAAACCATCACATTTCTGCTCAGCCGACTGCAGCCTCCTCAGTAACTCAATCACAATAATTCAATTCATTACTTGGGCAAACAGAGCGCTTAGCTGTAAGTGAATTTAAATCAGTTTACACAACATTACGAACAGACCGCTGATTGGACAGATAGGACAACACTGACTCAGTGACACTTTAGCTGCTGATCATATATATATATATATATACATATATATATATATATATATATATATATATATATATATATATATATATATATATATATATATATATATATATATATATATATATATATATATATATATATATATGTATATATATATATATATATATATATATATATATATCTATATATCTATATCTATATCTATATATATATATATATATATATATATATATATATATATATATATATATATCTGAAGACTGGGTTTCAGTCTGCTTACCTTATTTGTCCCATCTTCTTGTTTTGTAGTAAAGTCATTTTAACTCAAGATTCAACTGAAATTAAAAATGAGTGGATCACAAAGGTTGAGTTGAAAACACAGTGAGGCAGTTTTGTACTTACTCTAGATTACACTGTGATACTTATTTGGGATAAATTTTAGTTATGAGATTACCTTGAAAACATTACTTATGCTTGATGGCTTGGTTACTAGCAGTATTTAGAGCAACAAATTACATAGTAGTCAATTTGAAGTCAATTTTAATGAGACAAGTAATCAATATCAGTTACTTTTATACAAAAATAAAACATTACTACAAAAACATACCAGCATACAATCATATTTAGCGTATGTCTTTGTTACTCACAGAAGAAGAGGGAAACAAAGTCCTGAAAATGTCCTTAAAATGCACGAAAAGAGAAAAGCGTACCAAACACGTAACCCATATTTTTATGTCCCGAAACCCAACTTATATTCTAGTCAAAGATGAAGAAGAAAAATTACTGCATCATTATCAATATTCTATGACTGGTACGCTGTGTGATAAAGCTACTGTAATGACTGACTCTTGCCCAAGGAAAAATGATTTTTTAATTCTGAGTATGAAAGACATTATTCAGGAACACTTTACTCATGACATGTGTTGTTAGATACAAGAGTCACCAACTTTACCAGAAACCAAGAGGTATATTTTTCAATAGGTTTTATAGTTGTAACATCAACAATTGAGACAACTGGTAGATTTTTTATTTTTTTTTTACGAAGTTTTGGAAGGAAACACTCTAGATGAAGTGAAGTTAGTCCTCAAAGAGCAAAAGCAAAAGCATTCCTGACATGGTCAGTACAGTTATTTTCATAAATATTGACAATGACATAATGAAGCAATGTAAAAAAAATCTTAAGAAACTTCCTGGATCTGCATATGGATTCAGACCACGATAATCAGACCAGTGCTTTGTGACATGCCAAACATTTTCTCACAGTTTCAAACAATTTTTTAATAACTTTTTTTTGTTATTCCTGAAAATTTTAAATGTTTCCATATCCTTTAAGACATCTCTGGATCCTCTGTATTGTGATCACCAACACCTGATAGAATCATCAAAATCTGTTTGACTGTTTCAAACGTTACTTGGAGCGCTGATAGACGGACAGACAAACAACAAAACCATGACCTCTTTGGCAAAGGTAATACCTTGCTTTTTGTACAACAAAAGCAGATGACCCTAAATGTTTTTGGAATTTTTTATTGGTTAACGCTCCATTCCCTGCATAATCAATTTTCTTCACTGTTAATGTTTTTAAAAGGGACTTGGGGAGCAGAAGAACATGACACTTTTACTAAACTCTAAATTCATAGGGAAATGCTCTATGCTATACAGCCTCTGCCTACGTGTGTGTTTTCTACTGGTCACAGGCAGACACCATGAATATTCTAAGGACTGAAACCCCTCCTCCCGTCCTCCCATTAGACATTGTTTGGGCAACCAATCAGCAGATAGCTAATATCACAACCTCCTGTATTCTCCCCTCCCACTCACATCCAAGTGAAGTTTTCAAAGGGGAGGGAAAAAGAGTATCCACAGAGATGAGTTTCTTTTTTATTGAACTTAAATCAAATCCTTTCTAAGTAGACATTTGTTACACATATTTATCCACCTTGGAGAACACATTGACTGGGAGGCTGTCCGAGCTGGAAGAACATCAGGAGAGTCAGATTAGAAGATTTAATCACAGCTTCTTCTTTTCAAACAGCAGCTGCTGCACATCTGTACTCGCAGCAGCAGCCGGTGTTAAACCTGGCTGAGCAAACAGGCAAAATTGTTCTCACAATCGGGTACAACAAAAATGAAATGTTACAACAGATCTAAGAGGAGGAGGTCCAAGTTCAGAGTGTTAAACCCTGAAGTTAAACACCAAACAAACTGAATGTGATGGATAGATAAAAATATGATGGAAGAAGAAGGTGAAAAGCAGGTAAGACATTGTTTTCTCTTCTGGGAATCCTCTGGTACAACCTTCCTTCACAACAGCGCTGAAACCTTGTGTGTTTTCACTGAGGGAAGTTTGGATTCAGCTGCCTCTCTTCTGTTTGTTTGCTTTGATACGGTGAGAAGGCCGACTGACGCAGGTGAGGCCGCTCTGTGAGAGAGCAATGGCAGAGCAAACAGTCCTGACAGCCAGAGGGTCAGATCATCAGAGAGAGGAGAAAATAAATACGGAGGATTGAAGTGGTTTATAGAATTTTTGTCTGGGTTAAAATATGAGATAAGAGGTGAGAGGGTTGGGAAAGATGGATGAGGAGAGGCTTTGATTTGGCCATAAAATAAGACAAGCTGCGCTGATAGTAGGAGAAAAATGAAAATGAAAAATACTCTGGCTTATGATACAACGCATAAATTATCAGGACAAAGTGGAGAGAAAAAGAAAGATCATGTGAGGAAGCAAACCAAACAAGTTAAATGTTTACAAGTTTCACTTTGCACGATGGTAACACTAAACAGCGGGGCAGTTTAATGGTTTTATCTTCTTAAGAAACTTGAGTCTTCCCAAAGGTCAACAACATTTTACTGAAATGTAATGATTCCAAAATACATCTCAAAAATCAAAAATTTGAATTATATGTCTATCAATCAATCAATCAATCAAACTTTATTTATATAGCACTTTTCATACAAAAAAATGTAGCATAAAGTGCTTTACAAACAGACAGATAAATTAAAATAAAGGATATATGACCCAAACCCACTCCACCCACACCGCAATCCATAAACAGTGTTGATGAAAAGCATCATAAATAAAAGACAATAATAAAGCACACTGATGAACCCAGTGCGTACTGAGGGAATGCCATCTTAAAGGTTTAAAAATGAGAAAACACTGGAGGTTAGGTTAAAATTAAATATACTGTAAAAAATAATATTAAATAAAATATTTTTTAAAAAATAATAAGAATAAATAATAAATTAAAATGAAGTTAAAAAAAATAAAAATAAAAAATAAGATAGAAAAACTAGAAAATAAAATAAGGAAAGATAGCAAAGATAAAAAGATTAAAAATAACATAAGATTAAATAATAAAAGAGTGGGTTGTACGTAGAATAAATAAAAACACTAACAGGTAATTCGGGTAAAAGCTCGACTAAAAAGGTAGGTTTTGAGTTTGTTTTTGAAGACATTAACATTAGATGCAGCCCTCTTGCTCTGTTTCCAGTCATATAGCTTCATATAGAATAACACTGAAGTATTTAATGGAAGAAAACATGTCATACAATCACATACATATTTATATAACAAATTTGGTGGCTCTGAAGTGTAATTGCAAAATTACTGTAATAAAAGTAAAATAAAAAAACATCTCAAGACACAAAAATTTAGAATACAAAAGAGGACAACAATATCAAAAATATGTAGCAAGATCAAAAAAATACAACAGGCATATTAATTCATCAGATCTGAGAATGTGGGTTTAACGTATTAGGACTAAATCTTGTGCCTCACCACATGTTTGTTTATAGGAGCAAAATATTTTTAGTACATCAAATGCTGTTACATTAAGTGAATGTTTTTGTATATTCAATATTTTATTGCTTTTCTAAAATGAAATGTTTTCTTTTATTTGTATTTAATCAAATGTCTTCTCATGCAAGCTAACTGATTTTCTTCACTGAATATATACACATGCAAGTATATGTGTTTAACATAAAATGAAAAGCATTCAATCAAATATTTGTCTCCTCACTGCCAGTACCACAGTAAAATCAGAAAATACTGAATAAATTTTGCTCTACATGCCACTTTATAGGGATCATTGGTGGAGGCTCCTTTTTTCTTACACTGATGTCCAAAAAGAAGCCTAAATGGGTTGGCAGTGTCAAGTTTTATCTCAGTTGGTGCCAAAGTGCAGAATAACCATTGAGATTTAAAATCAGGTGAGGAAAAAATGTTTATTGGCAAATCAAATTTCACAATTTGAAACGTATCCCCTCATGATGTCACCAAGGGGTATGCAACTTCCCCCAGATTTGAGACACTCCCTCAGGCAGATGTTTGCTTATCCCTCAGACATCTCAGGTTGAAGGGGGCCATCTAAGCATGTTTATGCAGCTATAGTAAACATTTGAGCACAGAGAAAGCCAAAGTCTCATCGACTTTCTCAGAGGGGCGTGGTCAGACACAGCTCATGAGTCTTAACAGTAAAACAGCCTGTTCTGAGCAGTGATAAAATGTAGGGGTTTATAGTTGATCCATAATCCAGTGCCTGAAGTCTTCGTTTTAGAGGCATCTAGGACCAGTGACAACTTCTGAAAATGGAGTAAAATGTGGGTTCAAGAGGGGTTGAACAGACAGCAGACAAGTCTAAAGTATAAGTTTGGCTAAACAGTGATGTTGGTATGCTTGTCTTATTTCTCTAAAACCTATGAGCAGAACGCGGGTTACTGCAAGACACTGCAAGATATTTTATAAAGAGAGATTTTCTGACCCACATGCAGCCCCAGGTAAAAAAGTAATATATTTTAATGTATTAGAAAGGTACTTAATTTTCAGAAAGTACATTGTTAGCACATTATAATTTTGTGTTAAAAATAAAATAAACCAAAATATACTACATATGTACTAATCATAAGTATATTATTCCCCGAGTAGTATTTAAGTATACTTAGATTAAATACACTAGTTAGTACTATTACTGAATTTATATCAAGTATATTTATCTAAAATATATTATTAATGAAATATACTTAGGAGTACTAATTACAAGTATTTTTCCCTGAGTAGTGCTTAAGTTTACTTAGATTAAGTACACTAATTAGTACTAATATTTAAATTTATATAAAGTATATTTACATACAATTATTATTCGTGAAATGTACTTAAGTGTACTAATTACAAGTACATCATCACCTTGGTAGTAATTTAGTTTACTTATATTTAGTACACTATAGTGTACATATACTTAAATTTACGGAAAGTATATTGACAAAAACTGTTTTTTTTTTTTGTTTTTTTTGTGCGTTTGTTTTTTGTAAACTGGCTATTGAGTGTCACTAAAAAGAATTGTACATATTTAAGCTGCACTTAAATGTGCTATATTTTTGCACATATGTTTTTGTGTAATGCATATGTTGAAAATAAGCTTTTTTCTACGTCAAGTACGTTGTAAGTATTTTACATGTTTGAATAGATACTTTTGTTAGTGTATTTTATTGAAGTACATCTGATATACTTCATGTGCACATAATTAGTGTACTCACAGTGTGATATTTTCGATATGTTAATGATATTACTCCATATGCTTTTCTTTGTATTCTACATTTATTAACAGTAATCTGAAAATTAGAGTGAAGTATAATTTAAGTTAGTAATTTAGTTGAATTTTAAATATGTACATCAGTAGAGACAGCTGCACTTAAGTATATTTAAGTTGAACATAAAGGTGTCTCAAAATGGTATATATTTAAGTAAACCAAGTTGTATTTTAGTATTTTTTGAGTAGCACTAATGATATATTGTTAGTACACTAAGTATACTTTTTATTACTTGAGAATAACACACTTTAGTACACAAAGTATGTGCATGTGAAATATACTAAATATACTTAAATTTAGTGTGCTAAAGTATACTTTTTTTTTTTCGCCTGGGGCAGCAGGGTGGAGTCCTCTCAAGAGAACATTGTAGTCTGCACGGTTCTTTGCAGCAGCTCCTGGAAGTACAGTTTTACATTTTCTCCTGTGAGTCACTGATGATATCCTCTTGTTGAACTCCTCAGAGCTGCCCTAGCAGGGATTTTCAAATGCTGCATTATTTCCTCTCGCACTTCTTCCCCTCTGATTGTCCTTCCTTCCTTTTTTCATCATTTCTTCCTCCTCATCTTTGTTTCATCGTCATTGCCTCCCTTGTTATTCTCCCCCCTCTGTCATTTCTCCTCTCCCTGAAGGATGCAGAGAATCAGAGCCGCACCTCCTCACTCAGACATGAGCTGTGAGCTTTCTGATCAGTAGAAACCAGAGTCTGATCATCCATCACACCTCACTCAGCCTTCACTACACTTCTACCACCAGAGCTGCAGGGAGTGATCCCTTTCTCGCTTGACGCTGATGCAAGATTTTTAAGACCATGATTTTGATCAGCTTGTTTTCTAAAATCCAGTTTTATCTGTTGTGCATAAGAATTAATGACACATTTACAGCTGACACAAACCATTTTCTTATGTTGTGTGTCATTGTACCTTTTATTGAGGAATAAATAGTGATCAACAGCTAAAAGAGAAGGTTTGAGTTCCTTAATTGATCTGTGGGTATGTTCTTGCTCTGTTTCCAATCATATAGCTTTCTAGGGATAATAAAGTTGGAACTGAAGTCTAAAGCAGGAGATATGGTGGCATCATAAACGTTTTTGATCCCAAGCCAAACATGGCGCAAGCTCTGAGATTAAAAGTACAAATGAACACCAATAATCAGTATCCTAGTTAAATATCTGTTGACCGCTGATGACCAGTGATCAGACTTCACCATCAAGTTTTGAAGTCCATTTGTTCAATATTTTCCACTATGCACTGTTGGAGCTGTCTTGGTGTATGGGTGTACTAAGCTACTGTGTTAACTGGTGACCTGCTGCTGACTGTGCCGACAGATGTTATAACAAAGCTCTGAATAAAGCAGAGGTTGTACCATTTAGTTCTTCACTTCTATTATTCATTGTATCAAATAATACTTTATTAGTTTATATGTGAGAAAATACAGCCATAAAAACCAAGTTAACAAAAACATATCTGCACACAAAGTCAACCACGGCATCAACTTCCCCACTGCGTAATGTGACGTCAAGCTGACATCATGGCTATGCCAAAAAATGTCCAAATAATTACCTGGTTCAAAGGTCAAAAGTTGAACATCATTATTGATGTCCAATAGGTGTCCAGAATCGGTCATGGACTGACGGACCCACAGACATGACCTGCACTTCTATCTGATGTCCAGTGTTTAGTGGGTCACGTCACTAATGTACACTAGTCTTGCAGAGCAGGCAGACCTGCCTGATTCAATGTCTGAAATCCTGCATATCCGTCTTGCCGACCTCCATTGTCCAACGGCTTTGCTCGATTAAATGCTTGACGGCCCAATCAGGGAAGAGAGGTGGGAGCTGCAGACGTGACGACAACAGGAAGTGACTGCATGTTTAAAAACAATGGCAGCTTCTGAAGCGGTCTCAATATCTGCATTTTTTAATCAGAAAGGAACTCAATTGATTCTTTAAAGAGGAAAGAACAACACTTTATGCTTGTCTTATGAAAAATCATGTTTTTGCTCCTCTCCCGGCCGGGGATCACTGCTGGGAAACTGGGAAAAATGCAGAAATCCTCCATGGACATGCTGGTTAGGCTATGTGCAGCACGGTTGCTCGGTGATACTTGGCTAAATAGGCTCTCCTCAGAAGTTTACCAGGAAAACTTGGTGGGGACTGTTGTTAAAGAGGTTTATGTCACATACAGTAAGTGTTAAATTATACATATGTGTGGCATAATTTAATGTATGATGATAGTCTTAAGTAGTTTAAGCTAACAGCTAACAACAGCGTGTCATACGTAGCAGCGTTGCTTGATATGGATTGGTCTGTGATGAGTGTGACAAGCAGATCAATCACAAGCCGCTGTTGTTTTTGAAGGTTCTGCCCCCTGAAAATATTTTTGAACATCTCTTTCCCAGATGGATTAGTGAAATACTTCCGTGGCTGATATATGGATCTGTCCATCTGGCCTGTCAGGTTAAATGTACACAGTCACCAGTTGAATAAACACAAATTTACCTTTTTTCGACTCCGAAAGGAGAATTTATCCGTCATCATCCAGATTAAAAGTCATGTTTGCAACTAATCAGCCTCACACATTATTCAGATGTTGCTGACTTTGGTCTTGATTTATCTTTGTGCCTTTTAAACTTTCTGTTACTCTGCCTCGGCACTGATCCTAGTGACATGCGGACTGCAGCTCGCGACGCAGAGCTAACAGCAAGTGTATCTCCAGCTTCAATCAAAGTTGGGGAAACCAAAACTGCCTGGTAGTTGAGTCAGAAACACTCAATTCCTCTGTTCAAAGGTTTGTTTATGATTGGCTGGAGTTTATTTGAGCTGTTACTTGACTGGTCTCCAACCAATCACCTCTGAGGGCAATAACAGCTGTTTATCATAAGAGGCTTGCCTATTTTTTCTGTCAGCTGCATATTTGTCTCCATCAAAGCAGACAAGAAAATGAAAATTAGGGGCATTGCTACTTTAATACAATAAGTCCATGTTGGTAGAATATGTCCGGCCTGAAACTGCCTAATGGTGAGGTCCGACTTTTATTGTTGATTGCAACAGTCAATGTGTCATATTAGGCAAATGCATGGCCATTAAATCGTTCTGTGACTTCCCTGAAAAGTATAACAGACCACAGGACTATAATGGACTGCAATTATACAGCTGACATGATGACAGTGGAGGGTGGAGGGCTGACAGTGAAAACAGCTTCAAAAGAATGAAGAATGTTCATGCTGTGGACGTGGAAGCATCCTTAAACTGCATGTTAAGCCTTTAAGCTCTATCTTACTGTGGATTGATTCTGCAGCAGCTACTTTCTGAACGGTGCTTTCTGGTCTTTGTTTTTTTGCACCATGCATACACTGTTAATGTCTTGTTAGACCAAACATGTCTGACATTGTAACCAAAAACCATGTCACTCAGAAAAAAGCATAATGCTTTACATACCGTGGTGACGTTTCCTGTGTTTCAGTGATTTAGCTGTGAAGTAGGGATTTGAATCAGAGCGCTGACTCACTCCCTCCATGTCACATCCTTCACCAGGAAGACATCCATACTCACTGTGACCGACTGTTTCCTTTCACTTCACTTGTTTGGAAAAATGGCAGCAGTTTAGCTCTTTTTTAAGCTCACTTAACACAATGATATGTACTGGCCTACAGTTTGTAATGTATGCAAATGTCAGCATGAGCACTTTTGTCTGAGGTTTGAACTCACAATCAGGTATGGAAAAGCACTCCACATTTCCTTTTTCCACGTATGCACAGATAAGAGTTCATTTAAAGGTGTAGTCAGCGATCTTCTAATCTTCTAATCTAATGCACTATTTGTCAAATTCACCGTATTTCTCCTCTCCATCCACAAGATGTCACCACTGACAGCATGTTGAAAAAAAAGTCCAGTTTCAATACACAGCCTTGACTCTGAATTTCAGCAGGTAAATACTGTGGCTCGGGCCGAGTTTCCAAAACAGGGTACACCCCCCCACATCCAGGGGGCGATCACACTCATGCGCAGATCAGACAGAGGGGGAGGGGGAGTCGTAGGTTGCGTAGCGTGCGCAGTCAGCGTAAGAGAGAGGTACAACAGGTGCAGTAGCAATGGCTGAAAAACAGCCCAAAAGAAAAAGGTCAGAAAAGTGAAAAGTGAAAAAGAAGGGCTATGACCATGAAAGAGCGAAGACCCGGGTCAACATTGGTGTTGCTTTTCGACGGTGGAGGGAACTCTGCGAATTGAAAGACGTGAAAACGGACGGGGATTTCGCTGTCTTTCTGCTGGACAGGTAAGCAACATTAGCTTTGTGGTGCTTCACATAACAGTAACAGCCATCAGGCATTCATCTTATTGTCTAATCCGCCAGAATGTACTGTTGTTGTGATGTTATCAATAACGGCAGTCGAGTTGTCTGACGAGTTGGGGTTACCTTAGCGACGTTGGTCAGCTACGCAGTTTCTACAGCTGTTTCCATGACGATGCAGGTCCATCAGCTTTCGGGGGTGGAGCCAGGGGTGAGGTATGAAGGGAGAGGCGGGTCTAAACTTGTTTATAAACAACCTCTCCACTCGTTTTCTCCCACATCGCTGACTACACCTTTAAGTTGTTTTCTTCAAAAAGTGTGATGGTACATACCAATTGTCATCCTGATGGATCCTCTATCTCTTTTTTAATGTGCAGCCATCAGGGACTTTGTAAGAGCTGCTCATTTCTGAGTTGTGTTTGTCTGAGTTTGTCTCTAGTTGTGTGTCAGTATGGGTGGATGGTGTCTTTCATGAAAAAGAAAAAGCAGCGTGTGCAGCACCTTCTCCCAGAGTCACAGAGTGAAGGGATTAATTCTGATGATCAATCAGGAAGAGAAGAGCCTAAGGACTGCAAAGAACTGATCAGCCCATTTTTGTGTGTGTGTGTGTGCATCTTCTGCTTCCATCGGTTTCCGGGAATAAAGTCTCCAGTCCGTCATGCTGCCTTCCTGGAAGCTTGGTGATGATATCATCATGAGTCAGGATGTGGTCAGCTCTGCTCAGGCTTGATATCGCATTATGATGTCAGAGTTAATTTTTTGCATTTGATCATATTAAATGTAACCCTCCATACTTTAAGATCTCATATGCCATATTTCCTCCCTGAGAAGTCAGACTGCTTGGCTAAATAACTGGTCTATCTTTTTGTCTCTTCTTTTTGAAATACATACTAAATTCTGAGGCCAGTTTTTGACTGGATACATTTTTAGCAGTTTAGCAGCTGTGGTGAGTGTTCTTCTTTTTGGTGAGCGTGTTACCATGTCAAAGCTCTCAGAATGCCAATCTGAAGAGAATCTATCCTGTGCATCTCCTGACAAAGGTCATGAGAATAGGTGGCTAACAGCGTGTCCTAACAAAATTCAATGCACACAAGCATCTGCAACAAAATCAGGCTTATTACACTGAATCATATGTGAGGGTCCTAACTGACTGCGAGTGACACAGTGTGATTCTGTGTTGTGTACATTGTTTATTTGAAATGGACACACAGTAACATTGATGATGTGATATTTAACAGTAACATTGATGATGTAAGTGTTTAAAGGTGCAGTGTGTAGAATGTGGCAGCATTTCGCCAAACATAACCGGTGAATATAGGTTATAATGTTTCTATTTGTATGTAAAGTCTGTCAAAATAGGAGTAAAATCATCCCCATTAAACGTTTCTTTTATTTTGATTTAGTTAGGAAAAGCTTTAAAAAATTACCGCTTTCACGTAGGCGGACATTACGATCCGCCATATTGTCTACGGGTGGATTTTTGGGACAAAAAGAACGAAACGCGAATCAATCCGCCGGTTCTGAAATCTACCTGGAATGCAGGCGAAGAGGAGGAGAGAGGGCAGCGGTGGATGTATAGGAAGTTGTTACTTTGCACAAGGGATTTAAATTGTGTGTATTTTACCGTTAAAGCTTTGGGAATGGAAGACCACATTTATTCAAAATCACTCGAGAGTCAAGACTCTGATCAACTTCTTTCGAAAAGAAGAAAGCATGGCGAAATGAAGCGGAATCGTGGCAGAAAACGTCAGAAAACAAGGATAAACATTGGGGTTGCTTTTACAAGGTGGAGAGCCTTGTTTACAAAGTTATGTCTGAAGACTGATGCCAAAGTTGCTTGTTTTCTGCTGGACAGGTAAGGGTGCAATATGCAGTTTTATTACATTTTGTAACAGTGTTTATTATGTTTAAACTGCATTGTTTATTGGATCAACACAGACTGTAAACCACTGAGCTGCTACACAACTCCCATATTGTGTTGGTATTGTAAATAATGCCCATAAGCCATGGTAAATAAATACTCCATTAATCATATTACAAAACTCTCATTCATCCGGCCCAGCTTTCTGCCACATTAAACTCTCTCTCTTCTTCATCTTATTTCACCGAATCCACATCAGGCTTGATCTGATAAGCTTTAAAGCGCTAACGTTTGTTTGTGTTACAACAAGTTTACAAAACCTACAATCAGCAGCTAACAACTGACCTATAATCTATAAAAATAATGGTTACAAACCTTGTCACTTAAGTAAATGATGCAGTGTTCAGGATCCTTTTTGGTCCTCACAGGATTCCATTGCTTAGCGACGTGACATCTTGGCTACGGTTCGGTTCATTCTAGAATTTGAACGCTAGATGTCGCTAAAATGCCAGATTCTACACACTGCACCTTTAAAGCATGGTGCTAATTTTCAACACCAGTCCATGGGAGGCTTTTACAGATCCAAACTGTACAAAGAGAAATTTTAAAAAAGAACAGAGACACCGAAGACACAGTTCATTAGAAAATACATGAGAATTAAATATCCAGAAAAAATAGAAGTTCAATAAAGAACAGTTTCAACAAAGGAGGTGTCCCCTTCAGCTGTTAGTCTCACTACTTCAAGTAAATGGGAAAATCCCAATGGAGTCTGAGAACAGAAGATATTTTAACCTCAAGAGAAGATATTGCACATTCATCATTTATCAAACTTGTAAAATAAATGTTTACTCTTGCTGATTCCCTCCTGATTAAAGAAACTTTAACATTTCTGTTGATCTCACCTGCTAATTTAGATCTGAGAGCAAGTAAGATGAAATCTAAACAATCAATTTAAACTTTAAACACCAGACAACAAACAAGGGACACTGAACACAAGTCCAGATTTACTGACTGATAATCTGTATTTTCAAAGTGATCTCTTCTACCATAAGAAAACAGAAAAAAAGAAAAACAGGGGAACTCATTCTGGTGTGTGACGAAGTCCACTGGACTGAGCCTGTCGCAGTTTTACTACAAAGTAAAACTGGAAACATGTCAGTGGTCAGAATGACTCAGCTGTCGCTCTCAGATTTAGACCTGGATTAGAGAGCAGTTAGACATGAATCCTTGTGTTTGTTTTATTCTGCTGGGCACACCAGGTGGGTGGGGTTTATTTCTAAATTCAGAGGCCTTACGTGCTTAGTGGTGGAGAATCTACAACCTCTGCTGCTTAATCCTGACAATCAGAGCTCTCTGAGTGACAGTCTGAGCTGCATGTGTATTAATTTCCAGCTCAAGATGGAAAACGATACTCTGCTTTATCCAACAGTGGGGATTGTTGAGAAAGTTTACTGGATTAATAAATAAAAAAAGAGGGCTCATTTCTCAACTGCATGGTTTCAGACTGGTGGGCTCCTTTTCTTTTAGACATGGCTCCCCTTGCAGGTCATTCAAGGTACAACTGACTGCAGACATTTGGACTTCAGTCCTAACTCTGCTCCTGTAGACAGCTTTAAAGGACAGTCCTGAACTTTTAGACACCTTTTCATCATAGGCTGTTTTTTTCAGCTGGAGGTCCGAGGTTCTGACAAATGTGAGGTCAGAAGAAACTAAAGCACTGGATCACAGTGTGGTGGGTTGGTGTCCCTTGGGGTGGAGGGCTTTAACCTTGTGCCCTCATCGCAGGTAAATCTCTACGAAGGAAGTAGGGTTAACATCCCTAAAGAAGACAGATAGTCAGGACTGGCAGTGCTGACCTCATGACATGTGCTCCCAAACCTGACTTGACCATCTTGTGTGTCAGATTGAAGAAAATCCCTCTCAGAAATCTCGTGCCATCGCGTTCAGAAGAATGAATTCACCAGCAAAGGATGATCATCACACACCCTCTACTTTTGCCACATAATCTCAAAAATATGTTCAGTTCACTCTTAAAGGAAAAGTTCGGTTTCTACAGCTTTCACATTGTTTATAGAAAGAAGTAGAACAATATACTCACCCAGAAGGCTTTCCTGATCCAAACAGTGCTTCAGGAGATATTTAGATCCAAAATCGAGCGGCGGACATCCCTATAATGGTAGCACATGGGGCATACAGCGCCGCTCCTAAAACTGCATTTATCGTCCAAAAACTCATTAGTTTCACCAATATTCCATCATGGTCCGCTCGGGCTACTCCTCCATTGCAGTTTGTGTCGCCCTAGACATGTTATGTGACTGTGCCGACCTCTGAACTGAAGAAGAAGAACGCTTGCCTCTGCGCCTGCGCAGTACGGCTCATCGTTTCAGGGGCGAACGCCAGCTACACAACGACTTTCTTCTTCCAGTTTTGTGCAAAATGGATGAGTATCTATCGGCTGAAGTTGTTGTGGAGGAGAACTTTGAATATGATGGGTGTTCTTACAGTTTTGAGCCAGAGTTTACAGATGAGGAGCTCATCGAACGGAGGAAGCCGTACTGTGCATACGCGGCAAAAACATGGGTGGAGCAACCCCAGACTGTCTTGGAGGAGTAGCCCGAGTGGACCATGATGAAATATTGGTGAAACTAATGAGTTTTTGGACGATTAATGCAGTTTTAGGAGCGGCGCTATTCATGCCCCGTGTGCTACCATTATACGGATGTCCGCCACTCGATTTTGGATCTAAATATCTCCTGAAGCACTGTTTGGATCAGGAAAGCCTTCTGGGTGAGTATATTGTTCTACTTCATTCTATAAACAATGTGAAAGCTGCAGAAACCAAACTTATCCTTTAAGAAAATATTACAGATTGTATGCACATCGCTGTTGCAGACCCTCCTGCTCTCTTGCATGTGCACTGGATATCCTAAGAATACGGTCGTCATGGCAGCTGAGGCACATCTCCTAAATCCTGAGAGACCAAAGAGGTGGACAAGGGGAAGAAACAGATGAACCTCAAAGCTCCTTGTCATAAACTCATCTTTCTTTTAGAGCACATTTCAGAGGTTTTGCTTCGTCTTTAACCAGCTCAGTTATGCCTTCTGTGTTGCATTGTGGGAAAAACTGAAACAGCACAAAAACGTTATATCCAATCTGAATACAAGCAAGTGTGCCGAGCTGGCGCTGGCTCAGTTTTTGCTCCCTGCTGCCCTCTGCTGTTCAAAATGGTTCACTGCAGGAACTCAATAGATAAATTATTCAGTTCGGATGTGATGTGCTTCAGTGCTGTCCTATGTTTCCTTTTCCTTTAGTCATTAGGTTTTGATATGCACAGTAAAGCACTATAAATTGACCTATTACTAAAATGATCTGCACAAATGAATCCGCCCTGCCTTTAAAGGTTTTAAATTCTTTTTTCTCTTTTGCTCTATGCTGAACCTCAAAAAGCTTTTTATTTCTATTCATGTTTTCCCCAGTGTCTTAAATATATTTTTGTATTTTTTTTTTGTTTTGCTTTCTCTAACTTCAAATGTCACTGTGATGTCTTGCTGATCCACAAATGAAGCAAAAAGCAAGATGATGCAAAATCTAGGGCATGGAACATAAAAACCTTCTCTGGGAGGCACTCTTCAAACATCTGCAGGAGCCTCATGTCATTATTAACCATATGCAATCACCACATTTCGATAAAAAAGTGAGTTAAAAGCTTGAGACAGTACATCACCTACAAATCCTTTTTGAGCTGTACTGTAACAAACATGTCTGACCATTTGGACAAACTGTGCTGCTCCAGGCCACCAGAACATGGAGACAACAGCAGGAATTTCAGGTTCTTTTGTCAATACATTTCTGAAGAACGCTTTCAGGTGTTTCCAATACTCCCTCACTAATGTCTTCTCTGAAACAAGGGTGAACACTTCATTTTAGAGATTGTAGGTCAGAGTCTTGGTTTAAGTGTCATGTTATCTCTTGCTTGTTAATGCAGTGTCAAAAACGCTTTTCAGAATTTTCTTGAGACGTCATAAAAAAAAGTCAGCTCTCGACTCAGTGATGATCTGATTACATTCTGGCAGCCAAATTGTCAGGTGACCGAGTCCTCAACTCTTGATACAAACACCATAAAGACACGAGATGATGACCCTTCACCTCATCACCACCTCACCGCTGAACTTCAGTCATCTGACTCTTCATGCTAATGACGTTTGTTAAAAAAAACTGTTTCAGAGGAAGTAGTAGCCTACTGTGGCAGTAATGACAAAACACAACAACAACAATAGAAAGAAACAACTAACAAAAACCCACAACATTTCAATACATCATACTAATTCATAACAATATTTTAAAAAAGCAACAACTTTAAAATAAAAAAACAATGAGAAAACAGCAAATAAAAAACACAAAAGACAAGGAGACAACAATTAAAACAAATAATTTCAAAAGAAAAACAATACCATGAAATAAAAAAATAAGAAAGCAACAAATAAAAAACATAACAAAGACTAATACACAATAAATAGAAACAACAAAATGGAATTAAAAGACAAATGACAAAAACCATGTTCTCAACCCTACACAAGATAAAAATGCTACAGCAAAAAACAAAGCACAGAAAAAAGTAGACAAATTAAAGAAGGACCAAGGTAAATAGAAGGATGTGGCCTCAGCCTGCTTTGTGTCAGGTGCCTTGAGATAAAACACTTTCACATTGAACAACCAAAATGAAATAAAAAAAAAATGAAATTACTTACAGTGACAAAAAGAAAACACTATACTTAAAAATGACAACAGACTAAAACAATAAAATTTGGAAATACATAACTAATAAAAATCATTAACTTGAACTAAAACATGAACTTAAACAGCACAGGTTTTGATTTGTTGTATTTTCTTCGTGATTGTGTAGGAACTTGATTTGTCCGGTTTCATGCTTATTTTTCATTTGTTGTGTTCTTAAATTTCTTGTGATTGTTTTTGTTTCATTTTGTGTCGTACTTTGTTTACAAAATGTCTTGCAATTTTCAACTTGCTGTTGCTTTTTCTGATGAAGGTCTTTTTATTTGGTTTTATTCCCTTATTTCTTCTTGTGTTTTGCACTTCAGGGTTATCTTAACGTCAGCAAGACAATTTTAAGGAAAAATAAACATGTTTGTTGGTGTCTACAATCCCCATAAAAACACTTTTTAAAGAAATCTGAGAATGTGGATTATTTGCATTTGATCAGAGAATTGTGATATAAAAATATTTGTTTCAATCCCAAAACAGAAAATCATCAAAAATCCTAAAGTGAACTGAGTGGGGTGATCAATATTATGTATTAGGTTGAGACAAAGCTGATCAAATGTTGCTATTGTGAACAAACATTTTTATCAAGTCAACATGTCATCAGAGCATTTCAACTCTCAAATTAAGAAAAAAATAATGAAACCTCAGAAGAGCCTCAAAGCTAACGCTGAAAAAAATGTTTTGAAAACCTGTGGTGCAGACAAAAGTGCGCTTTGCTCCACTTTGATTTCACATAATTTATTTGTTTTCTTACAAAATAATGCATAGAACGGATATACAGCAAAATATAACTTTATTGACATAATCAAGTCGTTTTTACTTTAAAAAAAGCGATCACGCTGGACATACAAACATGAGGCACAGATTCGGTGATCATCTCTGACAAGTGTGGGCGTCCTTTAACACAGAAGTGACAGGTTTATGAATGACGTGAGAACAGAGACCAAATTAAAATGAATCAAAAAAAAAAAAAAAAATCAAACATTCAGTTATGAGGGCAATAATGGGACCAAAGACAAACACAGACGTGATGATAACGGGACAACACTCAGGTTTGGTGGTCGGCTTGAGGACTGTTTGAAGAATTATTCCCTGTGGTGCAGAACACTACATCGCCCTGTCGTTAACATTCTTGAGGTGCAGCTTTAGTAACATCATACAAATTAAACAATGACTATATGACATTTTCCTCAACACTCTAACATCTACTCTGCTTTAAAAACACCAGCATGTTCAGGACCTCGACAAAAAGCTGCTGAGACCCCACAAACACTGACTGTGCAAACACACAGCTGAGGTGTACATTCAAAACAACAACAAAAGGAAACAGGACAATTCTGCTCCTTTACAAAAAAATATAACAGCACATCACATATTAAAGCACAGTGAACGATTAAACCCCAAATACAAGGCCAGAGAGGGACAGTAATTCAAAAAGTGAGCCATAATTCTGTCATGAGACGAACAAAATAAAGCAACGACACATTTTTAAAGCATGTAAACATTATAAGAAGCTCCAAACTGTGCAGCAATGGTAAATATATATTGATTTGTGAGCACTAAGAAACAAAAGTGAAAATGTTGATACATGATATAAAAAATAAAGAGTCTGGCGGGGATTCTTAAACTCTGCTTACGTCAAATTTTTACCCTTATTAGAGTTCTTTTTTTTTTTTTGCATATGTCAATAAATTTAGAAAATAAGCCTGAAATTTTGGACATCAATGTGATTGTCTTTAAATGTCTGACACCTAAACGACTCCATGAAACAGTGACAAAATTAAAGAGACAGTGATTTGGACTATGTTTTAATCAGAACTATTATTAAGATTTGACATGATACATGCGGACCAAAATCCACTTTGAGTTGCCTGTCTGTCAAGCAAAAGCTCACCATCCTGACCAGCAGGGGGCGCTCATGGAACATCGACTTCCTGCTCTGGGTTCAAAACTACACCAGCTTCAGAATCAAAAGATCCCAAACAAATTATTTAGACAACCTTTATTTTCAGTGTTGACCATTTACACCAGGACTTGTTGAAAAATACTGAAGGTTACCCACTTTTCAAGCAAAAAACAAGTCAAATACAAACTGAGCCTAAACCTGTAAAAGTCCTACATTCATGTAACAAACTCTTTCTGACCTCTTCTGTCCTGTCAGGTAGAAACAGAGGATCTACATGTAGCTCTCCAACTCCCTGAGGAGAGTTATATCACACGAAAGCATCGGAGATCCCTACAGTCTCGCATACAGCTGGAAAAGAAGCCTTACGTAACAGCGCTGCAAAGTAAATATGAGCAGGGCTCCTCTCGCTGAACAAGAACAGCGTCTGAGCTTTAAAGCTTTACAGTAGTGAGCCGAGAACAGCTGTCCTTTGAACCACAAATAAAAACACAAGCAAATCAACAGACCAAGAGAGAGAAAACAGGGCTGGGCAATATATTCAGTCTTCAGATGGAGAGTAACATATTCAGAGAAGAAATGGGCAGTGACAACAGTGTTTATTTTATCAGAATTTATGCTCAGGCAAAGGTTGTTTACAGCAAGCAGCACTAACAGTCATATTTCTCTGAATCACTAAACAGCTCATTTGAAATATTTGGTCTAAACGGGAATGTACTGTTTAATTTTCTTTTGTTTTTTTAACAAAGTGTTGTTATAAATTGTAGGAGTCAAATGATGGTGCAATCTGTTGGCAACATAAAGCCATGAACATCTGGTATTGCATGAAACTTCTTCACTCTTAAACACCACACGACCAAAATGAAACCACCCCGTTGTCTGATTCTTTGGTGATATCATAAAGTGCAGACACTACGTGGTAATCTGTCATTTTTTAACTGTAACAAACAGAAAGAGAGGGCACCCTCCAAATGCACAAATATGTCGGCAGCATTTATGCAAGTGGTTGTGGCGCCTCACAATTTCTTACTAGAGCTGCCAACAAATTTGTGAAATTTAGACAATGATTTTCTCTTTTGATTAAAATGGAGAGTAGATCCAATTTTCAAGATGTTAATGCTGGTTTCAGACATCAACAGAATATTTATTTTGAGGTTCGTAGCAGACAGTGCTCTCAGATGCTGAATTTTGGCATGCCTTTAAACCCCTCTATTTCAGCCCTGTTTAAAACAGGCTGTTTTAGAGTGAATCATAATGGACTGTCTTTAATCACATTGCTTTCAAGATGTGGGTGTGGCCTTAACTTTCCATAGCTGTGCTCTAATGTTTACTGTACCAGCACAGCTATGTTCTTTCTATAGGAGGTGAATGTGGGCTAAACAAACTAGCCTGGGGAGCTATGGGGTTCCACCAATCTGAAATCAATATTAATAGTTTTATTTTTAGTAATTAAATGAAAGTTTATTCTATTGTTCTGGAAACCGGTCATTATTTAGTTATTGAGAAAAAAAGAGACAGATATCCTGTTCTGCCATTCAGCTAAAATACTTAGGTCCTTTTTGGTCCATATTGCCCAGCCCATCTAATCATCTTATCAAACAGCAACTTCAGACAATAAGAGTTTCTCCCTACCAAAGATTCATTTTGAAATGAGACTTTTACGATGATCAGTGTTCACTGTGGAACCTGTTTAACTTTTAGTAATAGTAGTAACAAACACTTCAGTGTCTTGGTCCATGTTCCACTCCTGTTTTAAAGCATTGTAATTTCACTCTGAAAACAACTCAAGCTACAATAAACAATATTTACAGCCAGCAGCTGCAGACCCTTGAGAGGCAAGTTAAAGCGACTTTCAAATAGAAGCAGCTTAAAAATAACAAACGTCAACTCTTTGTGCAGTTTTTCTTGTTGTGTAACGTGAGATCCTGAAGCGATATAAAACAGCATTTGGATTTTCTTCTCCATTCATGTCAAGTTCAGATCTGCAGTGGTGAATGGAGCCAAACTCAAATTCCTTAAAAATAAGGTGTGTGTATTCTCCCTTCACTAAACAGCACAACTCCAATCTGAAGTATTTTGTAGCATAACATTTACAAGAAAGACTGTTCAAGAAAATACTAAATTTATGAAAGCTGTAGCTTTTGGTCTTAAGAGAGGCTGAATGATGGACAGAGAAACTTATCTTCTGAGGCATTAACACAGTTTGTAAATAAACAGACATGAAGAAGGGAGAAACAGGTTTGAGTTGGAGCATGTCATGAATAAATACTTCTGGGAACGTAAATAAGAATAGCAGCACACACCAATCAACCAGCAACATTAGCAGGACGTGTTCACCAGGACGCTCTTTGAAACTGCAGCAGACAGAGGCTGCTGATTGTTACAGACACCTAAAGTTGGAGAGCTTCACTCTTTCACTTACATTTGAATATTTAGACACTCATTAGTGCTGAATACATTGCTTCAGTGTCAAGAGGCTGACACAGTTTCCCTTCACCAAATACCAAAGAGTCCCGGGTGGACACATCAGCGCTCTTGGTCTCCTCGTTTCTTTAATACAGCATCACGCCGCTCCACCACAGAGCTGACGCACAGTGTTAAAGCAATTAAAGGCTTATAAATAGTTTACATATAAATATGTGCACCAAAGACAGACGTCACTCAACAGTAAAGCAGGGTTAGCTCATCGATGGGAGTCTAATGTCCCATCAAAATACTTTGGCCGTCACCTTTAGAAATCACATCGACACATCTTGATTATTTCTGAAGGGATCTGCTCTTCCACTCCGAGGCTGCAAGTGACCGTGACATTTACATCTTCACTTAAAGCTGCCGATAAACTCGGACCCTGTTCAAAAATGGGAATCTTTTTAACCTTCGACCCCCAGCAACAACTTTAAAAAGACTTTAATAGGGCAGAGGTTATACAGTGCCTCCTGTGAAACCCTCACTGACAGTTAAGATCTGGATTACTGAGCCAGGCCCAGATCTGGATCATCTCCTGCGGGGTCCTTGGGTGAACCAGCATTAAACTCTTGTATGCACAGGGGTTGGACCTGTACTTCTCCTCTATGTTAAAGGTCCTGAAGCCTTTGTGCTTCTCGGGGGCCAGTCCGAGCTTCCTGAGACACATCCCTGTGTAGACATCATCTATGGGGTAGAGCGCTACGTGCTGTGACACGTTGTGCAGACGAGCAGCGATGTCACCAGAGTAAAGGTAGCCTCCTCCACCTGCGTACGGAGGGTACACCCCTACAAACAAGCTCTCCGGGATGAAGTATTTGACCTTTTTGTCCCTGTGCGGCCCAGCATTGGTGATCACGTCACCCACGAACAGGTCCCTGGCTTTGGGCTCGGAGAGGCCTTTGAGGAAGTCTAGGATGTGGTACGTGTTGACGAAGACATCGTCGTCACCTTTGAAGATGAAGTGGGCACCAGAGCAACGAGTCTGGATCCAGTCTAGGAAGAGGATCTCTTTGACGGTCAGGTTAAAGAAAGAATCCCTGTAGTCCCACTGGATGATGTCTTTGTGACGGGCGCTCTCGTACTTCAGCATCCCTGAGAGGTCAGGATGGTGGTCCCCGGCTGTGGCGTTGCCTAGAAGGAAGATGGTTACCACCGTCTTATTGGATATGACACCCGCCCGTCCCCAAGACTGACGGATGGCTTGACGGCGGTCAAAATGTGGTGCCAGGGATTTTACTGCCAGCAGCAGGAATGGAGGCTCCTTGCAGATGTCAGGCTGGTCCACCATGATCGGGTAGGAGCGACACTGCATGTAAAGCAGGAAGTCTTTGAAGCGGTCTGGCAGGGAGTTGTAGTCTTTCAACTGAGTGGTTACCCTGAGGTTAGGCTTACAGGAGTCCGAGCTTGCGCTGGTGTCATTGAGCCACTCAGGCATCTCACTGACGCTGGAGTTTGCCAACAGGACGGGGTTGTTCTGAAGGTCCAGAGCCTGCTGCTTACGGTTCCAGAAAGCAGAGCTTGGGGCCAGTTTGGACCAGAACGGCTTGGATGGGATTTTGATCTTTTGTCGGCTGTTTTTGTCCTGGCTGCTGTGTCGGGAGATGATGATGAAGATGAAGAGGTTTACCATGGTCACTGTCACCACAAGCTTCAGCCTCCTCCTCAGCAGCGCCATGACAGTGTCCTGCACCCGTCACCACCTGAGCAGACACACACAGGGTGTTAGGGAGAGGAAAACACAATAGACATACTCATAGCTTTTTGCGCATAAATTTTATAAGGTATATTTATAAGACACTGAAACATAAAAGTCCTCTTGTCTGATAACAGTCCGAGGCATTATTTTGGTCATGCTCATGCTGTTGTATACAGGGCTATGCCAACAGCGACTGTTGTAATGTCACCCATTTCTTTTTGTTTAGCTTCTTATAGAAAGGCGAAAACAAAGGCAAAAGGAACCAGAAAATCCATCTGTGTGGTATTTAGCTATGGGATACCATTTAACAAAATTTACAACAAAAAATAAATAGCACAGCTATTGTTTTGTCACATTGCCTAAACCAAAGTAACCTTGTGTATGTCTTGGCAATAGTTTGTTCTACAAAATGGCTTACATTTTTGTATTTTAAACCTGGCAGTTGAGCCCACCTACTACTTATCTGATTGGCCTGCACTGTATGTGATTGATGGAACAATCGTCCAATCATGTGCAGAACATGCTTTTCAAAGGTTCTGCCCATTCTCAAACACTCTATGAGCTGTTGCCCTGATGGACTGGTGAAATGCACTGCATGTGTGGTGTGTCAGGTTAAAACCAAAGGTAAATCATACAATATTGTAGAAAAAGCATTCAATTTTGGCTCTAGACGACCACACAGGTATTTCATCCACCAACACTCATAACAAATATTTACATGTGCTCAACAGTAGGAGAAACATTGTAGTACTGAAAATACATGATGCTTCGGCAACATTAATCTGCAATAGTGTTGCTCAACAACAAAGCAACTAAAATCAAATTGCTAGTAACATCAGCATGAATCCTGTTGAAATTGTCATCATGTAACATTAAGAGTATGCAGATTAGTGTTAAGCACAGTAGCCAAAACTTCTTTTGTTCTGTTTTGTAGTGAGTTTTTTTTATTAGCTCTGTGGTCATTGTTGTTCCCATCATATAGTGCCATTAGTGTAGATACAAGGCTGAGTTGTTGTGTTTCTTTGCTAAAGTTAAGCTAATGCAGTGCCAACTTTCTGCTACAGAAGAATGAAGCTGAGGTATCACTTCGATGAAGCAGGTTTCATAGTGGCAGAATAGATGTTCTGGTTCTTTGAGTGTAAGAAAAAGACAATATTGAAGAACCTTTATGATTAATTATCTGATCATTTTAAAGACTGTACAACCATCCTATTATGTTAAGCCCATTGACAGGCAGTGTCAGCTCCAGAGATACTCACTTGGCAAACAGAAATTTAATCTTCTGGTGTCTCTCAAGGCATTACAACTGCACTTCTGTCTCCAGAGTGAACTACACTCAAGTTTTGCCTGACAAGAAAAACTGAACTGTTTACTTCATTGTTATACAAAATAATGAGCATGTTATTTAGGAAGTTCAGGCTCCACCTTGTGAAGTAGACCTGTAAGAGGAGGGACAAAGGTGACTACAATTGTCTTATGCTGCGTTCACATCGCAAGCGACTGCGATCAAAATCGCATTGCCCACTAAAGTCACGTTGCGTGTTCATAAATACCTCATTTTGTCACGTCCGCTAGAGTTTCACCACGATCATACATATCATAATAGGATGTATAAGCGGACATTATTCCAGCTGTATCCTTTTCCTTCAATTATCAAACACAAAACACTGCAGCTGATGCCCTGCAGCAGCATTATCTGTGAGTTTTCTGCGGTCCGTCGAGGCGGAACTAATGTCCTCACTGACTAATGTTTTTCATACGGACATAAATTGTTCCTCTGCAGTCTGGATGAAAAACTGTGTCAGAGGAACCGTTACACATGCACACACCGCTGATTGTCTGTTGCCACACAGCCACATGGCATCGTCTGAAAAGATCTACTTTTTTTTTTTAACTTTGACATCACGTGACGTGTGAAGTGATCGTATTGTGTGCAGCAATCACATCGAGGGAGGGTAAGCCCCGCCCCATCGCGGCTGTACATTGACTTTAAATGGAGAGTGATCGCCGTGGTAGTACAAGGAGCGTCTGGTGTGTAAGCACCTTTAGGCTGAATATACTGTTATTCTGATCATGGGGGATAAACTGTCACATTTAAACTTAATTGATCAGCCAGCACTAGACTTAACACATCTTTTGTCTTTAGCAATTTACCAAGGCCAAGCCTATAAATCAAATTAATAAAGGTAAGTCAAATCCTGGGATGATTACCCCTGCCAGGAGGTTATGGTAATGCCGGCAACCGTTTGTTTTTTTGTTAGTTTGTGTGTTTGATAGATTGTTGTTTGTTTCTCTGTTAGCAAAATAACTCAAAAAGTTATGAATGGATTTTAAAGAAATTTTCAGGAAATGTCCCTTTTGGGACAAGGAACAAATGATTAGATTTTGGGAGTGATCCAGATCACCGTCTCGATCCACCATGACGAAAAATGCGATTTTCATGAATAACTACTAAACTAAAATATATATCACTATGAATCTAATTGCTAATGGTATATTTTTACGGTCAAGGAATCTAAATATTTAGATGAAATAAAGGTAGGACTAATACTTATGGTGAAAATCCCAATATGGGAGAGGCAGAGGTCTGTGTGTGCTCTCCAAGTGCTTTTCTAATTTCAATTGTAGAGAAACACAGCAGCAAAAGATTTTGTTAAGTTAGCAACAGTAACTAAGAGGGCAAAGATTGATAATAATCTGTTATATAAGATAGGTATGCGTCATTTCATTTAAAAAGCACTTGTTCAGTGATATCACACACCTGATACCATTTTATAAACAAACAATCTTTAAATCTCTATGTAGAAGTCTGTGATGGATTAACTGTTTTAAAACATGACTCCAAGAGATACTTCATGGGTCTTAGCTTTAAGAGCTTGGTTGGTGGTCAAGTCTGGATGGAAAAAGCAATTGATTTTTTCAGGAATTATCATGTGCTTTTCCTTTCAGGGAAAACAAGATCATCATCACTGCTTTTAAGACCAGTTATAAGAAGAACAATAGTGGAGTGTTCAGTTCCCTTTGAAAAAGAGACCAGAGGGAGAAAGAAAAGAAGATATCTAGAAAGTGCTGTGCCACAAAGTCATGTGAGGATGAGCAAGACTGTTATATAAAGCAAACGGGGGTGGGGGGTAGAGGTAAATGGTATGGTTGAAGACAAAAAATGTACTTGCAGATACATTCAAAGGTACTTTAACCGTATAGCTCAGTTTCGGTTCCTTGCCTGTGCAAGTAGGTTAGAAGTGAGGTTCATATAACAAACTGTTTGCTTGGAACAAAAGCAGACTTAGAGGGTAATGATTAAAAAACAGCACTCAGCTTAACTGTAATGCATCACCCTTGAGGTTTACATTAACTTAAATCGATATGTTCCTTTCCACTGTTTGCCATCATCCATCCATCTGTTCTTCTATTCTGTAACCAGATATTACACACACACACACACACACACACACACACACACACACACACACACACACACACACACACCTACACACACACACACACACACACACACACAGGAGCTGGTTATATTTTCTAACTAAAGGGCAAGATTATAAGACAATATCATCTGGATCGATGCAAATTTTGGTGTACTTAAAAGAAAAACGTTTTATTGCTTTTGACTCCATCTGGCTATTGTTAAGTGCATTGTTAATCAATTGATAACAAAAAAGATGTCAGGTCTAATGCAGAGTAAAAAGGTGATTAATAGTGTTTACCTATGACCCAATCATTTGTGTAGGGGCCATTTTCTTCCTCTTAGTTTTATTCACAGGTAATCTATCTCCATGTCACTTGTCCTATTCATGTTGACACTGTGCAGCTAACTACTGTGCAGCTAAGGCTGTGTAACCATTTTACATCTATTCCAAATGGATTTGACTTACAACAGACTCTTTTTATAAGAAATAAAAAAATAAAATGAATACTGTGTATCAGCAAAAGAATGCCAAGATATAAATTCCAGTCTATAATATCAAGCTCTTCTTGAAAAGAACAAGCTAGACATTCTCTTTGCAACAAGAAACCCTTGTTGCAAAGAGTGTTTGCAGCAAGGGTTTCTTGTCACAGCTTTAGACATGTAAGCCACAGATCAAAACCATAAGTCCCCTTTCTAACTCATAGCTTCAATATTACAGCTCTATCATCCGTCTCATAAAAGTTGACATAAAGCGAGGAAATTATTATGCAGGCTCTGCGAATCAGCAACCAACAGATGCCGTTCAGGTTATCAAAAAGGGTGTGTAAGTATGTGTGTGTATTTGTGCAGATTTGCTCCGACAAGTCAGGGAGTTGTCACCAATCTATCCACGCACACATGCACGAACTGGTAGCTCTGGCATCCCTCCAAACTACATGCAGTAAAAACATTAGAAAATTATCTAAGATTAAGAGTTCATCTGAGGTCACGACTCACAATTTTAGTGTGACAATGTAAGCTGCATGGACAGGAAGTCTGATGGCTACTCAATACAGTGGGTAACAAAAAACAGGAGAGAAGAATCATCTGTTGTGTGTGGTCATCTTAGAGGCTGTCCAGTGCACACAACGGGTCCCAGAGTGGATAATTCAGAATAGGCAGACTTTTCATTTCTGTGTGTACAACAAGGATAGCTTCAGAAACGATCACGTCATGTTGGGCTTGGAGTCTCGTTGGTTCAAACAATTGGTCTCGGTAGAAAGTGTCTATGCTTTTGCTAGCAGAACCCTGAACTCAGCCGAGAGAAACTACTTCACCACTGAACAGGAATGTCTTACTGGGCACTAGATAATTTGTGACCATCATCACTAATTATTCTTTGTTAATATCATTTTACAAAAGTCAAAAGCCCAGCACTCTACTGATCGAGTGGGTGTTGACTGCGAGTTCACTTTCTCAGTTGAGTATTATAAGGGCAAAGAGCAAACACTGCCCTGGTTGGAGCTCCAGCTGTCTCTGAAAACTGCAAACTTCTTTGTTTTGCCACAGTCCACTCTGCTACAAGAGAATCTTTAAAAGATCTGCAGAAATCAGATGAAACAACTGAAAAGCTCAGCAGGATGACCCAGAGATTCTTACATGATATGAGGCCATCCTGGAATTTGGAGAACAGCTAACCACTACAGAGATCTGCCTGCCGGAAACAAACTGATTTGACAGAATGACATGCAGCTGATGTTTTCTTTTTCTTCCTTATTCTTGGTGAGACAGACTTCTTCTTGCTGTGACAAGTGCTTTTTTAAATTTCTATAAACTGAAAAGCAAAAGCTGAATTTTTTTCAGTGTGTTGGGAAAAGACCATTTTTTGTGAGGCAAACAATTTTTTAACTTTTGAAAGGTACAAAGTGTTATTGAAACTGACCTAATGAACATAAAAGTCAATGGCCAGAAAAGTGCACATTTGAATCTTGAATACAAAGACTATCTTTATAAGAGAACTTGTTGAGCTGTGTTTTCAACGTTGCTGTTATAAATATTGTAAGGTTTTATACTTTTCATTCGTTGAGTAGGTTTAAAAAACTGGTGAACTAATAGCTAAGATCGGGAGGTTGCAGGTTCAAGCCCAGCTCTGGGTGACACATGGCGATGGGCAAGATACTTAACCCCAAGTTGCTCCCACTTCTGCATCTGCGGTGCGTAAATGGGCATGACAGGGTGTGAATGTGTTAGAGATACTGCTCTGTAGAAACTCTGAACCATCAGTGAAGAAATATCATGGTAAATGCTTTTGCTCCATGTCTTCTTCTCTGGTTTTGGTGTTTGTCTGCAGAAGCATTACAGTGCCACTTACAGGCCTGCCATATGTACTACAGGATTTACAGTGTTTATGTCTAGACAGACACATTTCCTGTAAAGATGCCAACTTTACAGAGAATGTCTTAAAAACTAAGATGTTTTAGTCTTGGTGTGGACAGGGCCGAGATTTACAGCCAGTCTGCAAACAAAATACATGTGAACTACGTGAAGTCAATACAGCTTTCCAGGAAGGCTCTGCATCTGGTTTCTGCTGTGGCAGGCTCAAACTTAATGCTTCTTCTCACACTTCTATCATCTTTCTGTATGCCTCCATATTTAGCTTCTGTCCTTATTCTGACTTCAGATATATCTAACCTTCCTTCTTTAAAGTTCAGGTCACTGAGGCCGTAATACAAACTTCATATCCTCTAGAGCCATGACAGGGCTTCCATTTAGTTTGCTACTCCAGGTGACCATAAAACATCAATCAAAATCATCTTCAGGGATAAATACTACAACTGCTCCAAGAGCACAAACCTCTGGCCAAGGCTTTTACAACATTGTCAGGGAACTTAAACTACCAAAAATGTCAAAAACCTGCCCTATATAGCACTGTTAAAAATCATTGAAAGAATTGGATATAATACGAGGAGATGGTTTTATATGCAATATAACTGTCTAATTTTCAAACCTGTATAGTGTGGACAAACAAATGTTTTTCATGGGTTCTTTAGTCATTTATAAAGCAAATAATATAAAAACAAATAATTAAATAACCACCACAGTCATCTTGCTTTCCCTTGTGCCATGGCCATCATTCCCTGAAAATGTCCAAATCCAATGAATATGCATTAAATTTTAGCAAAAATTTGGAAAAACGAATTATTTCACGGTATTTGCAAATCCTATAAGAATGTAATGTAATGGATTGATCCTTGGTCTTTCACACTTGCTCCTCTCAGCAGGGAGAATGACATGCTGGCAGCACACGACATTAAAAATAAATCAGTTTTCATAACATGATACCGGATGAACAATTCACTTCCAAACGTAAGTGTCACATGTCAAAAAGTGTATCAACGAGTTGTTTCTAGCTGATGAGCAATTATCTACATCTAGGCATTTCTTCCAATATTCTCAAAGAAATAAACGCATAGGAACACCTGTTTGTTATTTCTTGGTGGGTCAAATGCCAAATTAGGCCTGAATGTCATGAGAAAAATATGAAACATCTTGCTCAGCTTGCTTAAAAGTATGATATCAAATGAACCAAAGATGAATAGAGCAAATTAGCTTTAACTTGGTGTCCTTGCAAATGTCACTCTTCATGTTTTGTTTGACAACTTTGGAGGAAACACGCTTTCTCTGAATGTATCAACCGGACACTCTCTTCTTGTTTAAGTTGGCACAAACAAACCTAAAAGTCGTCAACACCCATCTTCAGCTTTATCCAAATGCTATAAAAGGCGTTAATGCAGGGCCATTATACCACAGTTCTCATCACAAGATTGAAAACATTATGATTATTTAATTTAATGCAATACAGTCAGACTGTCACAGTGTGTTTATTGTTCAGGCTCAAATAACTTTAATAAGATTTGATTTATTGTGCCAGGAAGTTACACAAGCACACAAACTACACAATGTCAATATGTACATGAACAAATATATAAAAATTAAGTACCTGTCAGTTACTTGTAAATAACCAGTGCTTCTTCATCAAGAGAAGACTTAACATGGTTAACCTGAGGTCATCAGATCCCCAATGTTTTTTACTGTTAATAGCCTATTCACTGAGCATTAAGCCGGGCAACCATACTTTTCCAAATAAACATCACTAAAAATTGCATTCCTTGGAGCCTCTTCTCGATGTAACAAAAGGGCGACAAATCTAAGGATTACCTTGCCTGAGAAATTTCTCATCGCATTTTGATGATTGTTTAAGGACCATTTTTTAATCAGACAAAATTGTAAACACTGGAGTGAAAGGAGAAAAAGACAGATATTGATATTTAGCCCTCCAGGACCCAAAGAAAAATGTTTTGAAACACATTCTAAAGCAAACATCAAAAAACATGGCCCCAGGGTGTTATAATTATTTTGATCCAGAGGGGTAGGGAAGACCAAGGATACATGAGATATTATCTTTACCTTTATTTTGTATGAAAACGTAGTGAAATCTAAATATTATGGATTTCCATACCTGTTATACTCTAAACATTAACCACACAGTCAGTTGTACATTTGTTTGGAAAAAAAGACTGTAATAATACATTTGTTTGCTCAGACTAAATACGTAGCTTGACCACTTTTTTCACCTTGACATAATACGAGTCCCAGAGGTTTCTTCTTCCTCTGCATCATTGCTTGCATCCTCTTTGCTACTGTGTCATGTTGCTCTCAGCCTCCTAGCAACACCTTGCTCTACTGCGCCCTGTTTGCTCACTGTCCTACTCCCAACCCTGTGTTTACCCCACCTCTTTCCCTCAACTTGACTGCCTTTTACTTCTGTTATTCTCCCCACTCAATTATGCTCATATTTACATGAAAACACACAGAGTCACATCCCCAGAGAACCATGCTACATAATCCTATAGGTAAAAATTGTTATACCACCAACAAAAACAAGCTCAGACATTGCTTTTTCACTTTTAACATTCTTCTTTCACTCTTTTTTTTCTCATGGATAATTACTATTTCCCATCACCATGTCTCTGAAGCGACATGGAGACTTCTGGGAAACAAGTGAGTGGGGGCGGGGGCGTCCAAAGAGGGAGGCGAAACATGTTGACAAGACAACAGCTTCCTCATGTCTAATTATCCAAAGTGATGTGAGGTTAAACACCCCTGCTTGCATTAGACTGAGTGTTTCCCTCCTGTATTCAAATGCTAACCCTGCCCTCTCTGGCAGTTCACGTGTGGTTTACAGTTGTGGTGTGAATTCAGCAGTGCTGAAACACTAAAGTGAGATATCGTTAATGCTAATATACACACCCAATGTTTAGAAAAAGCTCACAGGTCAGAGAGTGGTCTAAAGGGTGGTTGTGCAAGTTTTAGTGGTAAAGAGTGTAAAAGAAAAGCAGAGGAAGAAGGAGAGAGAGTGCTGTGTCTGTCTCTGCTGCTGACTCTAGACTGCATTCAGCCTCTAATTGTTTGATTCCTGTGCAGTAATGCATGATAATGTTGATTTATGACACAAATGAGAGCGGCGTCTCCTCCTCTGAGTATAACCATTAGTTTAAGTTGTTGCTGTGATTGAGTTTAGCGTTGACATCAGTGGGAGGAGCCATCGGCAGTTTTGCTTGCAGTCTTGTAGGGGCTGGCATTTCCTGTTATCGTGGTATAAAGGCTCATTTGGTTTTACCGAGAACGAGACGTGACCTATGTGAAATGATCATCTGCTGGAGAACGTCAATGTCTTTCATACAAAAGTGGCTCATGTATGAAAACAGGACTGAATGGGTGTACTGTATGTAATTTTGTTCCTAAAAGTATTTTAAGTTTATGCTGCTCTTGTTTTGAGCTCTGAGTATTTCACCTGGAGTGAGAAGTACATCTTCCTGCAGGGTTAACTCGAGCTGCAGTTCAAATCTGTTGACCTGTGGTTCATTTTCAGCCTGTCATTCTGCACTCTCTCTGAAGTTTTTCACTCCATGTCCTGTCTCACCACTCCAGTGCAGGTGTAACAGTCCAACAAACATTAGAAATGCATAGTAAAAGCAAAGGTTTGCTACAACAGTGGACTGGATGGACTCTTCCAGCATCACTGATCCACACAGAGAGGAGGTCTGTGACTCCCTGATTACATCTGACACTAATCTGCTGGACAATGCCAAGCTGTGTTTGACCAAATGAGGCTTCTCTTTGATAAAAGGGGTGTGGTGGTACCTTTGTGGGGGATGGGTGTAAGACTACAATGCACAATGGCAAGAATCAGTTGAGGTTTTTGTGTGGAAGAATAACAGACTCACTGGCAGGTGTGGTATGATTTTATCCTGCTTTGAATAATTTCTTTCCCACTTATACATTTTGACGTGCTTTACTGAATTTAAGATTTGTTGTTTTATCATCCTTACCAAAGACTATTTTATTATCTATCTCAATTTCTGTGTGTATGTTTGTATTTGAATTCTATTATTACTTAAATTCTGTTTTAAGTATTTTTTTCATTTAAATTTCCAGTGTTTTCCCATTTTTAACTCATGATGCCGTTCCTGCAGTTCCTTGCTCACCCACACAGCTCTTTTGTTAAATCTCTTATGACTGGATAGCCTATATATCTATATATGTGTGCGTATGTATATGTGTATGTAAAAATGTGAGTCTATGTTTGTGTGCATTTATAATTTTTTGCTGTTGTTTTTATTGTTCTCTGATCATGTAAAGCGCTTTGCGTTACATTTTTAGGATGAAAAATGCTATACAAATAAAGTCTGATTGATTGATGGTCCTTCTGTGTGTGATCGCTAGTGTTAACCATAAACAATCAATCTTTTTATGCACGTGTTTGAACATAGATGTAACTTGAATATCTGCACTTAATCTTTTGATAATAGTTTAATAAATGTGGTTCTGCTCAGTTGAGCTGCAGTGCTCAAAAATTCTTGTTCCACTAAGCTTTGTGCCTCAGATTGTATGTACAAGCATGATGTGACTGCAGTGTATCTGTATGGTTCACTTCAAGTCAGTATAAAACTGGTATTGCATAGCTTACTGTCAGCTGCAGTCACAGTAATGTGTGTAAAGCTGTGAGTACACGGTGTACAACTGCACCTGTGCAGGTTAGAGGGCCTCCTCAGCTCGAGTCGTTTTGGTGTCTCTGTTCAGCTCTCTTACCCCATGCTTAGCCCCGCCCTAAAGGGAACAGCAGCCAGCAGGGAAAAAGGATCAGGAAGGGAAACGAAGGGAGGGGAGTGTAGCTTGAACCTGAAAACACATGAAACAGTTATGAGTCAACAACTGTGAGGAGAGTGAGCAGAGCAAAGCAACAAAACAAACATCAGTCACATGAGATGCTCAAAACAGCCCGTGCTATGTAACATCTATTCAAGTTAAAGCTTTCAGAAGTGCAAATTTGTTCTGAGGGAAGCTGTGTTTTCATTTCAGATTTGGCATTTCGAATAATCTTTGAAGAACCACGTATGAACAGTACGCACTTTAGGTCTGTTGCTTGCTTCCCACTATAATCATAATCAAAGAGGTGAACAAAGGAAAACGGTGGTTTTGCAGCCAATGTTGTTCTAGCAAGGCCTCACTGTGCGATCGACCCCTGAGCTGACTTATTCTCAAAAACTGGGAAAACTGCCCTATTACATAACGTTTACAAATCAGTGAAACAAAATCCTAAATCGGCATCCTGAGTTAAAACGAAACCTCCTTGGTCAGAGAAAAAACACAATGACACCCAATGCATGCCAAAGACAGTGCTCAAACATGCTGCAGTTAGAGCTGTGGCTACAGACCGGCTACAGCTCTGATTCAAGGCCACCTCTTTTAGTTCTACTGTTTTCCTATTGAACACTGTGTACTCACAACCACAATTAAAATATGGACATTAAAGGTGTAGTCAGCGATTTTCTAATCTTCTAATCTAATGCACTATTTGTCAAAATCCCTGTATTTCTCCCCTCCATTCACAAGATGTCACCACTGACAGCATGTTGAAAAAAGGTAAATACATGTAAATACTGTGGCTCGGGCCGAGCCACCAAAACAGGGGACAACCCCCCACATCCAGGGGGCGATCATACTCTTGCGCAGGTCAGACAGAGGGGGGAGGAAGAGTTGTAGGTTGCGTAGCGTGCGCAGGTAGCGAAAGAGAGAGATACAATAGGTGCAGTAGCAATGGCTGAAAAACAGCCCAAAAGAAAAAGGTCAGAGTAACAGAACGTGAAAAAGAAGGGCTATGACCATGAAAGAGCGAAGACCCGGGTCAACATTGGTGTTGCTTTCCGACGGTGGAGGGAACTCTGCAAAGTGAAAGACCTGAAAACGGATCTGTCTAATCTGCCAAAATGTACTGTTGTCGTGATGTTATCAGTAATGTCAGTCGAGTTGTCTGACGAGTCGGGGTTACCTTAGCTACGTTGGTCAGCTACGCAGTGGAGCCAGGGTCGAGGTATGAAGGGAGAGGCAGGTCTAAATTAGTTTATTAACAACCTCTCCACTCGTTTTCTCCCACATCGCTGATTACACCTTTAACATGTGGGAAAACAGAGGGTAGGCAAAGCTAGCACTGCCAACACTAATGAAACCAGTCTGTCATGCTTTGATGCAAACTATTTAATCAAAATGGCTTACTTCTGAATGTTTTTATTACTTTTAGACAAATTGATTGATCTCAATTTAAATTTTGTTTCAAAAAACTAAGTGCTGCCTGATATGCAACTCCCAGGGTTTTGCTTACAACACAGCAAATAAGTAACTGATATCTAATAATTTACTATAGTCATTTTTTCAATCCTAATATCTACAGTGCAATTAAATAGTCAGCCTTAAACTGAAGGGAATATGAACTCCAGAATATGTATATTCTTCCAAAGGTTCTGTCTGAGGATGTACAGCTTCTTCATCTAATTGTAGAAAATCAGGTTTCTCATTCACTTAATGCACAGAAATCAAATTAAAGCAGGAAACCAACCGGAGACTGCATGAAAACGTCTCAAGTTAGAGCTATGCAGCAGATAAACAGGGTGAATAAATACAAGAATAATTCAGCTTTACTCACAGTAACATGAGGGACAGGAAAGCAGACCTAATCGTGTATAAAACAGACAATGTGGACAATCTTACAGCTAAAACTCGTGAGAGTAATAAAAAAAACATCCTTCTTAAACAAACACACACAAAGCATTTAAAACATTGTTTTTTTAAGGACTTGAATACCCTTTACAGTTCCTTCTTCAGGCTCTGAGGTTTTGTTTTCAGCATCTCATGTAGACATGCTGCAGCTTGCATACCTGCTTAGACAATACGGGATGTTGATGCATCTCAACGTTCAATATTGTGCCAGTTCATACTGCCCTTTTCCATGGAAGAAGCTGAGAACTGACAACTCTAACATTTCTGTTTTTTAAGCTTTGGAATAGGCTTGAATTTTTATGCAAACAGCTTACTGACTTTACAGTGTTATTATAAGAGCTAAGGAATTGGATCCAAAATATTATTTCATAATGCTTGATAAGAACAGACCTAAATTCTTGCTAATAATAATTTGATATCAAACAGCACAGACTGCATATGGACGTGGTAGGGATGCCTCCATCTGAACTGATATTTTACTGCAGTCCTGCAAACTGGTAACACACCCCATCAACTGATATTGTCTTGGGCTGTACGCCATTGAGCAAGAAGGTGGCATTGGCAGTGGGAATTGTGTCTCTTTAACAGTATATGAATTATTTTGCTAGGCTTGGACACAAAGCCAGTCTTTCTGCTCCTGGATGGCTCTTCATTTGATACCATTTAGGCCTTTAACATATAAAACAACAACAACAAAACAAACAAAGAAATAATACAAGGACAGTTAGCTCCCAGTTAAGACACGCTCCCTTTGTTCAAACATTAAGCTGCCTGTTTGAAACCAAGCCTTCGATGAACGACACGTCAGAACTTGGTCACTTATTGTCCTTTATTGAAACTTCATTTCAGGCTAACGAGTACCCCACAAGGTCTGTTTACCAGAGATGCCCACGAGTCTCTGATTTAGAGTCCGAGTCGAGTCACGAGTCTTTGACCTCGAGTCAAGTCAATTCTCGAGTCTTTGAGGGGCAAGACTTGACGAGTCACGAGTCTTTGATCTAGAGTCCAGGTCGAGTCACGAGTCTTCACACACACACACACACACACATATATACATATATATACATATATATACATACATATACATATATATATATATATATATATATATATATATACATATATATACATATATATACATATATATATATATACATATATATGTATATACATATATATACACATATATACATATATATACATATATATACATATATACATACATATATATATACATATATATATACACATATATGTATATACATATATATATACACATATATACATATATATATACACATATATACATATATATATACACATATATACATATATAACTATATACACATATATACATATATATATATATACATATATATACATATACATATATACATATACACATATATATATGTATATATATATGTATATGTATATATATATATATATATACACATATATATATATATATATATATATATATATATATATATATATATATACACACACATACATACATATACATATACATATATATATACATACATATATATGAAATATACAGTATATCCAAATTTTTTATTCAGATTTTCTTTTCTTTCTGAAAAAGTTTCTGCAGTGCACATGCATTCCATGGCCAGGTGCAATACAAGCTTGCCATGAGCAGCCAAAAAGAAACTATATGGCATTTAACAATACAATAAAGTAAATAAAGTAATAAGTGGTGGTGGCCGTGCTGTTGGAAGTTTTAGTAGCTAGGTCAATATAAAGGGTAGCGACGCTGGCGGTGGAGTTAATCTGGCAGCTGCTCCATTTGTACTTGCCATGATGACTGATCATGACTGACTGATGACTGATATGTGGGTGGGACGGAACCCCAAATTCCACAAATGCCGCGAAGCGCAGTTTTGCTCCGACAGACAAACCCCACTGAAAGCGCAGAGCAGTGCCGCTGCACAGCCCCGTAGCAGGGAGGACTGATCCCCGGAGAGCCACAGGCTCTAATGAGACTAGCGATGTCACACTCATAAAACACGGTGTAGAAAAGAAATAAACAACACCTCACTTCGCTTCTCTAAGGTCCCTTTGCTGGTCCCAACCACACAGCCTTGTGATTTATTCAACTTCTATTCATGTATATCAAACATATTTGGTGTCATGTACACAGTGTTATATATTTCTGTACCTCTATGATTCACTTTTCTTTGTCTATGGTGTCGTGTTGTCTCTGGGACCCTCTGACACACTGCTGACCTGATGCTCGTGTCTCCGGTAATGACAAACAATTGAGGAAATTTACGTGCAAGAGTCCATGCATTGTGTTTTATTTTGAAACTTCCGGATACTGCACACTGTCTAGTGCTTTCTTAACGACAGTGAATTTAGGAGGTCTGGAAGTGGCCGTGAAGAGGGAGGGAAGCAAGGCGAGGTAAGTGAGGGGAACAAACGCTCCCGGCACACTCAAAAACCCACCATAAAATACAGATTGCCCACGAGTCTTTGATCTTGAGTCGAGTCAATTCTCTAGTCTTTCAGGGTCGAGTCAAGTCAAGTCTGGAGTCTCCAAAAATGCGACTCGAGTATGAGTCTTTAACTCGAGTGCCCATCTCTGCTATTTACTGAAGAGTGTATCATTCATTTTAAAGCATGTCTTCTGACAGACTGATTAATAAAGTTGCTAAACTAGACACTGTTAGCTTCTTGGCTATTTTTCTGATTTATCTTCATCAGTTTTTCCAGCAGCTGCTCCACGAGCACGCAAGGGCACAAGAGCAAGACTGGCTGGATGCTAATGGACCTCCATTAGCCTGAGATCCACGGAACTGATGTCCCGGCTTTTGCTTACATAATAGGTAGGCAAGTGAGCTTGTGTATGCTCCCATCACTATCAGTGCTGCCACTGTCTACATTAGCATTAGCTTCACTACACTCCACGCCAACTTCACTAGTTGACCTCTGTGATTTATACTAGTCCATAAATACAATCTTAAGTTGCATCTGTTTGATATGAAACTTTCCATTGAGGAACAATTCTTGTAAAAAGTACAACACAGATGTGAGACCAATTGTAAAACTAATCCTTAAATATGACATGAGTTTAGATGATAATATACTCAGAAGCTTTTCAGTTTTTAACATTTACATTTTTTTGTGAGAAGCTGAAAAATGGAAAGGTAGTTTTCAAAAAGAAGACCCACTTTCATACCTTCAAGAAGACAAATAATACAGACAGTAATGTTAATACCAGGGGTTTATTTCATTTTTGAGAACCCCTTTCTACAGCACAATTTTAAGCCTCACTCCCTTCTGCTGTAACTAAACTGTAAATTAGCCTGGCCTACTAACTTAAGACAAAAGTTATAAATCAAGCATCATTAACACCACACACATGCCAAATATCAAATTTTGTCTTAGTTTGCTATAATAAAGATCTGAATACATTGGAAAAGGGAAAAAAAGTAATCAATAACAGAGAGCTTTTATTTGTTCTGTTGAAAAGCTCCTTTTATTCACATGACTGGGTTTTGTTAATTATCAATCTGCTGGTTAGATATTAGGGGTCACCTCGTCACCTTTCACTGAGCTGTGTCAATATGCTCAGTGCCTGAAAAATTCTCTTCAAGATTATCCAACACAAAAACATTTAAGGACCATCTAAGTTAATCAACAGTGGAATGTCTGGAGTGTTTCTGAATGCATTCATGGACCTTGGCTAAACAAGATCTGTGTGTGCCTAAGATTTCAATCTGTTTGTGACACTAGATTAGACTTATTTGGAAATGTTTCTCTACTGTTCAGCAATCAACGGTATTCCTCAATCAAAAATAAAGATTACTGTAAAGTCACAGTAAGATACCAAGATAATGTACCTTCGGAAACAGCATACTATGTCAAAATCCAAATTGAATAGTCTCACACAATTTAATGTTAAAAATCTGTGTTTGAAGTCAAAGTGATCCAAGGTCACAAGTCATTTTTTAAAATGAAGTCAAAAACATTGCAGGACCTTTTAAAGTTGTGTCTTGAATTCCTTTGTACACATCCCAAATCATTTCAGCCACACTACTTTACAGCTTCAGTGACTAATTGTAAAACAAGTTTACATAAAATCTAAACTTGATAGAAACCTGGACATAAGCCTAAATTATATCCAGGTTTAAGGTCATGACGTTTATGACCATGTCTGTAGATCAAGATCACACAAAGCTGTACTGAGTAATACAACATGTTTTTTTGTTCACCAGCACCTATTCATAGCCAAGCACTAGATTCAAAGGGCCGTGCTTCCACAGCATTTGCATGCTAATAAATAGGAGCCAAGGGTGCAGAGCTTATGGTTAGCTCATGGGTACAAAAATAGGCTGAAACGGAGCTTGTTCCCTAAGTTACTCGCACGAAAAGAGGTTACCAGGACAGGGTATGTGACACCAACACTGACTCATATGCTGCATGCGTGTGTCTGTCAGTCTATGTGTGTGTGATAGCAGAAAATCAGACAACACAGCAGACAAGTGTCCACCACTTAGGTCACATCAGGTCTGTGGACAAAGGTTAACTTTGAACCAAAATTTTAGATAAATCAAGAAAACAAGATAAAATGGTCACTAAATAATTAAACGAGGACACGAAAGACTGTACATGACCATTGAGAAACAAATGACAATCAATATAGTGGTGTACTGCTATTTCTCTTTTTGCTAAAAACACAGGTTTGTTGAAGGGTGATCGTTGTTTTACTAATACTACAAAGGCAAGGGTAACTTTAGGATATTAAATGCCAGTCCTTTACAATGGGAAGGAAAGAGATGTAGACACACAATAACATTAAATGCATACAAAAAGATAACTGTTTACTGGCGACTGCACAACTGACACAATCCCCTAATTTTATTCCACAGTGTTTTTTGAAGCAACCCAATTAATTGCCTGCAATTAATTTGAATAATCGATTTGGATAATTTCAAATAAGACTGAACACAACTAAAATGTGTTACACTAACGACCCTCAGTAAGTAAAATGTCCAATATTGAGCATACTTTATTTATCAAATGTTTTGTGCGTCAGCCTGTGTATGTATAGTATGCTGTGGAGATTAAAAGGATAGTTCAGCACTTTTGAAGTGGCATTGTCTTTATAATTGTAAAAACTTTACCCACAGTCACTATATTCAGTTCTGCACCTGTAAGGAGAGAACTGGCACAGAAGTTAGGCAGGATGAGACCGTGCTTAGTTTTTATGCTTACAAGCCCCCATTTTTGGTTCTAATCTCTACAAGTGGAAGAACTTATGCTACTCAGTGGGCCGAAGTGGAACCAAAACAAAAGGGTTTGCTGGAGGAAAAGTAAAGCATCGTAAATGTGTTTGGCACAGCGTGCCAGGTTGAAGGGCACCTTGGCTACGAGGCAAAAGTCATTTCGAGAAGCTACAGGGGTTGCTAGTGATAGGAGGCTGCCTTACACTACGTTTATACGGGGACTCCTGACTTAAAAACTGAATGGTTTTTCCTTTGCGTTTTCAAAGTCGATCCTCATTCAGATGGAGACGCTGGAAACTAATGAAACTGCTGTTGTATGCATGGCGGTTCAGTAGATGGCGGTGTAGGTCTGCAGAGAGGCAGCGCTGCTACAATACATGTACGAAGAAGAAACACTTTTAAGAAAACAACAATGGTGAGTAGACGCACAGAGACGCAGGAGTTTCTTTTCTGGACAACAAATCTGTCAGGATAGTTTTGAACAAACTGAGCATGGTAAGCAGCTTACACGTTCCTGGGCAGAAAGCCGAAGCTTTTGTTGTTCCTGGAATGCGCACGCAACCTTCATGTAAAAGCGGTGGCGTCAGCGTTTCACCCCGAAACGCTCTGATTCAGGTTTACACGGTGCTGCATGAAAATCATCATCATTATTATCATTATTAAAAACTTTCCACCCTGGAGCCCGTTTTCAAAAGTAACCATTTTCAGACAAAATGCAAAGACTTTCCATCTGGCTCAAACCTCCTTTCTGACATTCTTAAAGTGTCTTTTTTAGAGGTACTGTAACTTAAAGGCAAACAAAGTTACAGTATGAATGAACAGTGCAAAGTGCTTCTGTACACAGCAAATACTAATGATCTTAAATTGCGAGAGAGTGGTTCATAATTTTTACACATGGGTTGGCCACCACAGAGTACAGACCTTAACCCCATTGCTAACCTTCAGGATGTGCTGGAGAAGGCTTTGCAGAGTGCTCAGACTCTCCCATCATCAATACAAGATCTTGATGAAAAATTAATGCAACACTGGATGAAAATAAATCTTGCGTCACTGCAGAAGCTTATCGAAACCATTCCACAGCTGTAATCAAAGCTAAAGGTGGTCCAACATAATATTAGACTGACCTTTTCTTTCTCGTGGTGACCTTTTTTTTGGCCAGGCAGTGGATTTCCTATTCACTGAAATTGATCAGTTCTTTTCCTGACTTCATTATCATATTTTTTTTGTGTGTATTCTTATTAATGCAAACTTCAATCAATAAATCAAACTTTATTTGTATAGCACTTCTTATACAACATTTTGCAGCATAAAGTGCTTTACATATAAATTAAGAAACAAAATAAATTAAAATAAAAAGCATAACAGTGATTAAAACTTGATTAAAGTTCTTTGTTATTTTGAAAAAAATAACTGTATAACCAAACTATCTCCGAAAAATTACGTTGATAACAGTAAATAGCATATACCTTAAATATTTTCATTCAAAATTTAAGATTGCTAACAGAAACAAGGCAATCATCTTTATTTATTCTTTTTGGTTCAGCATTACTGATGTGAAGAATGGGTTTATATCTTATAGTTTACCTTATTCATTTATGTTGCTTTTAGAACTTTATTTTTCGCGAATCAAAAGACAGAATTGCTCTTGTACACAGGTCATTCTGGATGTAAATAAGCATTCTATGTATCTGTGTTTCTATTTCATTTCGTTTCTGCACTAATACTGATGTTGATCATTACAGAGATATTTAAGAGCAATCTTCAAGCCGGGCCAGAAGAATATGAAGAATGTTACGGTACAAGGGAATGTGGGCTTGATGGCAACATGGTGCGAAGAGAGAGCACCATAAATAGCCTCTGGGCCTCAGCAGTGAGAGAGAGGTGCCGTCTGAACTGTAGTCTGCCCACCAAATACTAAAAGTCAACATCAGTAGACAGACGTGTGTGCTTGAGGGTTCATTATTTGACATTTCAAAGTGATTCCAGTCACAAGCCACAAAACAAACAGTTGCAATTATCTTTCACACGAAGAATAAAAACAAACAAACCTGATGACGAGGAACCAGTTCCTGGTTGAAAAACCAAGGACAGACCGGTGAAAACTCAACTCTTCTGAATACTTACCCAAACAAATGGTACGTATGATGAGCTCAAACAATCTGAAGACTGAAATGTGAATGTTGTACGGACTGATAAAAGCCCCTCCACATACACAACTTAAAATAGAATGGAATTTCTAATTATCAACAAATACTTGTCAGTCTGGCTCCGCCATGCAAAAGGTCACCTCTCTCTCTGGCGAGACTCGTCCACACACACTCAACATAATCTAAACATACCAGTGTGTGTGTGTGTAGTGTGTGCATACGTGTGACCAAAGTTAAAGCATTAAAGGGTGACATGACAAGTGTGATCAGGACTCATGAGTCTAAGTGTGACCTGATGGGCTGTAACACTGTGTACATACTTCAGGCTGAAAATTAATCATGAGCTATATTTACTGTCCTGATAGGAGTTTCCATCTCAATACAGCCGATTAACAAGAGGCAGGATGACAGTTGATGGGAGTACATTTATGCAGTCTCAGGCTGCAACTCTGATGTGAGCAACTGTCACAGAGAATGGGATGGGATGTTAGTCAAGTCCTGAAGCATGTCACGCTGACACTTCTGTGTTGTTTAATGGAAACAAAAACTGTTTTCACCAAGAATAAATCACATCAACCTGGTATCATGACTAGTATCAGAGAGGTTAACATTGTGCATGCTGAGTTTTTGTATCTCCATGTGTATTTCAGGCTGCAGACTGTGCTGCTCCAGACAAAGACACACATCCCAAAAACACATTAGACAGAAATATAGATATTCATTGTGTTTTCCAGCTAGCTTTGTTGCTCTGACCAAATCATTGCTCTTTTACTGGTACAAATATTGCATTGTTCTTTACAGCCGGGACCGCATGTGGTTTTTGTTTCATTTCAAGTCAGTGTCACGTAGACTAAACAAACTATAACATTGTGAGGAATCATTACTGGTGTTACCTTTACAAAGCGACAACCAAGTTTATGTAAGTTTAATGTATAAAACAGATGCCCGTTCTCCACGTGTTCTCGCTCCAGTTTTTCTCTTCTGTGTGTCTTTGCACATGTGAGTCTGTGTGAATGTCAAAATGCTGCACTTGGTTTAAAAAAAAAGGTACAGACTTAGATCTAGATCTGAAGAAAGAAATAATATAGAACCCAAATCAGGTAAAACTAAAAAGAAAACTGTTTAAAAAAACCCAACCTGATTCTTTTTCATTGTTTGCTGTGATTTTCCTCTTGAAAATTAAAAATCTCACTATGTACCTAAAAGGAAATGCACTAAAATGACTGTGTTTGCATGACCTCAATAGTTTTAAAATAATCTGATGGAGACTAGGGCTGAAACGATTCTTCAAATAATCCAGATTATTCGATTACAAAATATCCTTGAGGCAAATTGTGTGTCTCGGAGCCTCATTTAATATATAATTATACATATAAAATATATATCTGGACTACTACACAGTGCACAGTGTTTGACACGGATGGTCATTTCTGTGGCACAACGCGCCTGCTACCTCCACTGCTAAGTGGCTTGTAAAATCATGAAGGAAGAGAAAAGAGAGGGACAGAATGGAGAGAGTCCGCAGAAGAAATGACAGAGAGTGTCCCAAGTGTGTGGTCTCTACAAGAAGGGACGAAAAGAAAACACAGTGCAGTGTGTCTGATGTCAAACGGAGTTAGCTTGGCACATAGCTTAGCATGATAGCATGTCATCACTGCTGCAGCACGTCAAAAGTAAACATTCGGTCTATGTGTCAAGTCCTCAGAGCGGACACAAAAGGATGACCTTCAAGATACAATAACAGAAGCAGCTAATATGATCAATAACTGAGATATGGGCTAGTAAATAACCTACTTTGATTATGGCTCAGTGTAAAGATTGTTTCGGAACGTAAATCAATGCGGAGGCTACTTGCCCAGAATTATGTGTATTTTGTTCACATATTTTTCACATCCAATAACTTTACATTTGATTTGATTGCAGAGAGTAGAACAGGAAGCACTGACAGTGAGTAGAGGAAGCAGGTGTAGGGAATGCTTTCATATGTTATAGAAATGTACATTAGCTAGTTAAATTATCCTAGTATCTAAGTATGATATTATTTGGTCCTAGAAATAAAGTAAGCAAAATAAGATCGATATAGTACAGTAGTAAAGGCAATAATTTAGCAAAAAGAGATAAGCATGAATACAAATTAAAATAAAAATAACCAAACTTAAAAAATACTAGAAAAAGCAAGATATGGCCCAGAGTAAAAACAAAAGTATAGATTTTGATTTTTAGATCCCATTTATTCTCAGAATGTTCAAAATAAGAAAAATAAGTTGTTAATTTAAGTGACCTAGCTTTTCTGTTTTGTGTGTTAATAATAATAATGTGTAGTGATTCAATGTAAAAAAAAAAAAAAAAATAGCAGTGAGCGCAAAGTAACCGTTATCCGATTACTCGACAAAAATTTGATGGGAGTAATCGATGACAAAAATAATTGATAGCTGCAGCTCTAATGGAGACATGTTTTTTCATGGGATATGAGGTGAGAGTTGATAAGATTTTACTGTCATTAATGGCTCTGTTTATTTATCAGACTCTCTCACGATTCCTTTACCAACCTTAGCTGATTTTCTGTGCGAAAAAACAAAGTCGGACTACACGTTTTCTGTAACAACAATGTCAAACACATGTCACTTTTGATATTCAATGTCGTACTGCAGAGATAAATACCTCTGCAAATCGCTGTTTTTTCCACTTATCAAAAGTTGTACTTTTTAAGTACATTTATCAAGTACTTAATTTCGGGTTAGTTTATGGAGGCCTTTAGTAGGCATTTTTAACCTTTTAAAATTTTCTGTTTACATATTTGATAAGTACTGAACAAACTGACTCAGCGCTTTGTAACATTTACTGACCTGCCAGATGTGTTTAATGTTCCCTAAGCTTGTTGGCTGTGTATCTAGCCACGTAATGAAAAAGGGTGCACAAGAACTTATGGTGTTTCTAATGAGGTAAGGGATAGAGAAAATTCAATGGAGCTTCCAACTGTGCAGTTATGTTTTTGGCCAGAATCCAAAATAATCATGACCCAGAAATTGGGGGAAAAAGGTTGATAAAGAGTGAAGTAGCTGAAACATTTGTAAACAAAAAGTGAGTTTTTTAACATTGCGCCCGTTAAATTATGTTTTTATCCCACAAACTTCAGGTTAACTAAATAAAAATAAAAGTTACTTAATATAGAAAATCTTCTTTATTTTTATAGTGATGAGCATGAGCTTGAACTATCTCCTCTAAAATAAATTAATTGAAAAAATTATCTGATAAAAATTTCAGAAGAGGATCAAAATACCAAATCAAGTGATAAGTGCTTTCAGTGATGCCTTTTGTTTTACATTTATTAAAGAGATGTAATCCATATCTGTAAAAAGGCTACTTAAAGTGTTAGCATCAATGCTGAAGGACACCAGAGCCATACCACTGTGAGCAGTGTAAAATCATAGATTGAAGCTTGGTAAAATGGATCTGAATGGTTATTGTTTACAAATCAAGCAGGTCCAACTGTTCTGCAAGGTTAAAACTGTGTCTTAAAAAGTCAGTAATCGCCCTTGTGTTCACAATCCATGCATCACTGCAAGAGCACGGTGGATGCAGTTATTGTGCTTTATGGACTTTTATAAATTAAATATGACCACTTCTCTTGGTTTTAAACTTTTATTTAAATCTTTCCATACCGGTGGATTTTAACAGTTGTTCACTTTATGTATCAAAGTGGCAAAAACCTTTAATTTAGATGTAGTCCAGTATTTAGTATAGAATGGTTAACTGGAGGTCATGCAGGGAGTTAATGCATGACGAAAAAAAGTAACACCCAATGACCAAAATCTATGGTCACTCTTAAAAAGACAAAACAAAACTGGGATAACAAAAAAAAACACAGAAGAGGCAGTGTGTAAAAGATGGCAGCAGCTCACAGAAGACAAATTTACAATGACGCGGTTTACATAAAAATGTAAACTGTTTGTACAGTTGATGCAGAGAGCAAGTGATTAAACATGTAGATTATCCAAAGTAAACATTTACACAAACTCAACTGAAGGAGACAGAGAAAGTAAAAAGTGATACTGCTCGAAGTATCTCATTTTATGATGGGCTTTTTGCATTTTAGCCACCAAGCACATAAAACTTAGTTCTTCCAGAACTCCAAAAACTTTGTTGCTACTTCAGTGATTCTCCCTCATCTTGTGCACTTCCCTTCTTCTAACATACACACATGATTACATTTCAAAACAGGATACTACACATGGGTCTATAGGGAGCAGACAGACTTCTGTGGTGCAGCAACTGTTGTCAGTATGACTGTGTTACATCTCAACAAATTAAGATAATCAGATTATCATTTTTCCTGTGCACAAAGTGGGTGTGTGTGTAATCGCGTAAAGGAGAGAGTGAACATAAATCAGACATGATGAAGCCGTTGCCCTGGATAACCTTTGCAATGTCAAAGCTGGTTTGGAAAAACCCCTAAGAAATCAGTGATTAAAGGCCAACAAGTGAGATAGTTTGAAGATGAGTTAGGGATTTCTGTGAAAACATCAGAGCAGCAATTATATGTGGCATCAGCTCTGAATTATGAAGTATAAACGGCTAACTTTGTTAAACATCCTCAGAGGCTGAGGCAGGAAGAGGGTATGTGCTACAGACGGAGGAAAAGCAGACAATGGTTTCAAACAAGAATTCAAAGAGAAGTGGCATGTCCCACTTTCTACAATAAGGAGCAGAAACTTTGACATCCAAAGATAAACAATAACAAGTCTCAAGTTTCTAAAGATAAAATAACAATCATAGTAAATTGTTAACACAGATTTCCTGATTTGCACAGTTTTACTGAATCATTGCATTGTGAAATTCTAGTTCCTTTGTGTGTGTATCGCTTCCTTCTTTACTGTTGGTGTACCGGTAGCTTCTGCTGGTCACATGCCGGCTATCATATCCTGTTACTTAAGCACTGGAGGCTGTCACATCCAACCAAGACCGTCACCTATGAACAACTGTTATCTGGAGGCAAAGGCCACCAGCCCCGAGAGAAAAGGGGGACCAATATTAACTGACACAGCAAGCTTTCATCAAAAAGAAGGATCAAACAAGTGGCCTCAAAATGAACTTCCAGTCATCAAACTTTAAAGGAGAATAGCAGTGCTAAAAAATGAACAATTAAATTATGAGGAGAACAGAAACACCATTTTTCTTTTCTTTCGTGCTTGCCTAATTCGAACTGATATTGAAATGCAAGTAGTTCAAATGTTTGATCGATAAGCAAGGATGGTGATACTTCCTGCATAAGTGTGCATGATAGGTGCATCACATCCTCTACGTTGGTTTAGCACGTCAGCTGTACATGTCCTTTAAATAATGACAGAACATAGAAACAAAAAATGCAACAAACACACAACCTGTAGAAAGAGTGAAACAAGATGTGAACGTGAAGGCAGTCTTTAATGATTGGCATTAGTAGAAGTCTTTCGCTGCATAGGGAAAAACAAAACAAGTCCATCCACTATGTCCTGCGCTGTTTGCTGCGCATTTATCCAAGAAAATCTGAGCTGTACTCGCCGTCGCTTGACACCAAAACAATGTACACAATTTCCTGCTCTGTTTTATTTATGTCTTCTGAACCGTTTAAGAGCAGACCCCAAAATTCAGATGCTTTTAATTTTTTATGGAGTTCTGAGCTGTTTTTTTTAGCTATCGTGTAACAGCAGAACGTCCTCTTCAAAAGAGCGCATTGGACGCGCATGTTTGGCTTTGTGAAAGCCAACAAAAATATATTAGACAGTGCTTGACGCTGTTCTTCCTTAATTTTGTCCTGCCACCTGTCAAGAAGGCGACTCTGATCCTGGCTGCTCCTCCTGTTATAAATTGTTTGCACCATGTTAACGTGCTCTTTGCTCTTCTCAGGCTTTTCAAAGGGTGGATGACTGAAATTCTTTGTCCCTATATAAAAGGCGCCGCTTTTATCAGCCAGATTAGGATGTTCGCGGCATATTTTGCACCACATCACGGTGCGTTTATCATTGGTTTGGAACCAACCAACCTCCTGCAGTCACTTTTCCACAAACACTCTTTTTTTGTGTGGCTCAGGTGGTGGTGGAACACCAAAATAGTTACTTAGCGGGGCTTGCTTCTTGGACATTTTGATGAGCGCTTCCTCTCCCAGCGGTCCCAGCTGTTGGTGCGCAAGAGTGCTTCAATGCGTTTGATGTGCCGCTCAGCATGCATTTCGACAACGCATGCGCACTTGTGCACCAGTTATGTGCACCCCTGGTAATAAAACAAACTTAATTCAAAATTTTAAAAAAAGAGGCATTGCAGAGATGTTTTCTGTTGTCATCAGCTACGGTAACACTGATATGTACCAACACAACCAGCCGAGGGTCCCAAGGTAACTGGGGGGTCACTAAATTACAACACCAGGTCCATTGTGTTGATGCATAAAAAACAAGGATAATGGTGTGCTAAGGTGTGCAAATCAGCCAGTAATTCCAAAAATTTCTGTTGTTGCCGTCTTGTTAAAGGACATTAAGTGGAGCTGTAAAATTCTACAGCCTTTTCAAATCAAGACTTAAAATGTATATACAATGGCTTTTAATACTCAGCAGCATGGTGACACTTTTACTCTATTTTATTGTATTGTATTTTTTTTATTGCTTTTATTGTTTTTTATTTATTCTTTTTATTTAGAATTTATTGTAAAGCACTTGGTTCACCAAAAGGGTTGCTGTAAAGGGCAGTATAAATAATGAAAATTGACATTTACATCTACTTTAAATTAACGAGCAACACTCAAAAGGTGCCATATGTTCTAAAAAGCATATGAATACTTGGGGTCAGCGCATCAATTACAGGTAGTTGTATAGAGCTTAGGCTCACTGGTGTACCCTCGTGAGGTTTACTAATTTAGAAGGCAGGTATACAAAATGATAATGTTGCATTCCAGACTAGGCGTGTAAAAAAATATTGATACAGCAATATATTCCAATATTTTGACCTCAGATATAATATCGATACTTCAAATCCTAATACTGATTTTTTTGTAAAAATAAAAACTCATATTTTATCAGAGATGTAAATAAAATACAACTTATATGGATGCAAAGTTTTTTTCACGCAGTCTATCCAGTTCAGACAGTGACAAGAGAAATATGTGATTTTTTTTACTTCCTTTTGTGCTGTCAGTAACTAAAAGCACTTTGTTCCTCATGTGTTCAGTTACAGTTTGAGCTGCACTGCAGGTTAGGATACTTTCAATACATAATTAAAGGGAAAGCAAGAATAAGTTCTATGCAACATTAGTTTAAATGGTTTGATGCACTCCGTTTTCAAGTCTATGTATAACACAGCATTTGACATTTTTCAAATCAATAAAATGGAAAATCTGTTCTCAATTAAATAGTTTTGACTTGATTTGTACTTTGTTTTGAGTAATATTGTGTGATTTACATAAACACAATCTCTAGTTTTTTTCTAAGTGAACTGCAGAATTTCGCAATATATCACAATATTGTGATATATCGTGATATTATCGTATCGTGACCCAAGCATCGTGATACGTATCATATCGTGAGGTTCTTGCCAATACTCACCCCTATTCCCGACTGTCCAATTTGGAAATCAAGAACATCACTGGAAACGTTCCCTTTAGTCGGATTTTCTGTTTGTGAAGTTGGACATTGTGTCACTGATTTGATCAGCTCATACCTGAGATGCGTTTCAGAGGGATGCGGCATATTCTCAGTTATGAAGTCTGAGTTCCAAGGTCAATAGAACACACTACAACGACATTGCCAGATATAATTGAAGAATAAAAAAAATTCAAGAATAAACACTGTGCATTTGATTTACATAATCGTTTATCAACTTGGTTACTTTTCAGATAGTTCTCATTTTTCTCTAAAAACATGACTGAGTGTAGGACTGAACGATTTTAGGAAAAGATTGAATTGCGATTTTTATGGCAGATATTGCGATTTCAATTCGATACACGATTTTCTTTAAATCAAGCTTTGGGATATTCACATGTAGGGCCGAACAATTTTAGGAAAAGATCTAATTTCGATTTTTCTGGCAGATATTGCAATTCACGATTTTTTTTCAAATCAAACTTCAGTGCAAAATTCACTTTGTTTACAGTACAGACAATAGTAAGGAAATAAATGATGAAAAACACTTCACAAATTATTCACCTTCAATAGTGATGATAAATAATCTGTTTTCATTAACTTCTACTCCTAAACAGAGGCTTTGTGTTGTTGACCTGCTTACCAGCACTTTTAACATATAGACTGTCTACAAATTTGTAAAACAGTATGTGTATAATACTTGACACAACAGATCCTGGGCCAGTCAGGAGCGCTGCAAAAAATTGCTGCTTTGGCAATCACAAAATTGCACTGTCTTAAGTTGCGATTTCGATCTGAAAACGATAAATCGTTCAACCCTAACTGAGTGTGACTTGGTATATTACAGAAGGCCCAAAAGAGTAAAGCTGTCTTTCCACTGAGTGGTCTGCTTTTGCTTGAGTACAGTTGGAGCGGTAAGCCGTGGTTTTCAGTTCCTTTCCACTGCCAGGTGTACCCTCACCAAGGGGCAGTGGCGTAAGCCAGAAGATGAAAGTTGCTCAAGCTAGACCCAGCACCCTCTGCACATCCTCTTCTTCGACAATGGCAAAGAGCAGCTCTAAAGAAAAACAGCTCACTCAGACCCACTGGTGATTACATTGGGCATGGGGTAGTATGTGTTTTTGCTTGAACTGCTTTGCATGGAGTCATGCTTATTGGGACCAGTGCACAGGCCGCACTGTTTTTAGCTCCACCATTTGGGGTCAGCTCAGAGGGTTCCCAAAGAAGTGGGACAGCATGGATCCGTTATCTGACCATGGAAACACCTTTAACTGTGCATGGAGCCAAACTGAACCAGACTGTTTGGTCGAAACGCAGCAGAACTGTGTTTAATAACAGGTGGTAAATTTAACCAACTTGTGCCTGAATGACAGAGAGAGCGAAAACGGAAATGTGCCAGATGATAAATGCCTTGTGATAAAAATAACTGCTCTCTATGTGGTCAAATGTGGTTGGGACAACTTCTGCTCACTATCAGTCGAGAGCAGGTTCATTTCCTGAAATATACACATTATCAAAGTTTGATGTTTTAAAATGATCATTATTTACCCTTGTTTATTGCAATAGTGATTTTTTAAGTGGGGTCTTCCTGTACGGCCTGATTTGCTGCTATTGATGGCAGACATCATAATAGCTCATATAAAACTTTGTGAAATTTAGACGTTTTCAGTCAGGAGCTCTCCTCATGCGTTGTCACACGTGTCACTCTAAACACCTACACCTACAGTATGTTTCTCTTCATCAAATGTTCCTACTCCCCCGACAAACCTACAGCACAGGTATATTTAATTTCTTGACATTTCTCTGCCTACTGGAAAGTGACTGAATAAAACATAAAAAAACACCACAGCTCTCATCTGCCCACAGACATGCATGCTGGATGTTAGTCTACAACTTTTACTTCTGCCAGTCCACCATATTCTATAAACGGTCTTCATGTCGGACTCAATATCACGCAGTGCTCAAGTAAAACAAGGTACGACTTACAGTTATGAAATCTCCAGTATGCATGTTGCTTTAATCTCCATTAATGCTTCGAGAAAGTTGAATCCCACTGATGTGTTTGCAATATTTGGGAGTCAGTTCAATGGCTGTAACGTTAAGCACTAATTATGTCCATGCAGCAGTCGAGCCTGTAAGCTGTTTTTAATGGATCTCGGAAAACAGTAGCGACCAAGTATTTAAATGGCAGCAGCTGCTCTTAACTTTGAGGGGAAAAAAGGTATCTGCCCTCCACGACTTCGTTTCCCGACAGGCGTTTCTTGTGATTAAATAGGAAAGAACAAAAACAGCCATGTTAATATTTGCTCTCTGTTGAGAAGAAGGGTAAGAGACAGATAATGATAGACTGTCTAGACTGATCCATGTACTCTGACTTGCGCACAAGCTCCCATGACAAACATTTTGTCACACACTTGCCAAAGATACATTAAGCAGCAGATGTTTCTGACTCCTTCTGAGGCAAAAAAAATGAATGGTTTTTATGAAAAAAGGGGGACTCCGGTATAGTCATGTTCTGTGAGACATAATGATGTTACGTGACTCAAGACATTTGCACTTCCTCTTGTTTGCTACAAAAGTGTTAACTACACAATGAGTTTATTTTGCTCCACATGTTCACATGTCACATGCTCAGTCAATGAAATTCACGTGTTAACTCATTCCCCCAATTTGTCTCAATGATTTTTGGAGCGGAGGCTAAGCATCACAGTGGCGTAAATATTAAAACATAAATGGCAGTGTGAATGGACCTTAACAGTCAAGCAGGCAGGCATAGTAAAGTGAAAGAGAGACAACAGACACAGCAACAGGTACCTTCACAGAAACTTTTCAAATAAGCTTGTTGCTTATTATTGTGTTACTTTGACACGGTCAACTAGGGCAAAACGACTGACCGTTTTCGGATCGAAAACACAATTTTTGACAACGCATATCGTTTTAGCACCAAAGCCGCAATTTTGTTTTTGCTGTCCTCCTGACTAACCCCAGATCTGTGTTGTCAACCATTTTACAAATTTGCAGGCAATTTGCATGTATGAAAGTTCTGGCAAGCATTTCAACACCACAAAGCCTGTTTAGGAGCAGAAGTTGGAGTATCCCTTAAATAATGAAAATAAATGATTTTGTCAATATCAAATGATAAATATTGTGTTATTTGCTTTTCATCGTTAATTTCTGTACTGTTGTCTATACTGTGAATGTAGTGAATACTGCACTGAAGCTTGATTTGAAGAAAATCATGAATAGAATTGAAATGGCAATATCTGCCAGAGAAATCTAAATTTGACCTTTTCCTAAAATTGTTCAGCCCTACTGTCAACCATTTTAACTAAGCTAGAGTTGTGTTAATTTGACATTACAGTTACACAAAACAAAACAAACCTTACTGTGTTGAGCTGACTGTGATGCTCTCACGCCTAAATGCACATCTATGGGTCAAGTTCAACAATCACAGAAGTGCTCTTGTGGACTATTTAGTCAGAGCTTTGACAAGCAGCAGGAAAAGGCACTGCTGATAGCAGGAATACATTCACTGAAGATCCTCTGACATAAACGTTTGCCTCACAAGTCATACCAGTGTTACTGGGGCTGAGGCGGCGCTTGCAGCCTATAGTGCACACAAGGGACACAGACTGCATGCACAATGTTCAGTTCTCTGATTCCTGATTTTGACAATAGAAAAGCTGATCATCAATAAAAACATCAATAAACTGATGGCTCCTGTCTCCATGAAACAACACAGAAGTGGCAGCATGGTGTGCTTACAGTCGTGTGACTGACGTCCTGGTAGGAAGCTACAACACACACATATCACAGTTCTTGTTTGTAAAAATGATGTATTCTTCAGCTTCAAGTTGCCTTTATTTCAAAGGGGAGTATTTCTGCTAAGGCTGAGTCTCTACATCAGTTTAAATGGCACCCAAAGTCTTTTCCAAGTCCCAGGTATTTAAGGGGAAGACTGGGTGCTATTTAGATTAGTGCTCTGACTGTTTGACATCCTCTTCCAACATTACGCTTTGCAAATTTCTGTGTCAATATGAATAATAGGATGGCCCCATAATTAGAAAGATCTCTGGGTATTTCCAGGTCTCCCATATGTGATGTGCTAATTTAACTGACCTTGAAAGGAGGGAAGGAAGGGCGGAGATCGCTAAATCAGAAAGAATTGACACTATTTTTGAACCAAAATGTTATTCTTTATAAAACATTTTAAGATTTTTATCTATTTGACAGGCATAAGATTGCCTCTACCACTAGCTTGTTTCTGTACTATTTGCAAAGAAATAAAACAGAAGAAATTGGCCTCTTTTCTTTGCACTGAGATGAAAGAAGACACTATGTCTAACGATTGACCGTTAAAGTTACTCCACCCTTTCCTCTCCATATACCCAGACAATGTTAGTCAGCCATTATCAGGATGTCTGAGACAGCAGCAAGGAGGGGTTTACTGGCACATGAAGTGTATCTGTTAAAGTGTGATGAGAAAATGTCCTGAGTGTAAAGAGACAAGGGTCTGATTTAATCAACAGGTTACCGCAAATGCTGTGAGAGTGAAAATGTCCTTGATGCAGAAAACGGGCTGAAATTGATAATGATGAAGACTCCCCCAGACAAGGAGGCTGAGGACTTCCACAAGCATGTAATGCTGCACAAAGCCTCAAAATTATTAACAGGCCACTCCCAACTCCAGGCTGCCATTTACCTGTGTGCAATTCAACATTTTGGCTGACTATTTTTAACCTTTTGATGTATTCTATCTAATGGTATGCTCAATGGTACGCTTATTGATCTCCACATTGATCTGTCCATTTTCTACGCTAGACTTTTAGGAGACATAAATAATCACAAAAGAGCTTTATGTGGCTTAAGAGCTGCAGTTTGAGTATGCTGCTCCACAGCACCTAAGTTATTTAAGTTTGAAAAACAACAACAATAATAATAATAATAATAATAATAATGTGCCCAGTGAAAAGTTGGGATTCACATGTTACCAACAATCATGCAGTCCCAGTTTATGTAGTTCATGAGCTCAGTTTTACAGGTGGAGCTTTAAGAAAGTTTTGTGAACACGAGATGTAACCATCCATCTTGTCGTGTGTCTTTAACTTCATTCAACATTTGTTATTCATCAAAAAAACCAACGTATCCTTCATACCACTCGATATTGGACTATCTCAGATGAGTTCCAACATTTTTCTTTAGGGGTCATGTCCAAGAAAAAACAAAGATGACTGGTCACTTCTGTCAATCTCACTCCAGTACATCACTGTGTATTGTGTAGGATTTCAATGTGGCTGGTCAGATTTGAGAGGGCCCTGGTCAGGATGAAAACAAAGCTGTAGCAGAGATGGGAGATGCTGATGGCTCATCTGCATATTCTGACACAAACAGGGATAGGAATCACTAAGATCCTACTGATACAAATGCCATAAAAAATTCTGCTTATTGACACAATGCTTTAATGATTCCTGTAGATTTTCTCTGTGAAAAAAGTTGGTCTACATAGGTTTTTGATGGCAAACAAATGACTCTCCTGATATTTAATGCCTTACTGCATAGCCTCTGCAACCTGCAGGCGTTTTATTTTCTGGAAGTTGGGCAGTGAGCGTCTTTTTGCCAAAACTTACACCACAAAAAAAAGCTTTCATACACAACCAAACATTCTGTGTGCCGGGACCTAAAATTATGTTTTGTAAATCTGATCTTCTTATGGAGCCGAAAGCACAGAAAATTGGCCCAGTTTAAGCCATATACCTGTACTATCCACTTGTGTCAGGCTCCATGTTTTACTGTGTGCACTATTTAATACCTTTTGGAATTTGAAGTGCTCCAATTTAAAATGGGATTTAGCTTACCCCTTGCCTGTGTTTTGGACACCTCTGGTCAACTGTGCAGGGCAGAGACTAAACAAAGAGTAAACATATATGCTGCGACCCAGGCAAATAATGTAGTGATCGAAGCCTACACTTGAGTAACACAACACAAAGCTTTAAATAGCAAAACTTATTGGACTGAATTATTTTGTGATGGGCAAAAACAAAGCTTAAGAGACTCATCAGTTTGAAAGAAAATTAAGATCATTTAAAGAAGGACGGCTTTGAAAATGGAGGATGAGATATAAGACAAAGCCACAATGACAAAGCTTGATCATTTGGCTAGGAAACGTAACGCAGTATTTCCCGTTTATTCAGCCACAAGACAGAAACTTCCCTTCGCCTGGATGGAGGTTTCTCATCCTTAGTGTGGTCTGGAGTTTTCAGTCTAAACATAGCCAAAGCCTCCAAGCTGACACACTCACATCTGTACAGAAACTCTGGAAAATGTTGCTCATGTGATTAAGAACTTTTATCTTGGCAAGCGCGTACGGTATTAGAGAGAAGGGAGAGAAAAAAGGCTGGATGGAAAATTAGATCTTAAAAATGACTTTCTACAGGTTAGTTCGAGTGAAATATATGTTACACAGACAATGAGAAAAATGCTGTCAAAGCTCTATTCAGGATATTAGATCAACTCTCGCCTGTTGTCATGTCAAACACAAGTATAACTTTTCTGTGACTTAAATGTTGTTGGTAGTAACGCTTGAGGGTTATTCAGGCAGAGTTTGTCTACTGATGAGGGAAGCATTTTGCAATATTTTTCAAAACTGTCAGTGTCTCACCTTGTAGGCTCTGTGACTTTCTGTTTTTATGTCATTTGATCCTGATTGTATGCTTAATTTTGCCATGTAATGTAAGGATTTGTTTTAGTTCTGGAAGGTGCTGTATTGTTGAATTAATCACAACTCTCTGTTGTTACATATGGCAGAAAATGCAATGTTCACTGATTCAGACTCTATGTTATATCAAAAATAACAAAGAAACACGGTTGAGTTTTTTTACTTCAAGCAAACAGAACGCAAATTGACTAACTTAATCCTCATTATTTCAGTTTGATATCACAAGACATTTTAATGTGTTGTGCTCTATATGATATATCTTGATTTTGGTTCTTACATCTTTAAATTTTGTTGAGTTTTTCATGTCTGCATGTGTATTTTTAAGCATTTCTTAATGTTTAGCCTTAAGCACTTTAAATTGCTTTCTGAAGTAATAAATAAAGTCGTACAGCCTCGTCTGAATAGTGGCTTTCATTACTCTTCTGATAAATGATTAAAATCCTACCGGTAAACATACATTTTACAGCTGACACAGGACTACAACTCCCAGGACAACGCTGCAACTTCAACGTTAGTGTTTATACTGTCATCCTGTTTTCATCGTATGGATTTCTATGCCTGAGTTTCTACTTCACCGAGTTTTTTTTAAGTATTTCTGTAAACTGGATCCAGACTGAGAGCACTTTGAGTAGTTCACACAGCGCCGTGCTTATAAGGCATTCACGGTCATACAGCCGTCAAACTCTCTCGCGTTGTGTTTGTTTGCTCACTTTGGCGGACGGTTGGAAAGGTCTCCAGACGTGAAACATGACAATGAGCTCGTAACACGGGAGAAGTATTAACGAGGAACTCCCCCAAAATTTGGCGTGCTTACCTGTTTTCGGCCGCTCCCGTCAGTCCAAAAGTCAGCCCATACTCAGGGGCAAACTTAATAAATCCACCAGTCCTTTTTCGGCGGTCAAACGTCGTCTCTCCGTGAGCCGTCCCTCTTCACCTCCGACGACTCACTGAGCTCTGGTGCTGGTTTAAAGCCCGGCTGCTCTCAACGGCTGCAACGGCTGTGACGCCGCACCGTTGGTTTGGGCGGAGCGAGCCCCCCCCCCACTTTAAAAAGGACCCCCCCACCCCCAAACCCCACCCACCCATATACTAACACTCGCACTCCCATACTTAAGAGCTCCAGAAACCTTCAGAAGACCCGTGTTTCCTTGAGAGGAAGATAAAAAGGGCTTCGTTGGAGAGGGCTCTACCCCTCACTGAGAGTGTCTCGGTCTCAAGGAGGGTATTTTTAGTTTTTTATTATTTCACAGGTGAGTCTGAACCATCAGTCCTTAACCTGTACTCTGACCCCTGACGTCTAAAAGCATCGTCATCTTGTGTAATAGTTTATCAGCATGTACACTTTCATTTTTTGTTTTTATCAGACTGTGTTACTCATTAAGTATTATCTACAAAATTATGCCAAACTTTTAAAAAGGCTCTGACAGGAACAGACTCAGGCACAAAAGACTCAAAGGCAGACGCTTGGATCCGTGAGACAAATAGGGTTTATTTTCCTCTCCAAAGTTTGGCACACAAGAAGGCAGGTAATCAAGGCAGAGGTATCCAAAACACAAGGCAAAGAAGCAGGGGTGAGTCAAAAAGGTTGTTATCAAAAACTATGGCTACGAAAGGAACACTGGAATGTGATTTGAGAGACAACCATCTGCCACAAGACTGGAGGAGACATGAGGTTAAATACAAGAGGTGAGTGGGGGTGATTAGACAAAGCTGGGGAGGAACAACCAGGAGGCAGGTGTGATAAGACAAAACATGGACAGAAAGTAAAACCTACAAACAGGAACAAGAGTAAGAAATTTCAAAATAAAGCAGGAAACACGAGACAGAACATGAATCATGGGAACAAATCTGGAAACTTAACTAACAAGGTTGTGATCATGATGCCTCTGGTAACATGACAGGATTTTTCTTTTTTTTTTGATTGAACATCAAAGTTTACTGTGTCATCAAGCATCATGGGAAATTTGAGAGTGAAAAAAATGTCAAGTATTAGAAAATCTTGTAAAACTTATGCTCATATATTTTTTAAAAGTGCAAAGATTGGATTTAAAATTTTAAGATTGTTGACAGTATGTATTCTTGATAATAAATATCTATAAAGAACTCCTTGTTGGCTTCTGTTGGGGGTTTAACATGTTTTTGTAACTAAGAGCAATTTTAAAATATAAATAAATAAAGAAACATTTAGTGGAATGCACGATTAATAGTAATGTAACACACAAAAACCCCACAATTAGATCTTCTGGAGCAAAATCAAAGCAGCAAAGCATTTCTTGTGATTTATGAAATGTTTTTACCAAAGGTTTTTTCTCTGTAAATAGATGATTAAATGTTAGCGTAGGGGTGCTGCAGGTGTCTGCTGGTACCTCAAGCGAGAAGGTTGACAGGGGCCTGCTGTCTTGACTCTGCATGTTCTCCCCCTGCACACTTGAGTTTTCTTCGGGTGCTCTGGATTACTTCCACAGACCAAAACCAACAAGTTATTTTAAGTCTCTAAATTGCTCATTCCTCTCACTTCTGTTGGTTGGGATATTACCAAGCCCCAAAAGGCACAATGGTGTAGATAATGGGAAAAAAATGCATAGTTTTGTGAGCATATTTTGTGTCTCTGAACTGAATTTGTATTTCATAAATTCCTTTTTTTCAATTTAAGTTTTTTTTTTTTTGACATGCATCAATGCATTACCATGCACACAAACTGTTAGCCTGAGATGGTCTCCTGGGAATTTAAAAACAGATTCCAGTTAAGTATGCAAAAACAGAGGGTGAGCAAGTCTTAAAAAAAGTTATTCTCTTTTGTAAGAGACTTACAGTGGACTGTACACCGAACAGATAATTTTATTTTTAGAATTAATATATATTTATAATCTTAAAGCTCTTATTAATGCACCATGCCATATTCTCATTTCTGGAGATTTGTGGAGCTAAGATTAATGTTTCAGCTTGATTTAAAAGGTCTTGTTTTGCTACACCATTTACGAGACCTGGGGGTTACGTATTATGGGAAAATGAGAACACATAGGCTGTGTTTCCAGGAAGCAGTTCAGCACGATACAGCACACAATTACTGGTGTTTCCATGGTGGAATAAGGAGAAAAAGTACCAAAGTGATTGACACAAGGTGCCCCACTTTGTGGCACACTTTTGAAGGGGTGATGAACGCACCAAGCTATCCTGAAAAGTTTGCACTGCACTCAGTTGATCGGTCACAAAACTGCCAATTGTGGCAGCAGCAAAAACAGAAACACATACCTCCACCATGTTCAAATAACTGTGGATTTGGAGTGATTTGTTCTCTGCTGCTGCTGTAAAGTATGTCCACACATTATTGCCATTGTTGCCCTTTGTTTACAGCGGAACTGTACTTCATACTGCCTCACTGTGTCGCGTGGCTGTGACGTCAAGCCTTTTACGTAGCCGGTATGATCCTCTCCCCCCTGCTCACATCCCCTCCCTCAAGTGATGGCACAGCTGGCAGTGGAAATGCAAACAAGATCAGGGTTTACCTTTTTATCCCTCCGAACTGTACCAAACCAGGCTACTCGGCGGAAATGAGGCAATAGCAATGGCAATGGCAAGAACATGAGGTAATGTAAGTACTTGAGTGACATGTACACAATATATAATTAGTAATTTAAAAAAATAACTATGTTGTTTTCATCAAAATTCCCTATAAGCTAACTATTTTTTAGTGTCTCCCTTACTAAATTCATCTGTCGTGAAATGTCAACAATTGGGGTCAGTAAAGACACACAGATGGCAGTTAAAAGTTGGAGGTATGTGCTGCATATGAGTGTGGGTTATGGGTGTGGGGGTCTCAAAGCAGCAGGGGGGCAGTCCCCAGGCTGTCCTCTTTTAATGACCCAGACCACAACAAAGAGACTCTGCTGTGTGGAGCACTGGAGGCTGTGAGTCCTCCAGTATAACAAACCCACAGCTGGTCACCTTCAAGAAACAATGCACACCCAGCTAATGCTCATACATCAAAATAATATCACAGTTCAAGTCCTTAATAGGGTAAGTAAGTCCCTCACAGGTAAGAAACATGAAATGGAAGTGAGTTTGCAGTTAACACTTCCCAGTTATAAAGGCTGCAAGTATTTGAGAATTTAGAAGACCCTTTTGGGATGAATACCTAAAATAAGATTCATAATTATCACATATATGAGATTGTAACACTTAAAATGAAATAACATGCATCTGCCCTGCTTATGAATTTCAAACTGTTTTGTGTTGGGTCTGTTACATAATTGACCCGGAGAGCTATATCAGATTGTCTTTAATAAACAATAATACATACACCAAAGCCAAAGCCATGAAGATCAGCCTGACCAGGTCATTTGTTTAAGAGGAAATGCTCAAAGAAGTGGTTATTGAGGAAGCAAGCATTGACAATAAATTGGTTTATTATATTGAATCATATGAGCATCCCAACTGCCCAGCAGCAGAGCAGCATGATGCATGATTTTTTTTGCTTGTACTCTGTCTGTATTCTTCCCGTCGTTGTGCATTTCAATGCAGCTGAGTAGGTTTTCTTCAACTTTCCTCTCTCAGCAGAGCTGTTTTAGCTGCTTAACATTAGCAGAGGTAGAAAAGTGTTCATCTGCTTCGGTGACTAGAATGATTTAATTTAATTTTGAGCACCAAAGGAGAAACTTTGAGTATTAATGAGCCTTTGAGACCCCTCATAAGAACAAAGCACTCAACCTTCATTTCTCTGGCTATAGTACTTGATTTATTGTTAACAAGAGGAAACAGGGTGTGGAATTACAGGATGCAGTGTGGAAAGCAGACTGTCAATCCTGTGTGATGCATCTGAGGCAGGCTTTTAGTCAAGAGAACCAGCATGCTGACTTACCAAAATACCTCATTCCTGAACCTTCAAAAGTTAAGGTCTGTTTTTGTAAACACTTTAATTATTAAAAATAACGTGTACAGTTTATCTCCATGTATAGATTATTGCAGACACGGACATTATGTAATGCTATAGGCTTGAAGCTAATTGTTTGCCTTCTTTTTTTCGCTTATAATTTAATTTTTCAATTTGAGGCAGTTTGGTCTGTGGTGGACATTTTTTTTTCTTTTTTCCTTTTTTGAGAAATGCCTTCATTTAGATAATCTCACAAATCAAAGACAGAATACAACATACTTTGAAAAAATAGAATAACAACATGCCAAAATGATAGAAATAAGCAGAAATAATGTATTTTATAGTTTTAACAACCATCACACCGTGACAGACACAACAACTCTTAAAGGAGGAGGCTGTTCATTTCTATGAATGTACACAATAACTGGAAACATAAATGAACTACATCACTGAGTTGTCTGACCACCACCATCACTCTGGTACAATGCATCAAATGAAAACAATTATGTTTCATATTGTAAATGGTCCCTTTACCAATAAATTTAATTAATAGAATTAATTTCTTTGAACACATGAATACATACTGTATACAGTACTAATTCCAGAGACATCCTGCTGCTGTAAATGTCCACCAGTTGACAAAGTGCAACTGAAATAATCAATCACACCCCATTACATTTCCCTTGTTTCCTGCTATGTGGTTATCTTTTGGCAGAATAAAGCTCTAAATGAACTCATAAAAATGACATAATGAACAAATGACAACAGAAAATTGTGCACTCAGTTATCTATAATATGATTGGCCTCATTATGGTAATTGCCTCGTTTTTCTTCCAATCAAAGACGTGAATACATGAACACACATATGGTCCACACCCTTGAGTCAGGTTTAATTGCCTCTTTTGCATTCAAGCCCTCCCACCAATCACTGTGTCATCTGAGCAGAGCGCAGGCTCATAATCCCAGATAACAATGTTAACTTGACAGGATAGGATGACCATGATGCAGCAGAGTGTGAAGGGGCCCAGCAACTGCCAGGACTCAGGTGTCTCTTACATCTCCACCAAAGTCTCAGGTGGTCAATGAGGCATTGCTTGCAGTGCATGCAATCACCCAAGGGTGTCTGTGGAGCACACTGGCTGTTCCATCACCGTTACCAGCCAGCTGCTTGTGTAACAGGTTAAGTGAAAGTGAAAAAAAACATACAGTGACGTTAATGAGGTGCACTGATGAAAGAAATTTATATAAGAAAACACATTGAACTGTAATCTGAGATTTTTTAAAGAGTGCATTCAGTTTTATGAAGTTAGTTTGTTTACATCACAGAACTGGTTAATAAAAATACATTTGTAACAACAACAACAAAATTGAATACATTATTTTAACAAAGCAACTTATTATAGTAGTAAAAGCAACTTTTATTCAGCAAAGATATTAATAGGAACTTCTCAGATAAACTTGTTGAAAAATTGTCAAGCTTTGCCTTGATAAATTATTTAGATATGCGCTAATTACTACAAAAATTTAGCAATGATTTGCCAGTTATGTTTTTGACAGGGTTTGAAACATGAAGCCCGTGCAGAAGTGCCAAAAGCTGTAGTTCCTTGAGTGTCCTCTTGACGCTGGCTGCAGGAGTCCTGGAGGTAAAGGAGGAACATATGTTTTTTACACCTAAATAAACATACCAACAGCCAGGTTCAAAAACTAGCTTGGCCTACATTTTAAAACATGTAAATGTGTACAACATACAGCGTTCAAAATAATGTTTATTGTAGACATTTTTGTTTTATTAAGGATTTCTGGTTTTGGAAAATAGAGACGTGATGATATCCATGACAACAGGTCTGTGAAGAATCACTATTGGTCTGAGGGCCACAAGTTCCACCTCAACACAACCTCCCTTGTTGTGAGAAGGTTGATCAACAGTCAGGTCGAAATGGCACGTACAGTGAGGCAGCATCCAATGATATGCATCAACAATGTTCCAGAGGCTCCTAATTATCAAATGGCTGAATAATCAAATGACTGACAGCACATGACCTAGTCCAGATTGCTGGACTTTCGATATACACTATATTACCAAAAGTATTCGCTCACCCATCCAAATAATCAGAATCAAGTGTTCCAGTCACTTCCATGTCCACAGGTGTATAAAATCAAGCACCTAGGCATGCAGACTGTTTTTACAAACATTAGTGAAAAAATGGGTTGCTCTCAGGAGCTCAGTGAATTCCAGCGTGGAACTGTGATAGGATGCCACCTGTACAACAAATCCAGTCGTGAAATTTCCTCACTCCTAAATATTCAACAGTCAACTGTCAGCTGAATTATAAGAACGTGGAAGTGTTTGGGAACGACAGCAACTCAGCCACCAAGTGGTAGGCCACGTAAACTGACAGAGCGGGGTTAGTGGATGCTGAGGTCGCCAACTTTCTGCAGAGTCAATCGCTACAGACCTCCAAACTTCATGTGGCCTTCAGATTAGCTCAAGAACAGTGCAGAGAGCCTCATGGATGGGTTTCCATGGCTGAGCAGCTGCATTCAAGCCTCACATCACCAAGTGCAATGCAAAGTGTTGATGCTGTGGTGTAAAGCACGCCGCCACTGGACTCTAGAGCAGTGGAGACGCATTCTCTGGAGTGACCAATCACACTTCTCCATCAGACAGTCTGATGGACCAGTCTGGGTTTGGAGGTTGCCAGGAGAACGATGCTTGTGGGACTTCATTGTGCCAAGTGTAATGTTTGGTGGAGGGGGGATTATGGTGTGGGGGTGTTTTTCAGGAGCTGGGCTTGGCCCCTTAGGTCTAGTCAAAGGAACTCTGAGTGCTTCAGCACACCAAGACATTTTGGACAATTCCATGCTCCAACTTTGTGGGAACAGTTTGGAGCTGGCCCCTTCCTCTTCCAACATGACTGTGCACCAGTGCACAAAGCAGGTCCATAAAGACATGGATGCCAGAGTCTGGTGTGGATCAATTTGACTGGCCTGCACAGAGTCCTGACCTCAACCCCATAGAATACCTTTGGGATAAATTAGAGTGGAGACTGAGAGCCAGGCCTTCTCGTCCAACATCAGTGTGTGACCTCACAAATGCTCTTCTGGAAGAATGGTCAAAAATTCCCTTAAACACTCCTAAACCTTGTGGACAGCCTTCCCAAAAGAGTTGAAGCTGTTATAGATGCAAAGGGTGGACCGACGCCATATTGAACGCTATGGATTAGGAGTGGGATGTCACTTAAGTTCATATGGGAGTCAAGGCAGGTGAGCAAATACTTTTGGTAATATAGTGTATATCATGTTTAGTGTGTACTGGAAAAAGCTGGCATTTAAGCTCAACCAATTTTCCTAAAAACAAACAACATATTTTAATATTGAAACATTTTCTAGCTGTAGAGTTTGTATAAGTTTTCATTGTGATGTTACCCATAATGTTAAAAATCGAAAGCAGTTATTCACCACATTTATCTACGAGACTTTGCTGTGAGAGCTGCCATGAGTGTGTTTGAGTTTGGATTGAGTTGACTCTGATATCTTGAGAATTCTTTGAGGGCTATTTGTCACTCTTTAAACTAATTAAATTTGGGAGGTTTAAAGATTTCTATGAGAGTCAGTCTTCCACAAAACCATCCTGCCCTATCATCTTGACCTGCCACCGTACTTTGACTGTCTGAACATTGTGTACCTTGCAAGAGATGGGAAATTATAAGATTTTATCGATACCAATACTATTGACAATCCTGCTAATATCCAATTATTTAACAATTCCCTTATAGATTCCTGCAGATTTTCCATGTGGGCAAATGTTGGATTCAGAGGAAATGTCAGATTTTAAGTGGCGACAATGTCAAACACACATCACAGCATAGAAAACTGCTTCTGGATGTTGCTGGTGTTTCCAATCCCTTAAGGTTGTCCAGCCACAATTCTGATCGTTTCGGAACTCTGTCAGTGCGAGGAATTGATAGGGGAATTGGTTAGCAAAAAGACTCATAATCCCTACACTTGCAGAGATGTCAAACTGTCATGTGTTAGTTGTAGTTTGCGCTGCCTTCTATCTTTTTTGCTATTCATTATTACATAGAGAAAAATCATACCTATTTTAATTGTAAACTATTGGAGAGACAGTGCTGCCAGCCCTAATTTAATGATGTGAACAAATTCTGGTCTTAGGCTAAGGGGCCGTTTACATGGAAACTCCTGACTTGAAGACGCAAAGATTCTTCCTTTCCGTTTTCGAATTCTTCTGCGTTTAGATGACAACGCTCGGAGACGAGTTAATCCCCTGTAAATCCGCTGTAGTGTGCATGCCGGTTGAGTAGATGGCGGTGTAGGTCTGCAGAGAGACAGCGCTGCTACAACACACGAACGAAGAAGAAAACCTTTCACAAACGACAATGGCGAACAGACGCACAGAGAAGCAGGAGTTTCTTTTTTGGACAACAGATCAGTTCGGACAACAAATCTGTCTGGATAGTTTTTTCTGGATAACAAACCGAGCACGGTAAGACGCTCACACGCTACTCGGCGGACAGAGGAAGCTGCTGTTGTTCCTGGTATGCGCGCGCAGCCTCCATGTGAAAGAGTACTGCGATGCGGTGACGCCAGCGTTCCTCTGAAACGCTTCTGCTCTGTGTTTACACGAGGCCGGATGGAGGAGCGGATTCAAATCTTTTCGCCTGGGGAGCGGTTTCAAAAGTTTGCGTTTTCGGTGGAAACGCAACGTGGTCTCATGTAAACGGAAGGCCAAAACGCAACGAAATGTTTGCGGAATCGACCGTTTTCGGCGTCATGTAAACGGCCCCTAAATTCTGGAGTAAAACCAAAATCACTGATGTTTACCAATTTGTGAATTCCCTTTTTTATGCATCAGAAAAATTTAAGATTTTCTGTAATGACTTCATGCCAACTACGATGTCCCTGTGTTTTAGAGTATTTAGTGCTGCTTTTCTGGAGATGTTGAGTAAGATGGCTGCTGTGGTTTAGATGTTCTAGATGATCACAGCCATCAATAACTGAGCCCAGACCAAGCACAATGCATTTTTCCACAGTTCAGCTCATGGCCAGAGGTATGCACACAAACCTTATCAGCTCATCCAAATGTAAACTGACCTCAATGCAAACATAAACTAAAATAACAGAGAGGGGCTTTATAGACTATAAAAATCCTAGATTTAACTGTTCTAGTGATTGCATCCCTGTTCAACTGTCTTTCACTGTGAGTTTACCTGCTTTATCTCAGCAACTTTTACCACCTCAGAGTTTTATAGGGTAATAAATCCACTAAAGGACTGCCCAACTATCTTTAACTCAAGATCATTAAAAGGAGCCTATCAGCAGATTATGTCATATAAAGGATTTTTATTAGAGGTTAAACAACTTGATTCTCTGTAGACATAATGCTTGATAACCTGATTTAGATAAAAGGTGAGTCCACTGACAGACACAAAGATCTTCTTCAAACTCTGCGCTGCAGCATGCCAGGCTGATGATCGTGTTTGACTGCGCTCATGCAGAGGAAGTCATTGTTATAAACAGAGAGTTTATTGTGACAACATGCAACAACAATAGAAATGTTACACCTCAGAGCGCTGAAATGTTTCAGTGCTTACACAAAACATATGGGTATAGACAACACAGAATAAAGTTTCCTGGCTTCTAATTTCTACTTATGAATGCTGAATGAAGACTGACACCACTCAAGTATGTTTATGTCACAGGAAGGAAACAATTATGCAGTAAGAGAGAAAATAAACCCTTTGCCACACAAAATGTGATTGTTTGAGGACGCACATACTACTAAACACAGTTCTAGAGCATTCATTCAGCCTTTCCTATGTACAATGTGAACTATTTTGAAACTCCAAATAATTTTGACCAACGCTTTCTTACAACCATAACATGAGACTAGCGGTATTTGACAACTTATCATATTTCCAGACAGTATTCAGTATGAAGGCTTAGTTTTGTGAATTAACAATATTAGCATCATTTTTTAACTTTATTTATATTTTCTTTATGAACTCTCTTTTTGAACATTTGGCACTCTGCAAACTTTCTCCTTGTACCTTTTATGACTGTGCAAGTATAGATAAATTCTTTAAAACAGAACCCAGGTAGTGTAGTAAGATATTTAATGATGTCTCCAGTTAATTTAATTCCTGGTAAATTAAGGATTTTTTCATCCGATGACAATATAATACAAGGTTTACATGTCTTTGCTGCTATTTTTTAGCTCTGGGTTGGTTCTAAAAAATGTAATTATCATTGAAATCATGAGTTTAATCAGGCTTATTAATTATTTGTTAACTATAAGTTATCTCTTATGGCCCAACTACAGTACCTCAGCGGGCCATCAGTGGACCATGGCCCATAGTTTGGAAAGCGAATAATATCATAAAATGAAAATGCCATGTTCTTTGATTTGTCCAATTCTGTTTTTATTGTATTAATATTCCTATTCAGTTGCTAATAATTAACAGGCCTACTTTATGCCATGCACATAGTGTCAACTTCTTTTTCTTTCAAATATTACTCTAGTTCATGCTCACATGTTCTTTTTTTAAACATTGATTACCACCATTCAATGACAGTCCTGTTAGTTATTTATTTTTCTGCTACTCTGTATGATACATTTACTTCTGTTCACATAAACAGTACATCAGTTTTACACACATTCTTCTGTTTATTATATTTCCAGTCCACGCACACTTAATTATTTACTTCTGTTTTTAAATGTATTTGTCCACTACTTTATTCAATACATTTACTTCTCTTAATGTAAACATGTTGTTAGTTTATGCACCTATACAGCACTACTTATTTCCAAACTTGCTTTTTACTGGCCAAGCACACATACTCCTGCTTTTTCATACATAGTATAGTCACTATCTATTTAGTTATACTTTTTTATACTTTATTAGATTCCTTTTTACTGTGTTTTTTCCTGTTTGTTTTATTAGCTCTTGTGTCACTTTATTACTTGCATTTGCTTTTTGTGTAAACGGAACAGCTGAAACAGGAAGTCTCCTCAGCATCATTTTAGTATCCTTCTCTGCATATCTAATTGAAAGTAAACAAGACATCATGAAGTAAAAAGCTGTTTTGATAGCTACATCTAAATTGAAATAATCCTGTAATCTAAATCATCATATAAAAATGCATTTGCTAACAGGTCAGCTCTGTCTGTCTGTGTCTCTGTGTGTGTGTCTCTCTCTATCTGTCTTTCTCTCTGAGTGTCTACTTTCTCTGTCTGTCTCTCTCTGTGTCTGTCTGCTCTCTCTCTCTTATTTGGACACAGACACCTGTTATACAAGGTGATAATTATTTTAAGATACTGAAGCTGCAGCAGGGCAGCTTAAAAATAAGCTAAAAACCAACTCTACACAGGAAAGAGAAGCTATACTTTGTAGTAACGGTTTCTTTAGCTGTAGCACCATGATTGTACCTTTCAATCCCTCTGTGACAGTGACAGCCAAGGTTATTTTAGCAGAGCTCATTAGTTTATTTGACAGGGACCATGCACGACCCAAGTGTTTAGAGTTAGCTCTGAAGCTAATCAACATGTAGTGTCGCAGGAAAGGAAGTCTAAACCCCTATACAAACAGTTAAAACAGCGTGCAAGGAAGTAAAGAACACCAGAGATTGTTGCATTGATAGACCAGAATCATGTCATGAAAGTTCTTTGTATGTGAACACAATATTTTAGAAATAATTTTAAGGATTTTTCTCAAACAAATTGTTACTTTTTTATCAGGAATGGATGGACTAGATTTCAAAGGTCATATGCAAAAGACAAATCAAATAGTGTCATGTTCACCCATTACTTCTGAATGCGAGTTTGATAACATAATATTTCATGAATTTAATGGACTGATTAATTAGATTTCAGAAATAATAGGTCAAAGATCAGTGTCATAAGACTTCACAATCATCCTCTAAAAGTGAAAGAAATATTGCGAGAAAAGTTTCAGAGTAAACCATGCATTGAGGTCATGGAGGCTATTTTCACTCTTTGCACTAAATTTAGAAAAATCTATGAGAGTTTTGACAAATTTTGCACAAATGGCTTCTCTGACTCAAGGATGAACGTATCAGGTTTTGGAGGCCTAGGTCACTGAGCCCCATGTTCATCTCTTGTGGTTATATTTTTTTACACATTTGTGCGACTGAGATATTGATTCTTAGTTCTCTAGTATTTTTTAATGTGTTGTTACTTTTGCCTGCCATTTTTTTGGGGGACACCTTTTATTTGACCTTTAAAGAACAAAAGACATTACAGTGCCCAGGGATAAAAGTGTTAAAGCAACCCACAACAAACAGCAGTAAACATGTGACCAGTGAAGGTCTGAAGGGACTCCATCAAGTTTAAAAATAATCTAGCAGACCTCTAAGCAGCAGAGACTTTTTATATTTAAACTTGTTGTAATCTCAATGTATTCAGACCTGACTGGTTGAAGCTTCTGTTTTGTCTACAGTAACTCTCAATGTATTCAGACAATCCAGAAGCTTTGTATTTTTGTCATTTGTCTGCTGAAGGTTCCTCTCAAAGCAACAATAGAAGCTTTGTAGTTTGTCCTTGGGTCCTGTGTTCTCATGGTCCGGGCTGGGCCGCTTTTTTCTGGGTGCGGCTGCTCTTATCCTGGCACCTTTTTACAGGCTGGTGCAGGCTGTGTCTGAAGTAGTGACTGGACTATACATAGCTGATCGTGCATTTTTCTGATCAGAATGATCAGCTGTAAGGTAAATATGACAGATATAGCAGCTGTTTGAAAACATCAACTCTTTTTTTGTCCAGAATTATATTAAACATATTGAAGAATCACACATTCTTACATTTTTTTTTTTCAGTTTTCTGACTAAATAGTTCTTCAATCAAGATCAATTTGGTGGGCACTGTCAGATCTTTGTAGGAAACATATCTGGACCTTTGATGGATCATTCCTTCTTTGGTTTTCCTACAACTTTTTTATCACTATGGTACAACAAAGCATTACAGAAGCATCAACAACTACTGGTGTGCTAAAAAACAGACTTTAATTCTATTGTGAATCTAATTCAGTGAAAAACATCCTTAAAATTTGGCCAATGCGTAATGTCTTTTGCTTGTTAATGGCAGTGTGGGATTATATACAATGACCAAATCTTCTAAAATGGTGCAAATGAACATTGTTTTCATATGGCAATTGAAACAGTCATTAATTGAAACAGAAACAGCTGTGTCAGATACTTAAAGCTGGATGAGAAACAGCCAAACTCAGCTGCACAGAAAGGTTGTGGAACACAGTTTTGTGTGGCTATACTGCATCAGCAGGGTCTCTTCCATTCAAAGAATTCAAAGCAAACTGGGGATTCAAGATCTCAACATCATCTATTTTGACTATGATTAAAAATGAAACATCTCACTCTACAGAGGATCAATTGATTTTTTCCTTTTCTCTATGGAAACACACTCAATCTGAAGGGTAGAGGAGGCTATGATAGTTAGCTATGTGCTGACTGGCTGCCAAAATGATGCCGAATGTGAGGAGAGTGGAGGGGTTGCAGGTCCTGGTGTCTGCCTGTGATGAGCAGAAAACAGACATGACGGTGGAGGGTGCATAACTATCACATGATAAAAACCAGGAAGTAAAAAGAGGCATTTTTCTTCAACACTTTGTTTTCTTTTCCTCTGCTTTTGTAGTTTACTTCTCAGTAAACTCAGAGTTCAGTATTATATGTCATTTGCTTATGCTACCCAAACCCCGTCTTACAAAATTAAAAGCAAAGAAAATGGATTTTCCAGAACATCAGACCTTTAAATAAAGCGACAAAAGGGTTTGCGCCAGCCTATAGTTGCATAACAATACCTGCCAAGCTTCCTCAAAAACTGTGTTCATGTCTGCCAGGAAGAATTGGTTCCTTTTTGAAGGATAAGATCAATCATGTCAAATATTGAGACGGTTTAAATTGATATTGAGTACACTCACTTTTCACTTGTTATTTGATAAAAATTAATCATTAAACCTTGTTTCTGGAAGCATCCTTACTTTACAGCCTGCCAAAACTTGTATGCAATACTCATGAATTTAAATGATGCTCAGGATAGTTGTTTTCTCCCTGCTTTAGAGCAAAGTTAAAATACATCATGTTATAAGTGTGGTCTTTATGGGGTTCTGTTTCTTAAAGTGGATGAATTGTGAAATGGAGGAACATGTTGCCCAGCTGGATTGTGTGTGCGTGAGAGTGAGGGGAGGATTATCACCCAAGGCCTGTAAGTGTTCTCAATTGTTAACCATTGTCTATGACAGCAGCCTGTGCAGATGGTTTCATCACTGTGACTCTGCACATGATGTTCCTTTATTCTGGTTATGGAGCAGCCATCATGCCTGAATCACATTTGATAGTGAATCTCATGACTCACTGTGATGTTTTTTTCCCTCTGCTTCTCAACAGTACATGCCCATCTTATTTTAGAGTTTGATTATGAGTACCATGTGTTATCACTACAGACTAAGTGAGGACAAGCTGTCACGCCGAATATTTTCATTTTCATATCTTTTAAATCTTATACAACAGTAAGGGTGAAGATAAAACCATGGCAACATTGTATTCAATATAAATACACGTAAGAGGGGAACTTTTGCACGGGGGGATCGGATAGCTCGAGTGAATTTACCTCACACGCCAAGCCTGGTATTTCTCACACATAACAATGAATGATGTACCACCCACCGACTTACATAAAGATGCTCTGAGCATCATAGAGCCCAACAGGAGCTTGACCTACCCTGTCAGTAAGATCAACTACCCATCAGCCAATCAAAAAAAGAACATACAGCTACAAATCAGCCAAACAAAAGCCAGTACTGCTGTATCAGGGTAAGATACAGTTGATCTGACTGCAGAAAATGCATACTGCATGCACCAGCAGGAGTGCCTTATCACATGAGTCTACAGTAAGTTATCTCATCATTTTATTTTGTAGCCTACTGATTTATGGAATTACTTATTGTACAACAAGAAAACAATGAGATCTTATTCTTCTCCTTCCTCCACACCTACCATTAAATATGGCCCTTTTCCATTAGCCCTACTCTACTTGACTCTACCCGGCTCTACTCTACTCGCCTTATGCTGCATTTCCATTAGACCCAGTCGCCTGCCCAACGGGGTGAGCAGCACTGTTGTGACGCAATTTTTAGCGCGACACAACAATCTGTGGCTTTTTGCCACAAACCGAAGGAAAGGAAAGCAGAAGAAGGCTGCAGGTGGTAAGAAGAAATACCCCTTGAGAAGCACAGGAGAGTTTTCGAAGCTATACGACAGAATGAAGCCGAGGACGAGAGCAATCGAGCTGCAAAGAAAAGACGTATGAGGGTAAGCTAACGGTAGCTAGCACTAGCATGCTAGGTCGTCGCGCTCATGACTCATCAATGACGACATTGTCTGACCAATCAGTAGCCAGCAGTCGGTGACATCCTCTTTTAGTTTCGACTCAGCTCGCTTGGAGCCAGAGCGGAGTAGGTACTAAAACTAGCTTGTTTTAGGAGGTACCAGGCCAGTGGAAACACACTGCAAATCGAGTAGGGCCAAGTAGAGTAGGGCCAAGGCGTGCTAGTAGAAAAGGGCCAGTAGAAAAGCCAGATCTAATCACATATACGATTGTGGTGAGCAGGCATAGCGTTGAAAGAAAAAAAAAAAAATAATAAGTTGGTTAAGTTAATAATAATACTCAGAACATGAGAAATGTTCTATAATACGAACCATTAGTTAATTGTGAGAGCAATGAAACCATCTTAGTACTAATTAACCCAATTTGATTTTTTTATTTGTACAAATATATAAAAATGATAGGTGCATATGGATAGTTGATGACCCCCCCACCTTCCTGGAAGCCAGCTGAAATGTCACTCTGACCTGCGAGGAAAACTTGAGAGGTTAACATATTCTGAGATTAAAGTTAGATTCTGAAGAACAGAATTCTGAGATAATTTTGATGACCTTTTTTGTTTATCCATCAACTTGTCTGTCAAATTTAAAATATGTGACTACTAGAACAAATCTCTTGTTTGAATTCAGGAAGTTAGACAAACAGCAGCTTACTTAAAAATGCCATTTAAACTATATTTATCAATTGAGGAAATGACGTGAAACAATAACAGATGCAAATAACCAGAGACTTTCTCTATTTCTCCCAGGGGAGCCTGCAGATTTAAAGTTCATAAAAGTCCCTGATTTGGATAGGTAAATGAGAGCCGGTAAAAGACTGAATGTTTTCTGGTCTCATTATTTCCTATGAACTGGAGACAAGCCATTTAGGGAGTGAACTGAAGGTTACTTCAACTGAGTCAGGAGACCAGTGTCATTAAACTTGCAGTGTCCTGCATTATCCTTTAGGGCTGTCCTTAAATCATTAAGTTTCAGCCTGCTTTTTCCACTGGCTATATCAACAAATGCCCTCCTCAGTGGTTGCATTTTGCCTTTTGGATGCCAATCCGAAAGCTTTCCTTCCAACAAAATAAGTGGCTGTTAAATAGTTAGAAAGTCAGATGCCTTATGAACATTTAAACAGGTAAGTAGATCTGTCAAACGTTGGACTCATTAACATTCTGTCTGGTGCACAAATAAAAAGGGGCTTTGCATATAGTTCTTACAATTGTACTAACTTACTATTTAGACCCAAACGTGAGGCAGTTTTGACAAAAGAACCTGACAGCTGCAACATAAAAATCAGCTCTGTTGAACAACAGCTGCCAGTGATAAATTCACTGGCTTTTAAGAGCTCAAATTCAAACTTTGAAAACAAAAAGAAGTGTTGATAAAATGTTAGTCACATGAGGCTTTTGATATTTTTATGCAAATCAGCGTCCATACATTTAAAGTGTTGTGAAAGCCCTAGAAGACTGCAAATTATTGGTATCATACTATTAACTTAGAGGCAAATTTTATTGATAGGCATATTTCCCCTGCTGCTGATTGTTTTCCTACTGTGTGATAGAACTTGAAGTTTGGATCAAGATTTAATTTGTGTTCTGGTTGAACTGACAAGATTATTACCGTGATGGGTAAAATGTAACCTAACACATCAGTTGGACTGTTCAATGTATTTCATTCAACCATCTGGGAAAGATCCCTCAGAAAGTTTTTGGGCATGGGCAGAACCTTTCAATGGTGTATCCAGTGGGTGATTGTGCGACCATCCTGTCAGTAAGTACAGGTCAGTTAGATAATATAATAGGTGGGTGCTACTGCTGCAGTGTAAAGGACAGAACATGAGCTACTACTTGAAACAAGCATGTTGGAAGTGAAACAGAATTATGTTTTATACAAAGAAGTTTGTAGTGTTGTTATATGTTTTTGTTGAATAAATACATTCACTTCAGATCTCATAAGACTGCTCCTGCAGTTGTTAGCGTATACGATAACCTCTGTACAGGCAGTGACTTCCTGCTGTTGTCCTGCTTGTAGCTCCTCTTCCTGTAGATAGAACTCACAAATAAACATAAAAAAGAAAAGTCTTTGCAGCTTGTTGTGATATACTTAGTATCCAAGTCCTTTGGAAGGAACATGGGCAATACCATCTACCTGCCGGAAGAAATTTTGAAAGAAACTTTTACTAACTCCTTTTTGAGAAATTGTAAGAAATAATTATCATTTAATTTAACCCTATTAAGCCAATTGTATCATATTTGATACATACTTTTTTAATACCTCTATCTACTAAATATGTTCAACCAATTACAAAAAAAATGTCTGAATTCAATCAGATAAATGATAAAAATGTCCTCGAATAGATTATCAGTTTCCAAAAACACCTAATGTATCAATTGAGATACAAAAAATCTATATGTTGAATTTTATGGACATTTTTATACTTTTTAGTATTTTAGCAGTAAGTGAAACAAACATTTCAGCTCCAAAAAATGTGAATTTTCTGGCTGTGATCTATTGTCTTGGGCTTTGAAGGGTTAAAATACCCTTCAGTCTGTTACAGATTGACTGTATAAAGAAGGAAATAACATTAATTTAACCCTCTTGAAAACAAAGTTACCTATGGTATGATGAAAACCATTCTACATTATGATCTAGTAATTTAAATGATACCTATGATACCATGGGCTCTTAATAAAGCTCAGAGTCAAAACATTTTCACCATTGAATCTAAACTGATGTACACCATGACTGAGTTTATTTGCTTTCAGAGAAAATGAGTAGAGAAAAAAAGGGAAATATCAGGAAACTCATGAGGAAATGCCTCAGACACCACTCACATAACATCCTACAGTATCCCCCGCACTTACAGTAACAACTGTCTGCATCTGTGGTCCTCCTACTCTCCGTAAAAAGCTCTACAATTATCCATGATGGGCCTCCCCCTTGCTTATCACATGTGGTTTTGGAATGTCGTTTGGAGAAAAAAAGGAAAGAAAACGTGACTCTTGTTGCTTTCTGTTTGAATCTGTTTATCACATTTGTGTTTGAATTCAAACAGCTAGCTGGAATTTAAAACGTATTGCTTTTATTTTTGTGTGATGAACTCTTTTTTTTATTAAATTTTAACAAATAACATATAACAATAACAAATAAAGATGTGAGCTGTATACATGACGCCATTGCCATTTAAAATAAGACAGAAAATTACATCTATTGCTTTTATTTTAACCATTTTGTAGGTATCATAAATCCTATAGAGGCAGTTAAAATACAACATACACAAAACACTTCCATTAGATCATTTTAATCTCCACCTCTTTTAAGGCCAATCTGGTGGGCCACATGTCCTCGCAAATGAAACTTGCAATCTTGTCCATGAAGGCCCTGTCCTCTGTCACTGCACTTGGGTGAAAGGCCAATAAATAGGTCTGGATGTTTGTGGTGAAGAAGAATAAGCCAGCTGCTTTGCACATTTTTAATACACAGCCTGGCCTTTTTTAAAAATTATTTATATTGGTAGTGTGGTGGCCGAAATGCTTCCACACGGCAATCCTCAAATGTTTTATTGTCTGCTCAAATTATTTTGCCTCTCCTCAAGTTCCTCTGGCATGCCTTCTGTTGTTGAGATCAAGAAAGCATAGGACAGTCAGGCTGGAAGAGCCCTCTGTTTGATCCAGCAATTCACTGCTCCAGGTGCCCTAATGGGTGGCTAAGCTGTAATTTTTAGTTCTAAAGTATATTTACAGTTCAAACATGGTTCTCTCCTCATGCTCAGCGGATATTCAAATATTAAGTAACAGCTCTGGTGAGCAAGCGTTACATATCGATATCTTACATATCGATACATATCGATCACTTTTGTTAACCATAAGTTTCTTGTTTTTTTTTACCGATATGAGGGCAAGTTGGTAGCCAAACAACAAAGTAAATTCCTCTCACTCAAAGCCAGAACAAAAATACAGAATGAGGCATAGCAAAATCGTTTTGGCATTCCAAACAAACTATGATAATTAAAGGAATCAAAGATAATTCAGTGTCAATGAAATGTTAAAGTATAAAGTTAAATGATTATTAAAAAATGAACTGATTAACAGTTGCAGTATTTATTCATTTCTATCTCAATGCCATGTGTTAATTCAGTTCATTTTTATTTGTCTGTTTTTAATATCATTAAAGAGTTGTTGCTCCGACACTTTCCGCTAAAAATGTTTTAAAATGAATAAAAAAAGTACATTGCCTCGCATCTTTAAAGAAATTATCTCAAATATTTCAGGGCATATGCTTTTGTAATGACATAGACTACAGAAAATGTTCCCTACATTTCATTTTAAAACCACTCATGGTGCCATTGGTGACTATACAGATGTTTTTTTGGATGAAAGAGCAGAGAGTTTGAGTTGCACATGACACTGCTGCTTTGTTCGGTGTATTCATGTGTGTCTTTGTTCCTGCTGTTGTCTGTGAAAAAAACACTCATGGGAATAACAAAGCAGATTAGCTCAGTCGGCCCCCAGAGACACCTGAGCTCAGGTGTGATGAGAAGCACACACACTGTCCCATCACCAGCAACTGTGTGTGTTTGGCCATGTTTCCTCAGTTTTCCCTCTCCTGATTCATCACTCATGGCCAGGACTGTAGACGCACAGATCCGGGAGGTTGTGACAATATTTATTCAGCAAAATATTATGACGGCCTGGCTCCTCTATATTTATCAGAGATTTTAACTTTACGCAGCCATACAAGGGCCCTGCGTTCTTCTGGCCAGTTCCTTTTGGATGTTCCAAGGTCGAGATACAAACAATGGGGGGACCGTTCTTTTGCTGTTGCTGCACCTATGTTGTGGAACAAGCTGCCCCCAGACATCCGCACCACAACTGACTTTGGTCTTTTTAAATCTAAACTAAAAACTCACTTTTTTAGAGTGGCTTTTAACCCTGACTAAGGCTTTTAAGTTTTAGGCTCATGTCAGTTTTATTTTGTTTTATCTTTCCTAATGGCTTTTATGCACATTGCTGCCGTCACACCTCCCGTTGTATTCTTATGTATCTTTTGCTTTTATGTATTGTTCTTCCAGTATTGTTTTATGTTGTTTCTATCTATAGTGTTCTTATTTATTTTCTGACACTACTGTAAAGCACTTTGGGGGCCTTTTGGGTTACTGTAAAGGGCTTTATAGATAAACTTTGATTGATTGATTGATTGACACCTATACAGTAATAGGTGCATTCAAAGGCAATTGTAAAATTGTAATTTGTTGTGACTTCACAGAGCTGTACATGCAGGGTAAGCACAGGGGAAATCTATATCATTTATATTGTTGTTTTCTCTATATGAATATCTTGAATGCTCATATCTCAATATCGATACAATTACGATACATATTTCATTACCACATTACACTTTTTTGTATTTTTCCATCTGACATTGTACCAGGTATATTAAGTTTTCAACATACAATTGAATTCTTGTTACTCAGTGTTCAAAATGTCAATGATTGTATAAGCTCCATGTTGTACAATTGACTATTGTTATTGTATTTCATAATCACCATGCCAAAATCTATAAATATAACTGGGATAATGACTTTTGCCTTAATCAAGCTGCCCTAAATTGACTAGCAAAACTGTGACATCAGTAGATTCATAAGTTTGGTAACATTGTCTTTGAAGCCCCCCCTTTTTTTTACAATGCCTTGTAAACACATTACAAGCATAACTGTAAGCGTAACTGTATTTCTAAAAAGCACATTTTAAATGACTTAAAAAAAATGTGTTAGAGTAAAAAAGAGAAGAAAGAAATCAAATACCCATATATGTGTTGAACAAGACATAAACTTGTTCAATTCCATCTAAAAGCCCAATTAAAGTGTGAAATAATACCAAAAAGTGTAATATACAGTGAGATAACTTTTTGCCCTTGTTGCATCTTGGAACAGGCACAGAACATGCAACCACAAGATCACAAATATGTAGACATACAGAAACACAAACAGGCAGGGCCATACCTTTCACTTTCCCTCAGGGAAGAAGGAATCAGATTTCATTTACAATTATGCTTTCACTTCTTTAGAACTCCTCCACCCCTACCCAAATTTACCATCAGCTACTTTTGTCATACACAATTAACAGTAACAAACTTCTCACTTCTCATTAAGCAGACAATGACACATCCAAACAATTGATACTCCATTTTTTAAGCTGGGTGTATGATTGCCATGACAGTGCGAGGCACACAGTGAAGGTAATGTGATGCAACACAGCTCATGCATGGCACTGGTGCTCATATTTCATATTGCCTGGGCTGTCAGGCAAGCACATGCGCTCTTTCAATAATCTAGTTTGAATATGTCTTTAGATGTTAAATGAGGGAACCAGAACAACTAGTCTGTGATGTGTCACCTCTGATTTCTGTTTCCCTTCACAGGCATGATATGTGCACTAAGCACCATACTTTAAAACAAATAACACCTCACATCTTAAACACTTTGAATGTAGATGCTTTATCTATATCTTCATTAGTATTAATCTATTTATCTGTGTACCATTTTATTATTGAACCAATTATTTTAAAGTAAAAAAAATGAACACTTTAAAACAGTACAAGTATCATAGTACACACTCTGTCATTGGTGAGAGGTAGGATATACCCTTAACTGGTTGTCAGCCTATCACAGGGCTGACATTTATTGACTCACTGGAGTACCTAAAGAAACCCACCCATGCATGGAAATAACATACAAGCATGCCCTGACTGACCTAGGAGTCAAACCAACAACCATCTTGCTGCGAAACAACTGCAATACCTGCTTCAGCTCCATTCAGCTAAAAGTAAGAAAAGAATGTATTTTTTATAACCTCTATCAAGGAAGTATGTTGGTTTGGTGATGCATCTGAACTTCCTGGGGCGCTTAGGTTGGTCGGAAGGGGTTTGCGTCCTTTGGCTTAGGAGCTGTGGGGAAGTCCCATTGAGATTAAAAAATCTCTTTTACAAGAGAGACCTGGCCAAAATAGCAGCCGTACAGAGTCACAGTACATAGAAAATGACACAACACGAACAGGTAAAAATAAATAATCAAGTACACATTTGGCTTTCAAGAAAAACAACCACATGCCTCTGTCACCACACTCTTAATGATGCTCTTAAATTCATTAAGAGATATCATTGAATCCAGTTTTAGCTCTTTTTTTTAATGTATTTTTTGGGCATTTTGTGCCTTTATTGATAGGAGAGAGACAGTGGATAGGCTTGTGAAAGGGGGAGACACTCTGCAAACTGGTCACAGGCGGGATTCGAACCTGGACTGGCAGAAGCAAATACATGGGGTGCCTGATTGCTAACCAGTACCCCAGTTTTAGCTCTTTTTGAAGATTATTCCACGACCAAGGGGCATTAAAAGAAAAAGCCGTTTTCCCCAGGTCTGTAAAAACTCTGGGTACAGAGAAGAGCAGCAAGTTAGAGGATCGTAGCTGGTACCCAGTAGAGCTGCTATACAGAAACGAACAGAGGTAAGATGGAAACTTTCCCAGAATTGCTTTATAAATAAAAATCAGCCAGTGTTGTTGTCTGCGAATTGCTAGTGAAGTCCAACCAAGCCAAATCATAAAGAATACAGTGATGGGTGAGAGATTTTGCGTTGGCTATGAAGCGAAGAGATGCATGATACACTGAATCAAGGGTCCCCAGTGTGGAGGCAGACGCATGCATATAGAGGATATCAGCATAATCAATCACAGACAAAAATGTAGCCTCCACAAATTTTTCCTTGGCATTAAAAGTAAAACAGGATTTATTTCTAAAATAAAAGCCAATCTTAATTTTAAGCTTTTTTTTACTAGGTTTGTGATATGTACATTAAATGAAAGTTTGCTGTCTATCCAAATACCCAAGTACTTGTAGGAGGTCACATTTTCAATACAGTTTCCTTCAGAAGTAAAAACATTAAAATTATTCACCTGTTGCAAGTTACCTCTTGAGAAGACCATGAACTTTGTTTTTTGAGCATTCAAATCTATCTTTAGATTTTGTAGTGTCGTTTGTAAGGACTGAAATGCTGTCTGAAGCTCTTGCACCGCTTTTGTGATAGAGTTTGCATGGGTGTAGATGACAGTATCATCAGCATAGAGATGTATTTTGGCCTTTATGTCCTTTCCCAGGTCATTTATAAAAATAGAAAACAGAATGAGTCCCAGAATAGATCCCTGGGGGACACCTTTAGTGATCGGAAGACACTCAGATTTAAGGCCCTCTGCATAGACACACTGAGTTCGGCTGGTAAAAATAAATAAAAAAATATCAAAATATACATCAGTTAACATACTGACAAGCACGAACCAAAGAGTAAACATTACAGTCTACAGCTGTGAGAGGGCACTGTTGGCTGGTTCAGACATAAACCAAATGCCCCCAAAACGAAAATCCTATTCTAACAAACTGCAGGTAGTAAAATATGCAGCTGTAATAGAGCAGAAACAAAGTTTGGAGTGAGAAACTTAGGAGGGACTGACGAAAAGCAGAGGTTACTCTTACTCCAATGAAGAAAATGAAGAAAGTTAATCGTGGGCTGAAATCAAGATAGCCAGCGCTGGAGGAATAAGTCCACAGATGGATGCTTGAACAATGTGCTGCCGGCCGGGAGAGACTTATTACATTTCCGTTATGCTCAAAGTTAAAGACGTATCTGGATATGGATGGAGCCTCCTGTCTATGCTCTGCATTCATTTTGTCCGTATTTCTGCACGTTTCCATAAAGCTTACAGATACAGGCAAAACGGAGCTGTACCACTGGAAACCATGGGGCCAGTGTTGATGTTACTACTCATTACGTAGCTCTTGTGAGGCACAAAGAAGAAATAATAATGATGAAACTTTTTGAAGAGACACTCTGCAACTTAGTTAGGAATTGCAGACATCTGTATGATATTACTTTGCCTGGACACCGGAACCAACAAATGCAAGAAAAAAAAAAAAAAAAAACGTCTGGAAGGAGATTGGAGAGCAGCAATTAAATATGTGTTGGTTGGTAGCGAAGAAGAAATGGAGGTCTATATGAGACAGATTTGTTCAAGCCCCCTTGCATGGATTTGTTAACAGCAATGCCAATGGAAATGATGCAGTAAGCCTACTTGGTGTTACCACTTCATACAAGACAGCCACCTCTCTATCGGAGCACTGAATTAATGCGACTTACAGTCTGGTGCGACATATATATGTTTAGTTTTCTGAGCATGAGACATTTTATTGACTGATGTGGTTAACACTGCTGGTGCAAATGAGTAAACAGGAATGATGAATGGTGAAGTGTCCACCCTGTATGTTCTCTGAAAATGTCATCAAAATCAGTTCAATTTTTTTTGAGTTATTGGTGATGATGTGGAAAACTGCCCAATCTTGCAATGCCAAAAGTCATTAAAAAAAAAACATGACTCCGTTACAGATAACCACAAAAACATAATCACTCCTTACTTGTTTCATGATCATCAGCGTTAGCAAATGAACAAACACAGGCTAAAATCTAACCTCCTTGGTTTCCATTTGTCCCTTTGTTTCTATAATGTATTTTGTTATTTGTTATTATTTGTTGTTGTGCTTTTTGGGTGTGCTATACGATTTGGTTAGGTGTTTTCATGGTATTTTGCATTTTGAGGTCACGAGCAAGACCCTGTATTCAGTGCCACCATTCTCTGAAACTGTGTTGCCCTAATATGTTGTGTATTTTACATTTATATTGAACATACTTCCAGCAGTGTGTCTACCACTAATGTGTCATGATGCAAATCATTAAGATGTGGCCTGCGAACTATAAGAGAGGCACGTTATGCAAATGTTAGTTAAGTAAAAAAGGCAAGTGTGTGCATTGTGTTGTTTGACTTTAAATTGAACAGTAGGTCTTTGTGCTGTCTCAGTAAATATATATTCAGACAGTCACATGTCACCATATAAACACAAGACACTCATCTTTAGCTGGAAATGCTGCTTGAAATGAAACCAAATCTTATAAATTAGAGAATACTCACTTCTTGTTATTGCCATTAAGGCACCATGAAGAGACTGCAAAGAAGACTGGAAACAGGGACTGAGAGAAGGAGGCAGGAGGTTTGGTTACCAGACAGGAATGTGTTATGTAAAACCATCAGACAAAGCAAAGATCAAGCAAAAGAGAGAGTCTTTTTAAGATGAGAGATCTACATAATGTCACCTCCTGGTCCACATGCCCTGGCTTTGACCTATGCAACATTATCAGCCAGACAACAAATCAGAAATATGAAACCACCCTGAGCTTTATGCTGCAGAAATGCATGGCACACTTTTCAGAAAAATGCTGACTGGGGAATAAAGATAATGCTGGACAGGAGCTTCTTCCTCTGTCATAATGCTGTGCAATAAAAAACACTCAGATGCTAATGTAAACTGCTGCTGAAGTGCTGCCTGCCCTTGGCTGTAATGTCCTCTGCTATGCTGATATGGACAGCATTAAATAGAAGGAACTGTTGATAGCAGGTAAACAAGTGCACAGGTAAAAAACATCTAGAGGGGAAGAGACATTAACACCAGCAGTTTACATCAAAGTAAAGGTGTTTTTTGGGGCTTTATGTACATAATAGAAAAGTATTTATTTTAAGACACGGTGGTGGTCACCATAGCTTTGTTTCCACCAAGTAGCCCAGTTCAGCTCATCAGGGTACAATAGAGCATTGTTGTTTCCACTGTCAAATACAAGCTACCTAAATAATTGATCTGTTCTGTCCCATTCTTTTGAGGTGCTGAGTGTCCCAAACTTATGCCAAGCCTTGGATGTAAAGCCTGCAGACTGCTGATTGGTTAAAGAATCTTCACTTCCCATGCAACAGCAGCTAAAACGGAAACAACATACGGTGACACAATTAAATTATTTGTTGATCTGAGTGAATGGCTTTATACTACTTTTGTTATAAAGATGTCTGCGTGGAAAAATGCTGCATGGAGTACTTCAGGCTACAGGCAGTACCTCTGGCTTACTCTCCCAGCTCGGTGAGGGTACAGCTGGTGGTGGAAACAAATGCAAAATCATGGTGTACTGCTCCAAACAGCAAATGAGCTGTTCCTAACCAAACCAAACCACTCCGTGGAGAAGCAGATCAAGTTGAGGGAGTGCTTGAGCAGCAGCACAACCACAAATCAGGTCCCATTAACCAGCAGATATGGGGGAAATGGAGATGGGCAATTGGAAGTGGTGTGCTGGGGGCCAACAGCAGCAGCAGCAGCAGTCCCACCACCAAACTCAAACTAAAGTGGTCCCCACCCAGTCCCAAGCTAACACAAAAATAGTTAAGGAAGAGCCTGAGTAGCACCAGGACCATAAATCAGGCTCTAGGAGCCGGGCTGGTATGGAAAAGGGGATGGGTAAAAGGGATCAGGGGCCTCATGTACAAAGGGTGCGTACGCACGAAAACGTGGCGTACGCTCTTTTTCACGGCAAAGTACAGATGTATCAAGAATGAAATGACCGTGGAAATGCGCGGTGCCTCACGCCAGCTTCATGGCTGGCGTACGCACGTTTCTGCTGCTGTTGCTCTTTTGGCGACACTTAGAGGTGATGCCGGGAAAGTGTTAAATGGGCTAAATGAATGTGAAAACAAGTAGTTCTCAGAGACACAACAACAATTAACAATTATGAACAATTAACACACCCACGTGTCTGCAGTCACATGAGTAAAAGTGGTGGAAAAAATACAGTTATACACAACAGCTGATTTAGCAGTGTAAGAAGACGTAAATGTTACAATGCGAAGAGAGCGTGTGTTCGGAGATTGAGAGGATTTACAGAAAAATGATGACGATCATCAGCGGGATCATCAGCCATTTTTAGTTCCAGAGGGCAGTCCTTCTGAAACCGTGCGCAGAGCCGCAGTCGGCATTCAACATTAAAGTACAATTTGCAGTGAAAGACGGCTTCCCCAATGTGATCAGATCTGTCTACTGCACACACATTACCATAAAAGAGCCATCACATGATGAATTTGTGTATGTCAACAGGAAACAATTTATTAGATCAATGTAAAGGTCATATGTGAGGTGCAAAAGCCATTAACCAACATTGTGGCGAGGTGGCCTATTTTTTTTTTTTTTTTTTTTAACAAAAAAAAAGAAACTAAACGCTGGCACTGTGCATGACGGGGACTTCTTGGTCAATAAATTTATTACAGTAGTTGTCTTAAAATAATCCTCATTATGCGCATTGAGAATGTGCGCCCCCAATTCCATCCCGTCTTTACAGCATCATTACTAATCAGTGGTTGAAGTTTGTGACTTCCTGTCTTTTGCTGATTAAAGTACGTCTTTAGATCTTTCTATTAAGCCCCTGATTGTCTCTGTGTGTTGTGTAGTCATCTTAATAACCCCGTGCGTAAAAGAGTGAAATGATCAGCCTTGCCTTTCTCCGACGCACTTCTGCGCTGATTTGCAACAACAGGGTTTGATCCATGTTAGTAGTTTAGAAAATTAATGAACAAAAACTGTAAATCAAGTTTACTGTGATATCCTGTTTGATAATGTGGTATGTTTAAATTTAAATTTAAATTCAGAAGATTTTCGAACCAAATAACACCAAACAGCGTTCACGCATGAACCTCTATCCGATTGGCAAGTTTGACCTCAGGCCATATTTTTTCTTTAGAGTCACTTCATGTCGGGCCAGAACATAATCAGAAGTTAATATATACAGATGATGATTATTGTTAATTAATGCATAAACAAGGGAGTGACGAGAGAAAGTCGGAGCTCACTTGGATGATCGACTGGAACCCGTATTACGCACGGATCAAGAAAAAAAAAATCACATTATGCTGTTTGTATTAAAATATCTGTTGTTTTTTTGTTAATAATGTACCAACATCTTTAATGGGATTTATTAGGCAGAAATAACAGTTTCCAGGACAGGGAATGCCAGATGTTTTTATTCATTAATTGGGATATTCAAGCTGAAATCAACTTTTAACGACTCTTCTTCAAAACCTGACAAATAATTCACAGCCAACGTTCATACAGACATGTTTTTAAGCTTTTATTATTAACAGATCACTGGTGATCTGCAGCGGTTATCCGTGCGCAATTCAGCACTACCTTATGTTTATATGAGACACCGTGAGTGAGTGAACAGTCTGCTCCTTTCTGGTCTGCTCTCAGATAAACTAACAAACATCAGAACAGATGATTAAACAAAGTTTTTGTCTCTGTTACGTCTTTCATCTCTTCTGCAGCGATCTCCCAACAGGACAGAGCGGCCGCTTTTCGGTTCAAAAGAAAAAAAAGGGGGATGCTATATGCCGACTTCAGCTCAGTCTTATGTGGCTGTGTATGGACAAATAAAGTGAGTTACACAAATACACAGGTATTTACCTTGGGGAATCGCCCACATGTCCTCCAACCACCCCTGAGAGAGCAGAGTCTGTTCACATGGGGTGACTTCTTCTCCTGCACCCGCCCCCCCAACCCCATCCCTCGTTCTGACCACATGGGCCTCAGCTTCACCCTGATGTCGAACCAATTCCTTCATCTCTGCTTGTGTGCCCTCTGACAGTCTCACATACTCTCCCACTTGCTCGTCTTGTATTTGTTGCTTATAATTATTTTATATTGTTCCAATATATTATGTCAGGACAGTGTGCCAAAGAGGACGTTTTTGCGCGCCTCCACTTCAAGGAGTAGTGCCTCAAAAGCACTTTCCATGAAATTCTTTTTTAAGACCATCTTACTATTTTTTTTTTATTATTATTTTCTGATCATCCAGAGAGGGAAATCTCAAGCGCAGGGCTCATTTAAATGTGATTTGTGTATGTATTTGGAGGCGTGGACAGGGAGGAGTCGGGTACTCAAACATGTGCGCTCAGTTCCACGCTGATTGAGATGTACAAAGGATATGTGCTTGGATTCATGCGTGCGCACAGATTCATACATCTGGATATTTTTGTGCGTACGACGTTTTCCTGATTTGATCGTACGCCATGTTCTAGTATGAAATCCACGCAAGTCTTTGTACATGAGGCCCCTGGTCTGGACTATTACATGGGCCAAAAGCAGCAGTAGACTCAAACATCACAAGATCAGAGGGGTCACTTCCTGTCATAGATCTTTTAAAAGAGAGGATACCGATCCCGTGCAGCACCGTGACAAACCAGGTGCAAAAAGGTGGGTTGGTTTTTGTCACAAAGTAGATAGTAGAAAGGACCAGAAGCCCCAAGCAACAGCAGCCCCTAGCAAATCCAGACCAGAGAGGTCTGACAAACCAATACCACTTCCTAATATTCATTTTTTAGGTATTGTTGGAATACTGAATAGCAATGCGAAATTTTCTGTGCTTTTGTTTGTATTTAAATTGTGCAGGTGTGGCAGAATACTTCATTTACTGAGGCATGACAAGTTTTAACTGCAGAATAGCAGTGTATGTATGTCAACATTATGACATGATGAGTTTATACAAACAAAGCAAACACATTAATTGAATAGCATTTTTAAATGGGCTAATTTTGCAAAATGGGAATTCCTGTTTGTTTATTGATACCAATGTTTAATGTCTACAACTATTTTAACAGCGCTGGTAGAAGCTGAGTGAAGCTTGTGCTTAAATGTAAAAAAAAGATTTTATTCTGATCTGTTCTTGGGTTTTTCTTTGTTTTGATATTTTCAAACCAATATCTTTATATTCCTATTTTTTGCACATTGCTGTTTTCAGATGATACAATCAATAAATAATCTCCAAACAAATATTTTACTGAACCTGCTCTCCAAAATATATATTTTAAAATTACATTTGAACACAATATATTGGCAACACACTGAAGTACTTTGTAATACTCTGTTCTAAGAGGACCTTTAACACAGCGCATTACATTTGTTTGTAACATAAGATACTTAATTGGCTGATTATGATTATATTTTAGCCATCAGGACTTACTTTAAAAATAAGAATCCCCTTTTAAGGCTGATTTTAGCAGAAATTGATGATGACAGTTCTTTTACTGTCACTCCAGCCTGGTCCCTCAGATCCTCTTCCTCCACCCACCTCACTGTGCCCTCTGCCCGCCTCAGCACCATGGGGAGCAGGGCCTTCAGTCGCTCTGCTCTCCAGCTCTGAAATCTAAACTTTTTTTCCCTCTTCAAATCTAGACTCAAAACCCACCTATTCAGAACCGCTTTCTCCATTTAGCATGAATTTACCATTCTCTTCTACTTTTCTGATTGTCTGTGTTTTTTTGATTTTATCATTGTATTTTTTCTTGATTTTACTGTCGTTGTTTTATCCTATACAGTGTCCTTGAGTGTCATGAGAGGTACTTTTAATGAAATGTAATATTATTATCATAAATGTAAAGAACCATTCACACAGAGTGGTGTTAAATAGCCTAACATCTGGGAGGGCTCTCAGCCTTGCTTTAGCTCTTGATGAAGACGGAGGAAATGTCATAAAAGGTTGTGGGCACATCAAGTTTTTAACACACACAAGCACATTTGGTAACACTATGCTTAAGGGCAATGGTTCTCTACTTGTCTGACTTTGGGACCCACCATCACCCTTTAATGACAAGCCAAATTTGGGAAAATGTTCAACTTCTCAAAAATATTTGTTGACAGAGGCTGCGCTTTGACCTGAAAAAGAATAGAACATATGTCAGAATGAAAAAAATAGAGAAACCCAAATGACCAGCAGGTGACCGCCTTTTCCATTCAATTAGCTTCATTTTAATTGAAACCAAAAAGTGCGTCTCAGGGACACAAAATATCAAGACCACAAATCTAACTGTCGCTGTGGTAACCCTGCATCAGTGGGTACATACTGAACCATTTTCTATACTGCTTATCCCAATTGGGACCATCCCAGCCAACAGTTTTTGTCACAAAGTTGGGAGGCACTTTAGACTGATCTGTCGTTGTCGGCCTGTATGACACACTTCACAAGGCAGTGCAACAGATTTTTTTGGCAATGAGTCCCAAAAACCATACAACCATTGGGTTGGGTTACAATCAAGCATTAATTGTCGTGTCTGGCCCTGGCATTATTCAAAGGGATTTCATGTCTCCCTTTCATGTTGTATACTTTAGTTTATCCCTAAAATTTAATTTATTGTATTGGGCCGCATACCAAATGAAATGTTATTTTATTTTATTATTGAAGTTGCAAATTATTTTAACAAGTGTAAAACATGAAAAATAGGGAACAGTTTGAATCAAGATATACATTTAATTTGTTCAGTCAGAGTGTGGCCCAAAAATAAAACATTTGGCCCCCTAGTTAGTCTATATAACAACTCATAGGAATAAATGTCCCTTGACTAACAGTTTGTTCGAGGCAAACTCAAAGAATAAACTCATAGTGATCACACATTTAGTCAGTGATGAGTAACGGGACATGATTTAGATACACTTTTTGTAATGCTAATTAAAATGGTCTTTATGACCTGATGGCAATCAATTCATAATGTGTTCTTAAAACAGAGCGAAAAATATCCGCTATCTACAGCAGGAGTAAAACAGGGAAAACACCAACCAATAAACATTTTGTGTCACCAACTTTTAAACCAATAAATCCCATCACCATTCTGCACGCCTCCTCCTCCTCCATTTCACCAGCGTGCACAGACTCAGTGCATGTAGCCGAACTGAGGGGGATCACAGTCGGCGGGAGACTGCTTACCTGTCAAGTTTTGGCTTTGAAGATAAGGGAAGCCCGCTATGAGCCGTCCCACAACCCCAACCAAGCTCCAATATCCCTCACATTTTAAGGTTTGTTGTGGTGAGGGTTTGGAGTTGAATCAGTCTCCTGGATATATCAGCCGCGCACGTGCATGTGAGCCGGGGGGCGGGGGGGTCACTTTGAAGGAGGGGTGGGAGGGGCTTGGCGCAGCCCTGAGGAGATGCTACATTTAAATTTATGCTAGTTTTCCAAAATTACCAACTCCAGCTTTAAATCATTATCATTCATGCAACATTTAGCATTATTTTTTTCAAAAGTGACCCCAAAGTATAGTGTTACTCCACACTATGATAACATTTGACATCTCATCTTTCCCTTGACATTATCTACAGTGGTGTTCAATGTTCAATGTTATTTTAAACCTAAATTTGATATTGTTTTACCAGGTATTACATTTAACTGTTTGAGGGATCTAAGATGCAATACAAATCTCACTTCAGGGTTCAGGCTTCTTTGTCTAATCAAAATTATGGCAGAATAAAACCCTCACCTCTAACAAAATATATACAGTGACATAAACATGAGGGTTACATTGAATAATCTTCTAGGGTCAGTATATACAGAAGCTATTCATGAAAAAGCACTTGCTTTATTCTAAGCAAAGAACTGACACATTCAGTTTCATTTTCTCAACAAGTCCCACTGTATGTTAAAGGAGCCATCAATGTTTCACTTTCTCAGCTTACGCTTGTTGTTGCAAGACCATCTAGAATAAAGCAATGCACAACACATTCTTTGTAAATGTCATTACACCTGTGAAATTTGCTGTGACAGACTTGTTATCAGTAAATGACTGTTGAAATTTTTCTCCAATCAAAATCCTCTGACAGAAGGACAGAAAAAGACTCAAACCACACCAGTGGAATAAATGACTGTCTCAATCAGGAGTTCAGAGATGACTCATTAAAGGAAAGGGACAACGTTAAAACCTTAAGGTAGTTTTTATGATCTTACATGTAGGTGTTTAGTGGCTTGTGTCCTTTCTATGAGGTATAGCATCTCAGAATGTTGTCATCAAATGTTGTCACCTCTTGCTCCATCCTGGGCTTATTTCGACACATCTCACAGGATGTCACAAGTTTGTGAGTGTTCTTTTAGAGTGAATCACACATAGAAGTAAAAACACTTTTAATTCTGAGAAAATGTGGTATAAATAGAAAATATCAACTATTTAACCTTTCATTTAAAAAGTTTCTACCATTCCTCTCCCTCCACTGCTCCTTTGTTTTCTGTATTTTGAGTTTTAGTTTATCTGAAGTCCCAGTCTGATCAGTGTTGTGCGTTACAACAGTTCCTGATGCACACACACACACCCACACACACAACCACACACACACCCACACACATACATACAAAGAAAAACAAGAAAAAGCAACAACAAATTGATCTATAGGGCCAGATCTACTAAGATCCCAAATAACGAGCGCTAAATCGCATGTGCAAACTTAAAAAGGAGATGTGGAGCCATTACACAATGTCAAAAATGCCCTTTGACTGCATGCACAATTGATAACTGGCACAAAAGTGGTGTGGCCTGCCCTATTAAAGGGGACTGTTGCGTGTGCTACCAGTCTGGGAGAGCAAAGTGGCCTTAGACGAAAAATGAATTTTGAAGCCATGAAATTTGAAGCAAATATACACACTGGTGAACTCCAGCAGAGACATCTCAGCATTGCAAGAAGAAATGCGAATTGGGAGGCCATCTGTGAAAAGCACACTGCTCAAAACTGGCATGGCTAGAAAGATGATATATCTCTACTATTTTATGTCTGACCAGAGGTTGTAACCTTTTCTGGTGTCTGTCATATTGATGGGCAAGGTTGTCACTTTCCGTCATGCCATATTTTTATCCATCATTTTATATTTTTCTTTTCTGATTCCAATTAAACTTAATCTTTATGACAGCATTCACATAGTTACAAGCCTCATCACCAATAACTTTTGAATGGAAGAGCAGTCTTACAGCAACACATACACAGACTGAGCGTTTATCTTTAACATCCTTTTTCCGCACCAGTAGCTGAGAATTTCAGCGGGATGATCCATGTAAATGTAAGATTGCAATTAACCTCACTTAGAATTTTTTTTTTTTTTTTTCCGAGTTTTTTGTGGTGGCCCTGGTTTTACCAGGTCGCCCCAGACCGGAGGCTACTCGGCTGGGCCCACGCCCCGGCGCCGACAGGTTTTCTAATTTATAAAGTGTCCTTTTGACCATATGTCACTACACAAGCAATTTAGTCGGTTGTGCTTCAGCACTTAAAATTTCAAAACTTCACAACTCTCAGTGGTGTTTGGCTTACTTTTTTGAAACGCAGATGTTATCCCTACCAAATTGTTCCTAAAACAAACCATTTCTAAAACCTGGTATCATAGAACATGCAAAGTCTGTAAATCTGTGTGAAAGGTTAAGAAAATGTAAGAGAAAATAATATGATAATTATGCGAAAAACAGTTTTTACTTACAACTGAATATTTGATTTAATACGATTGCAAACACATGATGTGGTGGGAGAAAAAACTGCAGCCCTGTTACTGACCTGGAGCATTCACAGCTCCTAAACCTACTGTCAGTGCTTGGAGAGTGACAAGCAGAGTAATTCTTGCTATGAAGGGGATCTTTTTTACATAGGTTAATTAACCTCCACCCTGTATTAAGAAGGCAAAACAAAAAGAGTTTACTTTTCTCGTGTGTCATTATGACACTGGATAGTCCAGGCAGCTCCAAATATTTCAGACAATGGCATATGGATAATGCTGTTCGTGACTGTTCATACATGCTGACAGGCACAGAGTATTTTGTGCATTCTGATAATCTGCATGTATTGCAGAAATATTAAGGCGAACATACTAAATGTATTGCTTGTGCAACTTTGGTCATTTGATTGACACAATCCTCAGTGCACCTGGTTTGTAGATCAGCTTTGTGTACTTTATCAAGTTTACATGTGTTTTTATACACACAAACTTTGTATTATTGTGTTCTTCATTTCATCACAAATCTTTTTTATGTTTTAGTGTTTGTATTGTTTAATTTGCTGTTGTGTTTTTGCACTAAAGGGCCACTGTAGTATTCTCTTATGATCTTTGAACATCCTTAAATACTTAGATGTAGATTTTTGCTAAATACCCACCAAATATTAGAGGTGGACTACACTGAGGACTATACATACATTTACTTCAAATACTTTTTTCTTAGTCTCAGGAGTGTAAAGCAAATTCTAAATCTTCTCTGATGCATATCGATGTAGGCTATTGTTTTTTCTAACGATTTGAAACCGCAGTCTGCCCCCCCTTCCCTCACCTCCCCCCCCCCCGTGTTCCAAGATCCCGCCCCCAGCTCGTGTCGCCTCCTCTTATGAAGCCGCCTCGACAGAGCTACGAGCGACTAGCACAATATATCAGCAGCAAACTCAATCAAAAACAGCTCAGCTCAACTGAAAGTATCAAACACGACAGACATCCCCTTGTAACACACAGCAGTAGCCATTTCAATTGACCGCGGCACGCGGGTCTGGCGCCGCCAGAGCGGAGCCGAGTGTGGGGGAGGATTTATCTTTCTCAGCCTGTCCTCCCCAGCTCAGCTTACAGTGCAAACGATTAGCGGCTAACAGGCTAACCCGCTCCCCTGCAAGTTATCAGCCCGTACAGGCACAAACTAACCAGAGTAATTCAGCAGACATCTCCCACTGTAGTAAACAAAGCCATTACCTGATCAACCAGGGGCGAAACGGCCGATGCTGAAGGTCTGACGGCTGGCTGAGGCTATTCGTTAGCCGTTAGCCGTTAGCCGTTAGCCGTTAGCCCGCTAACAGGCCTCAACCCGCGGGCAGAGCTCCGTTGGGCCCCGCGGGAGAGGGAGGCGGCTTCGGTCTCGGCGCTAGGCTTTTCCGGCTCCATGATAGTTCAGTAGCTAACGCTGCTGGCTGCTCACCGGAGGTAGAGGGGAGGAGACGGGACCATGACGCACTACGCATCGCATGACGATGCGTAGTGAGAGAGACAGGGGATTGGATGGACTCACGGACCAACTCACGGACCAATTAATAGTCGCAGGTTCTTAGGATTGATTGGTCAGCTAGTATGCAGCTTTTCAGCGGATATACTGAATTGATTATTTTCATTCTTTTTGGTCTTTATACTGTGTAGATAGGACCATAGGACCATAACAGCCTTATAAACGGTGTTATTAATATGTACAAAGCTTCCAAATCGTAGACCATAGCTTTAAACGTGTGTCCAAACATTTCAAATTGTTTCCACTTCACTTCATCAAAACTCAGCCCTCAGTAATTTCTCACATTGCCCACCTCTTACATGGTATATAGCCAATCACAAAACAGAGTTTTGGACTGGCATCTGGAGTGGCCCAGCTTTCCTGGCATGTGACGAAGAAAATAAGTCATCCCTGCAACTCTCTATGATCAGTTGGGACCTGTAACCTGTTACTTAAACTTTTGATTGATGACCTGAATATAATAAAATTATTCTAGACTCTGACTGGGTATTAATTCACAAGAATTGACAATCATGTGGTCTGTGGAAGGGTATGATAGACTTTTTTCAAAACCCAATAAATTACTGAATATTGAGCTTCTTAATCCTTAATATGCCAATATATTGAAAAACTATTTGATAAAGTGATCTTTAATGGGCCAAACATCTTCTAATGATCAAAAGCAGAAGGACAAAAGTCAAAGGAACAACAGCACAGCTCGTCTGATAGATCATGTCTAATATTCTTCCTGCTGGTCCGTAAACTAGATGACACAAGCCAGGCACCACAAATACGAAGTCAGTACGTAACAGATTAATACGCCTTCAGCTGAGTCCAGACTTTGTGTCTCTGCCAGTGACACACAGTGAGGAGCCCGCTGGTCCAAGCAGAGCAGGAACAGAGCGCTCAGAATGTGCTTTAGAGATTAAGACGAGAGATGAGAAGAGCAGCTCGACTGGTCCCCAGCGTGAAACACCGCTGGAACTGCATCAAGGTCCTTTTGTCAAGAGCCACAAAGAAAACAGAGGGACAGGGGAATACTGTGCACACAAATACACATACATACACAGGAAATGTTAACATCCTTAGTGCCGACATACAACAGAACACACATTACCAAATGTCAGCGCATAAACAGTTTCAAATAAGACCTTAAACTCTAATGGGGCACTTCCTGTGCAGTAAAACCAAAGACTCTTTTAGGCTATTATCAGCGGTATGGGTGTGTCTGAACATAGTGTGTGTCCACAGAGAGACATCAGAGGACAGATTGCACCACATAACTTCATGATCACACACTCAGAAGAAGATGCTTACCCTGTCAAGACATATAATAAGAACTATTGCATGCATCTGCAAAGTGTACACTTGTCAGTTTTTCTCAATTTAAAATTGGGCTTTTTTGAGTTTGATGAAAATCCCTTTAAGCTTTTTGTGATATTGTGTTCATTAGCAGAGGCAAGAGCTGTGCAAGAAGGAGTCCACACATGTGAAAGTAAGTTAGCATTTAGTAAATGGTAAAGAGAGTAAATGGTAAATAAAAACTCAAACTAAAATCAAAAATTCTTCATTTGTTATTCTAATTTCAAAGAAATCAATGACTTGTCTGCCCACTCAGCCTCGTAATCAAATCACAGCTACATTTGAAAGATGTTCCCATCAAAAATTGTTCAAAAAGAATCATACATACTGTCATGGACACCAATAATTGTTGACAATACTATATCAGGACAGGAAAAAACTTGAAGATTTGCAGGTGACAGCAACACTGCCTGATTGTGCCAATGTCTGTTGGGCATGTAGGACTGTCATATTCTTATATTTTAGAACACATTGAAATCACGTTTACTAACATGCTGATTTAAAAACACACAACACATGCTTTCACTGAACATAAAATTGACAAATTGTTGGTACCCTTCTGCTGAAGATAGAAAACCCACAATAATCTCGGAAATAACTTGAAACTTACAAAAGTAAGAATAGATAAAAATGTACTAAAATTTACAAATGAAAATCAGACATTGCTTTTGAATTATAGTTCAACAGAATCATTTAAAAAAAACAAAACAATGAAAGTTGCCTGATCAAAAACGATGGTACTCTAAGAAAAGATTGAAAATGATTTGACCATAGGGACATGTCAAACTAACCTCGAATTAAGCCCTCTAATTAGTATCACATGTGTCTCTAAGCTAGTAATGAGTTTACAAGTTTATGGTCCACGGAACTGTAGCCAACCTCTCTGGACGTGGCCAAAAGAGGAAAATTAATGACAAACTGAAGAGCTGGAAAATACAAAGGGTAACCAAAGAGCCCAGAACAACTTCCAAAGAGGTTAGAGGTGATCTCCGAGGTCAAGATACATCACTATCAAAATACACTGGAATTTGTCAAAATGCATATTGACAAGCCACAAAGCTTCTGGGAGAATGAGACAAAATGGCATTTAAGCAACTCACATCAGCTCTATGTTCACAGTTGCAAAAGTGAAGCATACAAAGAACACTGTACCTATTGTACAAAAAATATGGGAAGTTATGGGTACCATCATTTTTGATCAGAGCAGCTGCATTAGCCTTTAAAAAAAAAAATAAAATTTATGTTCAACCACATTTAAAAAGCAATCTCTGATTTTCATTTCTTAATTTTCAGCTAACTTTTATTTAGAATTACTTTTGTCAGTTTCAAGTTATTTCAGTGACCATTGTGGATTGTCTTTCTATAACAGAAGGGTACCAACAATTTTGCACACGTCTGTGCCTTTGAAACTTTCATTTTCATGACTGTAAAACAGGCAATGCATGGAAATGTACTTGTAAACATAAAAACATCTCAAAATAATAATACAGGGAAAAAAATGAAAAATGAAAAAAAAAGTTCCACATGCTATGTAGCATAGCAATATTTTAACCTTGATTACTCAGTATTCATAATTATTGGAGGCTGTGATTGCAATTGAAATTAAAATTCAATTTATTGGCAATCTCTAGCCAGAGGTTTAAAATATTGCCTCAAATGTGATTTTTCAGCATCCTATGGACTTGTAGTTGACTGATCAATAAATGACCAAACTTTTCTTTTGCTGATTTTGCTTTGGTTACTGTTTGAAGTATAGTGCTTACCTGGCCAACCACAAGGTAAAGAACTGGAGCTGGGGCAAATCACAAACTCTGACAAACAACACACTGCTAGGTCAGACCGTGTGATGAATTGATATTAAGTAAAACCTGTCAGATAAAATTAGTCCTGAAACAGTGTGTGCTGATGAAACCTGAGCCATTTAGACATAAGAATTTTATATAGGCTGATAAGAGGTTATTTCACCATAAACAAGACCTACTTCCAAGTGGTTGCATGCCAAGGGGCCCAATGTCAGACAGTTAATGTACAGTTGTAGGTTAAGAGGCTGAGGGGGCTGTTGTGGTAGACTGATGGTTAAACAGTAACACAATAACCAGAAATCTTGGCTTTCACCTCATACTTTAAAAGAGTCGCCAGTTAATTTTCAAGTCAGAAAGAGCATCTATGGAAAGTCTGACAGAAATCCCTTGAAGTCTTTTGAATATAACATGTTCATAAGCAGGGGGTGACCTGTAAATGGTCAAAGGCCCTAGCATTTGCCTATACTGCTTATGTCATGGACCAGCCCTGCCAATGGCTCCCAGTGCAAGCCCTGTAGATCTAGACTGAAGATTTCAAGGAGTTCATGGAGCACTTATTACTTTTTAATGCTCTGTGGGAAAGATAAACATACTTAAAATACTTCTGTGGGATTTGCTGTCCGCAAGTAAAACAGAGGAAGTCACTAAGCATGACCTTTTGACTGCAGAGAGAAGACTCCCCAGAATTACCATAATTTCAGAATTCTGAGTTAAAATGACTTAAAATAGCATTCATAATGTTCACATGCTCTAAAGGGGGCTGAGGGAAAGAGTTGGACACTTTTGAACTTTTGCTACCCTGTTGCAGCATTGTGAGAGCCTTCTGAGGACAGAGGGGAAATAAAGACATACAAACAAAAGCTGCACAGAGCAAACATCCCTCAGAAATATGAAGAAGAGAAAGTCTGCAGCTTCCTGGCATTCATTTGTATTCAACCCCCCTGCTCGATGGGGTGAGCTACCACCATGCCTATAAAAGGGAAAAGGAGCCATTCTGGTTCTTCTTTGGAAAGACGACCACGTTGAGTGAAGAACTGCTTTCACACTCTCCCTGTCTCACTCTTTTTCTTTCTCTATCTCACTCTCTTTCTACACCAACCACATAAGTCTTTTGCCTGATTCCTCTGCACAGGTGAGTAGAGATCAATAGTGCATTTTTTTGGGATTGTCTCTCAGTCAGGGGCGTACTTACCATTAGGCAAACACAGGCAATTGCCTGGGGCCACAAGATGTCCAGGGGCCCCAAAACATCTCACAAGAATGTATTATTAAAATTTTCTTTGATTCAGAGCAGTTATTATTATTTTAGTCTTAATTCACACGCTGTAGTATGAAGTAGAGGAGATCAACATCTATGTTTTATAATCACTTTGTCAGTAGACCTCATACATTTCATGTCATTGCCTTTATTATCAATCATGATATCCTGTGAAATACTTTAATTCATAACTTTTCAAACTATATGACACTTAGTATTAAATGCATACGGCCCATGCACTGGATAATTTTGCGTGTGCTTGATAAACTTCTTAGTTATTTTTGCCAATGTCCCATTTAGATTCAAAATCTTTTTTTGGTCATAAATATTATTCCCTGGATGTGGAGGACATATAAACATGGGTATGTAACCTGTAACTTAAACTGTCAGATAACTGTAACAGATTTCAACAGCAGGACTAATTAACATACTTGCCTTCTGTCAAAATTGAACTAAATTACAAAATTTAAGGGAATTAATTCAATGTCGTTATGTTACTTGGTACAAGATTAAAATAATCATAAAAATGTATCAGCATGCTGAAAACCAATGAAATACTGAGTTATTGACCCTGTTTACTTTTCATATTGTTATTTAAACTAGTTTAATTTTTGTTATTTTCTATTATTACTACCCTCCCTTTCTTCTCCTTCCCCCCCTTTTTCTCCTCTTCTTGACAATACTTCTGACAATTGCCTGTCCGTCTATTTTGTCTTTTGTGGTGTGAGTGAGTAAGACTGAATGAGACTGAATTATTGCTGACTGTTTTTACTGTTTTTATGTTTTTACTGTTTTTATTGTTTTTACTAATGTTTTTATTGTTTTTTCCTTCTGTGCACTTTGAGATTTGCCCACAAATGTAAAGTGCGTTATAAATAAAATCCATTAGTTATCTGAGTAGGGATGGGAACTTTGTCTCTAACATACTGTTTTTTAAGGAGACATTATTTTTCACTGATATCTGTAATTTCCTTGTTTATTTTTTCTCTGCACCCATCCCATAAGTTGGAAAAATTAATAAAAGTAATTTAAAAAATGTATCAGCACAGTACAAGGATATGAAGGGCCCCAATGACTGGGTTTGCCTTGGGCCCCCATATGACTAGATCCGCCCCTGCTCTCAGTTCATATATCTGTTTGAACACTTCATCTCATAAAGTCTTAAAAAGATTTTCGGTAAACTGTGAACAAATGTCCATTTTGATTTGAGGATGGATGAGTAATGTTTTCAAAGTTAAAGGTCCAGGTTGAGGAGTCTTGTGGACATCCTTTGCAAGCGAAAAAGTTATCAGGTGAAGAGTAATTAAATTTTGGAGGTCACTGGTCAAAAGTAACCTGACAGGCCAGATGGACAGCTCCATATATCTGCCACAGAAATATTTCACTAATCCATCTGGGTAGCAGCCCTTTAAATTTGTTTTCAGGGGAAGAACGTTAAAAAAAACACAAAGCTTGTGATTGGACAATCGTTTGGCTCGTCACATTCATCACAGACCAATCCATATCAAGCAGGGTTGTCTCCTAATGAAGCATAGATAGCGGCTACTGTAGCGGCTAATGGCTAACAACAGTTAAAAACAGTTTATGGACATTAGCCATAGCAGCTAACTTAGCCGCTAACAGCTAACAACAGTTAATGACTGTTAGCCATTAGCCCCTAACAGCTAACCACAGTTAAGAACGTTAGCCGTTAGCCTCTAACTTAGCGCCTAACAGCTAACGGTCTTATACTATTGTTAGGGCTGTAAAGTCCAAGTCGACTGGTCGACTTATCGGTCGATGCATGCTCAGTCGACCAAAATTCTGATTGGTTGACCAAATGTATCAATTTATATTTTCCCCTGCAGTGTATGGTTCATTTTATCAGGAGAAATGTATCAAGTGAACCGTTTTACAGGTAACAGCCTGTCTTTTAATGTATTTATCATTCATTTCAATATCAATATTATATTAAGAAATTTTCAATATTCTAGTCTAATAATCCTTTATTTGTTTTATAGCTGCATGCTGCTGCTGCATGTGCTCTGCCCACTGCAGTGTCGGCAAACCTCACCCAGTCTGCGCTGGATTGTATGCCTCATATAAATATCCAAATGCAAAAACGACATCACAGATGGAATTGTCAATTTTATTTCTGAGGGTATGAGGCCCATTGGTGTCATGGAAGGCCAAGAAAAACATTGGAACCTGGATTTTCAGTGGCAGCGCGCCACACAATTACGCACACACATACGGCAAAATACGAGGGAGTAAAAAAGAGAAAGTTTCTGAGTTAATAGATAAAGATAACAGATGTGGATGTCTCTTCAAATGGAGTCCTATATGACAGTGACTGCCCATTTCATTGATGAAAACTGGACAGCAAAGAGTCTTCTGCTTGAGAGAGGTAAAAAAGGAGAGGCGGACACGGGAAGAAACATCGCTGCGGATTATATGAACTTGCCGATGCCTCAAAGGTCGAGCAGAAAAAAAAGTGTCTGTTGTAGTGAACAACGTGGCTAATATGGAACTCTGTATGGAAACACTTAAGGAGTCCCATGAATGGTTTAAGATGCAGGGCATTTGGAGGTGCACCGGGCGCGCCGGGCACACTCCCGCCGTGGCTGCAGCACGTCATGTTCTGGCGCATTTTAATAAGGGGCACAAAGCCAAAACTGGGCTAAAACAGAAGCAGAAGCAGGTGCTGATATACGTTTAATCCAGGAGCAGCACGTCATTTTGTGGCGCATTTTAAAAAGGGACACAAAGCAGAAAAACTGGGCTAAAAGAGAAGCAGGTGCTGATATAACTTTTACTGGACCGCTGTCTGCTGAGGCCCCCCCCCCGGTGCGATTGGTCGATTTTTGGTGACAATTGCTGTGTTTTGGTCGACCAACAATTTCTTTGGTTGATTACAGCCCTAACTATCGTCTTACACTAAATTATCCCACACAGCTGATTCATTTAACACTTCTATTTGACATGAACCTCGTCAAAGACAGTCCCTATAAGTACGTTTCTGAGGAGGGCAGATTTCGCCAAGTTTCACTGAGCAGCCATGAGGACGATAGGCTAATCGGCATGTCCGTTCTCAACTTCCGGTTGTTGTCACTTCCGCTTTGTGCAGCTCCCACCTCTCTTCCCTGATTGGGCCGTTAAGAATTCAGCTGAGTGAATTCATTGGACAACAGAGGCTGGCAAGACAGAGCTGCAGGATTTTCAGAATCAGACAGGTCTGTTTGCTCTGCAAGGCTAGGTCAAAAGGACAATGTCACTGAATTTCCTAGTCATCCCTAGTGAGTTAATGTGATCCTGTGAATGCATTCTCTCTTATGCTGCGTTCACACCGCAAGTGACTCTGCACTCAAAATCGCATTGCCCACTAAAGTCACGTTGCGTGCCCATAAATACCTCATTTTGTTCACCATTTCCGTCGCTCTGTGACGTCACGTCCGCTCCAGTTTCACTGATCATATCATATATCACATAATAGGATGTATAAGCGGACATTATTCCAACTGGATTAGGGTTAGAGGAAGTAAACATCACCAAAACACAAAAAGGAGAAATTGCAGAAAAGTCTTTGAAATTTTTTAGTTACCGTTAGTTCAGCTCATATTCAACACTTCCCGTGGGCTGTAGTGTGAACAAAATCATCCAGCACAATGGCAGTTAGCACGACTGCTGGCTGGCTACTGGTGGGTTTTTCTGGCTCACTAACAGTGATTTTATGTATTTTTCACCAGAGAAAACATGCAGAAAGTCGTGGCAGAACAAAACCCACAAAGATAGACAAAGTATGGACCAGTAAAGAGGAGGAGTTGATCTCTGGCCGTATTAAGAAAAGTCGAGAGAAGTGGTTCAGATTTGGCAACCAACAGAGAGGCCATCACCTCGACATTATTTGTAGCTTAATTGATATAATGGATCATCAAATGGATGCATTTCTATTTCTGACTTTCTGTAACATTTAGCTTCTGGTGTTTCAAGAACAGGAAGACAAGTATTTCAGAAACATCCACCGAGGGTGATCATGGATTGAAAAGACAGAAACACTTATTGCAGTCGCTATGAGACAGAACCACTCACTTTTATTGTAGCTGTTGGGTTTGGAGGGCAAAAATTTGCCTCAATCAAAATAAAACCGCAAGAATACTAACCTGTCTGCGTTCTCACATGAGACTCTGGATAATTTTAGATGTGAATGGGGTTTTAAAAAATTGGTTGGAACAAGTGAGAGATGATGGCATCTCCAGTTCCAGCATTTGTAACAGGCCCACGTTTTATTTGCAGCATCAAAAATGGCTTGACATTTGACTCAGACAACTTAATTTTTTTGAACAAGTAGTCTTTGCTTTTTTGTCCAAATAAAATTGAGGTCTTCATTTGCTGTGGTGATTTTAAGGTCCCAAGCCCGACAAACTGACAGTCCTTTGCTTATGATGTTGTAAGAAGGGGTTTGGAGAGCATCAGAACATGTCACCTTTTTCTAAACCCTCTGTTCACTGAGAAATCCCCTGAGACATTTTAACTGAGATAGTGCCCCTTAAAAAGCTGTTTTTTTCACTTGCAGTGGTTTATCGTGTCATAGCTATACAGCCTCTACCTACATGTGTTTTTGCTTCTCACAGGCAGACACCATTACTGTCTCGAAAGACCCAGTCACTGATCACACATACCTACCTTTGCACTTTTGGAGGCCGTCCAGTATTTATGCGGTTACTTCGTTGAGAAACAGGTTTGGTTGTCCTTTGTGATCACAGCTACATATTCACTTATATGTGCTTTTTTGGTATAAGAGCTTTCACATGCACTTATAAAAGCCTTCATGCCAAGATTAATTTGTGTACAATCCTCAAGGTCATGGGCTGGAAAATAGTGGCTTATGGACCAAACCTGGTCTGCCAGTAATAAGTCCTGGCCTAAGTTACCTGTCAAAATAAGCACACATCAGATTTATCTAAGTGCTTCTTGGGAGAATTCCAAGGCAAATATGATGAGAAGCAATAAATGTCCATCCTTCTGTTCATGAAACTTAAAACCTATTTTTCAAAAAAGTTTCTTTCCAAGCTTCAAGTTATGTTTGTCTCTAACTTGATGATATGCTGCCTATTTTTAAATCAAGATGAGCAGTAGAAAAGTCAGTGTGTACAAATAAACCCAAAATGGAGCTGTTTCCAAACAAACAGACTTTACTCAAATGAAACATAATGTCAGGATTGGCAGCCAAGTAGATCAGGAGCAGAACAAAATGTGAGGGATACCCAACTGCAGATTTTTTAAAAAACTGATTTATTTTAACAAACACAAAAACAGGGATACACAGTCGAAAAGATCAAAACAAAAGGTAAAAAGTACCAGGCAAAAATCTCTTACAAAGAAACAACTTAAACAGCAGACAAAACAGACAAACTAAGATAACTCAAAAACTTAGGCTGACATGAGGAGGATGTGGAGGACAAGCGGTAGTAGCAGTCATAACATGAACTCACAAAGACAAGGGAAAACATGAGGGTTAATGGTGCGTTCCAGTTGTACTCGGAAGTTGGAATTTCGAGTTCTGAGTAGGAAACAACAACTGGAATGCCCCCCGAGGTAGGAATTTCCTACTGGGAACTCGGGGGAACCTCGCCAACCCCGAGTTGACAATCGAAGATGGCTGCCCCCAGTCTAAACAGACATTAAGCTCCTTGTAATGCTCTATTTATTAGCACTTCTGTCTAGTGTGTGTCACTCTAAGTCAGCTGTATACACAGTGTTGTCTGACTTATATTTACAAAAATTCTGCCATAGTGATAATCACATTTTTCATGAGATATTTGTGAACAACAACGCAGGGCGTGCTAACAACGGCTAACAATAGTCTGGTAGATAGGCATGTTTTTTTCAGACTTTAACTGGAACGCTGATAAGTCGGAGATGACGTCACTCCCAGGTCTGAGGTAAATGGAACACAGCATAATTACACAAGGTGATTGGGGTTGACCAGAAACAGCTGGGGAAGAACAATGAGGGATCAGTTGTGAAAGGATGAGACAAGAAGCAAAACGTACGGCAATATGGACAGACTGGTGAACTTTCAAAATAAAACAGGAAACACAACAAGACAAGAAACGTGAGCAAAACTGTTAACTTAATGAAGACCTAAGCAGGAACACAGGAGACACAAGGCAAGAGGTCAAAACCAGAAATACAAGGAACAAATACAAAATAAAACAGAACAAAAGCAACACAATGCAAAACAAAACAGGCAGGAATCATAACATATAATAGCAATAAAGCCTCCTCTTACCTGGGTCACCTGTGGCTAAGTACTTCTCTCAAAATTGCGCCTCTTCCCAGACCCATAATGCAACATCTGATGCCTACAGCAGCTCTCTGTGAGACTTTACTTCAGTATTTTTAGTAAATTTTGAAGAGTTGTCCCTCCATTACGTCCCACCAATGAAAGGTTGCTGGCTTTAAGCAGAGAAGCAAAACAGCACTAGAGGAGCAGTGATATGCAGAACAGGTGAAAAAAAAGAGACAAAAACATTGTTACATTGTCTTTTGTAATGTCTGAGTTTGTCAGGGAATAGATCAAACAGGATTTGATCATTCACTGATGGATTTTGTCATAGAGCTGTTGTCAAACATATGCTAGTCCATGGATGAGCTCAGGGACACAACTGTATGAACCTTCTGTAGTCTGTTGTTTATTGGGTGCTCTTAATAGCCACATTACAGTAAGCTTGAATTTCCCTCAATACTCACATAAATTGATAACATATGAATGCCAACTATACTGTGATTTCTACCTGATAAATCCCACTAAAGATGCTGCCACGTTATTTCTAGACTAAGTTTTTCAGTTATCATAAAGCAAAAAGTGTAAAGACAGATGACTAATGTGTTTTAGTGTAGTTTTTTAATTGTAACTCTCACTTACTGATCTCTCTCTTACTGTTATTCACTGCTTAAAAAAGTAAATCAATCAAAACTCTTCATTCTAGGAAAACAGAAGTAGCAGCCTTTTCTTAATGGCTTCGTTCTGGCCTGTCATCTAGTGACCCCAGACATAATTGCAGACCCCTGCTTTTGGGCATGGGTGTACAAACTGTGGCTTTTTTATTTTCAAAGAATATTTTTTGATCTGCACAAATATCCACCCATATTTAAAGATGAACTCATCAAATATTGTCTTTAAAGGACAAAGTCTTTTTAGGCAAATCCTGTCTGACCTTCAGTGAAGACAAACAACACCCTGCCATTCTTTCTCATTCACTAAGCTAACAGAAAAAACTTTCCCACAATCACTTCTTGCTGTTACAATGAAATGCAATGAATACATTTGAGCTATGAGTGCCACCTGAGAGTTAAAACCGTAAAATGGCATCAGTCTGTTTCCTGGCTTTGAGCAATTGTTCCCACCAGGACAAGTGAATGAGAAAGAGGGAAACAATCTGTTCAGGAAGGCATGTAAATAACTTTATCTATCTCTGACATCGTAACCAAGGTATAGTAATGTGATTTATCATGTTTATTTTTTTTCCCCTTTTCTGTAAAACCACTTTGGAATCCATGATTAACAATAATGGTTATATTTCAGCACCGGAGACATTTCGGTGAGGAGTTTCTACATACTGGTGTGTGAACTATACAGAATATCACAGAAATATAAAGTTTGATTTTGGTAATAACCAAGATGTTAATTAAGGGCAGCTGTTGCAGAAACAGGTGGGTGGTGGTCTAATATTTTTTAAGCACAGTATGTGTACGAAGCAAATACTGTACATTAAAGACTGTAATTGCTGTTTCTCTATTCTTCAGCAAATGGAATAACTTTGTGAAATATGCCTGTGATATCCAAGCTTTACTACCACTCTCTTGTAACAAGGCTTTATTTGTTCTTTCAGAGAAGCATTTATGGAAATATTGAAAAAAGCCATGGGGGCCATGGAAGAGATAAGTCGATAAAACACTTCATCCCTGAAAGAATCCCAGGAATGTGTTAACCATCACAGATAAGAGAAAAATGTGTGATGCCATCATTACCATCAAAGATCTTAGTGAGCCTGATGGTTATTTGTGTTTGTTGTTTGAGAGACTCATTAAAATGATGAAACGCAATCACATTACACTGATACAAATAAGAGGTGCCCTAATAAATCAGAGAAATTGCCATAAAATACTCGTTTGTACTGTGATCACTGACAGCAGCATTTGTTTACTCGCCAAGTTGGACTTTAGGGTTGTTGATATATCCATCCTCAAAATTTAGATTTTATGAATGTATCATAAATATAAAAAATATTTTAGTTTATGGTTAATATTTATCATAACTGACCCACGTGGAGTACATCCCACCAGTGTGCCACAGCCCACAGTTTGAGAGGGGTCAGTCTGCAGGCCACAGTAAATGAGGTAAACATGCACAAGGGTGATCACATCACTGCACAACAGGGAAAGATTTGTGCTACATTTTGTTGTTTTAAAAAACATTAGACAGCTGGAGGGTGGCACAGTGGTGCAGCAGGGAATGCATGTGCTTTACAGCAAGACAAGAAAGTCACGGGTTCGGTCCCTGGGTGGGGCAGGGACTTTTTGCATGGATTTTGCATGTTCTTCCCGTGCATGCATGGGCTCTCTCCAGGCAGACCGGCTTGCTCAGGTTGATTGGTGCCTCTAAATGGACCTTAGGTGTGAGAATGAAAGGTCATCTGTCTCTATGCGGCCCTGCAATGGGTGGCAACCTGTTCATGGTGCCCTGCCTCTCTTCTAATGACAGCTGGGATAGACTCCATCTAAGTTTCATCATAGGGATGACAAATATCTCAAAATTGTTTGAAACACTGGGCAAGACAAAAGAAAGTATACTTATTTCACAGAAATACAGCACTTTGTCTTTTCTAGCATAAATATATGAATATTTATAGTTTTAAACTCAATTTAAAACAAATATAGAGGTGGAAAGCAAGTTCAAATATATGTGTAACTAAAATATTTTCCCACTTTACTAAATGTCATTTTGCCTAATTTCCCATATTCTTTTTATGAACGATTCATGCAAAAGTTTCATGGCAAGAATCACAGCTAATTTTATTTCATAGTAATTGATTAGAACAACATATATTTGAAATTAATTATTAACAGGAATAGCATTTGTAAATAAAATAAATGAAAAAGAAAATCAAACTGAGTCCACCTGTCAGCCATGATTAGCCAGTACTCAACCATGGCTTTAGTATTTTACAATCAAGTCTTGCAGTCACTTTAAAGACTAAGATACATTCAGTTCGGATAACAAAAGCATCAATAATGCCAAATGCTGCCATTATTCAGCTTATTTTAAAATCTGCTCCTCCTCCCCTGTATGTCAAGAAAAAACTGGCCCTTGTGCAAATGGAGCTTATGAACCCTGCTCGACATGAGCGAATAGAGACCTGCCTCTTCATTTAGTCAAACCTTTTGTTGCATCTCATCATGTCTATCAGCTGGGCAGAAGCCATGTTTGTTTGTGTTTTGTATTTAGGCTGCAATCAGCCTCCCATTCAAAGGTGGTGTGTGTAGCAGAATTGGTGTGAGGGCTTTAATGAGCAGGGCTTGCTGACGAGAGGGTGAGAGGGTGGAGTATCCTTCTCAAAAACAAACAGGACGTTCAGAGCTGCTGTGAAGAGGAAGGTCAGAACCACTCCATGCCTTAAAGTCTTCCCTCACCAAAAAGTAGAATACTTGAAGCTCTTTTCATTAAGTATGCTTGTGTAGTATAAGTATAGCAAGAATACTGCAGACCATGTACTGGTAGTGCAGTAGAAAGAATACTAATTTAATACTTCTTACTAAACTAATTTGGAAACTGGGACATTTTTATGCTTATAAAAGTATTATTTAGATTTACTTCATAAAGCCATTTTAAGTTTCCAAAAGGACACTTTTAAGTATGCAAAAAGTATGCTTATCTATATATCGTACTAGTGCACCAGGTATGTACTTGTAGTCAACATTTTAGTTAAATGAAATATGATAAAAGTATACCCTAAACCCTTATGAGAGGGACTAGAACTTGATTCATAAAGTCAAGTCAAATGTTCCTCTGTTTATGTGTATGCTTATGGAGCAAAGCGTTAGTTCAGACAGGCACGGAGTCAATCTGCTTGGCCGAGTTCTCACTCATATGCATATGGGGTGGCCTATCGCGCAGTCTCAGGTCGGATGATCGGTCTCCCCTCCCAGCCAGATCAGCTGATCTATTTGGCGCGTTATTTAAACTGCCCCAGTCTACCTGAGTGTCTGGCTGTCATCTGCACGCTGCTCATTTCGCTGCTACCTCATCGCTCTCTATGTTGCCATTTAATTTGCTGTTTGTGCTGCATCTCACCTTGCTGCTCGGCTAGTCGACTCCTGGCCGTGATGTCGATCCATGGCAACTCGATCGCTTTTCCGAGCCTCAATCTCAGCCGTCCGAGGCGGAGGATGCCTCTTGGGATGGGAGCCCCGTCGTTACCCGGCGCAGCGCCCGTCTAGCAGGCAAGAATCCTTCGATTCCCAGCATAAATGATTGGCCGGCGCCAAGGCTTTTAGAAGCCTTATTTAAATGTCAAATCGCCGCTCCGATCGGTGCTTCTCATGAAGAATTGTTTGATTTATTCATGGAAAAAGTTCACTCCGAACCACTACCTGCAGTCCTGCCACCATCTCTCCCCAGGAAATGTGCAAGGAAGAGAAAAAACATCTCTCATGACTCCATCGAGACTCCTGCCCCGGCTGCTAAACAGGCTCGAGCCCCTGCTTCCACCACCGCTGATCCGGAGGCCAGCCTCGTCCTGTCCGCTCTGTCCAACATCCAGGCTTCAATCGAAAGCATGAACTCCAGGATCCAGGCTCTGGAATCCAGCTCCACTCCAGCGACGGGTGCCTGTTTTCCCAGTTTGGCTGGTCCGTCCTCCTCTTCGGCTCAGGGATGGGTCCCGGCTTCCACTCCGTCCACGGGTCCGACTCCGGCGCAGGCAAGTGACGTCACCCCAGCGACCATCGACAGCATCACCCTCCCGCGAAGGACTCTGGGAAGTGCAGTTCCTCTTTCCACCGGCGCTCCATTCTTTCCTCCAGCTGCTGCGATCTCTTCCAGCCTGAGGAGCCAGATTCTCGCAGGTAATGACATCAATCTTGTTAAAATCCTGCTGTGCTCAGAGCTCTCTGACAGACGTATTGTGGAATGTGGAGACATGTCAGTGCTGCTGAAGGATAGTGATCCCCGCTTGTCAAAAACTCTGACTCTGGCCGAATTTAACATTGCGTTTGGTGTTTTCCGTGAAGTCATTTGTGAAATCTACCCATCCCGTAGAGAAGAGCTTGACACTTATCTAGCCATTATTTCAGATCTGGCCATGACCTATGGAGGTGCTTTGTTTTATGAATATCATAAGTCATTCTCGGCCAAAGCAGCTATGTACATTCAGCGCTTCAATCAAAGACTGGACTGGTCTGTAGTCGATCTGAGTCTCATCAGCAGGCATTTCACGGGACATCAGGCCCTCTCCTGTTCCATATGTGGCTCCTTTTCTCAGTATTTTCTCCCCCAATCTGTGCCCCAAAACTACTACTAATGTCCATCCGTCCAAGCCTGTTTCAAGCCCCCATAAGGAGGACGCCATGGTGACGCCACCCATGACTCCTCTTTGTCATAACTATAATGAAAATGTTTGTAAGTTTTATAATTGTAAATATTTTCATGCTTGTAGCTACTCTTGAGAAGCGCACCCCAAGTCCGTGTGCCCAAAGGCGAACCCGCTTCATGAAAAATGACAAAAATAAAAGCGTAGTCAATCCCTGAGCTGGGGAAAGCATTGGAAAAAGCATCCAAACTGCTGCTTGTCAATTATTTGATCATAATCTGCAATCTGATTTAAAGGAACTGGGGTGGCAAAGGAAGTTAAAAAAGGTTTACTGATCGGCCCATTCGTTAAATCCCCCTTTCCAACTACCTGAAGCAATCTAATAGGTGTAGGCACTCGCAAATACTCTGGGGAAAAGCCCTTAATAGTTGATTCTTGTACCCCTCACAATGATGAAACTCAGAGCATTAACAGCCTCATTCCTCTTGCAACATTTTTTCTGTGTTATGCGACTGTCGATAATACCATTAACTTCATTAAGAAAGCAGGCAGAAGTGCGTGGCTAGCAAAAGCAGATATCACAAATGCGTTTAAAGTCATGCCTGTGCTTCCATCTCAGTGGCACCTATTCGGTGTCAAATGGAGAGAGAAAAAAAAAAAAAAAAAAAAAAAATGTTTTCGCAGTCAGACTTACTTGGTCGTCGCAGCAGCCCAAAAAATATTTCTTACCCTGTCCGAGGCTCTTGCTGGATTCTCCTGAATTAATGTAGACTGCCTTCTGTGCTCCACCTTCTCTCACCCTCAAGCTGTATACAGATGCTGCATCTTCTGTAGGTTTCGGAGGGTTTTACATAACCAATGGTTTGCCGATGTGTGGCCAAAAGCATTATCAGCTTGCCAGCTAATGCTATTTCCTCTGCTCTTATGGAAATATATCCTATTGTCATCGTTCGTTTGCCGTAGAGTGATAACTGGTCAAGGAAACAATTCTGTTCTGCTGCCCCCTTTCACTCAAACAGTGCTAGACTAAGCCCAGCCTGCAATCTTATCTGTGCTCTGCTGCTCACTACATGCGGTGTGGACTAGCTAGATCCACATTAAAGTCATACGATTCTGCATGGTCCTATTTTGTCTCTTTTTGTGCCACTTCTTCTGTAGCAGTAACACCTGTCAATATTCCAATGATATGTGCTTTTATAGTTCACTGCTTTGAATCAAAAAAGATTCAGCTTCTTCTATAAAGGGATCTGTAGCAGGTTTTCAGTTCCACCTCCGTTGTCTGGATCCATCCACCATCAGCCTGCTACAAAAACTCCTGTATCCGCCTCCTGCTAAATGGACTTAAGAGAGAGAAACCTCAAGGCAAAGACATTTGTCTCCCTTTAACTCTCCCACTCGTGCACAAGATAATTATTCAATTGAGAGCTGGGTTCTTTGGTCACTACACTGATTTGTTATTGGAAACAGTTATTCTCACGACTTTCTATGGTTTTCTTAGAGGTGGGGAATTCACTTCTGTCAATGATTCTTTAACCCTCTCATGATCTAACAATAGCAGATGTATCTATTCACCCTCATTACTTATTACTGCTTAAACACTCTAAGACTAATAGGGATAAGAAAGGATCGCTGATTTACATTTCTGCCATTAATTCTGATTTTGTCCTCTGTCCTCCATGTTCCGTTCCTGAGGAGCCGCCCTCACGCTTCTCAGCAAGAGCCGCTGTTCATGGCTGAAAAAGGGAAGCCCATGTCAAAGGCTTGGTTTGCCTCTCGCCTCCGCCTCCTCTGTCAGTCCTGTGGTTTACCTGCAGACCGCTACGCCACTCACTCTCTGCGCATCGGTGCAGCGACAACAGCAGCTTCCTCTACCTCTGTTGCAACACTTAAGGCCATGGGTAGATGGTCATCATCTGCTTATAAATGCTACCTTCGGCCAGATGCTTAAGTCATTCTTGATGCCCAAAAGCTATGAGTGCTCCTTGAGTTTGAAATAAATGTGAAATCATGCTAAAAACTTAGATTTCTATCCAGTGGGGAATTTCATCTGCAAATTAGTAGATGTGGTTGGCTATTCTGCTTAATTTCTAGATTCTTCCGCTACTGCTAATTTGCTGACAAATGTGTACTGGTACATGAGTATGGATGCCTGGTATGTTCTTTTTGGGGGGTTCTGCGCTGCTCTCCCTCCCTCATGCTCCTCCAAGTCGGCACTTGGAAAGGCAGGGAGGAGTGCTCTCCCTGCCTCAGGCTTCCCCGCAGGCGCGGGGAGGGGGAGGGAGGTTCCTTCAGGGGGCGCAGGAAGCAGGGGGGAGTGCTCCCCCTGCCTCAGGCCTTCCATGCAGGTATGCTATTTTTCATCTGCTTCAAATTACTCGTACATGCGTACGAGTGCCTGGTGTGGTCGTTTTGGGGGTTCTTGCTGCCGCTCTCCCTCCCTCAGGCTCCTCCAAGTCGGCACTTGGAAAGGCAGGGAGGAGTGCTCTCCCTGCCTCAGGCTTTCCCCACAGGCGTGGGGAAGGGGAGGGAGGTCCCAGAACAGAGCCACACCGCCAAAGTTCAATTTGCTTTGTTAAGCTTTTGTAATTCCATTGGTCATTGTTTACTCAAGGCAATGTAATTTTCATGTTATTCTAATGTAAGCAGTTGTAATTAATGTTGATGTTATGCAAATAATTGTAATTTCAAAAAATTTTATGCTTTTACTGAATTACTTGTAATAAATTTTTGACAAAGTGATCCTGGCTGAAATGGAGCAAAGCGTTAGTTCAGACAGGCACGGAGTCAATCTACTTGGCCGAGTTCTCACTCATATGCATATGGGGTGGCCTATCGCGCAGTCTCAGGTCGGATGATCGGTCTCCCCTCCCAGCCAGATCAGCTGATCTATTTGGCGCGTTATTTAAACTGCCCCAGTCTACCTGAGTGTCTGGCTGTCATCTGCACGCTGCTCAAAAAACCCACCTCCTCCCCAGCTCCTCCTTCGAGTTCTGACTTACCAATGTCAATGTTTTCATTAATGCTTGCTCTGTTCCGGGGGTTCTTGCTGCCGCTCTCCCTCCCTCAGGCTCCTCCAAGTCGGCACTTGGAAAGGCAGGGAGGAGTGCTCTCCCTGCCTCAGGCTTTCCCCACAGGCGTGGGGAAGGGGAGGGAGGTCCCAGAACAGAGCCACACCGCCAAAGTTCAATTTGCTTTGTTAAGCTTTTGTAATTCCATTGGTCATTGTTTACTCAAGGCAATGTAATTTTCATGTTATTCTAATGTAAGCAGTTGTAATTAATGTTGATGTTATGCAAATAATTGTAATTTCAAAAAATTTTATGCTTTTACTGAATTACTTGTAATAAATTTTTGACAAAGTGATCCTGGCTGAATTAAAGTACATAAAGATAATGCAGTAGAGCACACATACTATTTACTGTAAACTTTAAAACTCAGCTCTATATGACCTCGAACATGTTAGTTTACAACAGGGGTAATACCTCAAAGCAAATGTGTGCTGAAAAACATTTTTATTCTGCTAAATTAAATGTAGGCAAGATGACATGGCCTTATTCTGAACTTGGACTGAGAGATACTTAGTATTAGTACTTTCAGGCAGAAAGAAGGGAAATGTACACTAAAGTACAAGCATCACAGGGTGGGAGGTTACATTAAATTGATATTGTCATAACTGCCCACAGTGTCTATGGCACAATATATGCCTGTATGTTTATCCGTATGTGTGTATGTATGCGCATATGTATATATCCTCACTGCTATTAGCAAGCATCTTGTTAAAAGAATTCACTATGACAATGTCCCAAAACTTCAAAATGTAATCTATTTTTAATTTGAATTTATTTATTTATTATTTTGTTTTGTTTCCCCTCCCTCTTCTACTCTTGCTTACTTGATATCCAATAAAAAAATCTGCCTACCTCCCCAGTTGTGCTTTTCATCAACCACAAACTATTGAAACATTTTCTGTTTGTATATTTCTATATTTTGTCTGCTACTATGAATTGCCCTTAAATGTTATTTTTCTATCTCTGTTGTCTCTCTTGTATCACTTTTCACATTCATATTTCACAAATAAAAAGTACAAGTATAAGTTCTTGTATTATATGTATAAGTCTTAGCATTATGTAGTTAGTCTTAGAGTTTTCTTTTTACTTCTCAGTATAAGCCAAGTATACTTCAATATACAATTCTTATATAAAATATAGTGGTTAAAGTGTAAACGTCTACCGCCTCAGTTTTAGCATAAGATAAGTATACTCGCAGTACTATTGAATAAACTACATTTTGCTAAGGGTTTGTCTTTCATGTTGCTGTTAGTTTCTGTCCTGAAATGAATGTGTGTCTGCTTCCATGTCGTTTTCTCAGAGCGGCACTTCATGACTGACTGCCTGTGAATTTGTTCTTGTCTTGTTTGTGGTTTTCATGCTGTAAAGTGAGGTTAGGGGGATTTCCTCTGAACAATTCTCTGCAGCGAAATACGTAGTTGCCGTGTTTCTCAGTAAAACTGTGCTGCGTTACTGGCAGGTAAAAAGATTTTTTTTTTTTTTTTTGGGTAAAGCAACTCATAAACCCCCACTTTTTAAGAGGAACGAAGATAACAGTTAAGAAAGTCAAAAAAACAGTTATTTAATTACCGTGCTTTTTCTAGATTACTTAAAGAAAAAGATAAAAGAAGACCACGATCATTGTTTGTGAAATACAGGTGTTTTCTTTATACATATTTTTAATGCTTACTCCGTCCCTCGTATTTCATGACTGCTGCCCAAGTTTGGGAAAAAAAAGGTTCAATTGATTTCTCCCACAAAAAAAAAAAAAATTCATGATGAGCATGAAAGGGGTAGTTGTGTTTTTTTAAGTATAGCTGTATGAGGCACATGGCATGAGCCTGAACATGTGCCATAGTGTCACAACTGTTCTCTCCCTGTTCAGAAAAACTAGGGACAGACACTAATGATATACATTCCTGAACGCTGTGACAGATTCACTGCTCAACTGAAAGAAGTGTGAGAGAAAACAACAAAAACAGCACATGCAACAGTTTGTTTATATCCACTAAATTTCCACCACACCCCTACTTATAGGCACTATTTTCAGACACGGCACAGCCAGTTGTCCCTTTCTATCAAAGGGTGCGACTCTGGTATCTTGTCAAAGTCTGATGTCTCAGGATTTAACAGTCTCTGAACACTTTAATTTGTATTTGAGAACAATTTTAAACATATCTTTATGACATAAATAACGCTTGTCATATTCCCATCTGCCAGTAAGACACTGTGAGACTGTCTTAACACCTCATGGTTGGCCATGGTTGGCCACAATTTTGGCACATTGCAGTGTTTCAGAATGACCAGCTACTTCAAAGCTGTTTTAGAGCTTTTATTATAAGAAGACATCACTGCAGCAGGCCATTGTGATGCTGTGCTTAGAGCTCAGACGTGAACCAGAGGGCTGTAAATATGTCTGGCCTGTTCAGTGTTGGCTTGTACCTTTAATCAATATAATTATTTCAAGCACATTTTATTTTTGCCAGAACTTACCAAAAATGACTAGATAGAAGTTCAGAAAGAGTTTTACGCAGCTCACAGGCCACCCATCAGTTAGGTCTACTGCCAAAATGACTTATCATGATGTGAAAGCATAAATTAACATGTAAAGACAATATGGAAAACTGAGAGTCAAATGTCTTTGTAGGATCTGTTGAACAGAAATTGGAAGCTGGTGAATATTTCTTTCTGTACAGCATCAACTCAGATCACAATTTGTGTAAAACTTATTTTAGTAGTAGTTTTTGTTTGCAAAAAAATGTGTCTATTTCCTGTTTACAAATCCTTCTTTGCTTCTTTCAGCTTTTGTGGAAATGCATGCTCAAACAGGAAATTTCCTCTGATGAAGTAAACAGGGATATAACACATCCCCAGATGGGAGACACTATATGAGCCAGGAGCTTGCTTAGCAAATAGGTGGCTCTTGTGGAGGAAACATTGTGATGTCCGGGGAGCTACAATTGGGGAGTGCAGACAAAAATTCTGGACCCTATGAAAAAACATCATTTTAAGCCTCATTCCAAAGCAGCTCTAAAAAAGTCACCAAGCATTTTTCCGGCAAGTAAAAAAAAAAAAAAATATATATATATATATATATATATACATATATATATATATATATATATATATATATATATATATATATATATATATAGAGTGCAGCTTGCAAACCACACAGAGACGCAGTAGGTCACATGCTTTTACTACCAGAGTGGAGCCGAGGAAAGCATTTAATTATAAGTAATTATTAAATCATCAAGTAATCATCTGCCGAGAGCGAGTGGCTCTTGGTGACAATGTAGCAGGAATCAAATGGGGTCTTATTTCTCAACAGTGTGTCTCCCCCCATGGCCCTCAAAACAGAGGACAAAGGGGACAGGGTCAAAGAAGGGGTAAGATGGAGGGGAAGGGCTAAGGCGTAGAACTGGGATCCACCAACAGACTCAGACACAGCTGTTAAAAGAGAGCCATATCCTGAATTTAATGCAATAAACATGTGCAGTAGATATAGTTCTCTTTCTTTTATCTCAGACAAGTAGATTTTTCACGTTCCTTGACATGTTTTGGCAGAAACTTCCGCCTTCCTCAGAAGTGTCACCAGATGATAGGTATGATGCGTTAAATCAGATGATGTTTCGGAGGTGTGACCCTCCTGTCAAATTTAATGCCTCACTATCATCTGGTGACACTTCTGAGAAAGGTGGAAGTTTCCGCTGAAACGTGTCAAGGTACGTGAAAAATCTACATGTCTGAAATAAAAGAAAGAGAACTATATCTATGTAACTTAAAGACATTATGAACACCATTCAACTATTAAACATGTGCAGTCATACAAGCATGTGCAAAAACCTGTGAACATTGTATCTGTGAAATTTGTGTAATTTTCTGTGCAAACCGTGATTACTGGTGCAATTTTCCACAGCCTAAAATGCATACCATGTATATTTAGATAGTTATGTGTGAATAGATATTTATTATATGTACAAAATATGTTCATATATGTACAAAACATTATAAATATGTGCATCTATCTATCTATCTATCTATCTATCTATCTATCTATCTATCTATCTATCTATCTATCTATCTATCTATCTATCTATCTATCTATCTATCTATCTATCTATCTATCTATCTATCTGTCTAAAGAGAGAGAGATGTACATATACATATATATGTATAGATATAGATAGATATGGATATTGATATGTCCTTTTTATCCTATTTGTGCTCTAAATGTTGTATGAGCACCAGCCAAGACAGTAACCCAGATTTGTTACACACTGTAAGGACAACAAAGTTTTCTATTCTATTCTATTCTATTCTATTCTATTTTATGCTATTCTATTCTATTTAGGTATGCATATACATGCAAAATATATAAATTAAATTAATTCTCCCTGATCAATATTCTTGAGGGCCTTTTTTAAATATAAATATTACTTTTTTGCAATTGTAAATGAGAAAAATATTGTGTTTTTTTAAATGTCATATCACGTAGTCATATTTTTATTTATTTATTTTTTATTATTATTGCAAAAACAAACAAACAAAACAGAAAGAGACAAAGACAGGCAAAAATAGGCATATGACAGGCAAAGTTACATAACAGAAAACAGAGAAGAAATAAAGTTAAAAAAAATACAAAAAAGGAGTGAGCTGTTTGGTGTATAAGATATGTGTGCGTGTGTGTATATGTGGTGTGTGATTGTGTGTGTGTGGTTTTTTTTTTGTTTTGTTTTGTTTTTTTTTTCCCCCTTTCATCTTCTTCCCTTCCCATGCCTCATCAACCTGTTCCACCCACACCTGCGGATCAACAACAGTGCCCCACCAGAGGATGCTATTCTATTCTATTCTATTCTATTTTATGCTATTCTATTCTATTTAGGTATGCATATACATGCAAAATATATAAATTAAATTAATTCTCCCTGATAAATATTCTTGAGGGCCTTTTTTAAATATAAATATTACTTTTTTGCAATTGTAAATGAGAAAAATATTGTGTTTTTTTTAAATGTCATATCACGTATTCATATTTTTAATGATCCTTATCAGTTATGAGCCCTTAGAATCTTGCTAACTTTTCTACTACATGGCACCCTGGACACAAAGGATATAAAAGCACAGCACTGGATGCCAAAGCCTCATCTACATATTTAAAGGCCATGGTATGACACATTTCACAAGGACTTACACCTAAACAGCCTGTTCTGAGCAAGGCTGAAACAGAGGGGTTTATAGACATGCCGAAATGAAATGTGCAAGTGGATTTCCCAGTAAGTAACAAACTTAAGTCTTTTAAAAAGCCGAAACATGCAATCTTCACAGGATCAATATTTTTGCTTCATATCGGTTTGAGAACAGAATCAAAAACCTGTCAGTTATTCTCTGTTTAAGTTAAAACACATTTGTCCTGTAAACAGATGAAGTGTGTCTTTGTGCAGCCGCAGCCTTCTGTGAGGTGGACGGCTGGGCTTGTGATGACTGTTTACTCAGCCCCACTCTGAACGAACACTGCCACCATTCATTCTACGCCAACGCGCCATGAGGTCCTGTGGAAAACTGGGAGCACACATATACATTATATAGTGAAATGTTTAAATCTCAGCAATGCCATAAAACAAATGTTTATGACACCCACTTGAAAACATTTTGACTAGATATTATTGAGAAGCTCAAAACAGGTGGAGACGCTTTAACAGCAATGCAGTTACAGATCTGAATCAAGCATTAATTATGGTATGACAGTGACAAAGAGGAGGGTTAGATCTGTGCATTGACCTACGAGTGAACCTCAGCTGGTGGTATATTTCCAGAAAATGAATGGTAATTTTTTTTTTTTTTTTTAAATCTCTCACACTACATGCTCACACTTCAACACACTAGCACAAAGGTGAGTCTGTACCTGGAGGGTTGTGGTGAAAAAAAAAAAGATCTGTTAGAGGGAGGTGTTCTGGGAAGTGTCGTAGCAGTGTTAACACAAATACCATGCCTTTTGAGAAATATGTTAAATGTAGATGGACAAGTTTGGATACTGAGAGAAGGCCATAGTATAATATCTTTTAAATGTCAGAGGGCCAAATTGCTGCGAACTAACCATCAAACTCACTCTTAATTTAACAGAAGAGGCTTCTAATGAATGGCTTTCAGAATAAGCTCTTCATCAGCTTCATCACTATATGTTTCAAACAGCTCAAATGCAAGAATCAAATTAATGGGCTAAAGATTGAACCAAACTGGTTTCACTTTTGATGGAAGTAGATATCTGAGTTTGTGGCAGTACAACAGCAAGGCTGGATAGCAAATGTCTGCCCAGTAGAAGTAGGCTGCAGAGGGGTTTGTAACCCCCTCAACATCTAGACTGCTGTGGGAGAAGAGAGTATGAGGGGAAGCTCACAGGTAGGTCATGAAAGATCTCTGTGACAATGCAGGAAAATGGGGACCATTAGCTGTGGATAAAGAGAACACAACTCACCGGCACCACATGGGTGCCCAGGTGAGTTGTGGCTCACCAGGTGAGCCCAGGATGCTGGGTTTCACTGCTGAACCCTCTGAAAGTGTCTTGGGTCTATTTAGTGAAAGAGGGAAGGTTCCTGCCTGATAAGCCAAAGGGTGCCATCACTCACAGGACCATCCCACACAGTCAAAGATTATGTTCACACCTACAGCTCGGTGGGTTTGCTTCGGTTCGGTTGAAATTTTTTCTTTTTACAAATTCACGTTTCCTTTGAACCACTTTGTGTTCACAATACTGGTACTCATAGCCAGTGTTCCAACGAGTACCAGCATTATGGGAAAAAGCCGGCTGGTAAAATGTCAATTTTTGAACAAATAATAGGACAGCAACAAAGATTAGCAGCGAATAATATACATCCTCTTTAATATTATCCAGGTGAACATATTCATCAATGTAAACAAATGTTTACACAAGACTTTCAGGAAAGGCAAATAGCAGCTTTAAAAAGTATAAATTCTGCTTTAATGAGATGAACTAATACAGGAATCTACAAGTTTTTGAATTAGTCGATGATGATGAGTCCTGTGATTATCTGCTTGTGCGAGAAAGTGACTTTGAGGGAAGAAGATATTACTATTAAGTAGTAATGTAGCTGCAATGCAATTACCACTACTGCTGCTGCTGCTTATATTACTACAGCAATACATTGTGCTAACTTGTCACTGTTTGTGTTGGTTCTTGGATTGATTGATTATAATTACTGAAAAGGAACTGCTCCGGCCGAGGCGAGACCATTTGTTTTGGCTGTGCTTGGTGCGATTGTTTGTGTCGAAACAAGGATTGACTGATATGCTTATTAATATATATATGTATATATATATATATATATATATATATATATATATATATATATATATATATATATATATATATATATAGAAACTACCCGCCTGATGTGAAAATGACCTAAATATGCAAACAAAGGACAGTAAATTAATTGTACAAACAGATCTTAAACTATGATTTACAGGCATTTTGTTTCTTTATCAACAAATACACAGAATAGAGTTTCATGAGAAACAATGAGTTGATTTATCTTGGAAATATCAGTACTTCAATAATGCCATGGCAGATTTTGTCTTGAATTCTTTTTTTGTGTAGATTTTTTATACTTTGAACTTGCTGTTGGGCCATATTAAGGGAGTTGCAGGGCCACATGTGGTCCCTGGACTGCCAGTTGCCCACCCCTTTGTAAAAGGAAAACATAAGAAAAAGAACCAAAAGAAAAGAAAATGTAAACCAACACTTATAAACACCTTAGCATTGTGTTTAATCCAAATCCTTGTATTTTCATAATCAAGCATTGTGTTAGGGAAAACTTGATTTTCCCCAATAAAATACATGCAATGGATGACAGATATATTATTATGATAGTTGGGTGTGCGCATATAGTATAATCCTAAATCTTCTGAAAAGATGCTCCAGAAACATTTCAGAGAACAACCCCAGCCATCTTTGTAATCAGAAAAACAGCATTGCCACCATGTGGACAACAGCAGCATTGCAGGAATGTTGCAGTCCTTTGTTGTAGTTAAGCTTACAGTTGTTTTACTTTTACAGTTGCTAAAACTCAAAAAAACCTATATTTAATATTTTTGTTCAGAAACTTACCCTATTTTCTCTTGTGATGAAGAAAAAATAGTAAATAATTCTTTCTTTTCACAAAATCCCACACACAATCACCCACACAAAACACTTAAAATTCATTGGTTCAATCAAAATACACAATAAAGTCTAAGTACTGTGTTATTTTGTTACCACTGATTATCTAATGTGGTCATACTTTTTATCAAGGACATTATTTCTGTTGTGATGCTTTGTGTCCATATACAGGCAGCACATTTGAAATGTCTTCAGAGGCAAAAATGACTGTAATAAGGAACCTAATGCAGCTAGACAGAAAGTGCAGATACAGTCACTCAGCTGTTGGGTTCACCCTGCATGAACACAAACAAATAAACAGCTTTGAAAACAAATTGAGATATGGGCATCAGAATTTTCTTCAGCAAGTAGTGATCCAAACATGATCCATCCTAATCCAAATGCAGGGGGAAAATGTCTGAATGGCATCACATGAGCCTCAGTAACAGTGGTCAAACCAAACAGATGTCCGTTAGTCCACCTACACTGTAACAAGGCTGACTCCTGGATCACTGCTTCAGGTCCTGATAGCTGTCAAGAAGACCCAGTACACTGAAACACCATCGGGCCTCAGAACACAAATCTGGCCAGAGACTGGAAGAAGATTCTGTGGTGGGATGACTCTAATTTACAGCTTCTTCTGACTAATACCAATGTACAATATTTATCATAAAGAACAAAACAAATACAGAATCACCCTTGTAGTCCAAAAAATTTATTGTGCAAAATTTTAAATTAAACCTCTTCAGTGCAGATTTGACCTCTCTTGTGTCATATTTAGAAGTGTTGCTTCTATGGCTACCTAATTTTACACACCTCAGAATGCTATGCTAAAAGCTGTTTGATTTCCTCAGAGTTTTCAGATATAACCTCACCCATATGACATTTAAACTGTTCCAGATAGACAGGAGAGATCCCTTTAGGCCTCAGACTTTCATTTAATTTTTAAGTCAAAAGCCAAAAAGATATTACAATGTACTGCTTGTTTTGCACTGGTCTAATTGTTTCTGCTGTTCTTCCTTTCTCTTTTTGTTGTTCTTCAGCTCACCAGACCTCTCTGACTGGCTCCTGTGTTGACAGATGAGGTTGAAATAGAGATAGACAGGAGACAGATGGAAGGAGTCACTGTTGCGTGAGGTGAGGACTTGTATAGTGGTAGTGACAGTGAGGAGAAACCTAAGTAAACAGATTAGCACAGTTGGCTCTCGAATGTCACCGCTCTGCAAATCCTCCCAAAAACCTGCAGCTGAACCGAGGCGAGGATTCATCTACACTGCTCAAGTCTTCAGAGGCAAAAAAACAAGATGGATCTCTTCATGTATGTCACAGGAGCAGGTATGTCAACAGTGCACATGTGGATAAATTAATTTAGATTAACTCAACAAATAAACACTCATGAAACATACACTCAGGTTGTGACACAGTATAATACATACCACAACTCAAATGCAGTTTCATCACAATTGTTGCAATTTCTTAACTTTTACAGACAAGGGATGGTAGTCATTTTATTCAATGGGTTTTTAAAACCTCTGACAAAATAGACAATTTTCATCTTAATGTTTATGAGTAAAAGTGATATAAATTTGGGGCCTTAAAGTTACCAACATGAATAAAACTACCAAAGAACATATTCATGGCTGCCTCTGTCTCACCTGCTGATATCCAACATAAGGCATCTAACCTGTTATTGTCGTGTAATTTTGGTTTCACTTTTATTTTTGCTGGCAATCAGATAAAATATTCTAATGGATATGCTCTTATAAAATACTCCCTCTTTCATTGGCCAGATGTGATTCCCTCTCCCACCGCTAGATGGTGGGAAAAATGCTCCCCTAACCAATCTTGGTATGTATTGACTATTCACTAACTAGGCACAACCTCCATGAATGTAAATGGAGGCCCATGTCTAAGGTCCCATCCACACGAAGCCAAAACCGAGGTCTAAACACAAATGTTTTTTGCCGAATCTGCGTGTCATCCATACGAAGACGGCGCTTTGGGGGTCTGTAAACCATCATTTTTGAAACCAGGTTCCAGAGTGGAAAGATTTTGAAATGCCGTATACACAGCTCCATGATTACTGGCTCTCCACAAGTTTTCAGATACGCTTACGTCATAGTTTCATATCTTCATTGACATGCATGCGCCACACACGGCAACGACAGTGGCGGCGTACGTGAAGCATATGTGCTGATGAAGCTAGTGACCCTACTATCACTGTTGCAGCAAAATCTCCTCCTTCTCAATCACCGCCGAGTTGAACAAACAATTATTGAGGACATATTATGGCACTTTATGATCACTTTATCACAATCTCTGTTTACAACTTTTGCCGCAAGTGCGCATGCCCACTGATTTTTTGTCTGTCTCCGCTTGTTTCTGTCATATCATTACAGTGGCCCTAGAGATCTGGCATGTGTTTTACAGCGTTTTGATGCGTATCGAGTGCATTCATATAGATACACACATTTTCTGAGACGCCGTCGTCTTTATGACGATCATTTTGGAAACTGTTAAGCGTTTTGTCTTCGTGTGGATGGGGCCGAAGTATCAAAAGCTGTAGTACCCTGAGTGTCCTCATGAGGCTGTGACACCTCAATGACTGGACATGTCTTGTTATGGCCTGAATACAGATATTTACAGCCTGGCTCAAAAAACAGCCTTGGTATTAAAGTAAATATATTTATAGCTATCTTTGTTCATTTATATTCCTGAAACCTTGTGTCCAAAGATATACTTTTAGGTTGCAATTAAATGCAGCTAAGTGAGCGAAAGGTAATATACCCCTCTCCAGCACTGCCACCTGCTGGTCATTTTGGTTTATCATTAAAATTGTTTTTTTTAAATATATTTGCATACTGTAATATTTTGTACTGTCTCTGGTGAAATAATACTACTAATAATAAATAATTTTGAAAGGTTGAAAATTTTCCTCAATACTGGTCACAGACTGTCATTGACTGGTGATGGTGAGTCCTGATACCAGTCCAGTTACGTAAGAACCACTGCTGTGAAATACAAAGTGTTGGCCTAATTACCTAAAATTAATCAATTATGAATTGTTCATTAATCCTGCTAAAGTAATGATGTTACTTTACTAGAATACAGCTCACTCTTTCCCACCAATACTCCAAACTGTACTGACATTACGATTATTACTGTCCAGTCAGGGAGAAAAGTAACCAAGTAATTAAGCATCATTTTAACATTTGGCTTTTGAAATTGTGATCCCTTACTTTACTAGTCACTAAAAAGTAGCTGCTTACATCCAAAACTGCTGAGGTAATACTGAATGAATCAACACAAGTAGAAGTAAAAAGTACTTCATTTAAAATACACTCAAAGCACTGACTGTTATTAGTGCATTTTTCTGTTCTAGTTCTTTGCATAATAAGGAAAATATACAGAGTATGAGGAATCAGTTATGCATTTTGTATAATTGTTGATCAATCCATTATCCATATCGCTTATTCCTTTTATGTTGACAAGGGGCCTGGAGCCTATCCCAGATGAAATTGGGTGGGGGGCAGGGTGAAACCTGGACTGGTTGACAGCCGATGGCAGAGCCACTAGGAGACAACCATTTGTGCTCATCCATATCTAAATGTCATTTTGAGTCACCAGTTATCCTACAAAGCATATCTTTGGTCTGGAGAAGGAAGCTGCAGTACCCACAGAAAATCAACGCTGGCACAGTGAGAACCTGAAACATCACATAAAAAGGCCCTGACCAACACAGGGTTTCAACCAACAATCCTGTTGCTTTAAGGCGCGTACAGTACCTGCTACATCACTGTGCCACCCCATGTATGATAGTATGAATTAATATTTGCTCAAAATCTACAAGCAGCTACATGACTATTATAACACATGTAAGTACAATGTGTTACTTTTAACACCTGCCAAATATCTACTCTTCCAGCTCTCTGAATCATTAAGTAAGAATTAATTATGTATTTATAAATGTTAGAAAGGCCATTAATAACTCACTTGTTAAGAGGGAATCCCTGGCCTGGTTTGAAATGGTGTCAGACCACACAGTTCAAACATAAATGATAAACAGTATATACTGGTAAAGTCACTCCTCAAGTGTTAATTTAACATCTCCACCTTCAATCCTGCAAACCATTTTAAACTGCAACAGGTGCAGGCTACTGTACATACAGGCACTTAATAAAGTTAATCTGTAAATCAGATTGGGAGCATCCACACAGACATCTTTCTGACTTTGAATGTCGTCCTCAGAGAAAAGCCACAGCACCATATGGACCATCTGTCCCACAGCGCCCCAGCAAAATCATGTCTCCCCGTCAGGGTAAGAGGATAAAACCATCAGCATGCGTGTGTGCGGCTTTGTGTGTCAGTAAAGTGCCTGCTAATCTTTGTTGCTGTCCTGTTGTTTGTTCAGCAGGTCAGTGAGCAGACTGGGAAGCTCGACTCTGCATCAGGCTGTGTGTGTTTTGTTTTGTTCTGGGAAATATAAGGAGGAAGATTACAGCCATGTTTCGATCACCATCACTGGAGAACAAGGATCTTATGGCTCTGTATGGAGGAGACAGAGAACGTTTCTCAGTCAGGGATGAAGACTGTGGCAGTGAGGTGAGGCTTTAAAGTTAAATACATCTTAGATAAACTAAAGAGATGAGAAACTTGATTTTAAATGTGCTGAAAATATTGAAAAGCTGACTTTATTGTGCTGATACTTGCACATTTGCAGATCATGAGCATTGCAAGGAGTAGAATTTTCAGTCCTGTTCATTGTTACTCAAGGCTCTCAACAGCAGTGTCTTAACCTCACTTGGAACCCTAAGAACAGCATTGGCCATGTGAAGGACCCCTTACAGCTCTGCCTGTTCTTGGGTATAATTTCTTGAATTGCCTGGATATACTGTTGCAGTTATTAAAAAAGAAAGATTCCTGGAAATTGATCTATTCTAGGATTTTTTTTAAGTATTGGTCAACATTTCAAGATAGGGCAGTTTCCACAGTTTTTATTTTCAGTTTAAGATTATAATTGACCTAAACCTCTTTGTTCTAAAGGATAACTTATTTTTCACAGCACTGTATCCATTAGAATTAAGGGCCTGATAAAAGATATCTTGCACTGTCAAAAAATGCTTACGTTATAATTTTTGTGTTTGTGTTATGAGAAACTATCCTGTCTTTTAAGTGAGGATCACTGAAAGTTTCTTGTTTGAAGTTAAAATAAGATATAAAGCAAATTAAATTGTTTAATTTAAAAGCACAAGGGAGAACATCCTCTCTCATGCAGAACATGGACTATGTGTTTTGCAACTAAAAAAAAAATATATATATATGACTGATGTATTTTTCCACTTACTCACTGGCCCTTTACTTTGTCTTATGTTTTCTCCTCTGTTACGGCACCCCTGGGGCCATGACGCGCTGACTTGTTTTGTGCGATTGTCCCACTTCAGTGGACAAGAAACAAGATACAAATTTGCAAATTTTTATTTCTTATTGAATTAAAATAAATCAGCCAATATTGTGGAGAAAGGGGAATTTTTCTCTAGACCCAGAGTCAGAAAAAGTCACCCTAATATGTCATATTTCTTCAGTTCATTGATAATGCCTGCTTATTTCTTAAGTGCAATCAGAATGTTGAGAGCTGATCCAAAATTGACTGATGGTAGAGGATGATCTTCAAACAGATGGGAAAACTATATTGGTTGTCAATCAAAACACGATGTAATCATGGCAGGTGGGGCAAAAGTGTTAAAGGTTGTTGCTTAATTTTTGACAACAAAAATGCAATCTGCACAGTGTTTATTGACTGGAAGCACAAGCAACTTGCAGAAGCATTTATCTCCACTGCAAGGCATGAAATATCAGGAGTGTAACGCATTTGACAGAAAACCCAGAAGAATTATTAAAGCGTTAAATCAGTAAGCAGAATTCATAATGGCATTCATATCAAATAAATCTTATCAATTCCCACTTCTAGTCAAAAGATGTCTGCATGTAGACAATGCACAAATATTAAATGTGATTGATTTCAGTGAATAAGAACAATCCTGAGTTATTATTTGAGGTAATACTGCACTGCTTTATTTACTGTTTACACACTGAGCAGCAATGTATTTAACAAACTTGGGATCTGTGAAGACTGTCCCAGTTTCCCAGAAGGACCTCTGACTTTTAAGGACATTACAGATGATGTTTTCCAACTGGGATGTCAGAAATTCTGACTTCCGACGTAAAGCGAATGCACAATATGTCCACCCAAAGGCAGGTTTTTTCAAACAAAAAGAGGAGGAAAGTAAAACTGTACACACAAGTTAAGTTTTTGAAAACTCTGCACATAAATGCCCTCTTAACCATAATTTATTATATCTATGCAACTTCTTTTTTTTGCAGTTTCTATGCAAAAACAGTTCCACACGTTAGTAAATATCCCTTTGTTATATTTCAATCCAACAATCTTGTTAAACTCCTGTAATTAAAAGGTTTTATGGTTTCTCTTGTTGGCCTCAATACCTGTTGTAACCACATTAACCACAAAAGCAAGAGAACACGCACACATGTGAAATGGTGCTAATAAAACAACATCAGCGTTTGTATTGTCTGAGTGTTTTTAAGACACATAAAGTGTGAGGATCTGTGTGATCATTGATATAGTCCAGTCACCAATGCATAAAGCAACAGTTCATCAATGTCTGTTAGAAATGCAGAGTATGACGGTTTGGGCCCAGAAAGACGTTTTCACAAGCAAGAGACACAACTCAAGGGGGAGAGGAAAACAAAAGAAACACAAGGAAAAGGGTGAAGATCACTGTTTTAACCTGAGTCAGACAGTTGTAAATGTGCAAACCACCGAATTGTAGAAACACAACACAGCATGTTACCATGTCTTAAAATCAAGTAAATTCAAACACCAAATGTAATGATTCACTGCTCATTATATGATGATACTTATTGCACTTGCTGAATATTAAACTGAAATATTAACAAAAATCCTGTCTTTTCAGGACTATGATCTGAGTTTGGAGAGGAGTGAGGAAGCAAAGGCCATCCGGAAGGTTCGCAGGTCTCTGTCCCTGGAAATCTACGGCCTTCAGAGGGAATCGCACGTTTATTTCTCCAACCAAGAGTACTACAGAAGACTGGAGGAGCTGAAAAGTACTCACCTGAGGAACATGGCCGAGCTGGAGAGGATGTATATCAACCAGAGCAGGGGGGAGAACACCGGGGTTATAGGTGGAGGAGAGAACGGAGGCGCCAGGCTGTCAGTCAGGTAAAAATAATGGCAATAATAACAACAATAATAATAACAAAAACACACATGAAACAGCAAAAAATAACAGGAATTTAGTGGGCTTGCAGTCAAGGGAACCAGTGCAGTGCTGACTTTAAAAATACATCATCCTGTCACCACTCGATTAGCAGCAGTGGTCTGTTGGTTAAATTGTTCTCCTGCTACAAGGCCTCACCGCCTTGCTTGTTTTGAAGCTAATGATTACTGAGGAAGGGATAATTCAAAAAAGGAATACAAAAACATGCTCAACAAATATTTGAGCCCTTGGTGTAAAAAGTAAACAGGCTGAAAAAGCTGCTTCCCTGTCATTGTGAGCACAGAGCTGAGAAACATCAACAAGGAGGGAGTTTTCATTCACTCATTAAAAAGTCAGAACTTGGCAGGTTATGTTGTTATGATGTCTTTTGTCTTTGATATCTGCCTTTTCTTTGTTAAAATTTTTGAACGATACATTATTTCCCCTGATAAAATAATCCTGCAGTAGCGGTCCTGTTAGAAAACTCCAGAGAATCAACTCTCAGGAGGAGCTGGACTTCCAGGAGACATCGAGTGGCTCTGACCAATCAGAACTCAGCAGAGACGACAGTGTGGGGGATCTGGAGCTGGACAATCCAAAAGGGACTCACGACTATGACCAAACCTTTGGGAGGTATGTGATTGTTATATCAGAAGATACTGATCTGACTAAAATCATATTCACATTAATGGTCCAAATCTGATTTATAAAGTTCAGGATCCCTGTGACTTGTTCTGATCAAACCTCCTTTAAGAAATCATTTCCAAAGTCACATACACAGCAAACCATCTCATGCCTGCTTAAAGGTGTAGTCAGTGATCTTCTAATCTTCTAATCTAATGCACTATTCGTCAAATTCACCATATTTCTCCTCTCCATCCACAAGATGTCCCCACTGACGGCATGTTGAAAAAAAAGTCTGGTTTCAATACACAGCCTTGGCTCTGAATTTCAGCAGGTAAATACTGTGGCTCGGGCCGAGTCACCAAAAAAGGGTACACCCCCCCACATCCAGGGGGCGATCATACTCATGCGCAGGTCAGACAGAGGGGGGAGAGGGAGTAGTAGGTTGCGTAGCGTGCGCAGTTAGCGTTAGAGAGAGATACATAGGTGCAGTAGCAATGGCTGAAAAACAGCCCAAAAGAAAAAGGTCAGAGGAGTGCAAAGTGAAAAAGAAGGGCTATGACCATGAAAGAGTGAAGACCCGGGTCAACATTGGTGTTGCTTTCCGACGGTGGAGGAAACTCCGCCAATTGAAAGACCTGAAAATGGACGCAAATGTCGCCGTCTTTTTGCTGGATAGGTAAGCAACATTAGCTTTGTGGTGCTTCACATAACAGTAACAGCCGTCGGGCATTCATCTGATTGTCTAATCTGCCAGAATGTACTGTTGTCGTGATGTAATCAGTAATGTCAGTCGAGTTGTCTGACGAGTCGGGGTTACCTTAGCTACGTTGGTCAGCTATGCAGTTTCTACGGCCGTTTCCATGACGATGCACGTCCATCAGCTTTTGGGGGTGGAGCCGGGGTGAGGTATGAAGGGAGAGGCGGGTCTAAATTTGTCTATAAACAACCTCCCCACTTGTTTTCTCCCACATCACTGACTACACCTTTAACTTACAACAGTGAGTTCATCAGATGCCTGGAAATCATGAATTAAATACACTTTTGAACTAGCTACAGTATGTTTCAACTTGAAAATAAAGTTCAAGATGTGAATTCAACCAGAATTGTCTAGTAGTGTTAATCCTGACCATTTTTAGAAAAGGGAAGAGTAACTTTGGTTACTACAGTGGCCACACTAGTGCTATTGAGTGTGCCCTCAGAGATGATAAGCCAGTGAGAGAAGATGATGACAAGGAAGCAGAGATTATCAGACCCATATGGGGCATATTATCCCATTTACATGTGGATTTGATTGCTCTGACAGTATACAAGCTTTGTATTGATCTCATTTGGCTGTACTAGAGCAGGGAAACATGGTTCTTATCAGGCTTTGACGGACAGTGAGGGTCAGATATGTCCCAGGGGGAAAAAGGAAATGAAATCAAAAGCAAAAGGAATGAGACTTGGAGAGGGAAAAAAGCAGAAGAAGTGGGGGAGGGGTGCTGGGTTATGTGTGTGAGACAGCATGTGTGTGGTTTTGAAGTTTTGAGACAAGGATCATGTTGGACCACAGCAGCGGAAAGTTTGAATAAACTACTCTTAAACGACAGCAAATGTGGTGGAGACATTTTTTACCACTGCAAAAATGTATTTTCTGCAATGCACTGTAAATATGTTGAAGGAAGTTAAATTCACCTTGTTTAGTGTGGAACATTTTTTGGATGATGCAATCATGTGATCATTAAAAGAGTCCAACCAAACCCTGTTGAAACCAGTGTGTGTGCAGCCATTCTCAACATATTGTCTAATACAAACAGAGCGGCTGAGTGAGGTGGGACTTGGGGTCATCTGACCAAATGTGACACTGTATAAACTAATATCCATGTGAATCATATCCCTAATTATCCCAAACTGGAAATCCTTAATGATAAGCATGTGCAATCTAGAGATCTAGAAAAATGTTTACCCCCCCCTAAAGTGAGGCGAATTCCATATGCAACACTTGTCGATCCAGGCTGTCTATGATTTTATATAGCCTGAAAAAGTACCTGTGCACAAAAACAGATAGCTTCAGGCATTCCTGCAGCCAAGAGAACACTTAACTGCAATCATGGAAGGCTGTGGAAACAAATTTCTCTTTTTTTGGGACAATAAAGGTTTATCTAAGAGATCCACGTAGCAGTGGAATTGAATGTTGTGTTTACAGAGAATATGGCAAAGAGAGAGCAGTTGCCCCAGGGCTCGGTCCTGGGGCACACCTGTGGTGACTGAGAGTGGGTGGGAAGTGGGAATGCCAATAGTCTGTCCAGGAAGGATTGTGTGGGAGATGGTGTCAAAGGCTACAATCAGATCAAGCAGAATGAGAATGGATAATTGACCAGAATCTGCAGCTGAGGGGAGAGGAGACCATTGGTCATTTAAGTAAGGCTGATGGAATGTCGGGGACAGAAACTGAAATTGTTCATAGAAATTATTGTGAGACAGATGAGAATGAAGTTGAGAAGCCACAGTTTTTTTTAAGAATTTTGGAGAAGAATGGAAGATTGGAAATAGGATGGAGATTATTGTAGTTGCTAGGGTCATCACCAGGTTTCTTGAGTGTGGGAGTGACTGCAGTTGTTTTGGGGGGTAAGGAACCAATTCCATAGGTGAGGGAAGAGTAGGTCATGAGTGTGATGATAGGGACCAGAGAAGGAGCAACAGTTTTAACAAGAACAATGGGAAGGGGGTTCAGTTGGCAGGTAGAAGTTTTTTTATTTTTTGATGACATCAGCAATTTCAGTGATGGGGTTAGGTTGAATAGTGAGAGTGACTGAGGAGGAGCAACAACATTAGGACAGGAGGGCGGATTTGCTGGTATGGTTTGGATAAGTTGCTGATTTTTTCAAAGAAGAAGGAAATGAGGTTTTTACAGGAGGCAGTTGAATACATGTGTAAAGGAAGTGAGCTAGGTTGTTGTGTGATATTTTCGAGTAAGAGAATAAGACCTAGCAGTCTCCTTCATTACAATTAATCAGACCTGAGTAGTAGATGGATTTTGCTTGGGAAATACAGATTTTGGAATGAGAGAGATTTTTTATTTTACAAGTCCTTCTGAATGGTGAGACCAGTTTTCTTGCAGACGTTCAAGTTGGCATCTTTTGGCTTTAAGCTGTCGGAGAGAGGGGTAAACCATGGTGAAGAGTGGGTGTAGGTGACAGATCTGGTTTTGTGAGGGGCCAGGTTATCCAGGAGATTTTGGAAGCTTTTGGAGACCATATCTATCTATCTATCTATCTATCTATCTATCTATCTATCTATCTATCTATCTATCTATATATATATATATATATATATATATATATATATATATATATATATATATATATATATATATATATATATATATATATATATATATATATATATATATATATATATATATATATATATATATATATATATATATATATATATATATATATATATGCATATAACTCCCAACTAAAAAAGTTTGGGAGCCCCTGCTTTGGATAAAATTACCTGGAATTTGACTAAAGTGAATTATTAGAGTAAAAAAGCAGGAACAGACATATCGTGTAAGCTTTCTTTTGTCTTGTTTTATTAATTATTAGTAAAAATAAACTTTTCTGATCTGATTTTGACCCTTTTTCTTCCAGAGAGATCCTTCTGAGCCCTGAAGAAATAACAACTCAGAAGCAATTTCGGTTTCAGCCTAAGGCATCCTTTCCCACCACACAGGAAAAACAGTCTTGTCAAACTAGGATCAGGTTGAGGTCAAACTCCAAGGTCACTGTGCCCAAACCTTTTCAAATGATGATCAGGGAGGAGGAGAGGAAGAAACGCCAGGTGCGGACACGCTCTGAGATAGAGCTAGAGAACACCCTGCTGAGGCAAGAGCTGGAGGAGCTCAGAGAATGCCAGAAACAGTTCAGGGCATCACCTGCACCGGCACACATACACCTTCCTCTCTACGAAATCATCAACCGCCGACCCAGCCAGAGATCCAACCCAAGCAGAGGTGACAACAATAACAACAACATCATTAAAAACAACCAGGCCTTAAATGGTGCATCACAGCCTTTCCATTTCATAGAGAGAGAGAAGAGAAAGAGGGAGGCCAAAATTGTGGCAGAGCTGGGGAAGCAGGGGTCCAGAGAGGGGAGACAGGTCTTCAGGGCCCGGCCAATGCCCACCTCGGTGTATGGACACAGACAGAAAGCGGACAACAAGACAACAAGGCCACAGCCCCAGCCACAATCTATGGCCTGGGCACAGGAGAGGGAGACTAACAACAATGAACCAAACTCTGATGAGGAGCCAGGTGTGCTGATCCAGTCCAAGACAGATATGACTCCTGACTCCTGCAGGGCTCAGAAATGTCCTTACCACAAGCCGGTGAAGAAGCAGTTGGAGGTCTCCATTGAGTTAGTTAAAGAGAGGTAGTGGTCCTGCATTCATCTGTGGAAGGCCACTGCCAGCAACCTATGTTGCCATTCAGTTCATACAATTAATAATGACCTTGAGCATGTTTTTTCTGTATAGATGCTCACAAATGGGTCGGGATTTTTATTTCTAAAGTGTGGTTACTTTGACTTGTTCATCTCCAAATAAGTACATCTCCATTTACTATCGCAGCTTTCTCCAGTAAAGTGAAACAAGATGGTTTGTTCACTGTTGTCATTTGTTCTGTCAGAAATAGAAAATATTTTGATAAAACATAATCTTAGTCAAATTAATACTTTAATTAGCTTCAAACATGCAACATGTTTTTACTGCACTGAAATGGTTCAAAGAAAACTACGAGTACAGAAAATTGTTCTCATTTGATTTTTCAGTGTAAAATAAATCACTGTATTTACTATACATACTGGGATCAAGCGGTCTTTTTTAAGCATCAGTGCTGGTAATGTTGCCCAATATATTTGGGGTTGGTGTTGGACCTGTTGCTTACATGCAGAGAAATCTTCAGATTCTCAGAATATTTTGATGAACTTATGATGAAATCCCTAAATTCCTTGCAAACATATGTTGAGAAGCACACATTTGCAATATACAAAAGTTAATGTATTTTTTATTATTCAGACCTAACATAAATCCACCATGTTGGCTATTATGTCCTCTCCAAAACAGAACATCACTTTGTTACACTGGCAAGAAAAAGTAATTTTCACTTCAGGAAATCTTAGGCAGAGCCAGACTTGTGTGAAACAGCCATGTTGAAGATGTGAAAGGATGGGGAGAAACAGTTTCTGTTTGTTGTAAACTTTAACATAAGAAGAAGAAGAAGTTGCGGTGGACTCTAAGCTGCTGTGTGTGTGTGTGTCGGTGGGGGTGGGGGGAGGTGGGGGCTCTGTCAGCACATTTTGAGTCATATTATGACCACATAGCCAAGAGAAACAAAAAATTTGATAATGAAGGGCATAAATAACCCAAAAAAGCACAATCTGACCCGTTTAAATGCTGTTAAAAAAACAGTCATGCACAAAAACATCAGAAAGGAGGAAAACTTCGTATTTACTACTAATACACACCAACAAAGTTAACACAGTCATTATTTCACCATCAGTGGTAAAGTACAGCAGCTGAATCACACCTTACCTTGAGCCACAAAGAAGGTCAAACGGGCTGTACACCTGCCTCGAACATGGCTAGAGCTCGGTTAGGCTTTGAACGTAAAACTGACTTTATTTGCTTCCCGCTGATGTACTGGCCTTCAGGTGTTTGGGATCAAACCACCAACAACACAAACATGAGAGATGGCCTGTTTAATGAGCTGCAGCCACAACATTATCTTAGAATTTGATACATGACTACAAAACACATTATGTGAGTAGATTTATTAATAATTTCTCAACATTCTAAGGCATTTATTAAGGTTGGATTCATTTAATTCAAAGGGTTTGTTTTAAATTACTTTTAGCTGTCTACTCAGCAACTTCCCCTTTTTTGACTCTCAGTACTTCCTTTATTTTATTTTTAGTTAATACACAGATTTTTTTTCAGTTCCTGGAATGCTCTGAAAAACTTGTTGCATAAACACAATGATATTGAGAGCTGATTTTGAAAAACAAACAAACAAACAAACAAAATAAAACCCATACAAAACCTTTAAGAATTTTTTTTTAAGACACCATGCTTTATGGAAGTAATATTGTGCTTTTTTGTTTTAAATGCCCTAATTTGTTTACAGATGATCAGCTCCCTCTTTCTTCTGTCTCCCATGTGCTCGCTCTGCCACAGACCCCCTGCAGGCCTGGAGCACTTCTGTTGTTGTACTTGGTTATGCTGTGTTTCTAGTCTTGCAGGTATGTATTTTGTTCTGACCTTTGTTGGATTTTCTTTACTTGAGTCTTTTTCTGGTCTTGAAGCTCATTCCCTCATATTGAGGCCATTTGCCCTCATTAATCAGCATATTGGGGCCTGTATATAATAAATAGAGGTAACACTTTACGATAGAGGTCTGCAAATTTCATCGCATTTAGGTAATAATTAGACAACGTTTTTTCTTCTTTCTTTGAAATTACCCATAGAATTTCTTGAGAATTTGGTGAAAATTAGCACATAACTTCTTTAAATTAATGTCCGAATATATTGTCGCAAGTCAGAATTTATAGGTTCCTATTTTTCCAGTTTTTTAAAAAAATTTACTCCAAATTGCAAGGTAAGAAGGAGACGATTAGCCAATAATTTATTTGAAATTAAATCACAACCCACCACAAAATGTTTTGTGGTGGGCCTATGATTACAGGCCTAATCATAAAGGTCTATCATTCATCTCTATTTTGCATGTGATCTCAATTATGCATATCAAAAAATTCAATACCAAAGAACTTGGTGAAATTAAATAACAAATAGCTAACTATCAACTGCTTATTGGGAAATTAAATTATTCACTTAACACTTCAAAGGTAATTATCACAGGAAACAATGAATCTAACTTCGCCTGCTTCTCTGGAAATAACAGAAATGTTGGGATACTTCTAAAAACATTTTGTGGTGGGTTGTGATTTTATATTATAGATTCTAAGTACACCTTGTGTACTTAGACACAAGGTGTCGCCTGTGGGCTGCGCTGAGCTGTCCTCGTGGAAAGTTATAGGCGGTGACATCAGTTGCGTCACGCGCAGCACGCCGCATTACATCAGAGGATCTTTGAGATACCAACTGAGGGAAAGTCCAGTCATCAGCGGAGGTAGATATAAAAGGAGGGCGCACTATGGGCTACCTTTGGCGTTATCCCCGAAGTCAGGGCTCACTTCATCTGCTGCAGCTGAAGCTTCGAGCAGCAGGATGCATGGACATTGCTTGTGGAACACGCTCTGTGAGTACCTTTTTAACTTTATGAGAAGTTAGTTTGAGGTTGGACATTCACTGCATCTCACAAAGACTGCGGTCACGCCAGCTACGCTTTGGAAACACTGAGTCGCGCTATCTACACTTTAAAACCGAGTGCGCGTCTAAACTTCCTTGTACGGTAAAGCTCGGGGAAGGGTTTGTGGTGCATTCAGGTACACCTCGTAAATTTAGGATGTACATTGAAATGTTTTTTTAATTGTGATCATTTGTTGATATACATTATATACCGACCATTTCTACATTCTTTTAAAGAATCAAAACACTGATGAAACGAAATTATACGGTAGGGCTAGAAATATGTACGGATAAATAAACACACACACATATTTATATATATATGTATATATATATATACATATACTACACCAGATTCTTGTTCTCAATGTCCCCAACTAACTCTGTGTTAATTTATTAAGTTTTTTTACTGCAGATTTTTTTGAAGACCTGAGGTTGAAGTCAAGCCCAACATACGATTCAAGGCTGCTTCAATATAAGAAATTAAAATATTAATTATAATTGAAAATCAAATTGTTTTCTGCAAACTCCACCAGATTCTTGTTCTACATGACCCCAACTACCTCTGTGTTAATTTTCAAGTTTTTTTACTGCAGATTTTTTTCACAATCTGAGGTTGAAGTCAAGCCCAACATACGATTCAAGGCTGCTTCAATATAAGAAATTAAAATATTAATTAAAATTGAAAATCAAATTGTTTTCTGCAAACTCCACCAGATTCTTGTTCTACATGACCCCAACTACCTCTGTGTTAATTTTCAAGTTTTTTTACTGCAGATTTTTTTCACAATCTGAGGTTGAAAACAAGCCTAGCATACAATACAAGGCCGCTTCCATATAAGGATTTAAAATATTAATTAAAAACGAAAATCAAATTGTTTTCAATAAACTCCACCAGATTCTTGTTCTACATGACCCCAACTACCTCTGTGTTAATTTTCAAGTTTTTTTACTGCAGATTTTTTTCACAATCTGAGGTTGAAGTCAAGCCCAACATACAATTCAAGGCTGCTTCCATATAAGAAATTAAAATATTAATTAAAAATGAAAATCAAATTGTTTTCTGCAAACTCCACCAGATTCTTGTTCTACATGACCCCAACTACCTCTGTGGAAATTTTCAAGTTTTTTTACTGCAGATTTTTTTCACAATCTGAGGTTGAAGTCAAGCCCAACATACAATTCAAGGCTGCTTCCATATAAGAAATTAAAATATTAACTAAAAATGAAAATCAAATTGTTTTTTGCAAACTCCACCAGATTCTTGTTCTACATGACCCCAACTACCTCTGTGGAAATTTTCAAGTTTTTTTACTGCAGATTTTTTTCACAATCTGAGGTTGAAGTCAAGCCCAACATAAAATACAAGGCTGCTTCCATATAAGAATTTAAAATATTAATTAAAATCGAAAATCAAATTGAAAAAAAATCTGCAGTAAAAAAACTTGAAAATTTCCACAGAGGTAGTTGGGGTCATGTAGAACAAGAATCTGGTGGAGTTTAACTGATTTTCATTTTTAATTAATATTTTAAGTCTTTATTGAAGCAGCCAATTATTGACTTCAATCTAGGTTGTCAAGTGTCAATAAAATCAGAGTTGAAGAACAAGAATCTTGGAACATTGATTTTTCGTTTTAATTAGTATATGAACCTGCTGGTATTCTGGTGTTCTGGTGATAATTATATATAGTTATATATATATATATATATATATATATATATATATATATATATATATATATATATATATATATATATATATATATATATATATATATATATATATATATATATATATATATATATATATATATATATATATACTATATATATAGATATATATATATATATATATATATATATATATATATATATATATATATCCATACATATTTCTAGCCCTACTGTATAATTTCGTTTCATCAGTGTTTTGATTCTTTAAAAGAATGTAGAAATGGTCGGTATATAATGTATATCAACAAATGATCACAAATAAAAAAACATTTCAATGTACATCCTAAATTTACGAGGTGTACCTGAATGCACCACAAACCCGTCCCCGAGCTTTACCGTACAAGGAAGTTTAGACGCGCACTCGGTTTTAAAGTGTAGATAGCGCGACTCAGTGTTTCCAAAGCGTAGCTGGCGTGACCGCAGTTCACAAAGGGATGGGGGGGAGCAACAGGACGATTAAATTAGGCTGCCTCGGCGTCTGTCAATGGGACTTGCTTTACTAAAACTTTTACCGTATTGAGCAAACAGGTCATAAACAGACAATTGACAAGTTTCTTTTATTCATCTTCGTTTCATCTAGCTTTTTGACATCACCTGCCAAGTGCACACTAGTGTCTGATTTAGGCCACTTCTTACACTTCCATAAGGATAAGCTCGTTCCTGTTGACCACTGCGTCGAAAAGATTTACAATAACTTAAACAAGATCATGTTTTAAAGACAAACTTCAGTTTTGCGCTTTATTTGAGAGAGCAGTGAGAAACAGGAAGGAGCACGACAAGTTCAGAACACAGTAGCCCGAGGATGACTGTACAACCCAGCAACTTTACACAGAAAAGCCCAAATGGCGCAAGAGCCGAGTTGGTCACGCTTGAGTGCAGTCACTGCTGCTATGAAGCTGCAGCCTCCGGTTTCCATAGCAACAGCTTCAGAGGTTTTCTGTTCAGCCTGCAGTTCCTCCGAATTTTTCACTGGCGAATGTGGAAGTCGAAAGTAAAAACGCCAGTAAAAAGGCTTTTTGTCCTACTGCAAAGGAGGGTTTTTATTTGACTCAAAAAATATAAAATGACATAGGGGAGCAAGTTGCATATTATCTGTATTAAACTAGGCCCTCCATCGTATAAAAGATACCAGTGAAGGTATGTTTTTCCACATTGAAAGATAGTTCTGCATTGGTAGACTGTGTTTTACAAATAATTATAGAATGCCAAATAGGACAACAGATAAACATTTTGCATTGCCAGATATTAAATTACTGAAATTAAATCCAGTTATAATTGTTGCTGTCGGGAACTGACCCCATCTTCATTTTTGGTGGTGAGTGGGTTTTAGGGTGAATTCAGGTATATTGGGACAATTTTTGTAAATTCAATTTCTGAGCCACCTTTTGTCATTAAGATTAATAAATACCCAATAGATCAGATATTTCTGTATTCTTCTAGATGTCTACATTCCTTATGTAAAAAGAAAAAGTACTAAAAATATGTTTTTAGGGCACAGCACTCTATTTTAGAGGTGTTTACACAAAACTTGTTTTTCACAACTTGTTTGGTAAATTGGGACAGTGGGTTTGGTAATTTGGGACAAAGGCCTGTGGATGTAGAATATTGCATTGTGCTGCAATAACTTATAAAAATATATAGATAGACTGCATAAGTAGAACACAAGTAAAATTCATGAATTGATTTGGGGGCATTCCATGCCCTGGCGATGAACGGCAACAGTGGTTTTTTTACCTGCCCTCTCCTCCTCTCTGTACTCATCTATCGCTCCCTTCATTCTTTCTTCCTTCCACTTGTTATATTTCCCTTTTCTCAGTTCTCTCTCAACTCTCCTTTGCTTTCTCTCCCTGGATGCCATTTTATTCTGCAAATAGAGAGATGAGGACAAATAGGCTGACAATGATTGGGTAATGTGTATACAACGCTATGCCTGCATTAGCTTTCCTACTTCATAGCCTCCTGTCACTTTATAACTATACCTCAATAAGTTTCTGGGTTACTTTACTAAAATATTTGTTATTGTTGTTGTAAATGAATTCTGATAACATAAAATTATAAGACATAATATCAATCTGACCAATTTTGAACCCCACTTCATATATCTGTACTGTTCGCAACATTTACCTCTGACTTGATGTGCTAAAAGGTCCAAAGGCACATGTTTTCCCCAGTATGTGTGAGAATTTCTTAATTTAAAGCATGTAATTTATGACTACACTATTAAAGTATTTCAATACAAACCCAGAAAGACTGTCCCAAATAACCTGAACATGCTGTCCCAAATTACCAGACCATGTTTGGTAATTTGGGACAGCAAGAAAATGTCCAAATTAAGAAAATTTAAACATCATCACAAAACAATGTATGTTTATTTCAGTACACCATTGCATCATACATCTGAATATAAATCACATAACCACAGTAAATAAGTCATAGAAATTTAACAGCCTTATACTGAATCCAACAGAAGCACATGCCGCTGTCCTTACCTCCTGATATCAGGGGTCAGCTTCCTGTTTGATGTTGACCACACCCCCCTATGGGATGTCCCTCAAAATATGTCATGTCACTTTTAAAGGAGACATTCACAGCAATGCATTAACACCTCTTAATTTGCCACAGCCCTATAAAGGGAAGTGGAAGCATTGTTTTTCCTTATCTGTCCCAAATTACCTGATGTCCCAATATACCTGAATTCACCCTATAAACTTTAAATAGGCTATCCATTCATTATCCATACTGCTTATCCCTTTCCGGGGTGGTGGAGGGGCTGGAGCCTATCTAATTTGACACTGGACTAGAGGCAGGGTACACACTGGTCACCAGCCATTTGCATACTTGGCATATGAAAGGAAAAAAATTCAGTATACTGACAACACAAACTCGTGGAAAACTTTGATGGGTTTAGCTTTTTATTTGTCATTTTTTAAAGAAGTACTTAGGTATGAGACAGAAGTAACTAAGTATGATTGCCCCCTTCCCCCACCGACTACCAAGAAACAAACAAAAAGCTTCTCAAGTAAAAGTAAAAGTACTGATAAAAATTTTTCAAAAGTGCAAGAAAACAAAGCAGCTTAGTCAGAGTAAATTAATAAAGTAAATGCATTTACTGATTTTTCAGTCCAAATACAATTTAAAGGGTACAAGGGGATGCCAAAAGTTTAGGAATGAAGTTGGAAAAAAAAACAACATTTTAATGTTAGGGTAATAGTCTGATTTTAAGAATGATGTGGAATCAACATTTTAAAATGAAATTGTAGTGTTTTAAGAAACATGGAAACTGAAGCTTTACTTTTCACCTGTATACTCTTGGTATTTTGTCCTTTGTCTAAATGCTCAGAGTAGCTGTAATTAGTTGAATAGGTACATTTCAAAATAAAATGAAACAGAAACCGCCATTTTTTTCTGGCCAACATGCACAGGGATTGAGCCAGCTGTGTTGGGGTTTGAGTCACAAATCTGTTCATGACCCTAACTGAACTTTGAAGTGATATCACCCTTTTCAGAAATCTAACAGATGATTGACTAGCTTCCTTCCGCAGGGCATACACAAAGGCACTTACAAAATGGATGAAGTTGCATGTCTCTTTTACTCTGTTTAGCTGACATCATGAACATGTTTCTGACTGCATTAGAATATAAAATCTTACTCATTTTACATCAGTAAAAACAGAGAAAGGTTTTTACAGAGCTACCCAATATATGGGAAATAGATAAAACCCTGAACAGATCTCAGTGTTGTTATAGTGCAGAGCAAAGTTGTTTGTCCTTTTATTCACAGGGATATGATATGATAAATAATGCTGACATAGTCTGACCTAGCAAGTGCAGTAACAATATGGTTGAAATAAATAAGGCATGTTTTGTCTGTTTCCCCTCCAGTTTGGCTTCTGAAACTTTGCAGTGGAGTTGACCTTCTCTGCAGAGTGGATGAGGTTGCTCAAGGGGTTCTTTACCAGGTACCTGCATTCAAAGGCACTGAGTGCATCTACAGTTGGAGGAACAAAACCGTAAGTGAAACAAACCCCAGCTTCTAAGTAGGGATGTAACAGTTACCGTTAAAATGGTAAACCGCGGTAAAATTTCCCACGGTAATCATTACCACGTCCTATTAAAATTACAGAGTTACCGAGTTTGATCACCACACGGTTTATCAGTATTTTCTGTGGGAATAATGGATAAAGGTTGTAAATAACAGCATTAGTATCAATCTGGAGTGTGTTCTTGCCATTCTTTCACTGTTTATTTGCCGTATTTCGTCGTAACAGATTGTCTTTTTGCGCCATAGTTTGTGTTTTAAGGATTTAATCAATAATTTGGAAATATTAATAAAGGAGATGTAAAGGAGATCTGCCATGTATCGGGGAGACAAGAGGAGAGTCATTAAGGGGGCTAACTGCTTCAGGTAGGACTAGTAAAACAAAAATTAAATAAATAAAAAGGCCTGGACATGGTCTAATATAACGAGCGTTAACATGGATACAAATGCTGCAGGCAAACAAAAATGTGTGAGTGTATGTAAAATAGGTTAAAATTATTCATTTTAACGTATTTAACGACAATAAGCTTCATTTAACATGTGACCAGTGTGTATGGTCACACTTATTCAATTTAAATCTCTAAATTAAACATGTTTTTAAATACTTTGTAACCCTGATTTCAATATATTAGTCACTTGTATAGGCAGCAAACATGAAGTAACTGTAATTTATGCAGTACCTTATCAAGCCCTTATACTGCATGCCAGCGCCAGTATGCGGGGGTAAAGTCAGGGAACTGCGACTGACCATCTCAGTGAGCTTAGTGACTAGATGTTTTAATGTTACAGGTTGTTGAAATAAACTATTTTGGCATTTACAATAGGCTGCTAGTAACTTTTTTTATTAGTGTAACAAGTTTGCTGTCAACACATCTTAAATGTTTCTTCATTTGAGACATCAAATGATTATCAAAGTCCCAGTGTTACCATTGTAAACTACTACTTGAGAGATTATGTTGTCTAATCACACAAGACAGACCTCTTTGATATGGATACATGCAACAGGAAGGGTTCTTCCTAAAACAAATTACTACATAAAACCAATTTTTATGCTGACTGTGATTATTATTATAACACTGTTATTGTTGTTGTTGCTTGGATTCAGGATCATGTGCTGGCCCACCAAGGAGGAATGCTTAAAGAACATGTGCTAGAAAGAACGAGCCATACCCTTCTCCTGAAGAAGTGCTTGGATGTGGTCCTCTACGCCAGATCATGCATGTCTGAAGTAAGAGACAGCTGAATTTACCCTGAGAATCATTTCATTGTGTGCTTAATTTAGAGCCACAAAGTAGAGCTACAGATACTTCAGATTTTGTAAGATTAAGTATTCCACTTGGTGAAATATTAAAATTAAATTTTGCATCTCTGTTTTAGGGAGGACCTCGCAGAGAAATCTGCAATGGTGTGTAGATTACCATTCAGACTTTGATTGATAAGAGATGGATACTTCACATCAGAGTTTTGCTTCAATGACCTGACCTATGATCTTCTCTCCTTGCAGCCTCATGCTCTTGGATTTCAACTGTGACTCCACATAGTAAGTAGATGTCAACGCTGTATGTTATATTGTGTATATATCTACATAAGATATGAGTTTAAGAGCAACCGCCAGTTCTCCATAAATAGAAGTAAATTTTAACTTTTATTTTATTTAAACTCTATCAAACCAAGAAAACCTCAGTGAGAATCTTATTTTCAAATATCCTGGCCAACATGCACAGCAAAACAAGACTCAGAAATTAAACAATTATACAATTATACATATTATTAACACATATGAACAATTCAGAGTCCCAGAGCAGAAAGTCATGAGTCAAAGCATGACCAAACTGAGGCATCTTCCTCCAATGCCTTTACTCCGCTCTGAAAGAGATTTAACAAGACCAGCTCCCTCACACCTAGAACTTCCTGCAGTAGATTCCTGTCTGCTGGATCAGCATGTCTGAAATTTCTCTAACCAATATCAAGACCAACCTTGGGGGAATCAGTCTTCAGTGGTGGGCAGCATTGTCACAACAAAAAAGTGTTGTTTGTAGTGTTTCTTCATTTTCCAGTATTTCCATGCTAGTCTGTTGTTTTCAGAGCCAAATAAGCTTGGCAGTTTTATTGATTAAGTTGTGCAGTAGCTTATAAACAAACTATTCTCAGCAAAGAGAATGAGCAGTAACACGGCAGAGCAGCAGTTCCATCACAATCAGGAAAGACACTTTAAGGATGAGCAAACTACACAAATTGACACACTTGACTGTAAGAGAACCGGACAAAGCCAGTTGTTGATTTTTTTAAGAAGCCTTTGGAGCACTGTTGTGGCCAAAACTAGAAACTGTCATACTGTTCACACCATCTCAACCTAACTTTGGATCAACGATCCGGCTGAAGGGCTGAGCTGAGTCAGAATTGAGCTCCCTTAAACCATTTGTGACCTTATACAGTGCCACAGTCTTGTTCCTCATTATCTAAATCCTCAGTGGAGAAAAAACAGGTGTGATACAGAATAAATTAACTCTATGTACAGTGATAGCCTTAAGATATACTAATAATTATGTTTTACTGTCTATATGCATCAGCATGCTGTTGCAGCTGTCTATTTCTCAAAGCCGTAAGGCATTTGCTGAACAAAATGTCATCAACACATTTCAAGTTGACTATCACCAGTGTAGTCAGAAGCAGCAGCTAGTAACCTTTCAGCAGCTAAGACTGACCATGATCTTAAAACACTAGGAAAAACTGTAGAAGATGTGTATCTGATTAGTGGAGTAGGGACAATAGGCTCCTGGGGTAAGGTGAGAAACCTGTTTTTGTGGTTTAACACCTACCTGATGCATGTTGCTGATGTGTGCCAGCTCTGGCTCTAGAGTGCTGGCTTTCACTTTACATTCATGAGCTTATAATAAAGTCTAAAAAACTTTCCCCACAAGTGACCTGATTTACTGAATAACTGACGAGGAAAACGTGCAGAATATAAGCATCTTGTAAAAACAAGCTTCTCATAGAAGAGGCAAAGCTGTACTTTAACTTAGATGCACAGACCAGAATAGGGATGGGAATCGACAACCAATTCCAGTTGGAAATCACTAACATTTCCCTCAGGAATTTGCTAACATCTATCTTTTAGCTTATAAATTCCCTCATCACTTCCTTTCACGTATTTGTGCATACTCAAGGATGTCACTCTCTCTTTAGATAAAGTCAGAAGAGCAAAGAAGTTGAAGATCATGGTACACTCAGGGCTGAAGTTTTCAAATTTATAGATTATTTTCTGACAAAAACAACGCTTACTGCACATTTAGTGGGTAGAAAGTTAAGCATCTTGCTGGAGCATTGGTTTATAAAGAGCACAATTAAATATAAATATCCCATTGAAAATGTGTATAGGCTGACAATTCCCACATGAATAAACTACATTAATTAAGAAGATAATTGTGAAAGAATCAGATTGATCAGCAGAATTGATGATAGAATTGGTACCAAAAAAATCTTATCAATTCTCATCCTCAGACCGGAGAAGTTATTGCACAGTTTCTTTCATTTCTGTGACATATTCTTGAACTGTGGATATACATAGCTGCAGGATTAAGTTCAATATGGCCCTCTATCTTTTATATTCTTATCCGTTTCGGCTGAAAAACAAGTGTGACTTGGTAAAATAATTGTCAGTTCTCATATTCATAAGATTTGTGGCTCAGGAGATGTGCAGGAGATGTCCAGCTCATGCTGGCAGACTGAAAGCTCTGACTCATAGCATGTTTGCTGAAATGAAAACACACATGCACAGGTAGAAAACGTGTACTTTAGCTTTGTTCACTGACAGAATAAGGACTGGTTATTGTACTACATATCTACAGAAAAATGACTTGTCAAAGAAGAAGTTTAGCTTATTAAATGACAAGGATATGTAAACAAACTGATGATGTCCAGCCTGTGATACATTTATTAGACCACCTGTTATAAACACATTAAAACTTAAATATTTCAGAAATCTTTCAAAGAATTATTTAGTACTGAAAGTTGTTGTATTTCATTTTCTGTTGACAAGTAGAAATTCAAACTTTCCAGTCATCAACCCAGAAAGATATTAGTTTCTGTTTCACTTTTCAAGTTCAAACTGAACAGAAAAAAGCCCCAAAACACAGAAGTGAGTTAGCATTTTGCACTTCCTGATTCCTTATCCCACAATGGGATTAACAATATCTGTTTCATATAATCAGTAGCTCTTACACTGTTGCAACAGCCATAATGACCAACTTCAGAGGCTATTCAATCAAGATGACATTCTCAAACAAGACATCGTACCTTGGAAATTTTGTGGTTGCTCTTCAAGCACGCTGCCATGTTGATGTTTAATTATGGCTTTTTACTCTTGTCAAATTTTGTAAGCTAGAAATATTTGTTAAAATTCGGTTCTTTCATGAAAATGATCATAAAGAACAGAAAATAAAAGTCCCATTGCTATTAGTGGGGTTGCAGTCGAGGAAACCATCTTGATACCAGCTTCTATGTTGGCCAACAAAAATACATCATACCTGCACCACTCTATGATCTGTTGTATATTCCGATGAGTTTATAAAAGGGGAAATATCTTCTTTAGTGTTTTCTGATTAAGAAAACAGGCTCAGAGGCACACCATCAACATTTGCTTTTAAACTATTTAAATTTCAGTTGGATAATGGGGCTTTATCCAGGCTGGTATGACACCTTGCATAACAGGTGTGAGAGAGGTTTAGCTGCATGCTTGTCCCAGGTTGTGTGAATACAGGTCAGGGCAGGTGACTGGATAAGCCCTGGGAAAAGAATCTGCCGTGACAAACAGAGGCATGAGTAAAAGGAAAGCACCTTGAGGAAATCAAGAAAAAGGAGTGTCTTGTTTTGGAGGAGGCCAAACAGAAGCTGAATCATTTACGCATTTACACAGAGTCACAAATGACAGCAGAAAAGAAAAAAGAGACTAGGAGGACATTCTTTCCATTTACCCAATGGCATGCTTATTTCTCAGCTGGGGGTCATATATTAAAACTGTTGAAGAATTTCCAGCTAAATGTGCTAATTTTCAAAGTCTTTCATTAACGTAGATATGGGAACATGTATCAGTTTTACAGCTTAAAGGACTATTTGACATGAAAAGATAAGCTGTTTTGTATCTTTGAAGCCCCAGAGTTGCCTCAGACCAACTGGACAGTGATCTTCATAATCATCGGTGTTGTTCTGGTGCTGGCAGGTCTCATCTTGTGTATTGTCTTCAGGGATCATGTTTGCAGGTATTTTGAATTGTAACTTTTCATACAGTGAAGTGCATGTTCTTTAACTGCTTTATGTTTTGATTTATTATTTTTCTATTTTTTCTGGCTGTAGACGTCCCCACTGCTTCCCCCCTGCTAAGGAGATCCAAGAGGCTGCTGAAGGGAGGGAAAGCATGGACACCATGATACCCTTGTCTGCGGTGAAAGTGACATAAATGAGAAATAACCACAGGGAATGGGTTTAAAGACTATAACACTGTTGTAACCATCCTTAGTTTTAGAAAAGACATGACAAAGTGCTTAACAGGGTCAGAGATAGTTAGCCTCAAACCATATGACTGACCTTTAAACTGACTGGAGCTCCTGACAGCATATCACATATTTTTCAAACACTGTACATACCTCAAGTCAAAAATGCTGACTCTGTGTCAAGCCCTGCCTTACATGATTAATGTTGCTATGCAAGGCAAATCCCCCTACCGTCAGGAGCCTTACCATCGAAAACAATTGAAAATACTATTTGATTTGGCTTGAGTCTGTACATGTTTAATTGACTTTAATCATTTAAAAAAAAAATGAGCCCAACTGAAAGAAGAACAAGAAAGTTTGAGTAAGGGGTTTGAAGACAAGTCTCTAGAATCTAAAAAACAAATCTGATATCAGTGATGTTGGTTAAGGTTAGGTTTCCTCCACTGGCACACCAACAAAGTGCTTGTTAGAAAAAACAGAAAACCAGATAATCAAGATGCTGTTTGGTGATATGCTTAGCAAAACCTGTGCCAATGTTAAGCTGTATTTTTAATGTTTAAGCTTTTTAGTTTAAGCCCAATTCAGACACCAACACACCGATGCTTTGACAAACTTTAGCAGAAGTAGAGGGAAACATTGAGCTGCACTCAGTTAAGTCGGCCACACAGAACCTGGTAAATGTCAGGTGGGCAACACTGTCATTGTGGGGTACAGGGAAGAGATTTACGCGTGTTTAAGAATCTCCGACATTTTTATCCAACATATTTGTAAATGCCAGCAAAAAATGACCTCTGCTTACCTTTGCTACCCTCAGTTATAGCTGTGCTCATCTCTGTCTCAAACGTTAGGAATTTCTTTCTGGCAATTCACTATTGACCAGCTCTGTCTGGTTTGGCTGCTTCCTCCTCAGGACTGGTCTCCTTTTGTACACCTTGAAGCATCGTTTTGAAGCTGCACATGGTGAAAAGGCACATGTGTTTTCTTTGTATGACAGTCGTTGATAAATATCAAAATATTCATGTATTGTGGAGCATCAATTTATGCCAGGCCAAAGTTTAGCACACCACCCATGCATTTCATCTTCACTGGTGAACATGTACAATTTGTTTACAATTAATCAGAGGCCTGTTACACAGCAAAATTGACAACTAAAGTAAACTTTTACAGAATTTATGATGATTTCTCAGTTTTGTCAGTGTCGGCTGATGAAGGTGTGAGTAGGGATGGGTACCTTTCATATTTGAACCAATATCATACCGATGCCCGGTACCTGGGAATCTGTATCGGTACTCAACGGTACCAATTTTCAGTACTTTTGCGTGTGTTTATGGGGTAATAAATATTAATTTGTTTAATATTAAGATCTCTGCTGACGTCATAACATTATTGCTGTGCTGCGTTCAAGTCCAGTTTGGAAATTCACCTACTCTACCCAATAGTATGCATGCTTCTTCCACTCCCTCACAGTCACAAGGATGCGTTTAGGTACCTAAACATGGTACCGTTTGTTTTTCCGTGAATCGGTACTCGGTAGTACCTACAGAAATCGGTCGGTACCTCTTAAAGTACCTAATTCGGTACCCATCCCTTGGTGTGAGAATGGACTTTTATTTATTTATTCCTCATATTTAAAAGCATTTTTAAGAATACTTAGTGATTGTCCAAGGTTTTAAATATCAGTACTGTCATCAACAGGGGTAAAGGGAGACTTTTGCATGGCATTTCCAACACTGTCAGGTGAGTTATTGTCAAGAATGTGAGAAATGGCCCTATCTCACACCGTTAACAAATCCTTTAAAAAAATCCAGGATTCACACCCTGATATGGATCACCATGAAACATAACTGCCTGTTGAAGATAAACATGGAGCTTTATTTCCTTGCATACATGCAAACATAAACAACTAAACATTACATAGTCTTCCCAGTGTCCATCCACCTGAACTATAATTCTAAAACTATAATACCTCTTAGCAGTCACAAACTGTTTCAGCCAGAAACTCTCTGCTGCGTGTTGGAGTTGCTCCAGCATTTAACTCTAGGGAAAGACATAAAGGAGAGTAATTAGCCATCAGATGACACCAGAGCCTATGACTCAGGCAGAGTTTCCAGGAGCCACACCCCACTGCCACATCCAGCCTTACAGACACACAGAGCTCACCTTTTAACTGAACAGGAGGTTACAAAGGTTCTGCAACTCAATAAAAAAGTTTTGACTGAGGCTGGAGTAGCTTAGCAAGTAATTATTGTTTGGAAAAAGGGCTCTCTGACTGGTGGGTCAACAGACTAATCAAAGAGCTGAAAAAGTGTCAGTTGGCTCATCTAACCTCAACTCTACTTATTTACTGTATATGCTTTAGAAAAAAATCCAGTATTTATTGAATCTTGTCATTGGTGCTTTTGCTTATCAGTATGGCAAGATCTCAGGGTTAGTTCAGAGAATGTTGTCACCAGCAATCCATGAGTGGAATATGCAGAAGTAAAAATGAAATGCTTCTTGATTAGCTCAGTATTGCTGTAATATTTCCCAAACTCTGTTACTTGCTAAGGTATTTTGTTTGTCCAATTGTATCTCTTCAACAACTGAGAGCCAGCTCCACAATGACCACTGTGACCTCCAATGCTGTATTAGTTTGACGTTATTGTCGTGTTGCAAAGCCACTCAATGATGACCCTGCCTTCATAGTGTAGGTACGTTTAGCGAATGTATTGTAGAGAACAATTAAGTGCCTTGGAAACTGGTAGATTTGAGTAGGATTGAGACATTATCAAAAATGGACAACTACCAAAGTGAAAGTGCTTTTTAGTGGAACCTGTACTCAGAACTCATCTGTTCAAACTCTCCTACTCCCTCTGATTTTTTGCACTGTCTTTGTATCTTATTGTTTGTTTTTCATACCTTTTTTTATGCCTGTTTTAATGCACTTTTATATTTGTACTTTTGTAAGGTTTACTATGTTTGAGACTGCATTTATCTATTATCCTGCTATAAATATATTGAAACATGTTCGTTCGTCTTGAACTTTTGTGTGCATTATTAAATTAAAATGTATGACCAAATGACAGAACCTAGTTTATGGTATATATTTTTTTTAAATAAATCTGACATTTGAAAATAGTGTTTTTTTGTTTGACTTGTACAACAAAGACAAATGTTGATTTACAGGAAACAGAGCAGCACATGTGGTCTTTGAGAAGTAAAGGAAGCGAGTCATATACACATGTATGCTTGAACAAACCCCTCACACCTCCTGGAATTTACATAAATGTGAGATGAGTTTAAGGTATGAACAGAGCCAGCAAGAAAACATACAAACTTTACAAATCTGGAGATGAAGGTTTTCTGACAGGAGCAACAGTGTGGCTTTATTTTTTGTCTGACTTGGCACAGACAAAAACTGTGTATGTCATTTTCTTTAAACACAGATGAACTTGGCAGTTTCACTTCCCCTGCCATCCTCTTTTTTTCTACTCTTAAGGAAGACTATACCTGCTTCATATGGAGCAACAAATGCCCCCGACTCTGTCTTTCTCTCCTTTACCTGCCCTATGATCAGTGGTGTAAAAAGTCCTTGAAACCCATACTTGAGTAAAAGTAAAGATGCCTTATATAAAATATACTCAACTAAAAGTGAAAGTCACTCATTAAAAAGTCACTTAAGTAAAAGTCTTAAAGTAGCTACTATTAAATGTACTTAAGTATTAAAAGTAAAAGTACAAACAATGAGAACAGGTACAAATAGTTGTTGCTCCCCCAAGCTTTATTAAGTTTAACAGGTTTCCTGCGGATCCTTGAAAAGTCTTTAAAGGCAATGAATTCATAATTCTAAAAATAAGGCCTTTACTGGCATTAAAATGTCTTAAATCCAGTTTTCAAAAGTCTTAAACATATGACCACATTAGTAAGATTTATGTTAGTTTGAACTAAAAAAATATTTAGTAACATTTATCTATTTTTCAAAAATAATTCACCGATTTACTCTCATGACAACATCGTGTAATCACAATAGCGGAACTAACAAAACAGTGATGTGGTTGCACCAGGATCTTTTAGAGCAGACGCGTGTCCTGGTTCTACCTACAGTGCCTGGAGAGAGAAAAAAAAGTGGAAAAATTGGCAAAAAAATCCAAAAGTAGCTTTGGAAGACTGATTATGGCAGCAAAATTGGGAATTAAATTTGATGTAAACATTCCAAAAATGATTCTGACAGTGGCCAAAAAAGATAAATGGGGGGCAAGATAGGCATAAAGTTCTAAAAACTGGTTTAAAAAAGTCAAAATGGCCCAAAAGTGGGAAAAAGTGTATAATAGAGGTAAAAAAAGGCATGAAATTGCAAAGACTGGTAAAAAATGGTATGAAAGTGGAAAAAGGTTAATGAATAGGTGCAAAATAGGTATGAAATTGAAAAAAATGGAGAAAAAATTGCAAAAATATCCAAAAGTGGCTTCGGAAAATTGATTATGGCAGCAAAATTGGGAATTAAATTTGATATTAAATTTCAAAAACCATGCAAAAATTCCAAAAATGGTTCTGACAGTGGCCAAAAAAGATAAATGGGGGCAAAACAGGCATAATGTTGTAAAAATGGGGTTAAAAAGAAGGCAAAAAGTGAGGTTTTATTCGAAATAAACATTGGGTTGAAATTGCCTCTAACCGGTAATTCATGTGGTGTTTTTCTATGGTTCATTGTTGACCTGGTCTTAAATTTGATTTCAGACTGCTTTAAAAAAAAGTCTAAAAAAGTCTTGAATTTAACTTGGCTTGAGCTGTAGGAACCCTGATTAACTCTTCCTCCCTCCCTCAGCTCCCTTCATCTCTTCCTCCCTCTCTCCATTCCTCCCTTACGTAAAGTCCACAAACTTGCAGTTCATCTTTAGCAGAAGTTGATTTTCAAAATTGCTTGAGTTCAGTCGTGCTCTTAGCGGGCTGAATACAAGTCCTGCAATGCTAAACAGTCGTTCACAGGCTGTAGAGGCAGGCAGAGGTGTGTTCAGCTTCACTCAAGATCACAAACAGTCCTCTTCAAAATAAAATGTGAAAATAAGTGTAATTTTTATTCACATTTTATTATGTAGCGAGTAACTAAGTTGACAATTTAAATGTAACAGAGTAAAAGTATCATTTTTAAATTTTTAATGAAGTGAAGTAAAAGTGAAAGTTGCAAAAAACATATAAACTCAAGTAAAGTATAGATACTCCCAAAACATACTATAGTACTGTAACTAAGTACTATTACTTCGTTCCTTTACACCACTGCCTATGATGAAGGCGGCCTTAAACTGCCCTGCTGTAAGCTGTATTACCGGGCAGCCCAACTCCTGGTAGCTATGCAGTACTTCCATACCAAAAAGGTTTCAGCTTGGGTAAAGACAGAAAACAGTGCAATAGAACTTCCATTGTATCAGTTCCTCTATTCAGCACATATAAAGATATTTTGAAAATGCAGCAAAGCCTATTCCAAAAAACACTCTTTACTACTAAAAGATTTTTATGATGAAGGCACTTTTATGTTATTTGCACAAATAAAAGATAAATTTGACCTACCTGGGAAACATCACTTTAAGAACTTGCACTTAAGAAGCTTTATATACCTTTATATACAAATTTAAACCACCTGGGAACCCTCACTATCTACCACTGAACAACTCATGGTACATCACTTAAGTAGTAGAGACCAAATATTCATCTTTTATGGTTTACTATTAGCAGGTTCTAAAGAAATCTCTCCTATCTGCATGGAAAAATGATCTACAGTCAGACATCAGTGTAGAGGACTGGGAGGAGGCATGCCTTCTGGCCCAGACTCAAACTATAAATACAAGATGCAAGCTCTTACATTACAAATGGTTGCTTAGGACTTACATCCCTCCTTTAATCCCAATATTCCTGACTACGGCATCAAATGTATGAAAGAAGTTAATACCTTGCTACATTGCATGTGGAGCTATCAAAAACTGCAGATATGTTTGTTGCACATGTACCCTGTTTCCAGCAGCTGTAAAGGAACGTAAACTATTTTTCTTGTTTGGTACAAGCTAAACATGTAATTGCCCTAAAATAGAGGAGATTCAGAGACCTAACGCTGGCCAATTGATTACAGAGCTGTCATCTCATTTGGCACTGGAAAATGGACATACAAGGCAAGAGGAAAGATTGAGGACTTTTACAAGATGTGGTCTTCTTTCATAACCATCATGGGCAACCTAAATATGAAACACATAGAACTGGATAAGGACTGTTGCAACCATGTTTATGACCTCAAAAAAGACTGATTAGTTCCATGGCTAAGGTATTAGTGTTGTGAAGTAAAATGGAAATTAATCATTTATTTTAATTTATTTAATTTACTGTAGATCTTGTTGCGGGTGGGATGAAATGGATAAAAGGGGCTGGTGAGTGGAAAAAAAAGTAGTGTTGAAAGACCATGTATCTTGTTTCTTGCCAATGTGTAACAAAGTTATCTCCTCTCAACCAGCCACATTTTTAGAAACATAATTTTATGTACTAGGACTCCAGTTTGTCTTCAGAGGTACTTCTGAAGGTGCTTGAAAGGTGCTTGAATCATTTCTCTGAGATTTTAATCCATACTGACATGATTATTTCAAGCAGATGCTGCAAATTTGTCAGCCACATGATTCAAATCTCTTGTTCTGCCACATCCTAAAACTGTAATACTGGACTGAGATCTGATGATTATGCAGGTCTCTGGAATACAGTGAGCTTCTTGATGTGTTAAAGAAACAAGTTTAAATGATTTAAACTTTGTTACATGTTCCAAATCCTGCTAGAAGCAGCCATGAAAGGATGGTTACATGGTAATGGTATACACATGTCTGCAACAATACTCCAGCAGAATGTGGGATTAAACAAAGCTCAGTTGTGACAAAGTCGCCCAAATTGTACCAAGAAAAAATTGTATCACCTGCAGCATTACGATACTAGCCTGTTGCTCTCAGCATCAAATTCTGATTCCACCATCATGGTGTATCAGAAATTAAGACTCAGGCAACATTTTTTTCTCATTCTCTAAGTTTTGGTCAGCTCATGCTCATTGGAGCCTTTGTTTCCTGTTCTTGGCTGACAAGAGTGGCATCCAGTGTGGTCCCCTGCACTATATGCTGTGTGTTTAGAAATGGTCTTCATCTTACCTTGCTTGTGATGAATGGTTATTGTGGTTGCTTTTCTATCATCTTGAAGAACTCTGGCTGTTCTCCTCTGTCTTGGCATCACAAAGGTGTTTTCAACCCAAACACTACCACACAAAATGCTGATCCCAGTAGATCAGCAGTTTCTGAAATACTCAGACCAGTCAGTCCGACACCAAGAGTCAAGCCATGTCTAAAGTCACTCAGATAAACTTTCTGTCCAATTCTGATGCGTGGTTTAAACTTCAGCAGGAGGATCGTAAGCATGTCTATCTGCCTAAATACACTGAGATGCTGCCATGTGATTGTCTGATTGTGCAGTGGAATTAGTGTAGCAAATAAATGGCCAGCTGGTTTAAATTCAACTAACACATGATGAAACTCAAGTATTTTGGAAAAATATATCTATAAAACAAATATATTCATAGGAAAGGTGTCACACATGAAGATCATGGAACCCTTGATTTAAACATGAACAAAACTTAGAGCTGATTCATCCCTTACTTAGGCCCATCATTTCCCAGACTTCCCAAATGATTCTATCTTTATTGTGTTTAGAAAAGGTCCTCCCCTAACCTTGGTTTTAATAAGTGGTTATTTGAGTTGATGTTGCCTTTCTATCATTATGAAAAACTCTGGTCATTCCCCTCAGACCTCTGGCACTTAGAAAGCATATTCACTTGGAAAACTATTGCTCACTGGATATTGTTTTCTTTTAGACCAGTCTCTAAAACTCTAGAGATGGTTGTGGAGCACTTGGATTTTGTTTGGAGCTGTAGTTCTGTGTATTACTGCAGCCTGACTTGAGACAGATGTAATGGCAGTGCTTGGAAGCTTTTAAAGGTATTTTTTGGGCATTTTGTGCCTTTATTGATAGGAGAGAGACACTGGATAGGCTTGTGAAAGGGGGAGAGAAAGTAGGGGAAGACACTCTGCAAACTGGTCACAGGCGGGATTCGAACCTGGACCGGCAGAAGCATGTACATGGGGTGCCTGGTTGCTAACCACTCTGCCAAACCAGCACCCTGTGCTTGGAAGCTTTTAGCTGAATCCTGAAATGTAGCTAATTTGTGGAGGTTTAGGACAGAGCCCCTTTTGCACAAGCTTGTGTGTCTGTGTGTGGGCGGCTGGGGGGCAAAAGCAACTTAAGCCCAGCGCAAAAACATTATGTCTATCTGATAATGATTATTCATGGTATGTAAATGAACATATTCCTATCTTCCCCTCAGGTAAAGATCTAACAGAATCACTTTCAGTATCACACGTGTGTCCGTGATCAATGATATGGCAGATTTCCTCATAATCTCAAGATTCAAATTTCCATTCAGCCCAGATAGTCCGTTACATACAAAATGAACACCGAAAGACAAAGTTGTTAAATATTATCAAAGATCTGATAAACTATATGTAAAGGGAGTCAGTGTGTGAAAATGTAACAATAAGGTAATTGTCGTACACATTCCTAATTATGCCCACAAATGTCAACAGACTAACGGTTAATACCGCTCATGAGAGGGCTGCTTCCCGGCAGAGGGTACTAAAAGAAAAACACATTCCTCACGGTGTGGAAACTGTCAGATGACGAGAGAATGATGAGTCACGTACACATAAAACCACATGGTTCAGCAGGTGTATGTGTCAAGTGTGAATTTAAAGTGAAGATAAACACACCTGCAGGTTAACACCTACCTGAGCCATCTTTACCTTTATGTTACTACTTACAAAAGCTCCATGAGCTGTTTGATTAAAAGAGACTAAGAAAGTAGTACTCACTCACTAAGAAACTAAATCATTTCTCTAGTCTCCTTCATTTTTTGGATACAACCTCCTCTCATTCAGCTGATGACAAGTTAAAAAGAAATCTACATGAGTCACCCCGAGGTGTTGAGAAACTCAATAGTCACTAGTTCTCTCTAAGAAAATTCTCTCAAATAAATCATGACAGCATTCTTCACATGTGTATACACTCATGTTCTTACATTTATCCTTTTACTTTGGAGTTCTAAGAATTCTGCTAAAACAGACTGACAGGGCTGACAATTCCATGTAATTTAAAGAGTTTGAGGCGAAAAGAAGCCACAAAAAAGTGAAGGGTGAATGCAGAACGTATTCAACACCTTTATGGCAACTTACTTTTTGCCAGTAAGCCTCTTAGTCTTGGTGCCTCTCAGGCACAGCCTTTGTATCTTTCTGTCAGCTCTTTTCAGCAGACAGGAGAATTTTAATGACCTCTGCCAAGGAGATTATGTTCTTGCCAGTGTTTGTTGGTTCTTCCAACAGTATAACTCAAAAAAGTTTTGAACAGATTTTCACAAAATTTTCATGGCACATGGAAAAAGTGGTCAGACTTTGGTTGTCTTGCAAACCTTGATTTAGGATATTTTGATGAATTTGTCAATATTTCAATATTGGATAGTTTTGCACATTTTTGCCAATAATTCAATTTGATCTTACTGTTTTTCATGACAGTCCTGATTTGGATCCAGAAATGTATTACAGATTTCCTAACATTGCAAGACTAGACAGTTTTTCACAATGTTGACAATAACTCTCTCAACAATGTTGAAAGTGTCTTAGTGGAGGTGTATGCTCACAGAGAACTTCTAGTTTGTTAACTTTTTGCCATTTTTTCTGTTGACCAGGTACACTAAGTTTGACAAACTGCATCATTCCAGCTCAGTTTTTCTCTTCAACAATGAACATACAACATGTTTTAAATGAGAAAATGATCAACAAAAGTAGGGATTGTGTCTTCATGTACTAAGAAGTTAGTATAAGCTGAATTCCTACTTTGAAGATACACTTTCATTCCACTCTTTTGAAAAAAAGTTTCCTAAACTGTGGATCAGATTTGGACAAATAAAATGTTAATTACAGCATGTAGTGCTCTGTATGATAAGAGTTACAGACTGCAGCGATGTATAAAAAAGTGCTGGTACCCTGTAAAAAGCAGCAGTGGCTAATGACCACTCTGATTAAAAAACGAGCACATTAAATATAGAGGCTCAAAGAGGTCACAGGCGACACACTAACACCTTGCTTTTTAAGGAAATGTTGAAGGTAAGAGATTTTATTCAGACTTGCACTACCCTTAACTTGGACTAAAGACCAACTGAATACATTCTCAGTGATTAAAGGTCAAAGGTAAGTGAAATCAATCTTGTTGTGAGGATGATTTCAGCATCGATGGATTTATGCATATTTGGCATCAGCCTACATTTAGATCTGAGAATGAACTGATACAATTCTGAAGGTCTAAGATCAGTGTTACCCTTACATAAAAGATATTTATTTTGTGCTTCAACTCAGCCAAGATAAACCTAAGAAGCTCGTTAATCTTGTGTTTATTGAAAACAAACATTCACCGGTATAGTGGGGCCGTACCTTGCTGTCCACTTCAATTTGGATAAGTACAATATGGTATTATAGATTTTTCACCTGTAAATGTTGATAATGGCATCCAGAGAACTGATGCCTATCATCCCGCTTTGTGGCACCTTACAGCCCCCAGCACTCCCCTCATATCCACCACTGCACTGTTTGGCAGTAAAAGACCCCATACACTCACACAGGTGATTTTAATTACTCTAGTTGATGAGACCAAGGAGAGGCTGAAAACAGAATGGCCTATGGGGAGAGATTTTGATATCACAATTTATTAGGACTAATACAGAAAATATAGGTCCAAATTTCTTACAACAATTACAAGTTCTACAAATTTCACAGGACTGTGAAAGCACTCTCCATCACACCCCAACAGTTCTGCTAAGACATCTTATCTTATCTTTTTCACATACACATATATATCTGTTGCCAGGGCCTTTAAATGTCTCACAAAGAGGTGTAAACATTGATCAGTGGTTCTGCTTATCTGTGCATGTGTGCTCTGTAAGTTGCCTTGGGCTTAAAGACATTGAATGTACACTCAACAAAACTGTTGTTTTTGCTCCCATTTTTTCATGAGATGGACTCAAAGATCTAAAATTCATTCCAGATAAACAATATTACCATTTCTTTCAAATGTTGTTCACAAATCTGTCTAAATGTTTGATAGTGAGCACTTCTGCTTTGCTGAGATAATCCATCCCACCTCACAGGTGTGCCACATCAAGATGCTCATCAGACACCATGATTAGTGCACAGGTGTGCCTTAGACTGCCCACAATAAAAGGCCACTCTGAAATGTGCAGTTTTGCCTCACAGCAAAATGCCACAGATGTCGCAAGCATTGAGGGAGCATGCAATTGGCATGCTGACAGCAGGAATGTCAACCAGATCTGTTGCTCGTGCATTGAATGTTCATTTCTCCACCATAAGCCGTCTCCAAAGGCGTTTCAGAGAATATGGCAGTACATCCAACCGGCCTCACAACCACAGACCACGTGTAACCACACCAGCCCAGGACCTCCACATCCAGAAGGTTCACCTCCAAGATCGTCTGAGACCAGCCACTCAGACAGCTGCTGAAACAATTGGTTTGCATAACCAAAGAATTTCTGCACAAACTGTCAGAAACTGTCTCAGGGAAGCTCAACTGCATGCTCGTCGTCCTCATCGGGGTCTTAACCTGACTCCAGATCGTCGCCGTAACAGACTTGAGTGGGCAAATGCTCACGCACAACAGCGTGTACCAGTTCCCACTAATATCCAGCAACTTTGCACAGCCATTGAAGAGGAGTGGACCATCATTCCACAGGCCACAATTGACAATCTGATAAACTCTATGTGAAGAAGATGTGTTGCACTGCATGAGGCAAAAGGTGGTCACACCAGATACTGACTGGTTCTGAGTCCCCAGACCCCCAATAAAGCAAAAAAAAAAATGCACATTTCAGGGTGGCCTTTTATTGTGGACAGTCTAAGGCACACCTGTGCACTCATCATGGTGTCTGATGAGCATCTTGATGTGGCACACCTGTGAGGTTGGATGGATTATCTCTGCAAAGCAGAAGTGCTCACTATCACACATTTAGACAGATTTGTGAACAATGTTTGAGAGAAATGGTAATATTGTGTATCTGGAATGAATTTTAGATCTTTAAGTCCATCTCATGAAAAATGGGAGCAAAAACAAAAGTGTTGCGTTTATATTTTTGTTGAGTATATATTCCTTTTGATACGGTGTACTCACATTATAATGCCATATATTATAATTACATTAATGAAAAGGTAATTATTCAAAATAATGTCGATGATAATATTCTTTATCAGCAATAATTTTTAGGAAAATTATCGTCCAGTAAAATTTGTTACCATGACAGGCCTAGTCGCCATAGTTGATAAAGTTGAACTCTTCAGGCAACATTGCCTGTGGCTGTGCTATGAGAGACGATCAAAGTTTTCTGGGTGTGTGACCCCCAAATTTCACATAATGTGAAAGCGCCGCATCGTGGCACCCTGCCCGAGCAAGATCGCAGCCCTGTGGGGGGGCGGGCTGATCCCCGGAGAGCCATGAGCTCTCATGGGAATAGTGATGTCACACGTTGATGAAACATATTAGACTGAGAAAAGAAATACACAACACCTCACTTTGCTTCTCTAAGGTCCCTCTGCTGGCCCCAACAATATGGCTTCGTGATTTATTTCACCTCTATCTGCCTATATCCTTGTTCGAAAGGCTGTTTGGTGTCATGTATACAATGTTATATACTGTATTTCTGTACCTTTACGATTCGCTTTTCTTTGTCCATGGTGTCATGTTGCCTCTGGGACCTTCTGACTGACTGTTTACCTGATGCTCTTGCCTCCGGTTTTGACACAATGACAGCCTATTGAAATTTACTTTCGAGAGTCTGTGTATGTGTTTTATTTTTAAACTTCCAGATACTCCACATGTTGACTTCATGTCTGGTGCTTTCTCAACAACAGTGAATTTACGAGGTTTGGAACAGGTGCACAGAATAAAAACCTGAGGCAAATCTCAAACGTAACGGCACGCTGCCAACACATGCTGCAGCGCGTGCTGTGGAATTTGCCTGATAGACTAGAATGGATGCTAAGTGCTCCACAGTACATTTCAAGGGCACGGCACTGCGCGGAGCTGCACAGCACTTTAGCGCTATGTAGAATTTGGGGGTGACGGTAGCCGTGACAGACTGTTCTTATTCTGGATCAGAGTGACAATCTATGTCCGTGTGGGAAACATTAGTGAGTACATTAGTTCTGCATAGATGGGGCCACAGAGAACTCACAGACAATGCAACTGCAGTGCTTTGTGGATAGTAGATGAATGAAAAGGATAAAACTGGGATTAATGCCAGCTAATACATCCTATTATATGATATTATTGCAGTGAAAATTTTGTTGCTCTGTAGCCTATTTGTGACATGTGCAATGACAATAAAGTCTGATTCTGATTCTGAAACTCCTGGGACGACCAAGATGAGGTATTTATGGTCTTGAGTTCGCGACTTCGGTTGGTGACGTAATCTCGAGTGCCAAATTGCATTCAGTGTGAATGCAGCTTTAACTTAAAGGGCAACTTCGGTATTTTTCAACCTGGGTCCTATTGCCCCAAGTGTATGTGTGTATACGATTGACGGGTACAACTCGTTTTAAAATTGGCTCAGTATCAAGGGAGCGGATGCAGCCGGCAGCCGCGAAGCTAGATAGGGGGGCAACTGCATCCCGTATAAGTTTGAGCATTAAAAGTGTTTATTTCGCCACAGACCGGTTGCGATTGCCGGTGCTAGCTCTCTAATTAGCATTGTAAGCATTGTGTTTTCCTTCACGTCCTCTGACCTGTGTCATCTCCTGTGAGCTTGTTGCCGGAAGAAAACAGAGGAGCCATGCAGCGGGCCGCTCATAGTGGAGCTTCTTATCCCGGAGGACAGTTGAAAGTTTTACTGCATCGGTATCATGGCTGAATATTTACCAGATTCCGAGAGTGAAGACGAGCCTTTTCATTACAACGGCCACCCGTATTTATTTGAGCCAGAGTATACGGACGAGGAGCTGCTACAGACTCAAGAGCTAACGAGGATAGCAACAGAGGGCCAACGAGCAGACGAGGGTGAAGCAGCGGCCGCACGAACGCTCTAGATTTGTCTCTGACACACACATTTACTGTTGCCCTAAATCCTCTTCACTTTTTCCTCTCGTTTCCCTCTCGTGTTACAATGCTAATTAGAGAGCTAGCACCGGCGATTGCAACCGGTCTGTGGCGAAATAAACACTTACACAATACATACAATACTTATACGTATTGTATGCATAAAGACATATTAGTTATACTTACTTTATGGATAGTTGACCACTTGGTCCCTGTGGTTTTGGTCGCCTCCTCCAATTTATTTTGGGTACATGAAAAAAGGTATCCAGCACTGCCCTGTTGATCAGAGGGGGGAGATCCTCTAATGTAGTTACACAGCGTCGGGTCCTTTCTGTATCATCCCACGACACATCGAGACCACGAATATTGGGCAACAGGTCCCACTCATTACACAGACATTCTTCCTCTGTGGGCATAGAGTCACAGCAACCACAGGAGCACCACCAGTCCTCAGAAATTCGCTCTGCAGCCGCTGCTTCACCTCGCCTGCTCGTTGGCCCTCTGTTGCTATCCTCGTTAGCTCTTGAGTTTGTAGCAGCTCCTCGTCCGTATACTCTGGCTCAAATAAATACGGGTGGCCGTCGTAATGAAAAGGCTCGTCTTCACTCTCGAAATCTGGTAAATATTCAGCCATGATACCGATGCAGTAAAACTTCCAACTGTCCTCCGGGATAAGCAGCTCCACTATGACCGGCGCGCTGCATGGCTCCTCTGTTTTCTTCCGGCAACAAGCTCACAGATGACGTCACACAGGTCAGAGGACGTGAAGGAAAACACAATGCTTACAATGCTAATTAGAGAGCTAGCACCGGCGATCGCAACCGGTCTGTGGCGAAATAAACACTTTTAATGCTCAAACTTATACGGGATGCAGTTGCCCCCCTATCTAGTTTCGCGGCTGCCGGCTGCATCCGCTCCCTTGATACTGAGCCAATTTTAAAACGAGTTGTACCCGTCAATCGTATACACATATACACTTGGGGCAATAGGACCCAGGTTGAAAAATACCGAAGTTGCCCTTTAAAGACAAATGGAATATCTTCTGAAAAGTAAAAGGTCAAAGGTCACTGTCACCAAACTCTTGTAAATAAAATCATAAAGAATGTATGAAGGGATTCAACATTGAGACCTGGGGCTGAAACTATTTTGTTGGTTAAAAATCGGCTTTTACCCAAAATACAGTAGATGTTCTATACATCAGTTTGACAAATATACTCTCAACTAGCACTACCTTCTGTTCTTAAAAACATAATAACCATTATTGAAGAACCAAGACTACTAACCATTTCAGCCACAAAGACCACCCAAGTCCCCCTTCTTCCCTAGCATACCTCAGAAGAATAACATCCAGACAGTTCATCTAATTCAGCCTCTGCTGACTCTACTGTCTCTTTAAGAGCAGTTTGTTGCCTGCACCCTTGTACTCTTTATATGGTACAGCACCGAGGGCTGGTTTTAATCGTGACCACACCTTTTGGCACCATGACTGACAGATATCCCACCATTCTTGTCTTTAATCTGTAGAAGTTATATGGACTGTTGTAAATCTAAAAAAAAGCTTATAAGGGTTTCCTTGTCAGTTTAGTTTAAATCAGTTTTTTCTGTTTGGGCAGTGTTGTTAATGTGCAGTCACCAAAAATGCATTTTTCTTCATCTTACATGGATGTGAATTAATTGCACTAATTTCTGCATTATTTGACTTTTTTTCTGGATTGCATGACCTGCTTTTGGGCCAAGTATTTTTTCTTAGTCATATGTCTGTTAGGTTGTCTAAATATTAGACCCAAACAGAAAGTTTCAGTCCCTAAAAATGCACTACGTAAACTCACAAAAAGTATGTGTATGTGGTGAGGCAGAGGGCAGCGGCTGACTGCAGGGCAGGATGAACAGATCACACAAGCCAAAAGAAAATTGATCTTACGAAAGGGAATGACAAATAGTTTGCAGGCCAGAGAAAATTGTCAAATATCCCAAAGTTTCGAGAATCAGATTTAAGTAACAGCACAATACCACTGAAAGGACTGAACCATCAGAGGAAGCACATTTTAATGGACAATTATTAATCTCACAATTTGGTATGATTGAAAGTGTGCAGTGTCTTTTGTGATTAGCATCTCTTTGGCACTTAGGCCCTCCTCACACGAGGACAGCCCCGTATTGTCTTGGCGTCGACATCAAAACATGTATAGCTGTTTACACAACGTATTGTACATAGGCTTGTGCATGTACATGACAACGCAAAATCCACGCAAAATCCTCTCGGGTTGCCCGTCTGGTTCTGCTCCGAGGTGGATTCTACATCAACAAGTGCTCATACGCGCGTAACATGCTGCGTCTCTGCATGAGCACTTGTTGCTGTTGTTGCCGTAGCTGGTGTTGTTGGTTTTCTGTGAGCAAATGTTGGTATAAAAGTCGTAGCAATATTTGTAGCTGCTGGAACAAGATCAGAATCAGCCCGGCTGCCGCCATTGTTGTTGTTATTGTGTGTGACAGCGTGGGTTGGGGGGCGGGGAGAAGGAGGGGTGTTATGAGGTCACCGTCTTTCTTGGACTTATCTGTTTATACCAACTACGGCATGAAGACGAATACGCAGATATCCACTTGCAAACCCGTTTTCAAAAAAGATGCGGAGTCATGGACAAATACGCATCTCCATGTTCAATACCACCAGATCGATAGTTTATTTTATCGGAGTCTTACAAATTCCTACTCGTGTAAAGCCCACCTTAGACTCCATTGTGATGTCTTGGTGAACTTCAGGGGGTTCAGAGTGTAGAGAGTCTAGACACCAGTGGAGGTGCTGATGAGGCCTGAGGGGCCAGAATTACTGTATGAGGAGTTGGACCTAGACACCGATGAAATGATTTGAGGGTACGGGTTGAAGGAGGGAGATCACACAGCATGACATCATGACACAGACCATAGAGAAGTAAAGATACTATTTAAAAATATGACGGCAGCAGGATGACTGGCCAAACAGGTTGAGGCAGAATATGGTTGGTTTGTGTATGCCCCTGATCAGCTGATCATTTCAGTCACCTGTGCAGAAAGACAGTGTGTGGAAATACATGAGGGGCGGCTGAAAGAATAATTGGTTCTCTCTGCTTAAAATTGAATGAAACTTCACCATGGAGGGGTTTATTAACAGAGAGAAACTAGACATTAGAACAAACAATGAAAAGGAAAGAACAGGGCATTTTTCAACTATTGTATAGATGCAGTTTTAATGAATTTTGAATGTAAAAAAGAACTATGTATTTTTACAGTGAATGTTTATAGTTTTTTAAAAGTTATTTACTGTAATTTTACCACATCTGTCTGGAAACTCTTCTGCCAGTGCTTTTTACCGTTTTTTTTGTGTTTTTTTTACTGTTTTTTTTACACGGTCCACTAATTCGCAGCATAATTGTGTTTCTCCAAGAATCTTGGAGGTACTACAAGCTGGCAACAAGACAGGGGATGACATGAGGTTCAATACTTGAGGTGATTGGGGGTGATTCGACACACCTGGGGAGGATCAGGTGTGACAGCCAGACAGGAAGCAAAATGTACAGGAACGAAGACCAAGGGGGGATTTTTTTTTTTTTTTTTTTTTTCAAAATTAAACAAGAAACAGAGGACAAACATGAAACATGAAAACATTAAAAAGAATTGGACTAAAATAGGATCTTGAGAGAAGACAATCAGCAATATTTAGACTCAGGTCAAAGCTATTAAACTTTGCAACAAATTCTTGCAAATGAAACTAATGTTAAAATCATTTTAGGATACATTCAGTCTGGGCAATACATACAGTGCTTCTTTTAAGTAGAAGTGAAATAAAGGAAGAAGTTAGTCAGACTTATTCATTACAATTATAGGAAAGATCTGAAAAATGACATCTGAATATGAAAGAGACATGTTAAGTCGCCTTTAAAAACATTAAAACACTGTCTTACAGAAAATGGTGGTAAACCCATAAAAACATCAAAAAATTGTAAGTAAAGAGAGCCTGGAGCTAAGCCTAAATTAACATGAACATAAACAAGTGTATATAATTTCATGACCATTTAGAGAGCAGACACAAACAGTATGGGAGTTACCTTGTATAAGCAAGTGTGTATGTGTATGTGTGTGAGTCACCCTGACTCACACACACACACATACACACAGACCTCCACTGGAGCAGACTCACACTCACAATGACACAGCTATTCAGAATCCATTTGCATCCATGTATGTTTGTACCGCCCAGAAGAATTATTCAAACATATCAGACACGCTGAGTCTGATTCCTGACTGAAACCTGCTTTCGACATGAGTCAAACTTCCCTTAAATGGGTCTTCTACTATTGTTGTTGGGTAGGTAACAACAACAAGGTAACAAAATTGCATTCCGGGGTAGGTGTTTGTCCATTTGTCTGTCTGTCTGTGTGCATGGTATCCTCAAAAGTTCTCAGCAGATTTGAATGAAATTTCCAGGGAATGTTGGTTATAGGGCAGTTTTCCACTGACATTTGGAAACCTGGATATCTCCCACTCACTGCATACTGCTAAATTAACTCCTTTTGCCATCTACAGAGGACATTCAGGGCTTTTCAATGATACCAAATGTGAAGGGGTGGGGTTTCGGTAACTTTATCTTTTCCATGAGGGAAAATAGCGTCCATCAGTTCAAGTGCATTTTATGGGAAGAAGAAAAGTAAGTCCATGATACCTTTTACTGGGTGAATTTTCACTCTAACTGTTGGTGGCATATTTTGTATAAGTCTCTCATCAACAAATTTAAACATTGTCTGTTTTATTTTAAGTGTGTTTTGGCATAGTATGAAAGCGTTTAAAAAATGTCCTCCATAGTGGACATTTGTAGTTATTTTCTCCATTTTGTTCTGTTTTTTTCAAATCATAAGTAAGAGAGTCATTCCCAGAAGCAGAGAGGATTTTACTTGGAATTGTTGATGGAAACTCAGATATTGAGTTGTCTGATGAAGACGATCAAGATGTGACGTCGTGAGATCATCTCCGACTCATCAGCGTTCCAGTTAGAAAGTCGAAAAATACATGCCGATCTACCAGGCTATTGTTAGCTGTTGTTAGCACGCCCTGCGTTGTTGTTCACAAATATCACATGAAGAATGTGAATATCACTTTGGCAGCATTTTTATAAATGCAAGTCTAACAATACGATGTATACAGCTGATCTAGAGCGACACACATTAGTCAGAAGTGCTAATAAATGGATAACTGCAGGTTTAATAACTGTTTATACTGGGGGCATCCATCTTCGATTGTCAACTCGGGGGTGGCGAGGTTCCCCCAAGTTCCCAGTAGGAAATTCCGACCTTGATGGGCGTTCCAGTTGCAGTTTCCTACTTGGAACTCAGAAATTCCTACTTCCGACTACAACTGGAACGCGCCATAAGTCCAGTTCATGTCCACTGTGGAGCAAGAATCCAAGTACACCTTGAGTTGGCATTTAAAAAAGAATAACTTCTTTTCTTTAACAGTTGAGACTCGTGTTAATTTTTTTCTCCTTTTTTTTTTTGCTTTTCTTAAGATTCAAATTCTAACTCGAACATCCTCCCTTTGCTCAGAGCAATGATGCCATGACACGCCAAAACTGGACCCAGAACGATTATTCAAGCAGTACATTGATTACTCTATGTTTGAAGGAATTACTCCTTGCACAAATCAGTGCAAGGGGCAATCCTTGTGTTTGGAGCAACACTAAATACCACTCCTGAAGAACTTAAGACATTCTTTGGGAATTCTGTTTACATGGGATGTCTAGGATATCCAAACATTCAAATGTATTGGGCTTCAAATAACAGAGTTCAGATTGTGGCAGAATCCATGACCAGAAACTGGTTTTACAAGCTACGAAATTCCATGAAGATTGTCAACAACCTTGATGTTTCAGACAATAAAAAAAGAAACGATCTCTTGTGAAGAATCAGGCCCCTCTTGACCAAAGTGAGACAAGGACGTCTGAGTCTGCCTCGAACAGGAAAATTGTGCATCGACAAGCAAAATCAAAAATCAAAATCAAATAAGCACAACAAAGAAAAAAAACAAAACAAAAAGTGCTGATGGACAGTTATGTTGATTTTCAATTTATTCCTATGTTGACTTTTAAGTGTTTTCTGTGGCACTGACTGATTGCCATCGGGGTTCAGTTTCCCATGTATGGGGTTCCAAAGTCCACTGTAGTGGACACATGATATCTGAAAAATAAAAAAATAAAAAAATGTTCTCAGTATTCTTATAACCTTACAAAGATTGAGGGATTAAAAAAAAAATGTGATTGGACACTATTTTTTTTCTGGTAGTCAGGAGGTTAAGTGCTTGTGTGCTTTTGTTGTGTGTGTTGATGTTTGTTTCACTTGTCTGTTTCTGCCTGCTGCCCTTGACATTAGGAAAATGTGCTCAGTGAGTCATGCTGCCCCCTCTCCCCATCCCCCACCTCGGACTCAGTGATCAGCAACAAACTGTCGTACCTCTTCATTCATAGAAACAAACACCTTGTGCATGTGATCAAGACTACTGCCCCATTTTCTTTGGGTCGATTGGCCAAAAATGAGCCACTAAAAATATAAAATATTTGAACATGCAAATACACCTATATGAAACTCAGTCGCACAAAGGCGCTACACAAGTTTTTTTTTTTCCACCTGATGTGAACACAATGTTAAGCTTCTAAATAACTAAAAACTCAAAATAAGAAAGTAGGCAGATGCAGAGCCTCATTAACTAAGTCCTGCATAAAGATAAGGGTAAGGTTGCTGCATGGGTATGAGAAGGATCAGAGGAGGTCTGCTTAGCCAGATTCTGCTCTGACTTTAAACAGGCAAACCTGGCTGATGGTGTGTCGCCTCCTTCTGTTGTTTATATTAAAAGTGGGACGACAGGGGACATTAGTCCCCTAGAAGATCCACATGCTCATGCTGACTCCTGATGTTTTTTCCCCCTAAAAAGGGTCAAAAGGAAAAAAGGTTGGGGATTTTTTTTTAAGGTATATTTTTGGGGCATTTTGTGCCTTTATTGATAGGAGAGAGACAGTGGATAGGCTTGTGAAAGGGGGAGAGAGAGCAGGGGAAGACACTCTGCAAACTGGTCACAGGCGGGATTCGAACCTGGACCGGCAGAAGCATGTACATGGGGTGCTAACCACTACGCCAAACCAGCACCCCAGCTGTGGTTTGATACTAGATAAATCTCCAGGTCACTAGATGAGGTCAGCACTGCTTTGTATTTTCTGCTTCATGCCCATCAAATATTTCGGTTCCACCTGTTTAATACTATATTGCATTGAAAAAACTTTCCAAAAGAAGTTTTTCCCAGTATAATTGAATGTAATTCTGAGGCTTGGCTTGCCTCTGTCTTTCTGCACCTCTCTCTTGGATGTTCAAATAATGATTGATTGACAGTAGTGAGATGACCTGTGACATTTAATGGAACCTATATTATGAATGGATGGAGTACTGAGAAGAAGAAGCAGTTCATTCATGGGAGTGATTATTTTGGAATATTTGTGTCTCGACTAGAACCTCAAAGAGGAAACTGCCTGAGCTTCTTCTCTTTATCCTATGGTAACAATGAAGAAAACATGCAAAAATCCGGGAGCAATGTCACATCCTGTTAACACACATTATAAGTGGTTCCCTAAGTAGTAATGCACAGCTCACATGACCGACCACTGTAGTAACAAACGTGTCATTCTGTGTGTCAATCTGTATTCAGCTTTTGGGAAATTACAGATGTCTATATATTTGTCATCAATCACCACAGAACTTTAACTCGGCATCAGCGAGCACTCAGAATGCTGTATCATGGTGTGTTTCTGTTTTAACCATTTTCAAAATGGTGATGTAACAACACCAGAAAACCCACAATACTGTACTTATCTATAAGGTCACAGTTTTGTCTTTGATTAGTTATTGGCAAGGGACCCCAGAGAAGTTTTTCTCTATATTTTACTTTTAAGCACAAAATGCATTTCCATAAACATCCTTGATATAAAACTTGAAAAAACAAATAAATAAACAAATAACCATTTCACATGTTTTTATTCCTTGGGAGCAAGTTTTTTTTAATGTATTTCATAATGCATAAAAGAGAAAAAATCTGAAAACCAAACAGTTCTTATATATTGTTTTTAATTAATGTTTTTTTCTTAATACTATATCTGAACCCATCATGATTATGTTTGACTCATATGTGTCACATTTTCAGACTGGACTTAAATGCATCACAATTTGACTGCTACCATCAACTCACTGAGGCTTTTTAAGGTTCATTAAGTTTCTAATAGGCAGTCATTTATTTGACTTCATCGGGAAATGAGCTCAAAGTTGTTAATCAGTAGGACTTTTGACAAAGTCTGGCTGTGTTTTAAGCAGATGAGGATATTTTTGCTTGCCACTGAGATCAGTTTGTTACGTTTCTGATGGGGAGATATAGGAGTTTGGGCTTGGACAGAAAATTAATCACATTATCTACTTCATCAAATGCGCAATGCTGATGTGCTTAGAGTTTATGTTCCCACTGCAAAACCTGACGGATGTTTGTTCACTAACAGCTTTATGAAATGATACTCTGTAACAGAACCCCTTGAGGGTCCATATCTAATTGATTTTCACATATAGCATTGCTTAAGTATATTTTCCCCTTCTCTGACCACTCTGATTAGAGAAATGCAGAATCCCTCATATTTTAACTGAAGGTGTATATTGCCTTCTCTCTTTCCAGAGGAGTAGTGTGATATTTTTGTCCAACTTTAGCAGTTTTCTCACCTCTTGGCAGATTAACAGGCACACACACAGATGAGCAAACACAGAGGAAAGGGCAACAATGAATGATGGTTGTTTGTACTCAAAACCAAATGTATGTCAATTTCCCTTCCTCTATAGATGAATGTAGACTGAAGTAATCTATCATAGATAAATAATTCTGACTCTGACAACATTTGATAATTATTTAACTAGAAAGCTTCTTTCAAGTATTCTAACCTAGTAATGTAGATAATTGGGTTATGGTGGATGTCTGAAGATCTCTTTTTTCCCATAGTTATGCTGCATTCCAGGGGACCCATAACTTGAAAATTTCCCAGTTGAAATCTCAGAGTTCTGACCTGAAAGCGTTCCAGGCAAATTATGACTTCAATTTGACTGAAACAGAAGCAGGGAAACGACGAATAAGGTAACAGAAGTTTATACTTTACAGGGTCTGTCATTATTAAGAGGCTGCCATGTTGTTTAGGCAGTGATGTGACGTCACAAATCGTAACTCAGAGTACAATGATCTGGTCCGGGTTCATGAGTCGGAAGTGACGATTTCGATGGTCGTTCCAGTGCACTTTCACGAGTTACAGGTGGAAAAAACCAAGTAACGGGTTGCCTGGAACACAGCATAAGTTTACTCAGCAGAGGGTAGGAAGAGGGGAATCACTCATCAATGCCTGTTTCAGAATTTAAAGTGCCCATATTATGCAAAAACCACTTTATTGAGTCTTTTGGTGAAATTTGGGGTCTGTGGCTTTCCCCCCAGCCCCAAAAATGTGATATTTAGTGACAAATCCTGTGCTTCGTAGTGCTTGTGAATGTAAAACCCCGCCCCCTAATGAGGCATTTTTTCATTGGGGTTGTACCAACGTCACAGTTCACTTTTTTGACCAATCAGGAACGAGTCTGATCTGATTGACAGACCCCCCCCCCCCCCTCCCCGCTGCTGCAGAGATCTGCAGAGAGAGAGCTGCTGAAGAGCAGCCATGATAGATTTACCTGCAGTGAGAGATCAGAGTTCAGAATGCTGTAGTGCTGTAGCTACTGCTGCAGTGTTGTGGGCTGGAACAAGCCACACACTTCCTTGCACAAACTTCCTGCCTCTGAAGACCTAAAGACTAAGTGGCTGGAGTTCATCTATCATGGAAATGTGCCAGCAAAACAAAGTAAAAATGTGCACGTTTGTGCTAAGCACTTCAAGGCCGACTGCTTTGCAAACTTCGGACAGTACACAAGAGAGCTCGCAAATCCTTAACCCAGGAGCACTGCCAACCATCCGCCAACAAACCTCGGACCCTGGAAATGCTGTGTGCTGTTATTTTGCTAATTGCTACGAGCTGCTAACAGCAGATGTAAGAGCTATTCCTCTGGGTTAGCTTCAGGAGGCTAAGCTTAGCTGCGGTTAGCCTGTTGTTTTAGCCTGTAATGTTACAATAAATGAGCTTCGCTGTTTTCTAAACATGAGGCAGTACAGTCGTGTCTCTTCTGGGCCGTAATAGTCTCTGTTGCCTGTAACTTTGCTGGCTGCTGTTAAATGTACAGCGATCTGTGAACGGGACCTGTTGCTCTTTACTCACTAAGGCATTGTAATCAATAAATTATCTCATAAAGTATCAAAACTCATTTCATGTCTAAACTGTGGACAAGGGAAATGATCGGTGAATGCTGTTTCTCTGTGTTTTGCAGCAGATCATGTAAATATTGATAACAGGGGACATATATAACTACGCTAAGGCCGGCTAAAATCAGTGTATCTGTAGATGTGATAACTGACTTTATTGGCCACAGCATCATGATCACCAAAGTAGTTTAATCCGATTTAGATGTTTGAATATTCCCACAGTAGTAGAGGAGTATAACAGCCGGAGGATTTTTATTAATATTCCTTGTACAGCCCTCCTCTCCCCCCTGCATCTGTGTTAGCTCCAGGAGGCTAAGCTTAGCTGCGGTTAGCCTGTAATGCTACGAGAAACGAGCTTCGCTGTTTTGTAATACAGGCAATGTAATCGATAAATTATCTCAGAAGGTATCCAAACTCATTTCGTGTCTAAGCTGTGGATGAGGGAAACTATCACCCTCCAACTACCCCGAATCACCCCCACAGAGCAACGACCCACAGACAGCCACCCTTGCCGAGGTCCCCAGCGAGTGACGGGCCGATGGATCCCGCACCCCAGACCACAGAGGGATGCATGACTCAGCAGGTAAGAAGGTGCTCAAAGTTAAAAAAAGGGGGCACCTGGAGCACAAAGTTAAAACGCCATACAGAAACTACATACCTGACAGTATAACCGGCTGAATCGTAACAACCCATATTCATAAAGAATGTAACAGAATCATAACGTATCATATCATTGTCCAACACCTCATATATTTGTTAGATGCTAGTGCAAAGTAAAAGTAGTGTATGTTTTACCTGACGGCCTGAGGACACTAAGCTGCTTCTGTTGAGGGGGTGCTGATATTGTTGAAGGTGGGCTGTATGCATCTGAGAGTAGAAACTAAAAAGAGCATGGAAGAAATAGAAGCCGATTAAACAATTGTTATGTGATCATGACAAGATGCAAAGATAAACATTGAAAATGGCTCCCTGTGACTGACCTGTCAAATTGTTGATTAGCCTTGCTATTCTATTTTAATCAAAATGGAGGACAAAAATGAATCAGTTATGACACCTCTTTGTTTAATTTCACAGCTTTATTTTTGATTTCTGACCTCAGTAACACCAAATAACTGTTTTGAACATAAAGGAAAACATTAATATTTGGAGAAAGGCAATAGAGGAGGGGTGTCTGTCTGTCTGTCTGTCTGTGTTTGTCAGTGTCTTTCTGTGTTTTTACACATCACAGTGACATTTTACCATGCTGCAGTTATAAAAGCAACTTCCTGTTGCCCATGCTCTGAAAAATGTCAGTGACTGCACTGAGCTTCTTTCACTGGAATTTCCTTCTCAATTGCCAGTAAAAGAAGCTCAGACAACCACCTCCTCATTTGACCTACCATCACTCACTCCCTTTCTATCTGGAACAAGGCACAATTTGCTCATATATTAATCTGATTAACATCTCTTTTAATCAAGCATTCATTACACCATATATAATGATAAATAATGTAACAGAACAACATAATCCAAATTGTGTTCGTCATTGCTGTTTTCTCGAACTGAGTACCTTTGCATTGTAAACAGCTGGTACATGTTATTCTCACTATTATCACTCACCTTTTCGCTCTTTGACATCCAGCTGGCGGGTGACCCACAGCCTTTCACAACACTTCACAGCTCCTTTTCTCTTTGTTTTAGCCTCCTCTTCTTAGGAGGGATCGCTGCCGAATGAAACATGGTTGATAAAATACACACGCACACCAGAGTGTGCAGATTTTTCTTCAACTCCCTCGTCTGACTCTGCACACACAAGATATGAGACAGAGGCTGCTTATTGCTGAATTTCACTCAAGGCATCTTGCAAGAATAAACCGTGCACAAACTAAACACTATCGCTGCAAAACCTACTGATTGGACCAGTTGATTCTCTTGACCGTCGGCAGTCGGCATCGGCAATTACAGCCAGCACGGCGTTTGGGTCAGGGCACGTCAGGTCAGGGCAGGTCATGGATCATGTGACCGAAGAAGTTAAATCTTCTAATTTAATTTAGATTATCTTTGGGCCACACAGCCAGATTTTCTCAAACATACAAAAAAAAAAAGGAAAAAAATCAATTACACAAAAGGGCTTTTTGGGCATCAAGGGGCAAAGGGGCAGGTGCTCAAGCAACCTCCGCCCCTACCTCTGCACGTGCCTGCCAAAAACATATTGGTCAGAAGGCCCACCACAACTTTGCTCTATTTTTTTATAATCATGCGGCCCATACCCATCTGGTCCTTGGGTTTTCCCACTTTGAAATGTGCAAATGGCATCCAGGACTTCTTCTCTGGAAACCTGTCTATTAAAATGTATCCGCTGTTCTTCTGTGAGAGAGAGAGAGAGGAGACTCATCTGAAGTATTGCATTCAGTGGAATATAACTGTCTCATAATATTGCAAATTTTCCTTACTTCATGAACTTTGTCTCCATTATTACTTTTAAGTGATGACAGAGTTTCAAGTTCCTAACAACGGTTTTCTATAGGAAGAGGTACAGGACCGTGGCTGGAAACAGCGAGCTGGCGAGCTTCAGGTCAACCCGCCCCCTATCGGGTCTTTCAGTCGCTCCTGATTGCCTGATGTGGGCTTAGATCTTGTGGGCTTAGATCTTAGATCTTAGATCTTGTCTGCGCCAATCAGGGCGCAGACAAGATAAAACAGACCTCAGCAGGCCTGGGAATAAACAAAAAGCACAACCATAATGACAGATCATGTTGGACCCCTTTCTCCTCAAGGATTATGATTCTCTTGCCACGGAGCCAAACAAACAGACATGAAACTATCATATTACATTAAACTTAAATTAATGTAACTTTTATTGTTTGCACCATAGCCATTAAAACCTCAGCTCATAAAAAAGTGCAATGTGGGAACATTAACTAAACATTACTAAACATTTTTCAGAACTAATCTGCACAACCGTATTATCATATAAACATTGTAAAAAGGTTAAAAAAGCAGGCAAATCTGCAGGATGTATTTACACACCATGTGTTAAACCACATACACTTTCATAAACCTAAACTAACAAAATGAAATATGCTAACAAAAAGTCATGAAGTGATGTTTGTATGATTATTGATTATTTTCTTTCCAAGGTAGGACTACACAATAAATAACAATTTTATCATGTCACTAAAATGAACTATTGCAACACATTGTTAGAGTCTACAGTGATTACAGAAAAATATTAATGCAGCAAGCTATTTTTGTCACTCAGTTACAAGACAAAGACTTTTAAAGAGAAACTGTGTTTATTACAGGAATATTAAAAACTGCACTAACTTGGTCTTTGTGACCAGGGACAGAGAGCTGTTGGTAAATGGTGGAGGAGAGCCGATTTCATCTAATCCATAGAGCCTCAGTCCTTCACTTAATTGTTTTAGTATCAATCTCACCAGTGCATGCAAAGCCACTGCACTAAAACTTGCAAGAAAGTCACAATCAGTTCACAGTCGAATTGTTGACACTAAATCTATTTGTGTCTAATATTATATTTGAGTATCACATACTCAACAGTGTTGTGTACATTTATTGGCCCTGTGAAGACACAAATTCCAGTTTCTAACTCAATCAGAGAGACTCCACGTGCGTTTTCCACCTAAAAGTACAAAGTGAAGCCTCGAAATCTGCAAATGTCATAGTATCTTTCAGCTGTAAATGCATAACATGGAGGTAAGTATGAATGCATCCAAATGCTTCACCCCCTCAACTAATCAACACTCCAAAATACCTAAAGAGTCACATAAAAATCTCAACACATAAATGCAATGGTAGCCTATATTACATTAAACATAAGAGACGTTAGAGTTTACAGTAATTCTTTAATCTCTGTTTCAATACTCATGACGCAAAAACTGTGATTTAATGTTTTTGATAAATCTGATCACTTTCCCAGTTCTTTTGCACTGTGTCAAGAATATGAAGTCACTGACAGAAAGTATATTAAAATGTTATTCTTACATGATTTAATTTTACATACAAAAATGTTAAAGAAGCTGAAAATTACTTTTAATCAGTCTTAAAATGACTGAATAATAAGCCAGAAATAATGTTCCTGATATTTAAGGTTACCTCTAATTACAGCTGTAGTTATTAGTAATTTTATACTTTTAATTGAGTAAATTAAAACAATAAAAACAGTAGTGATTTATTATTGCACCAAGACAAACCTTAGTCGCAAAATGGGAAAGGACTTTTTGAGACCAGAAAAAATTCAATGCTGTCATTCACCATCAGAAAATCCAATATACAACAGCAGCAAGCAGGACTCAATATCCTTTAAAGTGTGTGAACATATGTAACTGACTTTGTCTTTTCTTCATTTATTTTCCTATATATATTTTAGCTATCTCAACAACTGTAATTCCATGCCAGTGCATCAACCAGTTATGTTTTATGTACATTATTATTTTTGAGTGTTAGCTTGCGACTAAGATAGCACTTTAAAATAAGTGTTTATGCACACATATACTGTGCATAAACATAGACACATAGAAATATATTCAGTAATAAATCATATTTAACCTTTTAAAAACAGACATCCATATTTAGATTCATTTAAGACAGTTACCTTTTGAAGGTCAAAGATTAGTCATTGAGGGAGGGCGGTGAAATGGCAAAAGAAAAGCTAGCAGTAGAAGCAGCACCGATTTATTTGTCAGATTTCTAACAGTGCCAAATATGTATCATCTGATGTTTTATATGTTATTTTCTGACCAATTTTGTTTAAAAGTTGGTAATTCTTTCTTTGCTTAAGATTCAGGGAAAGGATTGAGGCCAAAGTTAGCTTTATGACTCCCTGAACACATGAGAGGTTTTCCTAATGGCTCCCTGTGTGTAAATGCACATGTGCAAAGAAAGTATGTAAAGGGAAATTAGACAGTCTTTAAGCAGTTTGATGCAAAAAAAAATGTGTTCAAAATAACTTGATTAAGTAGATCCAACCCAACACACTTAAATGCAAAATGTACCCATATGACATAAACACAATGAAAGATTCTCTTCATGTTCGGGCAACTCAGTTCTTTTTTTTTGTTACAAAATCTGAGTAGTTCTTGATATCAAACATTGTTATTGTGAGCAAAAGTTCACCGTATTTAAAAGATTTTATTGACAGTGATTTCAACATAGAGTTGAGATTTTGTAATTGAAATGCTCAGAAGAATCCCCCCAAATTCACTCGCTGTGTGTTCTCAGAGTGAAAGTGAAAGCAAATATTTTTTACAGTATGGACAGAGCTGATTCATCATGATAGTTCTCCGCAAAAGCACTCTTTACCGACAACAATTCACAATGTGTTTTATTGGTTGTTAGTCTGTTGATGCTTTTAATATAATGTAATTTATGGAGTGTTTGCAAATTAGACCAAAAATTAAATAATTACCACAGACTGCTTTTCCATGAGGTGTTGACAGATTATTCCTCTCGGGAATTTTCTTGTTCCCCATCCAAATCCCAGTTCCTTTTATTCTAACAAAGTTTCTCAATATGTTTGTTTATTTTTTGTCAAGAAAAGATTGAGAAAGTTTGTAAAAATGGTCTTTGGGCTAAATGAACACCTTAGCTAGGAAGTTTTTTTGGTGAATTAATATTTCTAAAAAAAATTAACACAACTGATATACATCTTTTTAATATTCTTAGAGTGCTAGCCATGAAGCATGTGACAAGGACATGGAAATAAAAAATCCCACCAAAATTCAATCTTTGGTTAACATCAATAGAGGAGACTTTAGAATCTGAAAAATTAACATATGAAATAAGAGGTAATATACAAAACCAAAGTAAGATGTACCCCAAAGAAAGACTTGGCAGACTATTTTTTGTTCTATGTTAATAAATTGATTCATATTGTATTATTCTAGATTTAGTGATAGGTATAGTGTACATATGTACTTGGGCTTGCAGATGCATGTGTTTAAGTATGGGTTTGTATGTGCATATGTATACATGTTTCAGTATATATGCAACTGTATATAGAATTCTTTACTTGTTATTTTTCAATCATCAATTCTTTTGAAAATGAAATAAGGAAAAAAAATGCAATGTTTCCTTTAGGATAAAACAGTAATTGAATTATATAACTGTCTGAACACTGCAATTAAGTTACAAAAAAAGAAAGAAAAAGAAGCCACATACAGTTTACAAATGGAGTCTCAGGTGCGCACCACTTAATCAGCTCAGTGAGCACGAGATCTGAAGTCTTTTTTTTGGACCTATAATTTGTACTCTGTGCTCCTTTAACAAGTGATTTGAAAATCTCCCTGGCTTTAAACTCTGCACACGGTCTACAGCTTTCTTCTGCTGTTAGTCACCTGAGTTTCAGATGCAACGGCTGTGAGACACTTTTCTTATCATGCCAATCAATTCCTCTCCTCAGTTTTTAAAGAGGAACTCCTCATCATTTTCTTTGAATGTGTGTGATGTTTACACATGTACTTCCAGACTGACCTTTATAGAACTGAGTCATTTGTTAAATAATCTACAGAGGAGAATTCCCCTGCAACATTATGTCATCTGAGTCAAAGTGAACACATGAAACGGTGATATCTGTTGTCCTTAAATTACCTTGTAAAGGTTTTCACCATCCTTTGTCAAAGATATATTTAAGGAGATTTTGCACTTTCCAGTTGTGGGAACATTTTAGAGTCTAAAAGGTCAAAGGTTATTTCATTTACTTTCAGTACTTAATTTTATAATATCACCA